>JAXCHB010000001.1:14602500-15802500 GCA_036926305.1 Uropetala carovei | reverse complement strand
TTTGATTAAATCTCTTATTTGTATGGGATATATGTATATATATACCCAGAATAGAAGATTTGTGGATATGAACTATATTGAAGGGATGTTAGTTTATTCCCACCACTTTTGATGAAAATTCATCTGGCTATATGGCTTGATGCCAGAATAATATGTAACTCATGCATCTAAAAATATTTTTCATTTGATAGTTTTCACTGTATTCCAAGTTTTTGCTTTTTTATGAAGTATGTTAAATATTCCTTTTCTTTGTTCTTTTGTAGAGTTAACCTTTATAAGGCTCTAATGATTTTTCTAGGGTCAGCATCAGAGCAGTTTTGGTTCAAGTCCAGCGACGTCCTTCAACCTGGCATCGCCACCTCCATCACTCCCTCCTCCATCTACTTCAGCCATAAATCACCCTTCTCCATCCATGCTTCCTTTGCACCCCTCACCTGTGGGTGGTTTGCATCCCTCTGGAGGAGCTGGATCCTCATCTTCTGTTGCTCATTCTCCACTTCATCAACATGCTGCTGCCCACAGTCCCATGGTTCCAAGTCCTTCTCCTGGAGGACCTCAATGCCAACTTGGTCATTCACCAGCAGGATCTTTTATTGGTGGTCCTGGTAGGTGGCAAAATCCTTTGCTAGTCATAATTAATCTTATTTTCAAAATTATTTATTTATCTTTAGCTCATAAAATACATCTTGAGGCCCCAGTGTCATATGGTGAGAGCTAAAGGAGTATATTAGCCTACATTGACAGATGAATGTCTACCACCTCTGCCCCTCTTGGCTACCTAAGCATTGAATGTTTCTTAATTTTATGATTTAGCAATACAGGCAGCCCCTGCTATTTGTAGTTCTGCTATTCGTCGTTCCGTTCGTATGTCAGTTCCTAATTAAAACATTGTTTCATTTTTCCGACCCCATGATCCATTTATTCAACACATTGACACTTTTTGTCATTCTGGTTTTTTGTTGTTTTGCTCATATGTGAGTGCCTAAGTGACAGACAACATTGTTTCATTCTTCCGTCTCTGATCCATTTATTATGCAAATTGTCATAATTACTCAACTGTTTGAGAACAAGTTGATTCATCTGGGCCAGTCAGTTCGCGTTTTGAATTGCATTTCCTGATATATTTGACTCTAGTGTTCTTGGTCAGGAACGAAACCCATCATTAAAAAAAATGGGGGCTGCATAGTGCAGTGTGGCAGCAGTTGTGCAACGCACGTAGATCAAACTGGATGTAGCTCCGAGTGGAGGGCAGTGATGCGATACTTTATGAGCATGTATGTATTCCTTACCAACTTCCCTTTCTTTCCCTTCCCCTCTCATAATTTAAGCTTTAACCTTCTTAGTTGTCACTTATAATCATCCTTTCCCATACCACCACTCTTATTTTTTCAAACCCAGCACCTCTTTCCCTCCCACTGCACCTGCCTTGCTTGGGGATGACGCTGTATGTATAAAGTTCCTCTGATGTGTAAGTCACTTTTAATACTTGATGATGATGCAATGCGCCGATACGCGTACTGTTTAATTAATAAAAAATATTAAGTGGAAAATTACTAAGTTCACCTATATTTTTTACAATGGAAATATTTCACATAGTTACCACAGGAGCAGTGAATTTTATCCCTCAATTTAATGTTGTGTCTATGAAAGATAGTGATCTGCTTTTCGTTGCAGTTTTCGGGAACGTAACCTGATATATTAGCGGGGATTGCATGCCTGCCACCCGCTAATATGGTGATTTTCAGGGTATTATGTAGTTGTAGATATACTGAGCAAAATAAATTATACAGTAAAACCTTAGTATTTTGAAGTTCAAGGGACCAAAAAATTACGACTTAGAAGTATCCGGGTTAAAAATAAATGAACTTTCATAAAAATCAAACTTTTTTACGATCGGCTACTTGGGCATTACAACCGCAATACAGAATCATATCTATTTGTTCAATGAATGAGTTGGCCTTACAAGTTAGTATACATGGCGTATTCGAACAGAGCTGCAGTGAACACTTAGTTTGCGATTCACAAAGACCACCACGGGTGAAAAAAGGCTCCAGCAATTATCCCGAATTTCCCAGTACATTTCAAGTTACTCTTTTATGCCGCTAAGAAAAGACGTTCAACTGCATGCCGAAAGATTATCACTCATCTACACTCCATACTGCTGCATATGTATCACATTGTGCTCTTCTTGTATGACATTATGGTAAAACCAGTGATGAGCTGAAGCTGGCTCCTGCTGACTCGCATGAGCCGGTTCTTAAATGTTTAGAAAATATGAAAATTAATTAATTTTGTCCTTTCAAGTACATTTTGCCCCATCTGATAATCAATTACCGACAGTGTATGAAATGGAATATATTACGAACTGAACACTTGTTAAGCTAGCTGACCGATGTTACTAAACTAGTGATCTGGTGCCCCTGGCATGTAGGCATCCTGCCACCATTATCCAAATTTCCTTACTTTTTTTTTAGAGAGCCGGTTCTTAATATTTTTACCAGCTCATCACTGGGTAAAACCACTAGTTTTTTGTTTTTCTCCGATAAAACAAAGGCATGATCTTTTTAGAGATGACATTTGGTATAACTTTGTGCAATGTTATTTAAAGATTGGTTCAGTAACAGAAATCAATATTGCACTGTCTTTTCTGGAGCATATGACTTTCTCATGAGGAAAACCTTGCCCAGGTTTGGGAGAGCATGAGGATTGACATAATAGGGGTTCTTGCAACTTCTGTTCATTTCAACTTGGTTCTCAAATTTTGCTATCCGATTGAGAATGTGAGCATTCACAGTGATGCAAGGATAAGATGATTCATTTATTTGAATCATCTATGACTTTTATTTCACATTGACTATTAAATAGGGTGACCATATTCCGAGGTGAAAATGGGACATTTCAGGTCATTGTTAGATGAAAATGGGACAATTTTCGCATGACTTTTTGAATGGTGGATCTGTCACTATATCTATAGCAAAAAAGGCAAATCCGAACTTTCCTTACAGTCTGGAACATGAGCATGCCAGACTACGACAGAGCTCACAATCAGAAGAGAATCCGACTAGCGTTGGCGTCGTCGAAAATCAAAGGGAATAAGTTAGGTTAATCCCAGGCAGGATATTATATGTGGAGACCAGGTTAATAAATCTATTGATATCATCGGTGACCAGGTTTAGGCCAACAATGCTGCAGATGTTGTTAACCATTCGCCGACGGTCCTCGTGGATGGCCCGATGCACTTTTTCAACATTTTCTTCGGTTCTGCTGGTTGAGGGCCAACCAGAACGTTCAGAATCCTCAACCGACATTTGCCCATGTTTGAACCACGAGAAGCACCCGAAAGTCTGGGTTCTGCCCGTGGTGTCATCACCAAATGCTTGTTTAAGTACTTCTCTGATGCAGTTTTGCGGAGTTTGAAGCAAAACTTGATGCACATGCGCTGCTCCTTCAAGTCTGCAATTTCTCTTCTCACAAAAATTGCAGAACACCACTAACACTAACACACAAAAATGCTCATGAAGAAAAAACGCTTGCGTATCAATGTGACACTCAGCACAAAGCTCTTTAGTGCTAACTAGAGGCCCAAGTCTGTAATACATCCGGTTAGAGCTCCATGCGGTCAGTCCGGGAACTTTTTGATAGCACCTCGTACATATTTTCAGGTCCTCTCAGTACGTTTTGACTATTTTTGCAATGATGTCTGAATGTATGTGATAGAATTTTGTGGGTGCTCTAACTCAAAAACTAATAATAAATAAAAACTTTATATTTAAAATTTTTATTAGAAAATTAAGATCTGAAAAGGTTTTGGCTGAAACTGGTCCACTGGAAGTGGAGTTTATTCTTGTCATTTTTTCCAAATATATCCTTTAGAACTCAATTTACACAAATATTTGACATTATAATTTTCTACAAGTTTTGTTTGAAACATTTTTTCATAAAATGGATAGTTTGAGATATTTTAAATTTTCATTCGAATTTATGTTAAGTACACATCCTTGTTTATTGTGGTAGATACGTTCCTGAAAAATGCCACGCTCAATGAAAATGCACTTTTCCATAAGAATACATGAAATAATGATTTGATGCATTCCTGACTCAATATTATATACAGGCACTCTCCAGATTACATAAAGAATGTGTTCCGGCATCCATTATGTAACCCAAAATTTGCATAAATCGAAATTTACTATGGATGCTATGTGTGTAAAGTATAGTTTACTGCATCAGTACAGTACAAGTAATCAGTTAAAATAGAGTCATTTAAACTATCACCTTTACTCTCACTGTGATACTGATTACAGGCCATCCAGAGGGTAGCAGTCCATTTCCTTCATCACACAGCCCCGCTGCTGCTGTAGGGGGAGCTTCCAATTGGCCAGGCTCTCCTGGAATGCCCAGGCCGTCACCCGTTGGACGCCCCCTGCAGTCGCTACAGAGTCCTCAATCACAAGAGTATGCCAAAGCAGGCAAGTATCCCTCAGTAATAATAATATCCTTAACTAGTTTTATTATTATTTAGCTGCATCTGTATTTGATTTAGTAAAGTGAAACCAATTATGCATTCAAATGGCAAATCATGACTGTTTTGTCTCCAAAATTTGAATTTCTGTTTAAACATTTCCAAGTGGCTTTTTTTTTGTCTGAAGCTGGATTTTTCAAGTAAAATAAGTTTTTCGTTACAATTTTTTAAATTATTTATTTATTCTTATTACTAAACAGTATAAACGATGTAAATTTATTAACAGCAACTTTAAAATTTGGTATCTACTGTATTTACTCATGTAATACCTGCACTTTTCTCCCCAAAAGTTACCATCAAAAGGAGGGGTGCAGACATGACATGAGATTTATCCATTCATTGTATGAATTAAATAACTTGAGAATGTGTAACAACTAAAAATGGAACCTTTCTGCGAGATTAAGGAGCTAGATTCCAAAATAGGTTTTCAAGTAGTGTACGTATAATATAATGACATTGGATGTCAATTTTTCATGATTATATACGTTAAAAAAGTATTAAAAGTCATTTTTACATGCCACTTCTTAAACATTTGAATCATCAAACTCGGCTTCAGACAGATTATTCAACCAATGTTGCCATAAAATATCAAAATCAAAATTTTGAAAGTGCAGGCATTACATTTTTCCGAATATTTAGCTCTAAAGAATGGGATTTAATGAATTACAAGCTGCATCAGTAAAATGCCCTGAATTACAGTGAGTGAAAGCAAGGAAAATAAGGTGGCAGTGACTGTAAGATGGATGTTTTCAGTATTCCAAGATTTATGAGTTTTTTTGATTCTTCCTAGAAGTTCCGACCATGAGAGATCATACAGAGAGGAAATTTAAATTTCATTGAGAGTTTCTCAGAAAAGTTTTTTGAAATATTGGAATAATGAAATCACATTGTCATTTGCACAGCTATATCCATAGTTTTACTCTTTGCAATTGCTGTGATTGCCACTTGAGATATTCTTTACGCTCCCAAGGACTCTCCTTTGTTTTTCCCTGAGAGGGGTTTGCAACCTTTCTTCCCTCAATTGCTCACTCTCTGGAGAGCACCCTTTTGGGATCAGCCTTTCAAAATGCTTTTCACGGCAGCTATTCCTTGAGCTTTTGAGTGAAGATGTTTAGCATTTTTCCATCTATTTGTGCTCCCAAGCAGATTTATATGCAGTGTACTCTCAATTATCTTTGGGAGGATTTCTGTTTTGTGGGTTATCCATGCATGATTTTTCCATATTTCTTAGGAAGTTTTATTTATAAAAATTGCGCTTTGCACTATTCATACATTAATGCATGTGGAGTCACATAATACTTTTCGCATGTTTATGTATGCAAAGAAGACATATTGCATAAAAAGATCATACATAAGGTTTTTTAAGGTCAAGCAACTGTAAAATGATGTCACGGTCTTTTACTGTCGATTATATTACATTGCATCTTTTACGGAGCATAGCGGAGACAAATTGTTTCATTGTGATTACATTTTCCTCACTTATACAAAAGTTTCCTTTTCCCTCTGTAGTCATTTATCAGTTCACTGTGTTGTAGTTCACTCAGAAAGTTGTACACTAACACTGTCGTACTCACTGTCACTCAGGTGTATACTCCAGAAGAGATGGCAGACAAACGCAAGAAAATTGTTGAGAGTAAATAGGAAAGAAACACCGAGTGCATGATCCACAGCCTGGCACTCCAGTACGTTGACAATTTACTTGATTACATGGGGCAGTAGAATTATCAATACAGTGATATTATAGCTGCAAGGAAAATCGTAGAGATTGTGAAGAGAAATCTTAATGAGTCAACAAAACTAGCTAAGATTACAGACTATTTACTAAAAGAAAAGTGACCTGTGTTAAGTGCGAAAACGGGCTGAATAACGTAATACGACAGAATGTGAAAAAGCAGAATTTTGGATTAACCATGTTCTGATTTTTTGTGCTTCTTCTCCCCATCATTAGCCCAGATAATCGAGAGTACACTGTACATTGTTGTTTTTTATATTTTATTATAGAATGTCACTTTTGTTTTTATTGGCATTATACTGTTTCATCATTTTTGTGATTTTATATGAATAACATATCTCTAATGTAGCAGAAAGGGCAATCTGATGATGATGGTGAATTGATGTCAAATCGTTCTATATTTTTTCAACAATAATGTATATTTTAGAGTTTGATGAAATTGATGATAAAATTTATCATTAAAAATTAATCCATTTTACTTTCTCATACGAAGTATCGAGAAAGTATTGTTTTCGCGAAAAAATTTTACCTTGAGATTTTTACGGAAATATATGTTTTAGGTGTCGCTGAATCCAAAAAAGTGGTTTTTCAATGCCGTCTGTCTGTCCATCTGTTACTGGCTCTGGAGCCTAGACGGTAGAGCAAAAATGAATGAAATCTCGTACTTAGGCATTTTATCATACTGAGCAGAGTATATGTAGAAATGGTTGACATTGCTCAATAATTAAGAGTTTTTAACAACAATCCGATTTTCTCAAAAACGGCTCTAATGATTTTGATCAAATTTCGTACAGTTACTTAAGGTTACGTCTTCAATAACACTGTATAGTTCATATTTCTCAAAAAATGAATATAAGGCTAGTCCAGAGCCAGTAACAGACAGATGGCATTGCGAAAACCACTTTTTCGGATTCAGCGACACCTAAAACGTGTATTTCCGTAAAATCTCAAGGTCGAATTTTTTTCGCGAAAACACTTTCTCGATACTTCATATGAGAAAGTAAAAATATGAATTTTTTGACCCTATATTGTAAATAAATCATCAGGGAAGTAGTTAACTTCTTAGTAATCTTGTTTTTAAATTTATATGAAAGGAATATTTAAAAAAACCATACTCTTACCTTTGAATCTCAAGGAATAGGCATTCATCACCACCACCACATTGGATCATCAAGCTCTGGATCAACTAGAGTTCTTCCTCAGCGTTCGTGGGCAGGTGCTATCCCCACCATAATCACCCAGGAAGCCCTTGATGCCCTCTGCTCACCATGTCCTCATCCACAATATGGAGGAGGTCCTGTTGGAGGTGCTCAATTGGGCAGAGGTGCAGTAGGAGGAGATATGTCTCCATTGGAGAGATTCCTTGGATGTGTGTACATGCGACGCCAGTTACAGAGATTTGTCCAGACTGATGAGTGTGTAAGTAAAGTTCTTACTGAATTTGATAGGAATAATACTGTTGGTAAACGAGACCATTATTATAATTGTTAATATCATGGTAGGTATTGACTTACTTGGCTCATATTTCATTCAAAACTTTAACTGTGTCGTTGTCTTTTATTGAGGGACATTTCACAGGAATTTTATTGTGCTATGGATAGTTTTTACCAAAATCCCTTGATAATTAAGAGAAAATGTACTAGAGTTTTAGTAACAGAAAAGTTACTATAATCAATAGATTATAAGTGCCAAATGTGAAAGACTGATAGATTAATATACATTTGCTTTAAAATAGGTATCATTTCTTCAAAGCAATGAGCCTGGTGTTGTACATTTCAAATCAGAAACTCTTCAGTGTAGGGTAGGCTTAAACCCCCAACACCTGCAATCATTACACATTAAGATTCAGGCTACTCCAGAGCATAAGGATACATGGAGCATGGAAGAATTCCAGGTAATATGGTATTTTTTATCTCTGGGAATTTGTGTTACCAAAGCAAACACAAAGGGGTTGTTTTGTATGAATGTAATTGTAATAATCACATTTATTTACCAGGCGATGGAAAAGTTCTTTGACACGAGGGTAGCTGTTCCTCCATACAAGCCAAATGCTCTTTGTGGCTTTGTTCGTATGTTGAATGTGCCAGTGAATGTTCTGCGAGACTTTGTGTCCATCATGCGTCTTGAGCTGGCTGGGCCATCGGCCTTAGGAGGCAGTCTTAAGTGGGCCGTGCAATGGAGTTTGCGTATACCACCTTCAGCCACACCAATTGTCCCAATAGGAATGGCAGGTCTCCTTGTGTGCAGGAACAAAATCCTCTTTTTTGTGAGTGAATCTTTTATCTTGCAAATTGAACTTTTTTTTATATTTATAAAATGTATTATGATTTTTAGAGATATTATGAGTAAGTACTTAATTTGAAATACCTTAACACTTCACTGTTGGCAGGGGTTTTGTTTGAGAAAATCAATGCAAACAGTGAGATTAAAAGGCTTATGGAAAAAATAGGGTTATCATCTTGGTTCACGAGATATTTTGGAATACAATGTTTTAGTGGTGAAATATTAATGTTACATGTTTACAGAGGAACCCTAGTATTCGTGGATTCGGTATTCGCCATTTCACCTATTCGTCATTTAATGTATTATGGAACAATGTTTCATTTAAAAAAGAAACTCCTTAACCGTAAAGCTTGAATATTTAGGGACAAGACAACAAGGAAAATAAAAGGAAAACAATTGAAGAAAGAAAAAGAAACGTTAAACTTACAGGTTTACTGGAAGGCACCTCACAAGAGACTTGATGTCAAGGCTGCAACCTCTGCCACTCACTGAAATGGTGAAATGCAGAGGGTGAGTGGCAGGGGTTGCGGCTTTGACATCAAGTCTCTTGTGAGGTGCCTTCCAGTAGACCTGTAAGTTTAACGTTTCTATTTTCTTCAATTGTTTTCCTTTTATTTTCCTTGTCCCTAAATATTCAAATTTTATGGTTAAGGAGTTTCTTTTTTAAACGTCCATTTCACCGTAGCCTTTTTAATTAACAATGTTTTGGTATCCGCGGTTTTTCATTTTGCTTATTTGTCTCTCGGACAACTTGCTGTGGCGGAGTAAGAAGTCGACACATGCTACTTGTTCAACAGTGACTGCCTCATTAAACTCGTATTATTTTATTTTGTCTATTTCTTGCTATTGATAACTATGTTGGTAATTATCAGAGCTGGCTTGATTGAGATGCAACTGCACCACTTAAAGAGGCCCCATGCCTCAAAGAAATATTTGTCATACTTATAAAATACATGCATTTTTGAAAAAATATCAGTGTGTAATAGTGTAAGAGATTGATTTACTATTGAAAATTTTGGACGTCCACACTTTGGACCGTGTCCTGCGATTTTCCTAGCCATCTGTGGTAATTATTTCTTTTTTTATTCATTTTAACTAGTTTAAGGAAGCAAACTAACACACCATCTGTGGGTTATTATGCACCAACATCACGTGCTTTGTTTTGGAATTGTTCTGTGAACATCATATCTGAGATTCTTGCAAGTTTTATCTCACAATATCTGTGTGCGAGTGTATTATTTGTGTGTGCGCATGTGTATTATTTATGTGTGTGTTTTGTATTTATGTAATTTTAAGTTATTTTCATTTATATTAAGATTAGGCAATGTTCAGTGTATGTGCTGCCCTGTATATTAACCCTTTTATGACCGGAACACTCATAAACTGACTTATTTTCTTAGTATGGATGCCATAGGGCAGTGCTCTCCAACCGGTGTGCCGCGAGGAAGGCACTAGTGTACCGCACCGTCTGAGGATATTTAATTTTCACAAAAGCGTTTGGAACAAAGAAATTCGCATACATTTTATCATCCTAAGAATTTATCCTGAAACTACAAGCGGAATTGGTAGACATTATTAACGATCATACAACTTAAAATTATTATGCTACCTTTAGATGTATTTTGGCTAAAAACTAAAGGTGAATATCCTTCAATTGTGAATGTCCCATCGATATGACATTCCAAATTCAACAACATATTTATGCGAATTTAGTTGTTCTTCAACCTATATTAAAAATATTAAAAGGGCATGATTAAGGATTTCAGGTTTTCCCGGCGAATAGCTTGGATGAATTCTTCTCGGGTTGTCCACCGGGTAATGTCGTCCCACACCGACGTTTCGATGACTAACTCCGCCATCGTCTTCAGGGTGAAGCATGCCAAGTCAGGCCATTACACACTTGTCGTTTATAGTCCGTTATAGGGACATTGGGGTCCCTCTTCAGACTCTCTCGTACCAGGGTTGGAGAGGAAATCTGGTACCGGCATTTGCCTGCTCTTAACGAGAAGTACCAAGGGAGCCATTCTATGAACAAATGGATGGCATTGCCATGGGCTTCCCGCTATCACCTGCAATTGCCAACTTCTACATGGAGGACTTCGAGGAAAAAGCTCTGAATTCTGCACCATTATGCCTCAAGTGCTTTTACAGGTATGTTGACGATACCTTCATCGTGTGGCCCCATGGGATGGACACCCTCAACCAATTCCTCGACCATATGAACAGCCTTCATCCAAATATAAAATTCATTATGGAGATGGAAGAAAAGGGCCACCTGCCATTCCTTGACATCCTTATCCAATGAAAACAAGATGGAATCATGGGGCACAGCGTATATCGGAAGCCTACCCACACAGACCTGTACCTCAACGGTGGGAGCCATCACCACCCATCACAACGGAGAGCCATGTTATCAACTCTGATTCTCTGAGCCAAAGCGGTGTTGGATGAAGAGAATTTAACTGCAAAATTAAATCGTCTGAGAACAACCTTCCGACAAAACACGCATAAGGAGCACAACATTGCAATGGCCCTGAAAAGGGCCGAGAGCCAAAAGGGAACAAGAGAAGAAGATAAGGAAAAACCTGTCGCTAAAGCGTGCCTTCCATTCGTCTCCACAATCTCTGGTAGGATATCCAGAATCCTTAGAAAATACAACAATGAAACCATCCATAAACCGCCGGAAAAATTGAAAAACTTTCTCATGAACGTCAAAGACAACCTGGGACTCAAGACTGCAGGCATCTACCACATTCCTTGCGAGTGCAGGAAAACGTACATCGGGGAGACTGGGCACACTATTGAAACTAGGCTGAAGGAACATCAGATTGTGCCATCTGGAAAAATTGGCAGTGGCAGAACACAGTATTCAGTAAGACCACCAAATAAATTTCGAAGAGACGAAATAACTTTGCCGCGCCAATGGTTACTGGGACCGCGTAGCCAAGGAAGCCATTGAGATCAGGCTAGAGAATACATGGAAACCGGTGCTTCACAAGATCAAGGAAATGTGGGAAGGTGATTGGCCGACGGGCAGCCAATCAGAGAACACCTGACTCCAAGCCCGTGGGTATATATATTCGGCAATTTCCCTGACTTGGTGGGGATGGGTAAGGTGGTGATGGTGTAGTGGTCAGTGGGCTGGCCTATTACTCAAAGGGACCCGGTTCAATCCCGGCTGTTAGCGGAAGATTTTTCTAGTCCCGATTTATCAGAGAACTAAACTTCATTGATTAGTATATAAGGAAGATTGCGAAATCTCAAAGATATCTATACCAGATCCTAGTGATTGAGCGTAGAGAGTTGGAGTGCACTCAATTCAGCCCACCTTCCTTCGGAAGGGACGTTAAGCTGTTGGCCCCCTTGGTACTTCTCGTTAAGAGCAGGCAAATGCCGGTACCGGGTTTCCTCTCCAACCCTGGTACGAGAGAGTCTGAAGAGGGACCTCAATGTCTCTATAATGGACTATAAACGACGAGTGTGTGTAATGGCCTGACTTGGCATGCTTCACCCTGAAGACGATGGCGGAGTTAGTCATCGAAACGTCGGTGTGGGACGACATTACCTGGTAGACAACCCGAGAAGAGTTCATCCATTAAAAGGGTATGTTTAAAGAACCTAGATGAAGAAGTTCTTGTAGCTGTTATTGAGACAAATATAGTCTTTGTACCAAAAAGGCAAGCCCAAATTTTCTGTCGAAGAGAATAACATCTTTACACTTTGAATTGTGTGTACTTAATTTACAGTTATTTGAATATTACTTTACCAATCACAACAATCTAATATAATTGCGACTTTTGTTTCATGCTAATGTTTTATTTAAAAATGTGTATATATGCAGTGAAATTAATTAGGGGTGGTTTGGTGTGCTGCTGTTTTTAAGCATGCATGAAGGTGTGCAGTGGAGCAAAAAAGGTTGGAGAGCGCTGCCATAGGGTACAATGGCAATGACTTAAACAATCTCCCTTATGACATGAGATCTTATGAGAGAAAATTCCCCTTTTTCGTCACATGAATGATTTTAATGGCTAATTGAAACAATCTCCCCTTATATGTATTTTTATGGGGAAAAATTCCCCGTTATTCGCTGTTTCTGTATTTGTGACCACTTTCTGGTACGTAACCCCCACGAATAAATGGGACCCACTTATATACCATATTTGGTCATGTAATATTCAAAGCCATGTAGTGTGTACACCCCCTTTTTACAACTTGATACCTGGAAAATTTAAGATCCATGTAATACCTGAACTGTAACTTTTGAATGTTGATGTCACAAGGCCACCTCTGCATATTAACACATTCTGGTCTGAGAGCCCACCAGGCGGGCTCTCTGTTGGCAGAAATATACCATGCAGATGTTTGTTTTTCACGTAATAGGGATCTGATGATTCTTCCAGGGGGGAAAGCAAATGCTCCCGAGTTAGGGTCCTGGCCCACTTTTAGACCCTTTAATCAGTTTTGGGGCATTGATTAATCACTTGAATATGTTTTGTTTCCCTCTTTTTCCTCTCTTAATCTGCAATTATTTATGTATATTTTTGTAAATTTCACAATTAATATAAAAAAGTAATTTACCATTTTTATCACTACCCTTAGTTTCTGAGCTCTAAAACATGAATAAATGACTCATTGCTAGTAGCGGGAGAAAAAATTTGTAATTTTTTATCCAAGGTCGAGGTAACGTTACTTGTTTCAGCTTCACATCACTCGCATTGGTGTAGCATACAGTCCGGGAGTAGAGCCAACATCCCTTGTCCTGCCCCTTGTGTATGACGTGAGCACAAATCTGACCCAGTTAGCCGAGAAAAGAGAGCCTGGCCCTGCATCTGCTACCACTGCAGCCAGTCTACAGCTGAAGCGCTTTGCTGAGTTTGGTGGGGGTGGAGGAGGAGAGCTGTGCTCCCTGTTCCCAGCCGTCAGAGACCTCCTTACCAACCTAACTTTGCCCTCTGATCCTCAGCAAGGTGTAACACCTGGTCAAGTGAGTGTCACCTTTTTCACACTTGCTCCAAGTAACTTTCTTTTGTTTAGTATTATCGAATTGGGTTTAAAGTGTAATGATAATTTGTAGAGTGAGAGAGAAAAGGAATGGAATACTAATTTTCAGCATTTCATGTTATTTTCAGGTGGCATCCCCGGGAGTAGGAGGTCCTCCATCTGTGGGACCTGCCACGCCGCAGGGCACGGCTGGCATGCAGATGCATTCTCCAATGCCCATGCAGGCTTCCTATCATGCTCCCACTCATCCTCAGGTGCAGATGAGCACCATGGGAAGCCATGGGATGATGCAACAGTAGAATAAAGAATTTTGAAATGTTAATTTACTTGTTTGGCATGTGTTCAGAGTACTCTATTGTCATTTGACTATTTGAGTGCTCTGTAAATAAATTTATGGATTTCAAGATCTAAAATACTATCTATTGCCATCTCTCCATTCTCCCTACTTTGTCTCTTATGTTTTTTTTGTCCTCTGTCAATGTTGGTGAATAGATAGCTCTTAAAGATTTTCATATGATCTTTTTTGATTTGATGGTAATGAAATTTGAGAAATACTTTTTGAAGATCTTATAACTTATTTGAAATGGTTCATGATTTTGAATGCAAAGCATTTGCATTGGCCATTATGTGTATATAACAATAAAAGATCCTTTTTACTTTGAATAATATTGAAGATTTTTATGACCTTTTCATACATTAATTCCACAGCTTGTTATTTTCTCTCAAAGGTATAGTAAATTTTTCAGATACAGCCAGCCCTTCCTTTACACAGGGGTTACGTTCCTAGAGAAGTATGCATACATCAAAACCATGTGAAAAGATACTGAAAACCCATAGGTATTGAGAGATCAGGTTCCGGACTCGCAAGATTATCCTGTCACATCAATCATAGCAGGGCTGTTGCATCAGGTGGGTTTGAGAGGGGCAGCATCATAGCAGTGGCATCGCCGATCTGTATCCTTAGAGGTTGTGAGCTGGGGCCAGGGCTGGCACGAGCTGAGTTAGTGCCCTGGGCAAATCAAAATTTGGTACCCCTATACATGAATTTTAACCATTGCAAACTTATAAATATAAACTTAAGACTTCGGCTAATGCTCTCTCTGTTTGATTGCCATACATTTGTAATTCTAGTTGTTTTATTGAATTTAAGAAAACTTTATGAACAACTACAAATGTATACAAAAACCCAAAAAATAACGAACCATTAGCGATCTAGAAAAAGCAAAACTCCACAAAAACGAATACAGTAAAATCTCGATACAACATATCTCTAGGGAGCATGAATTTTTATACTTTATACTGAAAGTACAGTATACTGAAATACCCATAAGGAGTACAGCATTTTCTCTGAAAGCATCTCGGTGGGAGATAGGCATTCTCGCAGGTCCAGTGCAAAACGAAACCAGCAACTAACAAGAGAGATAATTCCTAGGACTTAAGATTTTATCTCAATACTATTGTGAAAATACGAGAGGTATGATTGATCATGGGTTCTAAATTTTTCAGTTCGGAAAATCCCTTCTTTTGGGATTTTGGCAGAGTTCCGCAATGTTTACATACAAAAGGCAAAATATGCCTTCAAAATTGGTGTAAACGAATTGAATGAGAAAGAAATGGTTATGGTTGAGCCATTTACGGATGAAATCATATGATAAAACCCCAAAAAAATTTTTCGGGGCCTCTGAATATCATATGTAGTATTGAAAAGTACTCAAAGTTGAAGTACGTTATTTTGAAATATTTATATGGGAACATTGACGGGGATTCAATAAAAGTACGTTAATGTGAAACACGTAATGGTGAAGTACGTTGTAATGAGATTTCACTGTATATAGTAGACAGAAAAACAAAAATGACAAACTATCAAGAATACAGAAACACGAAAAGTCATAAAGATGAAAAACAGATGCAACAAGAAAAGATTAACGAACAAACTGAGAAAATATACAGACCTCTGTTGCACCACTCTCTCATCCTAACAAACATTTAAAACTTTGTATACAAAAATTGTACTTTTTTGCCATCCTTGCTTTGCGCAGGAACACGTATAAGGAGAATACAATGTATACTCCTTTCTCTGAGAGAGTATACATTCAACCTTTGGCAAAAACGTGGTGGGAGTTCATATGCATGCGTTAATAGAGGGGAACAATACCTGGTTGACAAGGAAAGCATTGGACGAATTCAGCAGCTGTGACGCAGAGTAATCGAGTGAGTTGTCTTTCATGACGTTCAGATCGATTTTCCTCTTTGTATACTTTGTTCATTTCTCTTCATGGTTCTTTCTTTTTGATTTGTTTTGCAGTGTAGGTTGTTCATCTCTTGTTTTTCACCGTTACTTTGCACGTCATTTTTCTATTGTATACATATTGTTTGCAAACCTGTACATTTCTGACCTTTAACACAATTGTCACAATTAGTTGTGTTGTTTATTCCTAATCCAGTATGTATGAGTTACAGAATTAAGTCCTAATCGCTGCCATCCCCTTCAAAGTAGTCCCCTTGGGAGCATACACAATGATCCCAACATTTCTGCCACGATCGGAAGCTGTCCTGGAAGTCCTTTTGTGTCAGCGTCTTCAGCACCTCCTGCGATTCGGCCTGGATCTCCTCTACGGTGGCAAATCTACGTCCCTTCAACTTGATTTTCATCTTGGGATGCCAGCTTAGCCTACTCTTGCAAATAACACCAGGGAGCCATTTACTTAAAGTCCCTCCCAAAGGACTCAGATGCAAGTAAGAGTGGGTCACTCAAGAATTTGGCAAAACTGCATAAGCCAGGGATGGCAGATGCGTGGCACACGTGCCAGAAATGGCACGCAAGCGATTTTATTGGGCACATCTAATCTTGTATTTTCTATATAAAATATGAAGTTTCTTAGAGAAGGAGCAAACTAGTGGCACGCAAAAAAAATTCTGATGGTTCACGTTACTTTCTTCGCACACGACTCAAAAATTGTTTGCCTTCCCTGGCATAAGTAGTCTCCCACAATCGGCGCAGGGAATACCCTGGATACTCCAGGGTCTTCTCCCATATCAGTTTTGTCGTGTGTTATGCAGTAAAAAACATTTTACATATGCTCTGTGAATTTTTAAAATTATTTGTACTTTATATTTAAAAGTAATTTACGCAGTAGGAATCATGTATTACGTGTTTGGTCATATATTTAAAAGTACCGTATTCACCTGAATCTAAGACGACCTTTTTTTCCAAATTTTCAGCTGTAAATATAAAGTCGTCTTACATTCGAATACGAAGTATATTTAAGCATTTAATCAATGGTTTTTACCACAAATGGTATATTAGAGTAAACAATTCACAACAGCAAATTCAAGTACGTACATAAAGAAGTGAAATAAACAAATAGTAATAACAATAAGAAAAACGACGGGAATAATAATTATTTAGACTAATAATCATCGTCGACGATCATAACACAGACGACGTACTTTCATCTTGCACGTAATGGTAACCGCAATGTCAAAACAAATGAGAGCGGAAATCATTGGGATTCCCCTTTCAAACGATGCACCGCGATTCACTATGTGACAGTAATTTTGAGTTGTGCATTCTTGATTTAAATGCACAACCCTTAAGTTAAAATGACAGATCATGTTGAAGTACGTGGCACGAGTGCAAAGGGAAAGTTAACAGGAATTAGACGGAGCTAAGATACAAATTTTAAGCTGATCGTGATAAATTACTCCAAAAAAACTAATAACTGTGATGCGAGTAGAAAGTTCGGTGTATCTGAGGCAAAGGTGCGTCGATGGAAACTCTCAAAACAGGAACTAGAAAAAGCCAAAGCCACAAGGAAGTCGCTCAGTGGTCCAAAATTTCATGGCATTGAAGAAGAAGTAGTCAAGTTTGTGCGCACCATGAGGAAGAACGGTATGCCTGTTTCGACTGAAAGTATTATACTTAAAGCTAATGAAATTACTAGAGGACTTAATATATCATTGCAAGAATTCAAGGCCAGCAGAAGTTGGTGCGTGAGAATGATGCAACGAAATAATTTTTCTTTACGGCGACGAACTTCGCTGTGTCAGAAATTGTCAGAAGACTATGTAGAAAAACTTCTCGCTTACCAGAAATACGTAATTGGACTTAGAAAAACCAATAATTACCTTTTGAGCCAAATAGGAAATGCCGATGAAACTCCGGTTTTCTTCTACATGCCATCTAATTATACTGTGAACGAAAAAGGTGCGAAGTCCGCCCTAATTAAAACTACAGGCAACGAAAAAATGCGAGTCACGGTAATGTTGGCGGTTTTAGCAGATGGGACTAAATTACCACCATATGTGATTCTAAAGCGGAAAACAATACCTAAGAAACATTTGCCAAGTGGAATAATAGGTGTCAAGAAAAGGGGTGGATGACTAAAGAACTAATGAGAGATTGGTTACATGTGGTGTGGAATAGACGGCCAGGAGCTTTACTGAAACTAAGAGCAATGCTTTCACTGGATGCATTCAAGGACACATCTCCTGAAATTAAAAACATAATGAGTGCGATGAATATTGATCTTATTATAATACCTGGAGGAATGACATCGCAACTTCAAATTTTAGATGTTGCTGTCAATAAGTGTTTTAAAAATAATTTAACGGTTTTGTATTCTGAGTGGTTACAGAGTAGAACTCACACTTTAACACCAAAAGGAAATCTTAAGAAACCTGAAGTTGCAATGCTCTGCCAATGGATCAAGGCATCGTGGCAACAAATAAATGCAAAAGTAATAGTGAAAGGATTTAAGAAATGCTGCTTATCTAATGCCATGGATGGGAGTGAGGATGATGTTTTGTGGGAAACTGATGATGAAGTTGAGAGTGATAAAGATAGTGAGCATGAGGAAAATAGTGAAGGTTGCATAGACAGTGATGATGAGTAACACAATAAAATGATTTTATGCAGCACTTGGATTGAAATGTTTTTTTGTTGTCCTGAAATGAGCGTATTCTTTCAATGTATTTACTTTATTTTTAATGTTATCTTAAAATGAATGCTACCATTTAATTTGTTTGAAAACCTGAATGGTTCTATTTGTGATGTGATCTTATGATTTTAAAATGTTAAAAGACAATGACATTCAAGAAAAGTATAAGAGAAAATAAATATTTCACAAGATTTATAATTTTTGTAGTAATGAAGGTCAATTTGAGCTTTTTTCTGTTTTGGAATCATCAAAATGGGGGGTCGTCTTGGATTCGGGTGAATACGGTAATATAACCCTTATTATGTCCTCAAAGAGACCATCATCTTCAACTCCTTCGGCTGCTAAACTTAAAGTGTTAAACTTTTGCAAAAGGTGAGCTTCAATGAGGTTGAGACAGGTGATGTGAAGGAGCTGCTAAAATCACATAGTGAAGATATATCAAATGAAGACCTACTTAATTTGCATATGACGAAAACATCTTTGGAGGATGAGGAAGACAGATCACTCATCAAATTACAACAAATAAACTAGGACGGGTATTCTCAGTGCCGAATCAAGGTATCTGAAGTCCACAGGTACAAAAAATTCTGGAGGCCCCCAAATGATCAGGAGGGGAGAGGGGTACTCATTCTACAAACAGCCCTGGGTATGTGCTTTATTAAAGTAGCATTAATTTGTACAAATATTTTTTCTTCTTTACAGTTAGAGCTTTAAATATTATAAAACTAACTTTGCTCTAATGGCAAAAATAAATTATAGAATTCTTACAAGATAATTAATCAAATAAAACAATAATATATGGTATTCATTCTACAAATAATGTCTTTATTTTATATCATAAGCTGTAGTTAAGTAAACGTCTATGGAGAAAATTTCTGGGAAGATTGGCTGCTATGCTGAAGTTTGCTTACAAGGGTAGAAAATGCATTTGCAACTTTGTCATTATTTTTTTCATTATCATTGCTTTTCTTTCTTAAATATTCCAATGTTCGTGCCTGAGAAAAAAAGTTTATTTTTAATGAAATTAAGTAAATAATGAAATATCACAATTTTTTCGCACAGATATTACCGATAACTTCTGGTCTGGTGAACAGCTTGAATGTGAATGAGCAATGTGCCAAAGAGAAACAGCTAGGGTAAGCATGGCAGGATCACCTATGTCTCCAAATAACGTAACTCGGTGGAAGAGCTCAAAGGCAAGCAAAGACTGAAATTAAATAATGAAAATAAATTTCCATCAAAGGGGATTTTTATGTCTTTAGAATCTATGGGGGAATTATCTGTTAATGTAGGATGTGATTTTATTTGGAGTCTATGTTTATGTTTACATAGAATGTTTTCAATGACCTGGGGTTCGTATCTGTTGTCTAAAGCACATATGACACAATTAAATTCACAGTGAAAAAAGAAAAAGAAAACACATTACCTTTCTTAGATGTATTAGTAATGAGACATAACAACAAGGTAAAATTCAACATTTACCGAAAACCTACACACACAGACAGATATATCCCTTCCGACTCCAACCACCACTTCTCACAGAAATTCGCCCCTTTCCATTCCATGGTTAATAGACTCCACCTCTCTCCCCATTATACTACCACAAAGAACTCACACACATTAAAAAAATATGCTTTAGACAACAGATACGAACCCCAGGTCATTGAAAACATTCTACATAAACATAGAGGGAGAGGGGAGAGGAAGAGAGTGGGGGGGAGAGAGGACAGAGTAGGGGAGAGGGAGAAAGAGCGGCGGAGAGGGAGTGAGGGGGGGGAAGAGAGAGGGGGAAGATATCTATCTATATCTATAGTTCACCCTGCAAGCCACCGCAAAGGTGTGTGGCAGGGGGTGCAATAGCACCAAGGTAAAGCGCATAATAATGTAGATGGAGAGGGTCGGAGAAGGGAGGGAGGGAGGAAGAGAGTGGGAGGAAAGAATAGAGAGGGAAGAGAGGGGGGGGAGAGAAGGGGGAGGAAGAGAGGTGGGGGAGAAAGAGGGGGGGAGTGGGGAGAGGAAGGGGGTGGAGAGGGAGGGGGGATGGAGAGGAGGGGGAGAGGAGGAAGAGAGGGGAAAGGAGATGAGGAAGAGAGGGAAAAGGAGATGAGGGAGAGAGGGGAGAGGAAGGGTGAAAGGGGGAGAGGGAATAAGGGGGAAAGGGAGGGGAGAGAGAGGGGGGAAAGGGAGGGGAGAGGGAGGGAGGAAGAGGGGGGAGAGGGAGGGAGGAAGAGAGGGGAGAGTGGGGAAAGGGAGAGGGAGGGAGGGGAGGGAGCGGGGGGAGAGAGGAAGGGAGGGTGACGTGGGAGAGAGGGAGGGAGGGGGGAGTGAGAGGGGGTGAGGGAGGGACGAGAGAGAGGGGCGGGGGGAGGGAGAGAAGAGAGAGGGGGAGAGGGATGGAGAGAGGGGGAAATAAAGAGGGGGAGAGAGGGTGAAGAGGGGGGACAGTGGGGAAAGGGAGGGGGGGAGGGAGGAAGAGGGGGGACAGTGGGGAAAGGGAGAGGGAGGGAGGGGAGAAGAGAGAGGGGGGAGGGGGGGACGGCGAGAGAGGGGAGGGAGCGGGGGGAGAGAGGTAGAGGGAGGGAGGAGGAAAGGGAGAGGGAGGGAGGAGGAAAGGGAGAGGGAGGGAGGGGGAAAGGGAGAGGGTGGGGGGAGTGAGAGGGGGTGAGGGAGGGACGAGAGAGAGGGGCGGGGGGAGGGAGAGGGGAGGTAGCGGGGGGAGAATGGGGAGAGAGGAGAGAAGAGAGAGGGGGAGAGAGAAGGGAGCGGGATAGAGAGGGAGGGAGCGAGGGGGAAATAAAGAGGGGGAGAGAGGGTGAAGAGAGAGGGAGGGGGAGAAATGTAGAAGTGAGGGAGGGGGAAGAGGAAGAGAGACACGGGGAGAGAGGACAGAGAGTGGGGGAGAGGGAGAAAGAATGGTGGAGTGAGGGAGAGAGGGAGGAGTGGGGGGAGGGAGGGAGGATAGAGATGGGGGAGGGGGGGGGGACAGAGGGGAAGAGAGAGAGAGAAGAGGGGACAGAGTGAGAGGGAGGGAGAGAGAGGGGGGGAAGAGATGGGAGAAAGAGATTCGAGAGAGGAGGTGAGAGGGAGGGAGAGAGTAAGAGAGGAGAAAGGGGGGATAGAAGGAGAGGGGGGGCAAAGGGTGCAAGGGGGGAGATTGGAGAGAGATTGGGGAGAGAAAGGGGTGAGATGGGGCAGAGGGAGGGAGAGAGGCTGGGGAGAGAGTAGGGGAAGAGAGGAGGGAGAGAGAGAGACAGAGAGGGAGGAGGAGAGAGAAAAAGAGGGGGAAAGAGGTAATGAGGGGGTAGAGAGGGACAGAGGGGGTAGCGAGATGGGGGTGAGAAGAAAGAGGGGGATAGTGAGATGGGGGAGAGAGAGGAGGGGGGAGAGACAGATGGGGAGAGAGAGGGGCGGAGAGAGGGAGGGAGAGAGATGGAGATAGAGGGCGGAAGAGATTGGACAGAGGGTGTAAGAGGGGGGAAAGGGAGGGAGAGAGTAAGAGAAGCAGAGGGGGGATAGAGGGAGAGAAAGAAGGGGAGAGATTGGGGAGAGAGAGAGAGGGAGAGGGGGGGAAGAGAGGAGGGGGAAAGAAAGGGAGAGAAGAGGGGAGAGAGACAGAGAGAGGAAGGGGGAGAGAGATAGAGGGAGGGAGAGAGATAGAGGGAGGGAGAGAGGGGGGTAGAGAGATGGGAGGGAGAGGGGGTAGAGAGGGAGACAGAGAGGGAGGGGGGAAAGGGGGGGAGAGAGGAAGAGAGGGGGGAGAGAAAGGAAGAGGGGGTAAGAGAGGGGGGAGAGAGGCGCTATATACTGGAAATTATGAAAAAGTTTAATATCTCCGAAATGGATGGTTCTACAAAAATTTGTTTCAAACAAAACCTGGAAGAAATATTATTCTCTACAACTTTGATCCTCACGAAGATTACCAATAACGACATTTTTAAGGAAATATTTGACGGAAACCGAAAAAACCGATTATTTATAAATTATTCCTAAACAATAACTGCTATGGAAAATTGTTTCAAATGAAAGGTGTAGTAAATTACATTATCTTTAACATTTGTATAGAATTGTATATACAATAATGATCTTTTAACAGAGAAATATCGCAAAACCAAATCGGGTTTCGAATAAACCTCGACTTCTGAATAATCGGTATTGTCCAAAAACTAATCAGTTCTTTGTGCTCATGCTGAAGTGTTATATATGAATTCTGGTAATGACATGGCAAGTACTTATTGAGTTAGAGTGCCCACAATCACATACACATGCACACACACACAGACATCATTCCAAAAATAGTCAAAACGTGTATTTCGATTGAAAATTCGAAGTCGATGTTTTTCGTGATCACAATACTTGCCCTAATTGGTATGGAGAAAGTAAAGAGGTCGGCTTACAATCAATTAAATACGGTACTAAAGAGCCTGGATTATTTAAATCTAGACTAAAAGCCTTACTACTAACTAAGTAAGTTATTTTACTCAACTAGTGATTACCTTAATAATAATATTAATTGGATTGGACTAATTGTAATAATTATATCTTCAGTATTTTTTCAAATGCAACTCGATTCATTTTATTTTTTGTTTGTGACTGATTTGCTGTTATAGTATAATATTTTGCTAATTGTAATTTAACATTGTCACTGACTTATCCTATATCATTATAACGATCTCTGGATTAATAAATATATTATTATAATATAAAATCCTTAGAGCCAGTCCATCTGTCCATTTATCCCAAGAACTGTTTGTTGTAAAAAAATGCCATAAACAACATTTTGTTGGAAAACCATTTTCATTTTCATCCATCGTCTTAAAACAAAATGCTGCTATGTATTTGACCAGTAGTATCCAACTCTTTTTGCTTCAATCCTAAATTGGCCACCATCAGATGTCACCAACCCTCAGGTTTATAATAAAATTTAAATATGCAAATATATATTAGGTGCTGCAAAAAGTTTCCGGACTGGCTGAGTGGAGCGCTTCTCATGAACTCTGCACTTGCGCAAGCGGGGATTGCATTATACTTTATTACGCAGTTGTCTGCCGAGTAACAGTGCGATAGCACGTGGCGTATTGTTCTGGCAGACCTTTGTTTCATGTTGTGTCAGTGTGTGTCTGCGATCCTTTTTAAATAAAAAATGACATCTTTGAAAGAACAACGTGTGCAGGTAAAATTTTGTTTTAAGCTAGTTTAAAACGACTTCAGAGACCCACAAGATGTTTCAGCAAGCTTTTGGTGAGGAAGCCATTGGTAGGACCCAATTTTTCGAGTGGTTTTCCCGGTTTAAGGAAGGGCAAATGTTGGTTGAGGACAATGAATGTTCTGGCCGTCCATCAACCAGCAAAACTGACGAGAACATCGAAGAAGTGCGGGAGGCCATTCATGAAGACCGTCGTCAGAGTATCCAGGACGTTGCAAACATTGTTGGGGTATCGTATGGGTCATGACAAAGCATTCTGACAGAAAACTTGAACATGAGGCAAGTTGCTGCAAAATTTGTGCCTCGCCTGCTGACGCCAGACCAGAAGGAGCAGCGTTTGAACGTTTGCCAGGACCTCAAACAACAGCTCAGAAAAGATCCAGACTTTCTTTCTAAGGTCATCACTGTTGATGAAAGTTTGGTTTATTGATACGATCCGGAAACAAAACAACAATTGTCCCAGTGGAAAAGTCCGAGATCACCAAGACCGAAGAAAGCCAGGCAAGTCAAGAGCAATGTGAAGAGCATGCTGATCGTTTTTTTTTGACAAGGAGGGAATTGTGCATAAAGAATTTGTTCCTTGAGGGCAGACAGTGAATCAAAATTTTACATTGAAGTCCTGAGACGTTTGAGAGAGGATGTGAGGAGGAAACGTCCGGCCCTGTGGGCATCCAAAGACTGGTTGCTCCACCACGACGACGCACCTGCTCACACCTCGCTGTCTGTCCAATAGTTTCTGGCCGACAACAACATGGCAGTGGTTCCTCACTCCCCCGACCTCGCCCCCTGTGACTTTTTCCTCTTCCCGAAGATGAAAATGGTACTCAAGGGGTGACGTTTTAACACGGTGGAGGAGATTCAAGCTGAATCGCAGGAGGTACTTAACAACATCGCCAAAAAGTAGTTCCAGAACTGCTTCTAGAAGTGGGAATGTTGCTGGAATCGCTGTATTGTTGCCCAAGGAGAGTACTTCGAAGGAGATAACACCGACTAGACAATTGGGTAAGCCTAAACTTTTTTTTGAGGTCAATCCGGGAACTTTTTGACAGCACCTTGTATAAAGGAAATTAAGACAAAAATTCCAACACCACATTTTGGTTGCCACCTGAGGTTGGGAACCATTGTATTAGACAGTAAGTATTCACTATTTCATTAAATTCAATTGCAACCAACTACCTTTATTATCATACCTGTTGTTTCCATTGGTGTGCTTCCTCAAGAAATTGCAAATGGGATAACAGCTCTCCTAACACTCTTGTACACATCCGCTCTACTTCTTGAACAAATTTTCGATCACCACCATAGAGAATATCATTTGAATCCACTTGCATCAAAATAAAAATAAATTATTTATATCATTCATTTATAACAGGTAATATAAGACATAATTTATGAAGAACAAATATGACATTTTTAAGATGTCAGAAGAAAAATATTAACAGATGAAAATACACGACAAAATTATCAATAAAATATTATTCAACATGTAGAAGTAGGGAGATTGATATTCCAATTCAAATACAAATATATAAACATTGCTTTCAGGAACAGATTAAGACTTTAGAGCAGCAGTGGGCGACCTTTTCTAAATGGTGAGCTGCACTGAGGGTCCATTGGCAGGCCACATTGGAAATTGCCAATGCTGTGGCTGGCTGGATTAGAGTTTATATCAGAAGTTAGCTAGAGATTCTGATATGCCATATGAGCAAAAATCAATTCTAAATTATGTTTTTAGGATTATATTTTTAATGTGAAATATTTTGTTTGTTATTTATTCATTCACAGCCTATTACAAATGAATTGGTAGAGGGGTGGTTAGTGTGTCTAGCTCCCAATGCTAGAGACGCAGGTTTGAATCCTGCCGAGGGCATGGTCGTATGTGTTCCTCTTTGTTATTGTTATTACGCTCATTGTAAAAGGCCGTAAAGTGCTGTTTATGAGCTTGTGAAAAATAAATCAATATGAATAAACCTTTTAATAGTAGTGAAACACAAAATATGGTTCTCTTAAGAAAAACAGAATCTCAAAAATGAAATTCATAAAAATATCTATGAATATAAATTAAATTTCATAAAAATACAGAATTACAAAAAATAATTCATATAAAGTTGAGTGCCAATTATCTGTGGTAATTGGGATAACCAGGACCCGGATAATCAAAAAACACGGATAATCCAAATTGAATGTATTTATTGGAATCATTGTTAGATTAATAGAATACATAATTAAAATAAAATGTGAATATAAAGTCAGACTCCAGCAATGTAAACCTTTAAATATCTTGACAAAGAACAGCAACAAACTAAAGTTAAAATATAATTTTAATAACTCACACTTTTATTCACATGCTGGAGTATTTTATTCAGAGAGAATAAAATACTCAAAAAATGTAAATGTGTAAATACATCGCAAAAGAACGACGATAAACTAAACTTAAAATGTAACAGGAGTGAGAAAAAAAACATCAGACACCAACAATGTAAATGTGGAAAAAATTCAACTCCCTGCACACGACCACAGATAATCTACCCCAACGGATAATCAGGCCCCAGATAATTGACACACTACTGTATATGAAAAATCATTCGTCAAATATCAGTCATAAAAAATATTATGCATATACAGAAATATATATATGGATGTATAAATAACCATGAATAAGTGCACTAAAAATCTTGTCATAGTTTCAATTAAAAAATATGAATTTTTATGTTAAATTTCTTGGATCTCTTTCATCATAGCATTGTAGGCCACAAAAATTGCATTTGGGGTTCACATGTGGCACACAGATAGGGTGACCAACCGTCCCGCATTTAGCCTTTTGTTCTGCATCTCACAATGTCTAAAAAAATGTCCTACAAAATATCCATTTAAAAAACTGAACAGTTAGGTTATTGTATATCGCCAATGATTATATTACCAGCATTTTTAGGGTTAGCAAAGTTTATTTTACAGTGATGTGTTTTGCAATATACTAAAGAGAAAGAAAACCTTATTAATATTTTCTACAAAGTAACACATGAAATATGAGTCGATTCGTGTGTTACTTTGTATCTAATTACTATTCATCAGTCGGCAATGTCTAAATCAAAGCCATTTTACAAAGAAAAGAGTTGGTGATCCCTAGCTGCATGAAGCTTTATGCGGGAGAGGGAAAAGAGGAAAGGGCAGGGGAAACATTAAGGAGAAACGAGGCTTCCCTAGACCCAGCACACAGATACAAAGTATGACTTAAGCATTTCCAAAATGTTGTGTATGAGTGGTGAAGTATCATCAGTTAACACCATAGCTGCTGATAACTGGTAACAAAGTATCAAGCCAATTCTTGATGATTACGAGAAGAAGGGCATTTTCAACTGTGATGAAACATAATTTGCAACCAAATCAGACGCTCGCGTTCAAGGTGAAACTTACCACAACAGGAAAAAAACCAAAGAAAGAGTAACCATCTTGTTAGCTTGTAATGTAGATAGAACTAAAAAGTTAAAACCTCTCATTGTTGGCAAGTACAAAAAGTCTTGATGTTTTAAAGCAATAACACATCTTCCCTCAGGCCACGGAATCAACAAAAATGCTTCCATAATGGTAAAACTTTCCTGGGAGTGGCTTATGCGGTTTGAGACAAGAATGGCTTTGCAAAACAGGAAAATTATTCTGTTAATACATCAGTGCACAGCACACAATCGAGCAGTCCTTGATTTGAAATATGTGAGTGTTCTATGTTTACATGCAAACACGACAAGTTAAATGAACCTGGGAATTAATAACTTCCTAAATAGGTAATACAGCCATCTCTCGCTTAACGAACATTCGGCTAACGAAGTTTCGCTATAATGAAGGTTTTTATTTTATATTACTTTCAAATATAACGAAGACTATCTCGCTATAATGAAGGCGAAGATGTTTGAATTTCGCGCGGCGCACTACTAACACCGCAACACACTTTCTTTTGCAGTGTTCGTTTGTTCTCACATGTTGTGTTTATCTCGCGTGTAAATAAAGTGTTATTATTATTACTATTTTCATAACCCCAATATATATCATGGCGTCAAAACGACCAAGCTCGACATCATTACCTAATCCTACGACGAAGGGAAAGGCAATAACGATAGAAATTGTCAAGAGAAAGGAAAGAGGAGAGAAGACATCTGTAATTGCCCGTGCATTTGGAATGGTCGTGCAGTGCGTTTTGTTCTCGTTGAAAGTAAGAAAGATATAGGTTATCAAATTGTGTTCGGAACAAAACTAAAAATTTTTTCATATAAAACAATGGAAAATTAGCTCTCACTTAACGAATTTTCACATAACAAAGGCTTTTTAGGAATGTAACCCCTTCGTTAAGCGAGGGATGGCTGTACTGAGATTAAGTGGAACATTTCTGTGACAGAGATCAAGAAATGGAATGTACTCGATGTCATGAGAAACACAGTTGTTATGTGGAATGCTACAGAGCCTTTCGTTATTACAAATTGCTTAGCAAATTCTGGGTTTGTAAATAAGAAAATTGGGGAGAAAATCATAAATAGTACAGCCAATTTTGAAGACTGGGTTGAACTGAGATCTAAAATTACCGGCCTAATGCATTTTGCTAACATTGATGGCCTGGTAGCAACTTCAGGAGAGATGAGTTCAACAGATATTCTCCTGATAGATACAGAAGTAGCTGCTTCCACAGCAGTTTGAGGGTGTGAGGAAGAAGAGGATGTGAACCTGCACTTCCTACATACAAAGAGGCCTTCACATCATGTATATCAGAGTGTGGTTAAAGCAATGGATAAATTAAATGAATTTGTATAGGATAAATAAAATACTGTCTCAAAACAAAGTAAAATTAATGAATATTTCAATTTGATATGAAAAAATGAATGGCTTATGCTTTATTTTATAATCGTTTTTTATTTTCATTTAGAAAGTTTTTATGTTAATGACATATATTAATGCATATGTGTACATCTGTTTGTTCATTAAATATGTGTTTTTGACATCCAGAGTCAAATTTCGTGATTTAACTTACTTAACCATGCAACACCTACTTGGGGATGACAACGACATTCATATCCACGCCAGCAAACGAGGCATTGCAACTTCAAGTTTTGATGCTTAATTTAAATATTTGTCAGATGATTTGAACCAGTTTAATTTGAAGTTATGAAATTTTGGTCCCTTGAGTTCTGAATTAACGAGGTTTCCTGTATATATTAATTACATAAGGATAACAGAAGTTTAATCACTCTGAAAACAAAATTTAAAATGTGGATTCTCTGTAGGCATCTGATGCAATTTTTCTGTAATCTGTGGGTTAAATATGATTTTCAAAACAAAATATTGCGAATATATTCACCTTTGTCAACTCTGTAAATAAATGTTTCTTGAGCAGCAGATGACAGCATTTGAAGCACATTCAAATATATGACAGCCTGAGATATGCCAATCTTCCCTCTTTTGGTTGCATCATTTCCTCCCATATTGGATGCACCAAGCCAAGAGTAATGTTGAATTACATTCAACAAGCCACGAGTCAGGTAAAGAACACCTTGTTCAGGAGGATCCTATTAGTCAAACGAACCAAAAATATATAACCAACACACTCCAGTATAGTATTTACTTACAACATAGCACTTATGACTAGAACAAACACTTTAAACAAAAAAGTTATTGTTTTCTTCAGATTATCTTGGCAACATACAACATACATATTTATGTAATTTTAAGTTATTTTCATTTATATTAAGATTAGGCAATGTTTTGTGTATGTACTGCCCAGTATATTAACCCTTTCATGACCGGAACACCTGTAAACAGACTTGTTTTCTTAGTTTGGATGTCATAGGGTACAGTGGCAATGACTTAAACCTAATCTCCCTTATGAGATGAAATCTTATGAGAGAAAATCCCCCTTTTTTCATCACGAGTTATTTGAGTGGTGAATCGAAACATAACCCCACCTTATGTAATGCATTTTCATGGGGAAAAATTCCCCGGCATTCACTGTTTCGGTATTCGTGGCCATTTTCCAGTAAGTAACCCCCACGAATAATGGGGACCCACTGTATAGGAGAAAGTATTGAATTCGTGGAAAAAATCGAAGCTGGTGCTCATAATGTTGCCTTTCTTTTCTATTTCTCCACAAACTGAGAAGAATTTGGATAGCATTGGGGTAATTTTCAGAGCAGCATTCTGCTTTTCTAATTTCTCCTTTCACTTCTTCATTTTACTGATATTTCCTTTCCATTTTACAGGATACTTCTAATTTTTTTATTACGCTCTAATCTAAGTGAAAACATAAAAAATAAAAAAGTTAAAAATGAAATAAGTATTTGAAATGATGCTAAAGACAAACATGATAAAAGATCCATTTACCTGCCCAGTTATTTACCAAAAGGTAAAAGAGGCAGGGTGCACCCTGGCTTCTTAAAAAGGTACCAAGTCAACAGTGTTCCTGGTAAAAGATTTACTTCAACCTTTATCTGCAGAACCGAACATGTGTGCTGCTTAGTTTTGAAGCTGCTTACAGCTGTTGTATTTGTTGTGAGATAAGGGTGTGATATTAGACCACCCAAAATGAATCACTTCCCTGCATGTCAAATCAAACTTGTTGATGATCAAATTCTCAGGGGAGTGGAGACCTAAGAGGTAAATTAGACACCTGAGATCATTTATCTATCTCAATTGTTATGTCTCTGTACCCTGATCCCCTTTAATATGCCAATGAGAAGAAATAATACACAAAGTATTGTGGGAACGCTTAATATTGCACGTTCCTATGCTCCTCCTCCGCTAATTTTCTCTTCTTATTGTCTACGTACTTAATAGAGTGAAAAACTACAACCAGTGAGTATGGGCTACAGAGCATGATCGTTTTTGTCTTTCTTTAATTTCATTATTTCTTCTTCATTGCAATTTTATTGTTATCTATTCTATTTCTACTGTTATTGTTACTGTTATTTTTTTGCCGTTGATTTTTATATATAACTTTAAACTTCCCAAAATTTGCTCGGCAGAAGGCATTTAAATCTGGGTGCTAAAGATGAAATGTTTTACAGTAATTGTGTTGAATGGTGGCCCCCCTTGAACCCAGGGCCCTGGAACAACTGCACACATTAATCCAGCAATGCACCTGTGTTTTACCGTGATTTTAAATATACTAGTATATAAGCCTGTCAATATGACAGGAAGGAATATATTACAGTAAAACCCCATTATATGTTGCCCCACTATACGCCGCCAATCAACTAAGGAACATGTTTTGTTATAAGTTGTGTCACTTTGCATATACGTCGTTTGTGAAATACTAAAAGCAAAATTTCAGAAATTCCAATTGTGGTGCAAAAATGATAACTATAACAATAAAACCCTCTATTCAGCTTTTGATTTCATGTTTATTATTATTTATATGAATTAATTTAATTTCATGTTTATCAATTCGTGTAAAATCATACTCAGAATAAACATTTGCTGGCCATGTGTTAGGGGGTTCACAAGATACATGGGATAAAAGGGACTGTTCCAATTTTGATGACAATGTGTACAAACCTATTCCTATAAGAGAGCTTTGTGAACAGCTGTGTCTAACATTTTGTGTGTTTATATACTTTGGATTGCGAAATCTGCTTGAAAAGTACTCTAAAGTGCGTATCTGTGTACGTGTAAGTAAAGAAACAATTTTTGTGCTCCATCACACTATAGACAATTATTTTCAGTGATTTCTGAAATTATTGCAATTGGTTACAATAAAATGTATATTAAACCCTAGTAGCAATGAGTGGTAAACACAGTGGTAACATAGTATGTCCAATGTACTGTATTGATATGTATTATTTGGGAAACTAATGCGTCACAAAATATCCGCCAGGAACGTAACCCCTAACTTTTATCGTAGTTCTGATGGTAAACTTTATTTCGCTATACATTGTTTTGTTATAAGTCGCATTTTTCAAGAACGCATCTCCGACGTATAGTGGGGTATTACTGTATTTAACTTAAAATCTTGTACTTATTACTCTAATAAACAATTTATTCACATCTTTCAAATATCAAAAATTTATTCAAAATTCTAGTGGTCAAATTTGATCAGAATTCTCGATTATGATGCATGGTATTTAAGAATTCAATCGGCTGCCATTTTGAATAAAACAAGTAGAGAGAAACAAAAACCACTTATGAATTATTACTGTGAGCCCTCCACAATCGTACCAAATTTGATTCAAATCAATAGTAGGACTCGGGAAAATACATGTAGTTTAATGTTTAAATTGGCCGCTGTTTTGAATCAAGCAGACAGACGGACACTAAAACCCCATGTTCACCTTCCCCTTAGTGCCCCCTACAATCATGCCAAATTTGGCCGGAATCGGTTGAGAAATGTGGGTGTACATAAAGGAAAAGACAGTTTTACTAAAATATAGTGGTGGAGATTAGTTTGCATTTTTTCCTCGCCTTAGAAACAGCACTGCAGTTGAGCATCACTGACATAAGTGATGCCTCGAACTCATATTGGTTTGCCATTCAACCAATGAAAATGTCAACTGAGCATTACACCATCACGCATAACCAACCAAATTATAGAGGGGGTTGATATTTATTTTTTTCAACAGAAACTTTTCGAATGATCGGTATCTATACGTTTTACTCATTGGTAAATACATTAAGAAGTGCTTTATTTACTAGGTGCACATTATCAATGGGAAAATAATGTAGTATATGCAGCAGATTTTATGAGTGAAGATATAGATGCAATAGCGATTTCAATTTTAAGAAAACTAGAAAACATGAACAGATGCAAATACATAAATCTAAAATAAAAATGTTATGATGATGTCATTTTAAAATTTTCTACAAAAAGAACAAATAAGTTGTATTGAAATTTTGTAATTACTTGTAGTTAACTTGTTTCATAATATAAAATAAATAAATATTGTTTGCATTTTTATAATTATGATATCATTTTCTATAAAAAGTTTTTGAATTGTATGAGGACATTTTGCACATGATCTTGCCATTTCCTAAGCTGGCCATCCAACAAGGCCGGTATGATATGAAGACAACTTCAAGTCCTTTTCATCTTCATTAACTCTGTTCTGTCTGAAATAACTTGATCGAGATCTTTGAGATTTATTTACATGATATAAATCAGTGAAAGTAATAATGAACATTGCAGAGTAAGAGAAAATGTTGCTTTATTTGTAAAAATTTATAAAAAATCGTTGCACCAAGCCCTGCAATTTTACATATTGGCTCTGCTGATAAATTAATGCATTATTATTTTAAAAATACAAATTCACAAGATTGCATGATTTATCTATCAAAAATGAGCAAATAAAATTTCAGATAGTTAAGAAAAAGAAGAAAGAGAAATAAATGATATTTCCACTTACAGGAACCACTAACAGTGTGGAAAGAAACTGGGAAAGATAATTTACGAGGAAAGGCTCAGAAGATCTCTGCTTCCCATCTCCAAAACCCTCCATTACTGGTGGGACTTCAGGAAGTAGGCTAAGAGCAGCTTTGAAACAGGCATCAGCTTCCCATAAAAATAAAAATTGTCTCAATGTTAAATCAACTGTGTAATTAGTATGTACTGGGACTACTTTTAGCACTCAAAACAAAATTTTGATTTATTGGACTAAACCAAAATTCTTATTACTAAAATACTATAAATAACTACTTTTCTTTTTTATAGTTTATATTCAGTTTAACACCAACTCAAATGTATAATTCATTCCAAACTACCTAAAATTGCAATGTGACTACAAAAAATTAAGTGTTTGACACTAAAGTATAACAGCCAATCAGCAAAACAACCATTATTATCAACTCTTATGCTAACATCCTAACTTCAATGGTTCACCCATACATACAATAGTACCCAGCCAATCACAAGTTATGTTCCTGACTTAAACAGCGGGCCAGACCTTATGAGAAATTGGGGAAATGATTCCTGAGAGACCTGCCTTTAAGTTCTATAATATACACTTCATCGTTAAAAATATATATGCTATACTTAAAAAAATAATTTTATTATAAAACAAGTAGAATGTTATCCACGAACATGGATGAAATTAGCACTTTTTTATTTTTCATGTGGTTATACCATCACATATTTGGTCACTAGAATGATGACTTCTAGAGTTCATCCTATTCATTCATTCTATTTATCATATAATGGGATACAACAAGAAGGTGAGGTTACTGTTTAAATGAGAGAGGCTTAATAGATAAGTTAGCACTGTATTGCCCATCCTCATTCAACATAAATATATTTTTTTAAATATACCATATTTTCTGGTAAATAACGCACATCTAGTAGATAACACGCACCCAAAATTTTCGTAGGTTTTCTAATTGTATAGATAAGGTGCAGAAAATTTTCTCATTAAAAATACGGTCAAGCTGAAAGTAAAGTGCATACTTTATCATTAATCATTTGACGACAGAGATGTATTTTTGGTAAGGCTGCAGGACGACACGGGCACTCTTTTGCCCATTTATCTCAAAATTTATGCCACGTTCACTTCAGAAAACTGTTGTGGAACATCAATGAAGGTTGGGAATTGACGAAAAAAATAAATTTGGGTAACAACTTTTGCAAATACTGTTTACTTTTTCCGAACTCTGAAAACTCGCTTTCGAAGCCGTTTCTCCAGTTTAACCGGCTGAAACTCCATATGATTCCAAGCTCACGTAACCTCTGAACAGATGGCAGCACACCAGAACTGCCACTCTTATGCGCCGAAGGCCGAAGTTCACAGGTGCTTTTGGTGCAAATCGTAATTAGTTTGAATAATTAAGAAGCCATGGAAATTGGAAAAGCAAAAATGCAAATCATACAGAGCTCAGTATAAATTACAAGTTGTTCAGTTCGCAAAGGAAAATGGTAATCGTACAGCTGGAAGAAAATTCACTGTAGGTGAAGCTTGTGTGAGAGAATGGCGAAAAGATGAATTGGTTCTTAAGAAACTACATCGCGGAAAACGTGCCATGCGTTCTAGGAAATGTTTTTGGCCAGACCTTGAAAAAGATTCTTGATTCTTGAAAGATCGAAAGGAATGAGACTCTCAACAACTCGAGTTTTACTTCAAGCAAAGCACATTGCACGAGAGAAAAACATTGTTGATTTTAAAGCATATCCATCCTGGGGATTTAGGTTCATGATGAGGAATAATTTAAGTGTTTGTGCTGCGACAAGCATTGGCCAGAAGCTACCTGTAGATTGGGAGGCCAAGGTGATCAAATTTAGACAATTTGTAAAAGAGAGCATTTCCGGAGTTGAAGAATTACATGTGGGTAACATGGACGAAGTTCCAGTGAGCTTTGATCTTCCGACTGCAAAAACTGTGAATCTCAAAGGTGCAAAGGAAGTGTCTGTAAGTACTACAGGGCACGAAAAGTCAAATTTTACGGTTGTATTGTGCATAACTTCAGATGGTTCCAAGCTATCTCCAATGGTTATATTCAAGAGGAAGACCATTCCAAAAGAATGTTTTCCCAAGGATGTCATTGTTACCACAAATGAAAATGGCTGGATAAATACGGAGATGATGAAGATCTGACTGGATCGAGTTTGGAAAAAGCAAAAAAATGCATTTTTTAATCCAAAATCAGTTTTAATTATGGATTCATGTCGAGCCCATATAATGCCCGAAGTAAAAAATAATATCAGCAAATATTCAAAGTTGGTCGTTATTCCTGGTGGATTAACAAAAAAACTCCAACCACTTGATTTAACTATGAATAGATCCTTCAAATCAAAATTACAAGCTAAGTAGGAGCATTGGATGATGGCTTCTGTTCATGATTAGACCAACTCTGGAAAGATTAAAAGGCCATCTTACAAGGAAATGTGTAAATGGATTTCTGAAATTTGGAATGCCGTGACATTAACTTGCATCAAAAATGGTTTCCATAAATCTTTCGGGGAATTGAATGTTACGGAAACACCAGAATCTGAAGCATACGAATTTATGAGGAAAATGAAGTTGCTGATGTTCCAGTCGAAATAATTCGAGCTATCGAATCATTTCATTTTGACTCTGATGATGAATTTTATGGATTGGAATAATTTAGGTATTTCGATATATCTTTATTTTAATAACATTTGTAGAATACGACGTTATGGAAACTATGATTTTGAAGTGTTGATTGTAATAATATGACTATTAAATCATTTGTTTCTCTATTTTAATAACATTTGTAGAATACGATGTTATGAAAACTATGATTTTGAAGTCTTGAGTTCAATAATATTACTATTGAATCATTTTTTCCAATTAAGAATTTTTTGATTCAATAAATTATGTTACTAGTTAAAATTATTTGTAATCACATCATTGCTTCAGTTTACTTTGATTCGACTTATGTCACACTTTTCATGAATGCATCCTCAACATAAAGTGGAGTGTACCTGTACTTATCTAAATAAGTAGTAGTACAACCTACATAATTTATTGTTCTCAACTAACCTTGACCCAAGCACTGATTGAGAAGGGCAACTTGCCCTGAGAGAAGAAATAAGGAGAGACGTAATGTTGTCGATGGTAATGATGGCACTGTTATATGGGCATAAGCAGAGCATGCACGCACAAATGCAGCAGTCTTGCGTGTGTGATGCCCTCTTACAACTTTTCTTGAATTGACAGACAGTCTGTTTACAGCCTGAAATAAGAGTAAGACTTAAGCAGTTTCACATAGTTCAAAAAAGCAAATAAAATTTATGACAATCAGGAATTCAAGATGATAAACATGATAACATTATAAAATATTATGCCACTTGAAAATATAATTTGTCAGCTAATTACCAGATCACACAGTAACCTTTAAGCAAAGAGGCAAATTTGAAAAAGGATCAAGTGTCTCATTTCTGAACTTGGCAAATAGTATAATCACTTATTAAACTATTCAATATCCTGAGTTATACTCAGAAAAGCTAGATTAATATTTAGGGTTACCATACATCTTGGTTTGGCAGTCTTTAATTTCATGAGCCATACTGGCATCCAAGCCGATTAAATGAAAACTGTAATAAAAGTCCCATAATCAGGCATTTTATAATTAAAAATTCTAAAAGAGCCAGAGAAAAAGTGTTCTGACTGGGAATCAAATCTTGGTATATTCCACTAACAGGTTACATAAACCACCACTTAACTACCAAGGCAGACAAATGTCCTCAATGAGGAATGCTTAAAGAAAACCTGTAATTAACTGTTTAAACTAGGAAACGTTAATGAATAGTAAAATAAATAATATAATCTCTATTTCTTGCCTTAGATTTGATAATAAAAAATCAAAGATCACTACCGTTGGGGGGTTGGGAGGGAAGCCGCCAAATTCTGAAAAGTCACTTAAGGGTGCTGCGACTCTAAAAAGGTTGGGCAACATTGTTCTAGAGAGCAATGGCCTGAGTTTGGAGTGATGCAACATATTTAAGATAGTTCTTTATTTAGATGTTACATAAGAAAGAATAGATATTAAGATTGCAAAAATTTTAAAGAGTCCTAGACCTCTAACATTCAATGATGTAAATCAATACGCGGGTATTAATTGATTGGTGACATAACTTTGAATCGAATTAAATCGAGATGATGTAAATCTGGGTATACCTTTATCAGAAATTATGTCAGAGAAATATTAAATTTATATTTACTGATTTATTTAACAATATGCTATAATTAATCTAAAACTCAAGAATTATTAACACCTTACTTGAGTTAAGTAGTTATAATATTTACATTTATGTTACTTTTGTAGATATTCCATTTCCTTCTGCTTACAAAATGCAGAATGTATATGCACAGATATTAAATGTATTTCCATAATTTTAGCAATTCAATTCACTTACTTTGAAGATTGTTTATGTTGACAACAACTGTGTACCCCTGTATCAATTTTTGAAGTTCAAAGCTAATTACGACTGTATTATTGAATTTTCTTGATAGCAGTTAATCCTATGATAAAAATGTAACAAACAAAAAATATTCTAATTGACTAGTTCTACAAATTTTGTTTGAAGACTTTTTTTAAATGAATAATATTTTACGAGATATTAAGATGTTTGTTTTTTGCTTGCTGTAAAGTGGCAACCGTTTGGGTTATGTGAACCTTTTATGCCATTTTCATATTGCCCTTAACCATAAGTACTAAATACCATGTTTTATGAAAACCCACTTGTTAGAAGCCAAGAACAATCCTGCATACGGATGGACGACTAGACCAAAGTTAATTAATACGTGCTTATGTTGGAAACAAAATGCCACTAGAAAAGGTGGTTAGGAAGGCAAATAGGAAAAATGAAGGGAGAACTGGAATATCAGTGAGTGGTGAAGAGAGAGAGGAAAGACAGAAGACGTCAGATCAACAGAGGAGAAGCTACGCGATTGGTGAAGGGGAAATCTAAAACAGCCATTACATGAAGGATGAGACCATTGCGTGTATATGTGATGATGGAAGAAATTTCACCATCATCACTTCATCTGTTAAGATGCACACCTGCACAAAGGGTGCAAAGCATCAGAGATAATAGTCCATCATACGCAGCAGATGCCGAAAGCCAATGCCAGTTTCCCAATATGGTAGCCCTATTCAGTTGTACCACTGTATAATTGACAACATCAATAGCCATCTTCCATCGAAAATAATAAACGACATACCTGGACCAAATGAGCATGGACTGGATCCAAATTAGGAAAAGAAGCTCTTGCTTCCACTAGGAATGCTAGTCTTGCCTCAAAGTCCCCGCCAGCTCCCGACTCCACCCGTGTTATCACAGAGCATATCAAGCGTGAGATATGTCGCTTATCATCGTCTATAGTGAGAGCACTGGGATAAACATTATTGCAATTATTAAAAACAGCTCATAAATAATTACTGAATTTTGAAATGATTTATTCATACAAAAAAGGAAAATTCAAGTCATGAGATGCATAAATAAAAAAACCAATTTCTCAGATTACAATAAGATTTGACTCGTATACATATCAATGACTCAAGAGCAAACAAAAATTAATTTTTGATGAAATTTTCTCAGGTGAGAGAATAAACATATGGTGACTCTTACTTTTAACTCTTTGTCTATAGGCTCTTGTGAAAGTGGGCAAACAGGAAGAATGCACTCAAAACAATCAAATTATACTCATCTAGAACATGTTAATCTATCCATTTCTCAATATTTTATTCTCAAGCAATATCATGAGAGACCATAATCAGCCTTGGGGAAATATGATCAAATATAATGTCAGCTAAGAAGACAAGTGTCTAGCACAATTGCTCTCAACATCAGCATTCTCAAGAATAATTATCAGAATTAAACAAGTGAATAAGGTTTCAACACTGAATAATTTTCACAGTGAAAAACATTTCGAATCACTTTTCACATTGAAAAATCAGTAAGTAAACAAAATTGTTAGCTGTTATCATGGATAACATACTATCAATAAAAAAGTAAAATTACATGTTGCAGAGCAGATTTTATCATAGAAATGGAAACTAAGATATTTAGCATAAATTCAGACAAATAATCAAAATAACTCTTAAACAATCAATTTAATGAAAATAATTACTATAATAGCCCAGGTCTGTCCGTTGGTTGGTTGGTCATGCTATTGCATAGGTATCTGATGGCAAATTATGGTTTTAATGTGAATAACTCGAGAAAGAATCGAGATAACTCTGAATTTGGCAGGAATGCTCGATTCACATATTTTAAGGTGATCACAAAAATAAATCTCAAAAAAGTCCTGGGTTCAACTCCAAGGAAGACATTTCCATTTTCCGTAAGGTGACATGTAGAAATCAATATTGAAGAAAAAATTATAAAGTTCCTTATTCTCATGTTAAACATTTAATTCACATATTTTGATGAAATCTTGCCATTTTAACGGGATGCTGTCTTGCCTACCAACCTTGAAATACTATTGTTATCAATCCTTATGGGTTTAAGCATGCTTTTAATAAAAGAGAGAGAGAGGGAAGGAGATTAGATTAGATACGGTCTTTATTTAGGGGTATTGAGACTAGGGAGTCCCATCTTCAACCTAAGGCAGTGATGGCGAACCTTCTATAGTCCGCGTGCCAATACTACCGAAACTGTCGAATCTTATCCGCCTCGCGTGCCACAAAAAGTCCTTGATTTTTTTTTGGTGCCAACTAAATTAAATTCGTGATCAATAAATAAGATTGTAACCATAAAACTAAATTTTACAATAGTTAACTAAATAAAACAAATGTTTTTGCGGCATTAAATCAGTAAGATAAATGCTTTGTATGGTTTTCGCCTTTCGTTGGCGTGCCAACCAAAATCGTCTTACGTGCCACTTATGGCACGCGTGCCACAGGTTCACCATCACTGACCTAAGGAGAGGGGGAGAAAGGGAGGTGGAGAGAGGGAGGAAGGGGAGAGGGAATGAGGGGGATGGAGGGGGACAGACAGACAGACAAACGACTTTATTCAGGGCGAAATTGAGACTGTGAAGTCCCTTCTTACATTTAAGGGAGAGATGGAGGGAGGAGGCAGGGAGAGAGGGAGAGGAGGGAAAGAGAGAGGAAGGGAGAGAGGGAGGGAGGGAGGGAGGAAGAGAGAGGGAGGGAGGGAAGGAGGGAGGGAGGGAAGGAGAGAGGGAAGGAGAGAGGGAGGGAGGGGGAGAGAGGGAGGGAGGGATTTGATTTATAGTTTATTTTTTGGTGTGCTACGTTGGCACTTCCTTCTATTAAACATTATTTACTTTTAATCCTAAAAATGTGTGCAGATAATGAGCATTGTGTAATAAAAAACTTACTGGTAAAATTGTTTTCAAGTTATAAAGATTTTGCAAATAAAAAAGAGATTGTTCAAGTCGGAAAGCCTACAATTAGATGAAGCTATAGAAGTAATTGCCTGGTTACGATATTTCTGAAGCGTAATATATTTCTGTTGATTGAAATTATTGGAAACAGAAAGTGAAATAAATTTGTTTCAAATGAGGTGTACCATTATTTGTTATACCCATAGTTTATTTCCAAAAGAGATACAATAATGATGAGGCAAGTCTCGCAATGTGACCAGTTAGTAATGCTTAGCTACATAAAGTAAAAATGTGCCACTGCTTGCCTTACTCAATGGACCACGGACTGCCACTGTATTTTTCACATGTACTTTAAACAACACTGCAAGGAGTTTAGGTCAAAATAAAAATAAAGATTCTAAATATTAAAAACTATAATTAAAGCACCATTCCTTGGACAGTTACAAACTTTATCAAATAATGCTGGTTCAAATAAACATACAAAGAGCAGGTGAATATCAGAATCCAAAAGCCAGTTTTACTGTATTAAATTAGTACGATAATATGATAAAGAATCATAATTGATTACTTGATATCAATGACTAAAAATTTTTACATTAGCAACCTATTTTGGTTTTATTTTGAATGAAATTGTTTCGGTTACTCTACCAAGAATATTTCAGTTAAAATTTGTTGTACGATTTCTCTTTTTGGTGGTACCATCACATGCAAATATATTAAGAAATATATTTAGCCAGCGTTTCTCAACCAGTGCTTCATAACCATTAGGTAGGTGCTCCGCAAGCTTTTCATCCTTCATCATTTTGTATGGATTTATTTCTTTAATTAAATAACAAATATAAAACGTAAGAGATCATGTTTTATTTCATTTAGGTTTTTTCAGTTCATTCATTCATTTTTTTCCTGGATCGTTTTTGTACTGACAATTTTACTATGATGGACATCCCAGCTGGTAGGTAACAAATATTTTCCTGAAAAATTTGTTCTAGTGCTTCCCCGGTTTAGGTACTTCCAAATGTGTTATGAAGCTGACATTTTTTCTAATGCTAGAATTTACAAAATAATGAAAACAGGATTACAGAAATTTGAAAATGTTTATTCGTTCGGCCGTAATAAATTCTCAAATGTTAAACAAATTGACTACCTTGGTGGCCATGCAACAGTACCTCCCCGTCCTATCCATTGTTGCCTGGACAGATGTTGATTAAAAATTGCTGTTGGTGGTGCTTCTTGTTTGCCGTGGGTACTCTTCAGCGCATGTGTGTGCATTGTGAAAACTGAGTACTCCACTTCGTGTAAAGCATGCCTCATCTGTAAACATCACACAAGTGGTAAAAAGAGGATTGGATGCAAGCTGATGCAGTAGCCATCGACAAAACTGTTGTCACAGAGGGGCATCTGCTAGTAATAATGCTTGCACTCGTTGCAAGTGATATGGATAAAGCAGCTGCTGTCGTAAAGTCCTCCATGCCCTCACATGCGAAATACCAATCGTGGAAGCCATACGAAAAATGCTGATATTAGGCTGCATTTCATCAGTGTGAAGAATATGCTCTTCCATGTCTGCTGTTCGACGATGACATTGATGGCCTGCATTGCCCCGTTGAGGATGAAAAGTGCTGTGTTCGCATAAGAAGTGATGGATAGACTGAAAAGTCTGCCTGTTCGGGAATTGTTCGGCATATCGCCGTCGTGCAGCTTCTGTGTTGTCTTGCATTTCACCATACACGAAATGCATGCCTGCATATTCTTCAAAGGTGAAGTCCATGTTGTCCTCGGCAATTACTGCCTGATACTACACAGTTCACGTTGATGACTAACCAATGGTCAACAGTGCGTTGTTTACAGACGAGGTATACTTTACACAAAATGGAATACTCAAACTAACATCCATGGGCTGAAGAAACCTCCTTTATCTCTTAATGGAAACAAAATAGGACCCATTGCTATATGAATATTTTTGTTTGTTTTTATCATGGAATCCACCCTGTGAGTTACGGAATTGAATTCTGAAACACCCTGTATAATGAGGTACATACAGATTAAAGGAAATTTAGTATCATTTAAATATCCAAAGATTTTAAATATTTCTGCAATTGTTGGATTTCTTAAGTAGAATTGAACTTTCATTTAACATATGACAAGTATTTTTATAATTACACCACATACTCACTTAACAGAATCATGAAGGGCTCGACAGAGGAACATCAAAGTGCTGATAAGCACTGGATCTGACACATCACAAGGTCCAGACCGGCAAAATGCTTCCATCACTGCCTTACATGCATCCAAGCGTACACTTTCCCGCTTAAAAAGATCCAAGAATGGCAGGAAATGGTCCTGAGCAAAAGCAAAATATTCCATCAAATTCAAAGAATAAAACAAAATCTTTAATGTATGAGGTGCTACCCAAAAGTTCCGGGACTGGCCACATGGAGCGCTAACCAGAAGTAGTAGGGACTTCTGCCACTAGGATGTGCTGAAGACATCCTTTATGAAGCAGTGTGTTAAGTTTCAGGTGTGTGTGTGCATGTGTTTTCTTTTCACGCGAGTTTTTTCAACCCATTGTTACCGGCGTTCTGCGATTTTCTTGTGTGGTGAAATGGTACGAGATGGCAAATGCATAAAGAGGCAGGTGAGGGATGATATCGGAGCTGGCAGGGATGGTAAACGTATGCTCATACCCAGGCCCACGCCAGTCATATTTGCCACCCGGGTGCAAGCAGTTTATGTCGCCCCTAATGGAATTATAGAAGCATCCTGGCCCAGATTTTTTTCTATTTTTAGATTAAAAGTTTCATTTAATTTAAGAAATAAACTGTGCAAAACACATTGTGCAAACATTCTCGTATACAAATCATCTTGATATATTACGTAAAAATACCTTATTTTAGAAGGCGGTCTATCACATGAGTTTACAAACACAGTGGATGGTAAAGGATGTTTGTAAAACACAACATTAAGAGAGATTCTTGCCTTCGCCCATGAATTGCCACCCCTAATATGTTCCCACCAGGGTGCAATTCACCCCTTGCATCCATAGGCTGGCGTGGCCCTGCTCATCCCGGTGGATGAGTAACCACAAGAGAAGAAATGTGCAGTTAGGGACAAAATACAAAGTCGCCTAATTTGTATTCTATTTGCTTAATTTTTGCAGTGATTTTCCCCGCACCTATGCACTTAACGAAGCACTTGTCGAAAAACGCGACGAATAACGCCAGCCATCGAATATCGCCTCCCTTCATTATCGCCGAACAGAAACGCCAATGGCTTGACCCCATAGCAACGCGCCTTATATAGGGCGAATATTACCCCTATTTCCCATTTCCTCCTTTTTCCCATGGTTATATAGTGTACTCAAGCAATACGAAGTCAAGGAGTCGCCTGTTCAAACTACCCACCGATCCTCCCCTCATCTGCTCCCGTCACATGACCGCGGCTTTCGGCAGAACAAGAGACAGATACTCTGAGAGACAGACAGCCGACAGTCGCCGGGCTACACTATGCGATTGCCGTTTGATGTACAGAGGAGCTTAAACCCATGAGAGACAAGAAGATTTTCATCGCAAATCGTGTGTGCTGAACTGTTCCTGCGGACGCTTTGTAACTATAGACAATACCCATGAAGTGTTGTACGTTGCGAGACAAGTTTTACGTCTCAAGTCTGCTTGCCTTTCGTTATATCATGTATACTTAATTATAATATATGCTATGTTATTAATGTAATTCAAACTACAGACCTGTGCATCTCAAGACCATTTGTTTTCCTGCTTGGTTATAATTTGTCCGTAAAATATAGCATTTAGTTAGAGGTTGATGTGGCATTTTGATTTGGTCGCCACATTTTTCTGCGACAAACTTTCCTAAAACTTTTATGTAAATAAACACGCTCGAGACATACTTAGCTATAGTAGAAATCAGTCAAGCATACAGATCGTTTCAATTTTTGGAGTTCATATACAATGATGAATACATGATATAATTGAGCTCGTATGGATTATCTAAGATAATTTATATCAGCTTCGAATAATTTATCCCGCAATGAAATAGTTCAGTGTGCGTTGGCAGACGTGTCAGCGCATGTAATCAGCTGAGCGTGCACAACGCTGCACACAAAATGACAACGTTAGCAGATGTTGGAGTTTCCCACATCCTTGTAGTCATTAGATTTTAATCACATTTGTTACGTTTCGGCGCTTTATGCAAAAAAAACTCAAATATGATTGCTTGTCATGTGCGGGGTAGGGAAATGCTCCAACGACGGATGAGTAGGTAATCCAAAGTTTGAATAACATTACCTCGATGTTATAAAAGCATTGTTCACATTTTTTGGGGGATTGTCTTCCTTTCGGGTTAACACGGTAAATATGGCCATAGTCCACGTGAGTGGCACAACTAGGTATCTAACACGTCATGTTAGAGAGTGAGCTCCTGGGAACAGAAGCGTAACGAAATCAATATTCACGTAATGACGTCATCACAACTTTCGTAACTTACGTAACTGATGACTTAAGGATTAAAGGTGGACTGACAAAATATAAAAATATTAATTATTTGAGTTTATTTAATGTAACAATGCCGGTATGTGTTGCATCATTGATGAATAGTGTGAATTGTTACATTACAACTCTATTTAATATTATATTGTCGTGCTGCATTGTGCTGCATGTAAATCGAGGCGATGTCCGTCTAGGGACCAGAATTTTTTCCCTTAAATGTGGGCAATTCCCAAAATTGAGAAACACTAAATCGGGTAATATAATATGTATATTATTTACATGGGCTTTCGTCCGGGCCACAAAATAACATCCTTAAATGCAGGAAAACATTAAATGGGAGAACGTTAAATCGGGATTCCACTGTATTTTGCAGATGAGCATTCAAACTTGTATCTTTTAATTACCTCATTATTTCCATTCAAGTAAATGCAAAATGAACATTTTTATGGATACTTGGATTGAGTTCAACATGAAAAACATGTTGTAATGCCAGAGAATATTCAATTTGCTGAGGTATAAATATATCAGTTTTTAGTAGAAAAGTGCATCTCATTGCAATTAGAATCTAAAAGTGCTTAATTTTTACAGAAAATATTTATATAGCTGAACTTACAAGTGTAAAAAGACCTTCCAAGTCTAGAGCATCTGCAAGAAGTGCTTGAAGGAAGGCAAGTAGCTGAGGCTGAAGAACATCCAAATTACTCGATGATTGTGTTGGAGTCAAATTTGCAGCAGAAGATGGATGATGGCCAACATGTTTTATAACATCTCCCAGCAAAGTATTAACCTCTGCCGCCTGTAAATATTAACTTTATTATTGATAAATTATTCAACAGTTATAACAATTTTAAAATATTCTTATTTAAACATAGAACTTACAATGAATACTTCTGTCATGTTTGGAGTTAATTTTAATAAAATTTTTAGTGTATTGAACCATCATCAAGAAGTAAAAAAATGTTCAATTTTCTTTAAGATGGACCAACATTTTGCCTGCAATCTACCTTTATATGATTTTAGGCATAGGCAACATTTTTTATTTAACATAGCATATTAATCCATTGCCTGCCATTACAGCATAAGTATTTTTTAAATATTGAAACCAGAATAATATGTTGACACAGAGAAAAACTAACAAAATTATATTGCATATTTGATTAGCGAATTAGTTCCCCTAGTAAAAGAATTATGATCAGCTTATATTAAACAAAAATCGCTCATATTTCATAACTAAAAAGAATCACGAAGGAAAATTTTTCAAAAATCTCATAATTCTTAAAAATTGTAATACACTTCACTTTTTACGAATATCATTATTACAGTAAAACCTTGATTCTATGGACTCTTGATGTTACAGACTGCAGATTTTATGGACAGCATCCGCTGGACCAGTTTTTTGTCCAATGAGCAACATAAGTCATGTGCAAGCCTTATCATGTCCCAAAACAGTGTGGTGCATAAATCAAGGCAACCTCATGTGCTTAAGGGCATAATCAATGACATCCCTGTGCTGTATTATAACTCTGAAAATGTCTGGTTCATGCAAGAAATATACATAACATAACATGTCATATCATGGCCAATGGTCATGAAGCTTAAATGTGATTGGTGGAATTTGAGCCAATGGATGAGTGTGATTAGAGCTGGATTATATTATAGATATATCCAGTGCTTGAGGTAGGATGGTATGGGACAGATGCCATATCAGCTATTCTCAGGAGGGTCAGACATCATGCCACTACCTTTTAATAGACTTTAAATCATCCTGGTACTTCGTGATTGCATCAATTCTCGTGCATATGCAATCAAACTCTTCCTGTCATCAGTTTGTATTTGCGATAGAAAGTTGCATTTTTCATTTTCAAAGACTTTTTTTTTTTTAAATGCTCAATAATTGCACAATTCTTTAATTAGAATGATGGGTTGCTGCAACTTGTCATATTGACTAGCATAGCATCTACTGCCTATATCAGGGCTGTTCAACCTTTTTGTACATGCGAGCTACTTTTTTTAGTAGAGCGACCTCGCGATCTAACCATGTACGGGGGAGAAAGTACAAAATTAGAATCTGATTTCAACGATTATTAAACGTATCAATAGGGACAAAGTAAGTATCAAATATAAACAAATCAATAGGAACAAAATAAATATCAAAATTACAAACACATTTTTTTATTGGATTCAAACAAAGTAAATATCAAAATGTGAACATGTATATTCAAATAGAAAAAAATTAAAAAAAAATATTAATGAGATTTTTGACATTAGCAATTTTTTCAAAATTGGGATTATAAGAGGAAACGGATAATCTTAAACATTGATCAAGGTGTTCATCGGTCAAATAATTTCTGATTTCTGATTTTATGATATTCATATCAGAAAATGCTGATTCCGCCAAATACGTAGAACCGAAGCAAGACATCATTTTATGTGCCGTATTTGTCACAATTGGATATTTATCTTTGGTGTACTTCCAAATGTATTCTTTCCATTTCAGATATATATCATTTTGGACTTTAATTATTTCCATCTCCAGATCCGTCTGATTCACGTCAAATATTGTAGAGATTTGATTTGAAATTTTTGTCACGTTTAAATTTTTTTGATAAACATTTGAAAAAAAAAGAAACAACGTTTTCAATCTTTTTAAAATCTTCAAATCTTTTCTGAATTTCGCATTCAACACTTTCAATTTCCACAATAAATATTTTTTGATTGTAGGTAGTCGTGTCAGGATTTCTCTCGAAAAATTTAATAATACTCGGAAAATGCCTGTATTCATGAGCTATCAAATTCGATTTTAACATTACTGACAGCTGCTGAAAAGCTCTTATTGAACTTATCATGTATGATAAATTTCTATCTTTACCTTGCAGTTCAAGGTTTAGATCACTCAGTTTCGCACTAAAGTCCGCCAAGAAAGATAAATTGATTAACCACTCTTTGTTTGTTAATTGTGGATAACAATCTTCTTTTTCGGCGAGGAAGTTTTTAATGTCATCCAGTAATTCCAGAAATCTCACTAGAAATCGACTTCTACTGAGCCAGCGAATGTTAGTGTGTAGCAGAAGTTCCTTCTTCAGATCTTCACTTTGTAACCTAAACAGGTGTCTCTGGAGGGCACTGTCTCGGATAGAATTCACTATTTTAAAAGCAATGTCCATAACATCGTTTGTATTGAGTCTCTTGGAGCACAAAACCTGCTGATGAATAATACAGTGATAAGCTAAAAAACCTGGATATTTACCATCATTTCGGCACAAGGAAACAAAACCATTAGCGCAACCGGTCATTGAAGGAGCTCCATCAGTCGTAATGGAAACCAATATAAAAATAGGGAGTGCGGTTTCCTAAACAAAATTATCAAAAGCTGTAAATATATCTTTTCCTCTCGTCCTTCCATGCATTGGTATTACTTTAAGAAGTTCTTTCTTCTTTAGTTGTGCAATCTTCGAATACCATCCGAATAAATATAATGATATTTATTCGGATGGTATTCGAAGATTGCACAACTAAAGAAGTTCTTAAAGTAATACCAATGCATCGGTTGATTCATCGAACTGTAAGAAAAAGGCAACACGTGTATTTATGTCCTCCTGTAGTTGATGACTAACATCTGCACTTAGATTTTCAATTCTTCTCATGACTGTCATTCTCGAAAGTTGTAACTCTTTAATTGAATCAATAATATCTTTTTTATTTTTAAAATCGGAAAAAAGTGCTTCTGCAGCTGTCAAAAATGATTCTTTAATCAAATCGCCATCACTAAATGCATTTTCTTCTTAGCTAATAAATGGCACACTCTCAAGGACGCAATGGTTACTGCAACTGGTTTATTCATGACTTCCACAAACATATTTTGCTGCAAAGAAATACTATTTTTCAAATCTTTGATTTCCGCCTTGCGTACTTCAGTATTTCTTGGATATTCTGCATCATATTTGGGACGCATTGTTTGGAAATGTCTCTCCACATTTCCTTTCTTCAGAATGGCCACAGATAAGTTGCATATTACACAGCAACATTTATTCTTAATTATAATAAAAAATAATCATGTTCCCATTCATTGTGATATGATACGTTTTACTTTTCTTTTCAACGCTCATGATTATGCCTGGAAATTAAATAATTTTTAAGATTAAATAATTTTTTAAATAATTAAAAAATTTTTTAAATTATCAATTTATTACATATGAAACATGCAACTTATAAATCAGTTATCTTTGGTTGGGTTCATTTGTAACTGTTAAAATTTTCTCAATATCTTGACTTGACAATAACACGTTTTGTTACATACATTCTAAATATCCTTAGATTCCTCAGTCAGCTTAGCTTGCTTACACATTACACACAGTCCTCATTTATCATCACAGATTGTTTTTTTGTTAACTGCGGTTATGTCAGGACCAGCCAGCTGTCAAGTCAATTAAAATACGATACCGACACCTGTTGTCAGGAAGGAAAATTAAAATTTTTACCAGTCGATAAAGTAGATATCTGTGTCTAGGCAACACTGTCATTTGTTTCATAATGAAGTAACAGGCGACCACCACGGAAGATGGCAGGTGTGTACGGGCTTGGCTGTTGATTTTCTCAACGGAAATTGAGGGGAAAATAAAGATCAACCAAAAAACAAGTCGCGATCGACTGGTAGGTCACGATCGACTGGTTGGGCATCCCCGGCCTATATCATGAAAATGCATCCTTTCAGGAAATGTGCTAAACGAGCTAAATTCTTTCAATTACTTGTGCTGATTTTAAAGAAAAAAATAGTGTCCATTACTTTTCAGCACATATCGATGAAATGTATTATTTAAGCCTTTGAATAAAAAAGTGATGATATTAATCATATATCTAATGCAATTACACTAGTTTATAATAACAACTTACAGATAAATGTCGGAGGGGATAGTGGATCCAAGCAAGTGCACAACCAAGATACTCTACTGGCGCTTGCAATCTTCCAATCAAGCGCCATGCTGTATTCAAGACCTTTAAGTGGTATTCTCTCGGCTCCAATCCATTGTTATATCCATAGGCACCTGCAGAATCATGGGAAAGGCACCATCCCAATGTCCTCATTAAGAGATGCTGTGGAAATCCTACAATAAAATGTTAGTCAGTTTCAACTATTTGCAGATCAAACTACATAAGGCACTTTTTTCTTGTTTTAGAATGATGAAGTGATCAAAAAATTACATCTTTAGTTGAGATCGAAGGCCTCATAATATAGCCTATAAATTCCCTTTAAAAGCAACATATCAATGCTATGCAATAACATGTTTCCATTTCAAAGCATTGGACTCATTGCTATGGCAGTTTTGTTTCCAAATGTTAAAAGCCATAAAATTTTTTTAAAAATTGTATGCTCATTCAACATGGATTTGAATCCTGTTATCAAAAATTATAAACCTGTCTTTCAGCTATAGAAAAGTTCATATCCCAAGCTACTATTAAAAAAATTATTTAGACAAAATTTCAAGAATGTGCTACTTCACATGCAAATCTCCTAAATAAAGAGAAAATTGCAACTGGATTTGAACCTGGATGCTTCGAAGGAAAAGGAAAGCCACATTGCACTTCAGCTAAAAACATAACAAAATGGTAGCAAATTTCAGCATATTTGGTGGCTGCCATGAGCACCAGATTTTCAACACAAAAAACATATAAAAATTTCCCGTTCAAGAAATATTTGTGTATCAATTTGATGCTGCTTCAAAAAACAATGGCATGCAAATAAATGTCTATTCTTTTAGATGTTTTTTTGGTTCAAGTTTCTACAATGATTATAACTTTAAAATGCAAGGAAAAAATATGGTGCAATTATTCCCATTCCAATGTGAAAAAGGAAAGCTCCTGGAATGAAACTTGGGGCCTTGGAATTTGATGCAAACATAGGCCTCAACCTGCCACGTAGGGTTACCAACCCTCCCAGGTTTGCTGGGAGTCTCCTGGAATAGGGGAAGATTCTAGAAATTTTACTGACTCCTGGATTGAGGCCTTTTTCTCCCATTTTAACTTAACAAGGTAATTGCCATGCGAGTTACATATTTGGCCTAACAATGCTGTTGAAGAGTTGGCAGCAATGGGCTGGGTGGGTCTCATACATCATTATATTTAAACTGACTACACATGGGTATACAATGTAACAAGTGCGTAATGTGAGAGTTGGGAGACGGCTCAGCTAAGTTTCACATAGCAGTGAAAAAGTATTGAGATCCATGCCTAGAGCAGTTCGTATGTATAAGCCAGTCAGTAAGACTGACTACAGTAGAGGTATCTGCATTTGAATTATATTATAAATGCTTTTAGCTCTTGCTCCAACTCGGCAGACATTCTGGTGAGTAAAGTGGCATTTTTTTTTACATAGAATTAGAATTTCCCTGCATGACTCATCATGGACTTGTGGCACGCGAGGCGGAAAAGATTCAACAAACGGGAAAAAGCTTTGGAGCCAGCACGTGTGCAATAGAATTTTTGGACCAATACGTATTTCGGCTACAGAGCCGCGACTAGAGAGCAAACAAACCGGCTGAAAGAAGAGTCCAGTGGCACACTTAAGTACAATTACACTACTCCCCTTTCCTCACTTTAGTGTGCGCCACTGGACTCTTCTTTCAACCAGTTCGTTTGCTCTCAAGTCCCATCCCTGAAGATGGCTATGTTGTAGCTGAAATACATACTGGTCCGAAAAATCTCTTACGCATGTACTGGCTCTGGAGCTTTTCCCCGTTTGTTTCTACATTAATTATAGCCAATAGAAGTTCTAAATTTTCCTATCAATGTCAGTAATATTGGCACGCTGGCAATAGAAGGTTCGCCATCACTGTCATAAGGAATCATCCAATATCGGAATATGAAGAATTGATTGGCATCTATACAGTACTATAAAAATAAAATAAGATTAACTACATTATATGTTTTATCATAAAAAATAATACAACTTTACTGATTCGATTAAGAGTTTTTAAGCCTTGAGAAACTTCTCCTGGAATTTCCAACTCATAAAGTGAAAATCTACCATAAGCAACTACTCAGGAGTTGGCAACCCTAATACTACCAGATGAAAATGATTCCATGAAAAATTTTATTTCAATGGCTCTAACAGTGACAAAATATATAGAGAACAGACAGACTGGTAGACAGACGAACACCTCTTTATATAATACATTAAATACATTTGCAGATATGTTCAGGACATCCCTTGTAATAAAGTAAAACAAGTGATATACCCTTTCTAAAGTAAGAGACGGAAGCATGTTTTCTTAATGTTTCTGGTTTGTCTATCCCTATGGAATGTAGATCCTCTTTATACCTTCTCATCTGTAAAAACTTCACTCCTGCAGCTTGAGTAGTTTAGCTGTAATGAGATTTCAATGTTCTTTAGAATTTTCTAACTTTGAAGCCACCTAGGGAAAATAAATGAACTATTGGGAAAATCCAATTGGTGGGATACTAACCCTAGAAAGACCAACATATAATCTGATATGTGCAGGTCCAAGGGTGGGTCCAAAAGTGCCCGCAGTATTTTTTTATCCCTACAAATTTTTACAAGCAGCTATCTTTTTATTAAATAATTTTATTTTAATTAAAAAGGATATTAACGTATAAAAAAGTATTTATTTACTAAGTTTACATTATAAATTGTGTTATATATTTCTTTTTTACACGTACTAATCATCACTATTGCACCTTGCACATACAATTGCTTTTTTGGACTAATTACCACTGTTGCATTAATTTTACAATACGCCTGGAGAAATATTTTTTGAGAACCCATGATCTAGAGCGCCAGCTTTATTTTCTTACTGCTTTTCTTTAGCAATTTTTTGCTTGTGACGATCCACTTCTATGAATCACAGCTAAGTCAAAGGATTCAAGTAGGTAAAAATTTCAGCCTGGTATCGAACCAGGTAGCAACGTCTAGATGTATAGTTTTCCGTGAATCTCCTTCTAAGTCAAAGCTAAATGGTGTTTGCATCATTCCTCTATGACGAACGGTTCGTGAGATACAGGGTCATGATAAAACAAAAATTATATCCTTGTCTTGAACCCGGGATGCTAACGGAAAATATCTTTTACTGGAATCTGCTAATAATTTGTAATAAAATGGCATGGCATATTACAAAATTATAGTTACCTGAGGTACAGTTGGGAACCGACTAACCTGAAAAATTCTACATAAGGGAATTGTGAAGTCATTTCTCCAGGAGACTATCTTAAAATGAAATACAGGCAACTCCCAAGATTCGACCGGAATGCACTCCTGATAATGTGGTCGAATCTCGAACAGTCGAATGTCGAACGCCGTTTCCCATAGACTTGCATGTTATAATTGGGGATATGTTCCCGCATCTTGGGAAAAAATTATTAAGTCTCCCCTCACTTTATATAAAGATAAAATAATATTACCAATGTGTTAATACAACAATATTAAATTATGACTAAATTAAATAAAAAATATTTTAAATAACTTATTTTTTGCACTAAAAAGGAAAAAAATAAGTTGTTTGTATAATTATTTTATGTAATTTTAAAATCCAAATTAAATCAAATCTGCCTCATCCATTCCCATGTTATTTAAATGGAGGAATGAGTAGTATTAGTATTTTACCAACAAAGTTAACGGAAGAGTGACGTGCAACATTCGACTTGTTGAGCTTCAAAGATTCTAACAAATGACTCGTGCAGACCGGGACGGCTGCAACACAACCATGCATACATCTATCTATACATATAACTATATATCGCAGCGAAATTAATAACTTGAGGCAACATCAGTATTTGCACTTGCAGCCTCCCCAGTTAATTTAATGCTATGCAAACCTGCCCTTCTCTTAAATCTGTCAAACCAGCCACGACTTGCACTAAATGGAGGCTCATCAACAGAAATTTCATCCATCCTTTCCTTCAAATCATCATAGAGATCCTTAGTCTTTGCTCTAATCATGGTCTCACTAATAGGAATGTGTTTCTGACAATGATCATCTACCCAAAGTTTTAAAAGTTCTCCATTTTAGGAATCACAACACCGCACCTAGGACTGTTTATTGTTGTTATCAAATTACCTGAATATATCACTTTCTAAAATTCTCTTCTTCCGTTTCACATAAGTGCTAATAGTTGAACGAGACATCCCCAAGAATCGTGCGATTTCAGCATAGCTTTCACCTTTCTCAACACACATTAAAATTTCTAATTTCAATTCATAACTATGAGTCTTATGCACACTTTTATTTGATTCACTTGCATTATCACTATTACATTTCCTTTTAGATGCAATGTCAACTGATAAATTTATAAATAAATTTAAATAAAAGTTTTACAGAAAAAACGAGTGAAATCAGCACAAATTCAAACAATTACAGCAGGAATGACGATGCCATGTCAAGTATTAAATTTATAAATTAAATAAATAAATAAAAATTTTACTGAAAAAACGAGTGAAATCAGCACAAATTCAAACAATTAGAGCAGAAATAACAATATCTAGACAAACTAAACCTCGTGTGGTTGGGCGGGCCGAAAATTACTTCGCGTAAACTAGTTCCTAATTCGACCGACCGATCGACTGGGTCGAATAAGCGGGCTTTGAACGGTTGAATTCTCGAGTTGGTCGAATCTCGAACAGTCAAATCTCGGGAGTCATCTGTACAAATATGATGAATTGCACGTCTAAATCGAGAACATTAATTACATACCTCGATTTATTTTGCAAAAACACAGGAATTTATTTTGAAAATTCTTTCAAATACTAGCCTAAGAGAGGGGAGGAGGGGGGGGGGGGGGGGTTTAAGAGTGGTTGCCTCATTTCATCATTTTTTGCCCAAACACATTTTGTGATATTTTCTTGAAAATCTATAGAACATAGGTAAACATAATAATTGCCAATTGGAAAAATCTGAGCAGGATTTTGATTACTCACTTTCACACAATCAAAGAAATTATATATAGTGCCGGCACTTTTGAAACCCCCCCCTTGGCCTTTCTTGGGTTAATAGGTTGATAAGAGCTAACTGATAAAAAGTTTCTCAAATATCTCCTGAAACAAAAAAGTTGATTGTCCACAGATGGATAGACAGACAAACAGTGATCACATAAGCACATGCTAAAAATTGATAATTCCAAAGATAAAAATCAACATGTTAAAATACCCACCATTGTCATCACAGGCTGATATCATCTGTATGAACTGGAGGGCTTTATTTGAAATTAGGGATGGCTTGAAGGTTGACATAATGGAGTTAAGAATGAGGCCACTGTATAAAATATAAATTGAAGTTAATACAACAGAATAAACAACAAGTATATGTACATAAAAACAACTTTTTTAATTTAAATTACTTTTAGGAAGTACCATACATTGTGGCACATAAGTCGACCCGGCGTATTAATCAACCTTGACTTTTTGGCTTGAAAATACATGATTAGGCATATATTTGCTGTATAAGTCGACCCCCATAGTTTCACTTACAGATACATCTCATGAAATTTTTTTCAGACAAAATCAAGGTATTGTACAATCAAAGTTTTAACAAAACACATAATAATAATAAAATATAAATATTGTTTAGTCTGTGATATTCTTCTTGATCCTTCCATGTGACAAGTGTTTTAATTTCAACCAATAAGAAACTGTTATTCTCGGAGAGCTTGACCCAATAAATAAAACCTTAGTCGAATCAAGCTTTGTTGCAAGAAACTGTATAGCTGAATGGTGCTTACTAAATAAGCAAACCATGAACAATGATAAAACCCAACTAATGGTTTTTAGTCCCAGTCTAAGGAAGGGCAAGGTTTCTAATCTCTTAGAAGAAAATAACATTGTTCTTTCTATGTCTTTTAAGTTTATGGGTATCTGCATTGATTCTCAATTGAAGTGGACCCCCCATATAGATCAACTCCGTAAGAAATTAAATTCCCCCTCTTATCTTTTCATAGTCCTAAAGCATATTGTCAGCCATAATGTCTTAAAGTTACTTTAACCATTTTCACTCAAGAGTATCATACGGAATTATTTTTTGGGGTATCTCCCCACTAGCTTCCGATATCCTAAATATTCAAAAGAAAATTATCAGATTAATACGTAATGCCTCTTTTAGAGCTCACTGTCGACCCCTGTTCAAGAATCTAGGTATCTTACCCATTCCATGTCTATCTACAATGTAGTTGTCTTTGTTAAAAAAAATATCAATTCCTTTACAAAAAATGGCTTTATGCATAATCACAGTACCAGACAAATGGATGACTTACATGTTTCTCAACAAAATTTATCTATGATAAGCAAAGGACCTAAAGCAGTGTGTGTAAAATTATATAATCATTTGTATAGTGATATAAAAAATGTTCAAAACTTGACCCTGTTTAAAAAGTCTGTCTTCCAATACTTACTCTCTAAATGTTTTTACAGTGTCAATGAATTTCGTAAATAGCTATTAGTACTTAAAATAAATCTTAATGTATTCTAAATATTGCCTCTTGGTATCAAACAGTTCAATCTCAACTTTTCAAGTTTTCCCAGTGTGTTGAATGAATTTTGTAAATGGTTTTGCCCTAAAGTTTATTCCAAATGCATCACTATTATTGAATTATTGTATATGACTTGTCTAATATTTGTATTTCACAAATTTGCAGACCAATAAATATATTATTATTATTACTATTATTATAATTCGAATGATGTCAGCTGCTAATGAAACTATCAAAGTTTACTACACCTAGTGATCGCGATCAGTCTCTATGGTGGTGAAATGCAATAAAATATCGCATATGTGTATCCCATGCACCTTTTCTCCCAAAATGTCGGTAAAAAAAGGAACTGCACGTTGTACATGAAGATGAAGTTTTAAAAATTGCAAGTTTCAATAGAAAATTTACTGCAACATATTTGCATCTACGTTACACTTGCAAAAGACAAAGAATTCTACGAAGTATAAGCATATCTACATAACCAAGCAAATGCTAAAACATATATTTTCTAACATAACCAAATGAATATGCACATTTCTTTTGAGCTTACTTTATTGCGCTTCTTTCTGTGAATTTATGCATGATTTAGATTATGCTTGCAGATTGCAAGTAAACTTCATTCATTTATAAAACCCTTCCAGCCGGCAGAGTGGATATCATGTGAAGATGAGCTGTGGCAGACTCTTCACATGAGTGCTAAAGGTTAGGAAAGTATTTTTTAAAGTAAATAATCAAGTGAAAAATCATAATATACAGATTTTTTAACCTTATTTTGTTCTTAATTTCAGACATGGGTGTAACTGCAAGTAATAAAGTTTCAAAAGGTAAAAAGTGGGAAAAGGCTGTGACAATACAGGTGAAACAGGAGCGAATTTTTGGGTTAAATACATAGCATGCAAATTTTAATCGCTAATTACTCCTGATGTAATGGCCTGCTGCACCTAATATTTTCAGAACATTCATCTCCTCTCTTGCCTCTCGAAATCGCACCTAAATCGGTGGGAGTGAACTCAAGTGGTTCCCTTGTTAGGGGTGAGTTTCTAATTTTCACTACTGAGTATTAAAATCAGGGAAAGGGTCAACTGCCAGGCATAATTTGTGAAATACCCCATGAACAATACAAAGTAGCATGCCTTGATTACTTTTTAAATTCAGTATGCTAGGACGATGTAAATATGGGACATTACCTATGTCCCGACAGACCTTTCTAGGACAATGGGACAAGGCAATGAAATATGAGACAATCCCTTATAATACAGGATGTCTGGCAACCCTAGGCAAACATCATGTCATAATACTTAAACTTCCCATAATAAATAAATAATGACAAATAGGAACAACAATAAATAATAATTAACAAAGCCAATAATTAAAGAAATAATTCTGTATATGCACTATTACCTGTTCATTTTATCTTTGCGACTCGGAGGGAAGGGGACGTGACTTTAAGGGAACCAATCGGAACGAAGTAGGATTCTTTCCCATAGAAAGTTCATTCTCTCTCTTGCTTCCTTTGTGATCACACGAGTCTTAGAGTGCGCTGTTGCCACGTGTTTATCGTTGAGTTTTTGTTACTTTGTTAATGTTGAGTTTTTGTTACTCTGTTATCATTGAGTTTACTGTTGAGTTGTTGTTTTTGAGTGTTTCTTCCGTTCGTCACGCAGAGAATTTACAGGAGGAAGATTTTAAAAAAGAAATAGCAAGGGATGACATAATGGATCCTGTAATTTTGCGGCTTGCGGAGAGTGAGTCTGACAGTGAGCGTTCTGATGAAGAAGAAACAGACGACGAGCAGGATATTTTAGCCTTGCCATTGGACAAAAATTAAATCTTTTCCATTTGTATATTACTATAAAATAAATGTGTTGAATGCAACCTTAAAAGAAATTTTTATTTCCAAATTAAGTAAACATTTCATAGAATTTAATATGGGCTGTTCTGAATAATTTCATATTCCAGAGAGGTTACATCAATGATTCTCAACCGGTGTGTAGAGAAAATTTAGCGAAAGGGCAAGCTTTGCTTACGTTTTTCGTGTTTTTGCGATATTGACAAAATTACATTGTTTAATTGGGACATTGGATGGTTTTGTTTTAGTTCGGGGTGATGAACCGAGATTTTCTTAAAATATAACCAAAATCAAGAAATTATAATTTTTATTTCATCACGAGTCGAGGGAGCTTTAAACGTAGCAGGAATTGTTTCAGTCGACGTGGCAATGCCTAGCGTGTTCTCCGGTGAGGAGACATCTCCCCAAACCCCTAGCTGTGAAACCCCACCTCCTAGTGGCGAAAAGAACCGAGCGGGTACGGACCTGTACGAAACCTCAGTCGCAAAGATAAAATGAACAGATAATAGTTAGGACGTTCATGCAGATAAGCGCAAACATGAGGTTGTGTCGAGAGACCCATAATGCCTTAGTTCATCACTTTCTTTTTTATCAACACCTATAACATACCTATAACCTATCTTTTGCTAGTCTATGTAAAGACCAATAGATGTCATTTCATATCAAACAGTGATATTCATAATCACCAAACCAGAAATTGGTTAAATATTCATACACCACAACAGAATTGTAAGATGGCAAAAAACAACCCTTATGTAATGGGTCTCCATCTATGTCTATTATATATAGACACTTCTTACACATGATACATATATTCGTATACAGGGTGTATTTAAATTCCACCGACAAACTTCTAGGGTTTGTAGGTGGATTCGAGGTATGCTCCAAAAAATTAGTCCGAGTTGTCTGCGTCGCTTCATTACCGAGATACAGGCTGATGAATGTACTGTTGCCCCTGTAGGGTTTGCAACCATCTCCGCGCCTCTGTCGCTGCTTGTAGTTGCATAGTTGGGACTGCTATGCACGATTCAATGTGACTGGTCTGGCCGCATTGAACTGCACTCGATTCCTTGATCAGCAGCTTGTTAGCCTGGCACGTGCAACCACATCTCTGTTGTGAGATTGTTTGCATTAGTGCATGAGAGACTTCAGCAATAGATGCGTATACGTGGGAAGAAATTACATATGTTCCTTGCGTATGGTGCAGCAGACAGAAATGGCAGGAAGGCTCAGCGGATGTATCAGAGACACTTTCCTAATCGTCCACCTCCGCACCACAGCACGTTTGCGTCCATAAATCAATGGATGAGACTGGCTCATTGAAGGTCAACAGGCATGATTGTGGACAGAGGAGAACTGTCTGCAGTCCACGCTTTATTATGTACTTTATTCTAGTGCTACATTATTATTTTAGGTGTGCAAATATTTATTGAGGCCTATCCAATATAACTTTTGGTATTATTTTGTAAAAAAAATGGGGTGTGGCATATGTATATTGTAGTACATTCTTTATCCTAGTTTCAGAGTTGATAAATAAGTGTGTAGCTTACATGCTTACTTCTTTATATTTTATACTAAGCATCAATGTTTTAACTCAAAATGTTCCACTGTATGGTGTATTGACATATTATAATAAAAACAGTTGCAAAGTACATTTTTACAAATAATATTTATAAACATTTAGATAACTAAGGGATATCCAATGACCAATATTTTTCAGCAATTTCACAAAAATAAATATGATGGCAAAATTACCACCTTCCAGCAAAGATATTTGAAAGGATTCAAACAACACAACTATGGGTATCGATTTATTTGAAATTAGATTGTATAAAATGATTCCGGCAAAAAATTACCCATTTTGAATTTCCTTGCATCTATCCAAAGCATTATTCAAAGCTCTCTCTTCAGCATCTCCACTTTGCTGGCTAGCATCACTTGCTACTACTTGAAGAATCCACTCAAGAGATGGGCAGTAAAGAGTTAGGTAAGTCCCAAAATCTAATCGCTGATTTTCCAGCTGTGCCTTGACACTAGGGCTAAAGAGCTATGGAAAGATGAACAATAATAACACACACAAATGTTAGTAAGGAATATTTTACAAACAACACTAACACCTATGCTACAAAAAAAGGCTTCAAAGTATTTACATCAGAGCTTACGCCATTGAGCTAAAAATACAAAAAATAATTTCTTCCATTCAAAATGAGTTGAGTTATCCACAGATAAGAATCAAGTAATCTTTAATTTTTCTCAGAAAGCTGTTAATATTTGTAATACTTTTGAATTGTTAAACTACCGACATTGTTGCATTTCCATTTCTTCACAATCTTCCTCATTCTGTTCATACTCTGAATTGGGAACAATTTCATTGCTTTGCAATTCTACCACAGTTTTAAAGTCAATTTCATCAATCTCTGTGAGAAAGCTTTCATCAACATTTATGAAATTTTTTGCACTTACGTTGGTACCCTCAACTTAATACGTCTCATCAATAATTTTGAATGTCACAATAATCACTCGTTGCCTGCATCGTCACATTCATCATCACAAACAAAGCCACAGTTTCTAAAACAATTTTTGATACTGGCTTAATGACTGAGAAATGTAATTGTATCAAAACATTGATTTTAACTGTAAATTTAGATCCTCTCTTACATTGATATATATATATATATATATATATATTGAATGCCCTCTAGAAATATTTTAAATAGACCGATTTTACTTTCCGTCTTTCGCAGGTTCAAAATGTACTTAATAATATAAAAATTACAAGAAAAAATCCTTCCCATCCATGTCTCGCAGGTTCTGCCTTACAGAGAAGCACTTAGATGAAAAACAAAACGGTATCTACTAGTACGATTTTATTTTCTATTTCCGGCTTTGGCAGGTTTCTGCCAAATACAGGTTCTGCCTTTCACAGGTTTTACTGTGTGTGTGTATATCAGGGGTGTATATTCTTGGTGTGCTAGGTGTGCGGCGCACGCCCACCGAATATCACGATATGTACGAATATGTAATATTATTAAAACGATGACAACTATGAAATGCGGTTGTGCCAAGAAAGTTACGTGCACGTAAATACATTCACTGGAAGATCTCTAGCGAAGTCATGCTATCAGACATCGCACGATCTATAGCGTTTAATTGAATAGCAGAGCGGTGGAGAGAGGCTGGGGTCATGCGTAGTAGATTACTGCCTGGAAGTCGCGCAACGACTCAGGGCCCTCAGGGCGAACGGCCCATCTCATGAACACCTATGCATAGCGATGCAGTGGAGAGAAAGTGGAAGTTCTTAAGTCAACACTCAAGGCAGAGCTATTAGGCCACCTCATGACTTACTGCCCAGTACCGCCTTGCACAGTAGAGAGATATTTGAGTTATTCATGGTACTATATAGCAGTCAGGGCATGGTGATATTTTAGTGCACCCAAGTGAAGTTGCAGTCTTTGGGATTATTGACTGTGTTATCAATAATGTAGTTGATAATCCTGCAGAAACTTCAGACCAGCTCTTAGGAGTGAATTGGGTGTTTGTGTTTTATGTTATAAGTCTGGTGCTAAAGTTGTAAGAGTCTAAAAGTGATTATGTAAAGGTAAAGAACCTTTATTTATGATAAGTAATAAAATTTCAGGTCATTTGGTGTACATCTGCATACACACCAACACGAGAAATATCGCTAGCAGTCAAATTGACCCCTTTGGCCATTCTAGTATTAACCAAATAGCACATCAGTTATGTTTGTTATGCTTTGAGCATAAATGTTCATTGCAGGGTCCAAAACATCCGCCTAGGTATTGCATCATTAACTCATTAAGTTTTTCTTTGCTCTTTGTGTGAGGTCTATCCTCCTTTAATACTTGAAAATTCTGCATACGTGCCTCTGACATCTTTCCTCTGAAGGACCCTTTTCTCACTCTCTCTCTTTCATGACAAAAAAAGACAACCGTAAGCAGACTCAGAACAAAGGAATCATTAAAGTGGTATTTCAGTCGTGAGTTAATATTTTAGTATACCGATCGAGGTATTTTCACAGATAAAGGTTAAAAGTCAATTTTAAAAATAACATTTTTATTTAACCTTCAAGCCAGCATAAGGTACTATTCACCAACACTTACCTGTTTATAGGAAGCAAGAAAGTCATAGAAGTTCTCGCGTAAATACATGTGAGTATCTGGACTTGGTGTCGAAGGAGGATGGACTTGCATAAGCTGGGGTCCAACTCGACAAAGGTAACATCGAGCATAAGCTGCTACAAGGGGATCACCAATCCCTCTTATCATCCGAGTTAGCCTCAAAAGGGCTTCTGAGAATTCACTGACAAGAGATCAAACAAGTAGCATTTTATCCATGAATAAAATTAGAACATTAATTATTTTTCATGTGGTTACACTGCCACATATTAGGTCACTAGAGCCTCTTTTGTTCTATAACAGGGAAAGCACATGAAAGTGAGGTTAGATTTTAAATGAGAAAGGCTTAAGAGCAAAGTTTTTATATTTTGCATCATCATTCTACACAGGCAATTACCTACAGCTCCAAATTATGAAAGGCGTCAAATTAATAAAGGCTTTCGCGGCAATGTTCTGCAGTCTGAAGTTTCTTTGGAATTACTCCGCATTGTCGGAACACCTCTCTGATGACGTTTCACTTTCAATACAGTAAGCTTCCTCAGGTCACTGAGTGAAGATTTACATCATCATCATCATTATTTTTTATGGTCATTTGACCAAGTGGCAGTCATTCCTGTATGGATAGTACCCCACTTTGCCAACAGTGCAGTGAATGATGGGGATATTTAAAAATTCATCTAACACTAAGAGGCGAGAATACATTTCTTACGACTAGAATTACAAACTGGTAATTTAAATGAGTACAGTATATTAACCAGTATACGCCGTCTTATGTATTATTACATCCTCCAAAAACTGTCCACTTTGCCATCTTACGTACTATTACGTCCTCCGTCAGCACTACATTTAATTGTCTTTTGACGCAAGAGACATTCTTAAATCTAAATAACCTTTATATATTTCGAAAGAGGAAGCTTTGGTCTTTCTAGTAATGCATGTTTTGTAATTTTTATAGTGTTTTTGTATTTCATATTCTACGTTAAATTTTGCGATGAAATTTTCATTTTTGTCACGTAATTATGGTGCGTCAGCACTAATTTTAATTGTCTTTTGACGAAAGGGACCTACATAAATCTAAATAACCTTTATATATTTTGAAAGAGGCAGCTTTGACCTTTCTAGCAATGCATGTTTTTATATTTTATAATCTACGTTAAAGTTTGTGCTGGATTTTTCATTTTTGCCACAAAATTATGGTGCGCCAGCACTAATTTTAATTGTCTTTTGACGCAAGGGAGTTTCGTAAATCTAAATAAGTTTTACATATTGCGAAAGAGGAAGGTTTAGCCTTTGTAGTAATGTAATTTTTTATTGTGTTTTAGTATTTTATAATGTACGATAAAGTTTGTCCTCGATTTTTCATTTTTGCCACGAATTTATGGTGCGCCAGCACTTTTCATCGCCTTTTAGCCGGAGGTTCATAAATCTAAATAAGCTTTTGTAAGCGTGCAAACGCACATGATTTACTTTTCACAATCCTTCCCGTCCTTCCTTCCATTCTGGTGCCAGGAAGTTACTCCTCACATTACCATGCTTCATATCCTGCTATCGGTAGGAATGCTTACCCACCCACCCCACCCACCCTACCAGCCTTTGTACACCTCCCAGTAGCAGAGTATGCACCGAACTTTGAACATTAGTGGAGTCATTATTCACCAATAGAAAGAACCCACGGGAGGTCATCTGAGGACGCCACTGAGAGATGCCACGGATATGATGGTAAGACACGATGTTAGAAGGGCACTCGGGGGTTGTGAGTCGGAGTCGTTAGATGACGGCCGGCGGTCGTGGAGTGTGAGAATGTAACGATGGTTAGCAATAAAGAGTAGCCTTCTGTCGGAAGTAATATCCTTTTATTGGTGAATCCCTGCCAGATCTCCTTCCCGAACGTCGAATTCTACGAAGTATAAGCATATTTATGTGACCAAGCAAATGTGTAAGTTATGCCCGTGCTGCAGGCAAAAACTTGCAAAAGCAGGCAGAAAGAATATGCCAATTAACTGATAACTATAGTTCAATGACTACTGAGGGTTTGCCGGCTTGAGAATACGTAGGTTGAGGTTTGGTTCTTTTCCCTCATCCACTTCAAGGAATTCGGAGTGGTGAAATTTTGTTGCGAATGAAAGATTTCATCATTCGAAAGGAAGACGGAAATCCACATCTTAAGTGTTTGGACTCGTTTGTTCGTAACCTTCCAATATTTACTCACGAGACGATACGCGAAAAAACTCCCCATCCACATAGAGAAGTTCCCGTTCATAGATGAACAAATATTTCGTGAAGCTCTGCATCGGTGCGTAATATTACGCCAAAAACAGTGAAGTGGGGACGAAGTTGCATAATATTACAACAAAAACAGTTAAGGGATTAACAGTAAAGGACTATCAGCGAGGAGATTTCTGCTAGTATCGTCATAAAGAGATCCAATAAATTGCGTCACGTAGAAGAAGATGCTTAACTTTAGCGGAACTTGTTTCAGGGAGTGGGAACCAGTGACTTAAAAAAAAACATTCTGGCTCAAATTAATTTTTTCCCACCGAACTGGCCCAAAAATAGGAATGCGCAGGGTACACAAGTGGGCAGGTTACATGAGTAAATACGGTATATACAATGCCTAGTGTCGTGTTGATATAAACTTCCTACAAAAACAAATGCCTGCAAATATGTAAGCATAACGGTGACCATGAAGTGTGTTCATTTATTCGATTGGCTGAAAAATGTTTTGCCACGTGGGGTTGCAAACATTTCATATGTAAACACATGCCTATTTAAACATAGTTTGACAAAGTTTGAAAAGAACTTACATTAAGTTGCAATTTACCTGGATGTCAGGAAAGCATATGATTTTAAGATAGCCATTTCAACATATAATCTAGGAACTAATTCCCTAATTGATGCTATCTTGTAGAACCAGTTTTTACATGTTTCCTTAGCTGACTCAGGCACAAGATCAGGAGCAAGTGGTGAGCGAGAGCCTTGTTGCCCTTCACTGAAAAAGTATACCAATTCATTATGTTCCATTCACAAACATTTAAAAGATACATATCATTAAATTGAGCAAAACATCAATAATAGGAGGCTGAAATCCAACAAAAGCCACAGCAGATGACAATGCAACATGTCATCATGCCAATGTTAAGGTTATGAAAAATCCAAGAAAGAATGTAAATACAGGCAACTCCCGAGATTCGACAGGGATGCATTCCTGAAAACGTGGTCGAATCTTGAACGGTCGAATGTCGAGTCAGCACAAATTCAAACAATTAGAGCAGAAATAATGATGTCTAGACTGAAACTAAATCTCTCGTGGTCAGGTGGGCTGAAAATTAACTCGCATAAACTAGTTTCTAATTGGACCGATCGATCGGCTGGGTCAATTCGACCGGTCGAATTCTCGAGTTGGTCAAATCTTGAACGGTCGAATCTCAGGAGTTGCCTGTAAATGAAGTTTCATATATAATGCTGAACATAAATGTGGCTTATTGTATCAAGTAGATACTAAAGGGTGTTGCTCTGTCTGTCAGGAAGTGATGTCAGACATACATGTGAGTATGCCTTAATCAAGTTATGGTGTAAGATTTTCTCCATGGTATATGGACCACTGTTATACATTAAACAGTAATAAACATGTCTATTTATGAATTGTAAGACAATATTTTAGATGAGGATGACGATTCCCTTAAATTGGAATTGAAATCAGCCATATGTGGACAGCCTATCCCCATAGTCTCAAGTATTATTTCCATGTGAACAATATTATGGATGAAAAATAGAAGAGATATGAAAATCACCAGAACTGCTGATGAAAAGGAAACTGGATACATTTGGACAAGCTGCACCCAGTTGAAATTGCCTACACCTTTCCGAAGGAAAATTTTCTCCTCCTTCACTTACATCTGGTATGTTCAACTATATCACAATCTTGAAATTTATAAAGCATTTCATTTCTGTGCCTCAGTGCAGACATTCAGTGTTATAAGATTTACTATACGGTCCTTCTTCAATGGAAATATCACAATTTCAGATTGGAGAATCATGATGGAATGGCAACTAAGAAACCTGCCCAGAAAGTGGGAGACCTGATTTCAATTCCTGGTCAAATTTAGAATTACTCTCCTTCCTCTACATTAATATTCATGAAAAATTTGTGTTTTTTGGTCCTCTAACCATATTTTCATGATATTTTGGCATGAATTCTTATTTCACTATTATTTTGCCTTTTTCAGAAGGCAAAGAACTTATTTATTTTAATACAGATTCAGAGGAATTTGAATTTTTTGCAGCAAATAAGAGGCAATATGAAAATATTAAGAAAAGAATAATAATTCATAACAAAGTACAGCCCCGTTTATCTGTCTGCGGCTTAACCATGCAACAGATTAGCCTGGTGGCTCTACATTTTGAAAAGTGAATTTGAATTTTCCCACCCTGAGAATATACTTCAGCAAACTTCTCTTGGATTGGCACAGACATTACCGCCTTTTGTACGCCGAATTCAGACTTTCATACGTTAGCGAAATGACGAATGAATATTTTGAGTGGTGCTGGCAGCCAGCCACCAGTTTCTGCTGCGTTGCCATCTTTGTCTGTGCAGCAGTGTTTATTTTTGCAATTATTTAAATATTTTATAGCATTTTACCCTACCTCTCTGTATTATAAAATCTATAATTGTGTCTCAAAGGCCCCTGCTCAAAAAACTAAACATTTATATCATAATTAGAGATTTTATAATACTTTTTGGCTCTCTGAGAACGGAACCCCCATTACAACATGTAAGTCTATTGTTCAACTTTCGTACACGTTTTCAGGAACGCATTATGTATGAAAGTAGGGGACTGCCTGTACTTGTTTTATTTATGTGCAAATTTTCTAGCCAATCATAAATTTCTTTTACGTTGTAAGTTTATTGTATATTTACAGAATCTCATTATGTAATAAAGTACCTTCATAAACATTGCATTAATTCAGATGAATATAGCATGTGTAGAGTATTTAACAGATATTATACTAAATTTTGCCTTTACAATTGTAAATTATTTGTGTTCTTCATTTACCTGTGTTTAACCAAGTATTAATTAAAACTGAGTAAGTTATACACCTACAAACACAGACACACAAACATACATAACCTATTACAGAAGGTAAGTAAAATAGATGTTTTATTTTAATGACACAATAAGATAAAATTTAAAGGCAGACAGTTGATAGAAGGCTATTTAAGATAAATAATTTAGCAAAACAAATTACATAATAGTCTCACACCATTACAAATTAACCACATAATTTTTATTAAGGTATGGGATAGATAAGTCATTATAGTCAGAAATATTTCAAACTTACCCCAAAGATCCTGTACCAGCTTTAGAGCGAAGACGGTCATAAACAAGGCATCCAAAACCATCTAAGATGTCAGTGATGAGCACAAATTTGCTGGGATAGAAATTAATACCGCCTGTGTCAACCAGTAATTTTGAACACTAAAATATAAATATTTAACATAATCAATAAATGAAATTAATAAAGTGAACATTAACATGATCCTTAAATTTTAAAATCTTACACAAAGTTGAATAAAAACACACTGAATTAAATTATACTATATGCAGAATCTGCAAGGGTTACTTCCCTGGAAAACACTGTAGACATGGGCGATGGCATGGGGGAGGGAGGGGGAGGAGCTAGTCAGACACCTGTCCCCCCTGGATTTTTGGAAAAAGAAATCAAAATTGAAAAAGAAGGAAATATACCAAATATTAATACCAAAAAATAAAAATTTTAAAAATATTTAACCTTCTGAATAAAAAAGTTTAACAACTTCCTTGACAAAATAGGCAAAGTCATGAAAATGAAGGCCTATTTTGTAGGCAAATTTTCTGGCTGCACCCCCTTGGAAAAAATCCTGGTGGCGCCCATAACTGCAGATGTCAAAACAGCAGATACCAAAACAAAGGGCACATGAAAAATCAGCAGTGCAGTTTTTGGCTCACAAGAATGCAGCCACATTCAAAGGTGGTATGATGTTAGGATGCCCATTAAGACACCCTTTGAATTTTACTTTCATAACAGTAGTCCCTCGCCAACCACGGTATCAAGTATACACGGATTGCTGGCTTGCACCTAAAAGTATGAATTTTAATAACAGTCTAATAGATAAGGAGATAATAAAGTCTATGCAATTAAAAAAAGAGATGCTGCGATAGTAACACAGCCACACTACCTAGTTCTACGTTTCCCCATTAGATGGCACTATTTATCCACGCACGTCTGCCTACTAAGAACTTCCTATGCATTACTTGATATGTCTGCGATGTTTCTACGTTCTCATTCCCGGCGGAATGGGATTTCCCCGAGTCCAGAGATCGCCACAACCTAACCATTGCTTTGAAACCCTTACATGCGACAATAGCACCGTCACAATAACATCAAGCGTGAAAGTGATTACAGGTTCCTTAAATGGAACCTATCCCACAGTCCTGGCTTACAAGCTAAATTGCCTTGCAAAGTTTTTTATAACAATTACATATAGCGAAAAGTTGTAACGGGTGCCTTAAATGGAACCTATCCCTCAGTCCGGATTTGCAAGCTAAATTGTCTCCGTTTGCGGTGCAACAGTCAGGCAAAATATTTCGCACCTCAGTCACCAATTTTCCTTTGCAAATAACAAAAGAGTAGCGAAAAGCGCAGTGTCGCATGCACTCAGGAAAATCTCATTACGCCTGGAATGAGAACGTAGAAACATCACAGACATCCAATAATGCATACAGTACCACGTAATGATCAAAATAGGAAGTTCATTGTAGGCAGACCGGCACGCATAAGAAGTGCCATCTAGCAGGGAAACATAGAACTAGGTAGTGTGGCCATGCCAGTATCACAGTACCAAAAAAGATATGTTGCTAAAGTTTTATAGTTCAATTTATTTTTTGTGTGTTGGCCATCTCTTATGTGGGTCACCTTTGTTTTTGATAAAACCGAACACTCGCTACACATGAGAATACCTTTTAATTTATGTTAAATTTACGTTTTGTTAAACGTGGCCTCCAGTCTTAAGTACCCACAGTTCTCTACATGGGCAATAATGAACTAATATCGCCAATATTAAAATGTATTAAAGATGCCAAAGACTCTACGAAGTAGCAAAATTTTTTGGACTTCAGTTATTATTTTTACAGTTTACATACAATATCATCTACATGACCAATGTGTCATCGGGAAACATTTAACGTCACAGCAACCTAGTGACATGCATAGCGACAATGATGTCAATTTGCTTGATTTAGGGTAATGGATTCCTGTGTTAATCCAAAACTTAACAATCTCCAATGCTCCAATTTGAAAAAAAATCACTCTGGGGATAAATCTCTGAAAAAAATCAGGTACAACTGAAAAATTCATACCCTTGCTATTAACCGATAAAACATGAGATTAAAATTAAAAATTCCAGTAATTTTTATTTATAACACAATTTTTTACCCTGAAAAACAAACTTTTAATTTCGTAGCTGTACATCTGGCGGCCTATGGAGATTTATGAAATGTAGGAATAGTAGTATTTCCAGGGAGAGGAGGCAGTGCCACCAAGCTGCTTTGCTATGGAGAATGAAAGTCCAGGAGAACAGCAACAAGAGGGACCGCTCTGTGATTACATTTTTACCATACATTACTTCTTTGCACTTTCTGTTTTATTTTATATACCATGTTTACTTGTGTAACCTGTGCCCTCATATACCAGGTGCACCCATATTTTTGGATCAGTTCTTGGTAAAACTGGTAACTGGAATCCAGATAAAAGGTTCTACACTGTACTTAATTTACAATAAAATTATACAATTGTTTGAATATTACTTTACCGATCATAATCTAATATAACTAATGTAATTCCCGTTGAAATATCAACGGAAGAATTATAGATAGATTGATTATTAATATTTGTATTTAAAATAATTAATAGCACACTATTACATATGAAATATTTTGTCATATATTACATTTCTAGTGAATATTCTGTTGTCCTTTAGTAAATACCTTTAGTTTTTATTTTCGGCTATAAAATTCTGATATTCTTCTCCCACCTTGTTATCGTCAATGCTACATATAATTGTCGGTGTGCAAAGACGGAAATAATTATATGTATACATATATAACATAGGGAAAATAATTAAATTTCGTGCACATAACGTTATGATTGCTTTAAAATTGTACTCTGTACTTATGAAGAAAGAAATATTACTCGAATCCTCAATAATGTTCTCCCTCATTATGTAAATAAAATTCTTTAAAAGATTTAAATTAAAAACTAACTAATTAATCAATCAGCGGAATAATATCTTTGAATACTACCTGAACAAAAACAAATCATCAACTTATTTCAACATTGTAAACTGTTCTCTTGACGATTGGATCATTGCATTGGAGATCCTTATTGAAAAAAAAATAAACCAATTGTTTATCGTAGAAACCGTTACAGAAACAAACATAAGTGTTTATTATATATTCCCGTCATTTTTGCTGAACGAAAGGTGAGTTGTTGACGTACATGTGGTGCCAACCTATCGGGCAGAATGAGAACTACATTTCGCTATCGACCATCTTGTGTTCCTTACAGAACGTTTTTATTATAGAGAATTGTGACTTTTACTTGTTTTATGCTTGTTTTTCTTTTAAAAAGTGTATTTACATAGTGAAATTAATTAGGGGTAGTTTGGTGTGCCACGATGCTCTTAAGCATGCATGAAGGAGTACAGTGGAGCAAAAAAGATTGGAGAGCACTGATCTTGCGGCAAAATGTTGAACTAGGTAGTGCGAACTAAGTACGCCCTAAGTGCAGCTAAAACTTTCCAAACACTTCAAATTATTCTTAATGCTGTAATCGAGACGCACTGCTGGATAAATATCAGATTACAATGAGAAAATGAGTTAAGAAGCAGTCCCACAAACAATATCTCTTTAGCCATTCTTCCACTATGAAATTTATTTACCTGAATAGCAATTTTTAAAGCACGAACACGCTGATCTTGGCTCCAGGCTAGTTGAAGCTCACGACCAAGCTGTCCAATTCTTGCCATGTACTCTCCTTGGCTGAGACCTCCGTGGACTTCTCTTGCCACACCTTCTTCCAATTCATCCAACTGTTCCAGACGGTTTCTTACCTTTTCCCCCATACTTCCACTCCCCATAACATGTGAAGCAGGAATGCTTGTTGGGGAACCCACATTTGAAGATGACCCTCCTGAAAATATCATATAGTTTTTGAAAGTCTCCATACTAAATGTTAAATAGTCACAGCATCCAATGTGGCTTACCTGCATATGTATAAAAGACGTAAATATAAGAAAAGACAGTTTATAGAATTATTGTGTAAATTTAGATGAGCAATAAACCCATTAATTTCATAACAAAGTTCCTTGCAAATAAATAACATGATATAGTTTATTTTCAATCAGAACATTCCTATACTTATACTAGAAGTTGTTTTGGATACTAATATTATTAATATTTTAACAGAATTTGATGACTCTCTGACAATTATAATTGCACATCATCTTGTGGGAAATTTTATCACAATAATAATCTGTATCTAATATATATAAAAGCCAGTTTCTTGCTTGCATTTTTGTAATTCTATAACTCAACAACTACAGAACATAGAAACAAGTGGGAGGTGCCATTTTAACCACAATAAAGAGTACAGTGGTGTGATAACGTTTTAAAAACATTTTGATCAATCAGTTTAACTTTTAAAAGTTTTTGTTTTAATTTTTTTCATGGGAACAAGTACAGTAATTTGAATTTAAAATTAGTTACATCTGAGCTTCAAACTCTGGATGATCGTATGTCTGAAAGTTCGTTTATTTTGACTGAAGAGAGAATTCAAATCCATGCTTAAATATCACAAAAATATATTTTGAAGCTTAAAAACTGTCCATTTATCATAGCTATAACAATGACAAATTATAAGTGATATGGCAATGTAATCACACTGTTGTTGAAAATTGAAAAAAACAAGTTTATTTTTTGGAAATTTTTTAGATGATAATATTCATTGAATTCATTTCAACAAAGCCTACTAACTCTCTGTCAAACTAGATGTGTCTTAAATTAACTTTTAATATAATACAGGTATAATGATAACTATTTATACCATATTTACTCATGTACCTCGTGCACCATTTTCTCAAAATGTCAGTAAAAAAAAGTGTATGAGCATCTTACATTAAGAGTACAGTAAGTCCCAGACTTACACAGGTCCGAGTTACACGGATCCGTAGATACACGGATACATGACTTAACTTATCAGCTCGCTCGATTGTTAATTAAACTGCCGCTCAATAGATGGCATTACTAGTACATTAATCCCTCGGTAGACGTGCAATCGGTTTACGGGTTTTCGAATATATGAGATGCACAAATTAATACCTGATTTCCAATTTACGAGCCAATTTTCGCTTATAATACGATCTCCTTCCTCTCGCAAATGGATCTTTTTTCCCGGCACCTATTCTCGGCTTTCATCGGTTCCTGAATCTTCTCGAATGCGCAGAACGTCACAGCATCCCAACTTTAATGATGTAACTATTGTTTAAATTTATAACATGGGATGTATTGGGAAATTAATTTTCGTTTTACGAGTTTTCGCCTTACGAGCAGTTTTGAGCCAAAAATTATTGAATAGTAAATATGTATTAGTTTTCTTACAATTACGTTTTTATATATGTAATGTACTGAATATATTTTCATTTTCTTAACATTTTGTTTTTATAAGAACTACATTTTTAACTTTAACTATCCTTTGAAACGAACGTATATGTCAAAAAATATATCGTATTTAAGCATTGTTTGAGTTTCCGTTTGTTTGAGTTTGAGTCTCATTTATTCATGATAAAGCCTGGTTTTCATTCCAGCCCATATTTTTTAATCGTTTTTTTCGGAACGCCTTTCCAAGATCACTTCCAAGATAAGGTTTTGATTCCATTTGTTTCATCGCATTACCATTAGCTTTAGTATATCACTGCCTTTATTCATGCATTTGGCAACATGTGCTTGTCTATGAATAAGGCAAAGTGTCAATGTTGCATTTTTTGATACCTTCATTATGAAACACCACACCAGCAAGTTTGACAACCATTGATTGAGCCTCATCTGTGCATAAATTGATGCAATAGTTCCAATCAATCTCACGTTCATTGAAATAAGTATTGCACAATTTATAATTTCTTTGTGACATTTCAAATTTATTTTTCTGTGAACAAAGTCTTATTTTTTATTAAACTGTTTAATCATAAAAATACACAAAAGATCAAAATAATTATATCCTATTAAACTACTAAACTTCTGAATTTTAATGCAAAATGTATGTATCGATGGGGCACTATAAAAGAAATCTGCTTAGGGTGCCAAAATGACTTGAACCAGCCCTGGGTGGCACCACCACCTGCATATATGGCTTCATGTCAAACGGGTGAGCATCAAATAGACAAAAACAAAAAGGGCGAAAGGGCGAACGTCAAAAAGGCAAAAACAAAATGGGTAAAAATAGAAAAGGAAATTAGTAAAGGACTACAGCAAGACCTCATCATTTTGAAGTTCAAGGAACCAAAAAAAATAAGACTTACAAGGAGAGGCTACGGAGTGTAACTCTCAGATTTGATTCATCTTCTACCAGTGGAAAGTTTAGGTCAAAAAAAAATACCATTTCGGAATTAGGGGCCAACGCCTTTTAGTTTAAGAGAAATAATTAATTAAAAAGTACAAAAATTGGCCAATCTTAATAAATCCTAGAAACTTCGCTCTTCTGTTCATAAGCGACCGTAGCCTAGGGGATAACGAGTAGGGCTTTCGATGAGTGATCTTGGGGTTCGAGACCGGCATTCAGCTTTTTTTCTCGTGTAAAATTTCATTTTTCGTGCTAGTTTTTCTCCAATTTTTCGGAAAATACTTATTCACTGCAGTTTTTATTTTTTTCACGCAGGATAATTGTTTTCAATCACTAGACCACTATTTTCCCCCATTTTTCATGAGAGACACAACTGTTGTGTCTCTCTTGTGCTGACGAAGGGATCATCCCGAAAGCTCTAACCTCTACAAATGTGTCTCTCCAACACCCCAGCGGCTCTACTTCCTGTAAGTGTTCACTGGGTTTCCTTCAACACCTAGTTGCCCAAAATATATATATATATATATATATCGTAGGGGGTCCTAAGCTACCTGCATGCTAGGAAAGCAAACAGACGAGACTGCAGAGCGCTCTTGAGAACGAACAATATGTCCTCATGGGCCGAAGCCATGTCCTTCTCGTGTGGCGCAAGGACGTATGGAACTAAGGCATAGGATGGTAGCGTAAGAGTAAATAGCAAAGGGAAAAACGAATACAGCCATTACGCAAAATGACTAAGGCTCTTATTTTTCGTATTTTGGTGCTATTTGGCACTTAGAAGGGACTCTGTGGCATTTTAGACGGTCCGGATCAGTTTTTGCGTATCTTCACAAAATTGGCTAATTTTCCGAAACTTTAACGAGAGCTAGGCCGATGAAGGAGAAATCTTTTTTGAAATTTCTTTTCTTCCTATTTAATGGTATGACAAAAGGCAACTTTTCCGCCCTATTGGAAAACCGATTTCGAAAAAAATTGTTTTTCGACCCACCCTACTGTGCAGGTTCTCTGTCGTCATTTTCCTCTTAAAGCTTCCCCTTCTCGTTCTTTCCCTTCCCCTCTCTTGCGTCTTCGCCTGCCATCATAAACCAAAAGAGCTGTACCTCTGCTATCAGCTTTCTTTGCTGCTTTCCTAGCAGCAATATGCATTCTTATATTCTAGTACTGCACTATTGTAGCATACATGAAACAATTAATTAAAAAACAATAACAGGATATACATAATAATAAGCACAACCAAATACGCTGAATTAAACATGTAAAGTCAGGGGTACCTCTGTGTAAATATATGAAAGTTATTCTGATTTGAGAAATATTCAGTGAAGCAAAAAATTAATTAAGTTAGCAGTTTTCCAGACATACATTGTGCATAGACAGTAACATGAGAAGTTTTCCATAAATGTACAATGCATGTTAGGCCAAAATTTCACATTCCAAAGATTACTGTTTGTTAAATGAGTGTGAAATCTGAGACATAAATACTGAAAAATGTTCCTTGTATCAAAACTTCAAAATCAACTAAACAAAATACAATTCAAATTTGTAGCCATAACTGGAAAAATTATTAATTTACTTTTCACAATATGTTTATTACCTCCAGATGATAGAAAACTGGTGACAATTGATAACTTCTCAGAAGTAGTGAAGCGATTTAAAATGGCAGCTTTTTTGGCAGACCATGGCTCTGTTTTATCCACAACAGACAAGAATGATGATGGTGATGAAATCTGTTGCACTAATGTAGTGCTGCTCCTGCACTGCTTACCAGCACGTGAATCACCTGCTGTTTCCCACTCCAACACATAGAAAAGTACCACATAAGTAAGAATTAAAAAGAATAAAATGTATTAAGAACATAACACAATCACTATAAATTGAAATTTTAAAATTCCAGTTCTACTTAATCTAAATGTAGAAGTGTGTAGAAAAAATTAATATAAGAATCATGGAAATCTGTATACTTTCAATGAGCATTTTTAAAAAAATTCCACAGAAATTAACTTTTACATAATTATATAGGATGGGCCAAAAAAATGTACCAATTTCAACATTTAAAAAAATTAACAAGTGTACAACGTATCACAAATGGGCGCGTTTCATGCAATGGAGTATTAGAAAGAAATTATATACCTGTACGTAAGGGAAATAGCGTTTTAAAGTTCTTTTCTTCATCATAAATAATCCATTTTCTTCCTATTTAATAATATTACATGCACACGTAAGGAAATTAAACGTTTGTTTGGGAGATTGTTTATGTTAGCAACAATGAATTAACCATGCAAGAAATTTTCAGTTCAAATCGATATAAGACTTTCTTGTTAGATTTTCTCGATAACGGTTACTCCTATGATAAAAATGTATAGGGAAGGAAATACTCTACTAGTTCTACAACCTTTATTTGAAAAATATTTTGATTTGAGGAATACTTTACGAGATATGACGAAAATTTAATTTTTTGTCCCAAGTAAAGTGGTACGTACCCCTGATTGGCGTACGTGATTCATTTTTGCGATTTTCTTATTATATTTGATTGAAAGTCCTTAATAACAAATTTCATGAAAATCCGTTTGGTAGAAGCCAAGAACAAACATGTGGACAGACAGACAGATGGACCGACCAACGACAATAGGTGCTCACGCTGTAAGCGAAACGCGCCTAAAAAATGAACCGTGATATGAGTGTGAAGCAAAAGCCGATTAATAGTGGGACCTTTCAAATTTATTTCCATTGAAACATTTTCAAAATGTCTTCCATCGTTCTGAGAACACATGCAATACAGTAATATGGGCTGTAGCTGTTGTTGTAAATTTATCTGAGACATTTTGAACTTATGAAAAAAGGATGATTTAGTGAAAGCAATTTTGACTCTTTCTTGGTCCACTTTACAATTCAATCCTATTTTGTATGGTTATCCTGTGATTTAATTTTGAAATCAGGAACTTTTTTTAGGCCCACCCATGTGCACACACATCTATATCTATAATATATAAACGCTTCTTACACATGATATATATAGGAGGATACAAAATTGAGGCACTTCCAGATGTGCTAGAAACTTGAAATTTGGTAGGATTATAGGTTTTTGGCCACAACCGAAGGAAAAAATCAAAAACTGGTGAAATTCCAATTTTGAGGGGCTATTTTGGCCCCTTTTTGCTCCATTTATGGCACATAAGAAAACACGTAATTTGGTGTAGATGTTTTTATATTTGCATTTTAAAATTATTTCCCTTCAATATTCGAATTCGAGAATGAAACTATCGGATAGGATATAAATTGTACTTTCTTATTTTTGAAGACAGAATTCAAATCCGAGTAGAATTAGCGTAAATTTATAGTTTTTATCGGAAAAAATGTTAATTTTTCTGGGTCGCAACAATCGGCTGACTTGGCAACGAGCTCAAAGCCTTCATATGGGTTAGCTTTTAATGGGAATCAGAGGTTTATATTTTAATGCCATTAATGTTAAACTACGACTAATGAAGTAAATCCGATATTGATATAATCCGCATTTTTGGGGCTGTTTTGCCCCAATATTGCCCCATATGAGAACAAAAAAGATGAGGCAGCTCAATATGACCTAGAGACTTGAAATTTGTCACGATTATAGAAATTTCGTTGCAACCAAGATAAAATAAAATTTTGCAAAAATTCCTATTTTCAGGGGCGATTTTGCCCCATTTCTGCCCCATACGAGTGTGACAATTATAAGGCACTTCTTAATGAGATACAAACTTGAAATTTGGCAGAATTATGGGTTTTTAGTTACAACAGAAGGAAGAAATATGATATTGTACAAATTCAAAATTTGAGGGGCTGTTTTGCCCCATTATTGTCCCATACAAGGATTAAAATTAAAAGGCACTTCTAAACGAGCTATATACTTGAAATTTGGCCCGGTTACATGATTTTGGACATATTCGAATGGGAAAAATTCGAAATTGTAAAAAAGCTTAAATTTAAAAATGCTTGCAGAATGCAAGCACCGTCTACTAGTGTGTGTGTGTGTGTGTGTGTGTGTGTGTGTGTGTGTGTGTGTGTGTGTGTGTGTGTGTGTGTGTATGTATATATGTATGTATATATGTGTGTGTATGTGTATATATATATAAAATGCACATAGTGAAGCTGCGTCCGTGCGTATGAAGCCTCGTGTAATTATATCGGCGTATTTCTTGACAAACGTTTGTCATAAAGATATGCAGTAAACGGCATTTTGTTTCTACTGGCTATGAGGTCTCTGGAAAAATAATTTCCTTTGCTAAAGTGTCCCAGGTTCGAATCCAGGAGACAATTATATTTTCCCATAAGTTTACACGGGATTTTCGATTTTTCAGAGTGCAAGGTTTTTTTTCCTTCATTCATTAAAATATGTAAATATATACCGATTTTTTCTTTTTTGCCTTATTCGACGGCTAAAGCTCTATACTATCTTATTCTTGCGATGTTTACACGTTACACAGTCGAATTTTTCAGAAATACGCATTCCTTTTCGAAATTTTGAGGATTTTTCGTACTCATTCCGGGCGTTGCCAAGGAGACTCTCATTGTTGCCTCAGATTCATTTAAGACCAATTAAACCTCAAAAAGACGAAAGAAAAGTGTTACTGTTATCTTCTCTTCACTGATAATCTAAATAAATGCTCACCTTTATAATAGGTCCTGTAAGAAGTTAAAAGCAGTCGTTGATAGACACTTGAAGGAAAGCAACTGTTTGTGAGTTCGTCTATAAGGGTGCAACGATAATCGTTGGAACTAAGGTAAGGTAGAATTAAAAATATTTGCCCTTTGAATAACTCTTTGAGTAACTCTGTGATATTGTGATCACATAATTGCTCTATTATATTGCTGTAAAATCGCAGAAAATATAAAAATTCCAAGGGATAGACCAGTGAAAAGGAGAGCTATTAGCCCGGCTATAGCTGCCAGAGAAAGGAAGAGGAGCCAGAGATCAAAGAAAGAGTATTGTATGAAAGAGAGAGAAAGAGATGCGGAAACTCAAAGGATTGCCCGTGTAGATGAGGAGCGGAGAGTACAAGAAAAACAAAGAAATAGGGAAACATAAAATGAATAGGGAACAAAGAAGATCTAACCTAGGGCCAAACTATTTAGATTATTTGCAAGTGTAGCTGCAGCAGGCTGCTAGTCTATATATTTACAAACAGACAAATATATACAGTATAGAATCTTTAATCCGGAAAGCTTGGGATATGGAGGTAGCCGGTTATCTGGAATATACTCATAAACAATGTTTGTAAAGAGCTAAAACCCTCCGGAACAGTGTTCTGTTCTGTTGCATGTGTCGATAATATCATTCCGTCTCGTCAAACATTTAATAATACAGTTTTGTTAACTTCATTTAATAAAAATAATATAAAACATTTTTCTTTACTTTTTTCATCGTAATACATAAGGAATAATTAAAAATTTAACTCGACCGTAAATGTTCTATTCTATAGTTATTTCACATCCACTGCTTTCAGCTCCACTACCAGAATGTATGTTCCGTTTTGTAATATTTTCCATTTTGAGCACTATTTAAATATATCTGTACTCCTTGTTTTACGGTTTCGAATGATGCGATTTTGCCATAATGCTGTTTTTACTTTGCTGTCCATAATGCAATTAGCGCGGTCTATCCTCTCCATAATGCAGTTCCTACTAGTTTACTCCTGAAAGAAAATTCCTATTTTATACAGAAATTACAAGCTTATGCATGCCACGTATTATTCATCCCCACATATTGCCATAAAATTATTAAAGCTGAGGAGTTATTTTGTGGTTACTTAACCAAACCAAGTTAAATACATATTAAATTACTGAATGATTAAACTACTTTAAGGCTTTTTCCCCTATCATTATGCAACAACTGCAAGATTACAAACGATTGCAAAAAAGATGCCCCATGGAACCCGTAGACACCGGGTTGATGACACGTGATATGCAACATGCAATGTTTGTGGCTTATAGTATAAATAGTAAGCTGTAACCCGAATTGTATACATATATGATTGCCCTGACGCATACACCAAAGAAATGGAGACATGTTCGTGCAAACTTAGCCATGTAAGATAAACCAGTGGTGTCTCATACAATTGGCATTGCTTGAGAATAAGTTGCACCATCGAAACTACATTGTTACAGCCTGATGAATCCATAGTTACAACTAAAATGAAATTGATAGGAATATCAATAAACTTATATTAGTGGATTGTATTATATATTTGGTCTTTATTATGTGCTTCCATAACACAACCTATAAATTTACATTGTTTCTTATGAGAAAAACATTTTTGAATAACACGATTTCACTCAACGCGGTACTTTTCAGTAATGCAACTATCGCGCAAAACGAGGACTTACTGTACTGTACAGTAATAGAAGTTATACAGTAATTGGGTACTTTCCAATATAAACTCCTTCCAAATTACATGTTCACTTGCTCACTGGAGTGCCGGGTAATTACTAGTGTGGCATTATATTTAAATTTCTTTCTCATAACAAATTTTTGAAAAATGCATTATTGTTTTCAAATAGCCAGTGAAATGGATTTCCAGATAAGTGAAATTCGAATACAAGGTTCTATACTGTATATATATCCCTTTCAACTGACTCAAAGTGGTAGAAGGATATAAACAGAGGAAAAAGGGCAAAGCATGGTGTCCTCGGATGCCAGTAGGTTCAACTATGCTGTGAAGTCTTTCTGTAATACCTACAGCCAAAGTGAAAGAGAAAATCACCAATCTGCTCAGGTCAGCATGGTGTTTTATGGCCCAAAACCCCCTTAGACAAATCCATGACAACCATAAAAACAGCCCTTATTATCCAGATGCTGAATATTCCCTGAGTGTGGCAGCGGTCAGGAACAAGGCATGAAGGCAGAGGGTACTAAGAATCCTAGAGGTTAAACATCTGCTGCCACTCTTTCTCATCTTTATCCAATTCCTTTAACCTCAAACTAACTACCTTCAACTGCCGGACTTTGTCCAGTGAAGATAAACTTCCATCAAAGAAGACGTGAAGAAATATAATTATGAGCTAATCGAGAAAACACTAGAAAACAATAAAAGCTACAAGAAAATGAAGCAACATGTCTCAATTGGTAAGAGACAGCTGGTGGCTTTAACAAAAGAAAACAGCTCCAAAACCCATAGTAGAAAATCCTAAAATGAGTAGAAAAATTCTATGCCAAGATGTATGAGGATCCTCTAGCAAATGATGAAGAAAATGAAGAAAGAAATATGTTCATCGAAAAGGTTCCAGAGACCCTTCCAGAAGAGGTGAGAGATGCAATCAGAAGTATAAAGAATGGAAAAACATCTGGTGTGGACGGCATTACAGTGGAAGTATTCAAAGCAAAGGGTAACTATTTGGAAAAGATCCTTGCCAAGATTTATACATCATGTCTGAGGAATAAGAAGATACCAGAAACGGAACCATGCAAGTATCATCCTTTTGCACAAGAAAGGTTCCAAAGAAGATTTGAATAGCTACAGAGCAATCAGCCTTCTCTCAACAGTATACAAAATATTCACCAAAATACTCACTATGTGCCTTCAAAATCATTCCAGAGAACAAGCTGGATTTCGCAGTGGCTATAATATGTACGATGGACCACATCCAAGTCGTGAGAGAGGTAATCAGTTGGACTAACGAATATGAATTGCCACTATGTATATGTTTCATCGACTACGAGAAAGCATTTCACTTTATCCTAGCTCTGTCAGTATTACATGCACTGAAGAAACATTGGGTAGAAGAAATATGCACTACCTTGATCAAGAATATATACTCATACTTTGCTATACAAGTCGTTCCAAAAAATAAGCTCTTAAGTGAAATCACGTATAGTGAGTATTAAATCAATAGTCTAGTAAATCAATTAATATAACTAATTTTTACCCTAGCATAGTACTTGAGTATCCAAGTAATAACACTTGTTTATTTATGGTAGTTGTACTGTATTTACCCACTCAACCCATTACTGCACACATACTACTGTACAGTAGTTAACAATAGAAATGTGAAAACATTATGACTTTGTATGAAATCGACACATTGTGCATCCATAGGCTGCAGGATGGAGGTGATGTTGGGGGCAAAAAACAACTTGAATATTATCAGTGTAGTCTTCAACATTGACAGGGTGGCCAGGAGCATTATCAATTATTAGAAGTTCCTTGTTGTTGAGGTCATGTTTGGAAGAATATGATGCGATGAAGGGTGAAAGGTAGCCTGTGAAAAACACTTTTGGTGAATATGGAAAAGCGGCAATTAATAATTCAACTACCAGTCGTAAATGCCTCCTTTGCTCTTGCAATCTTTGTCCGGGTCACTTTCACACTTCTTCTATGACAGAGTACAGTCATGCCTCGTTTAGTGCTTGTTTAGCACAATTTCAATATACCGCAATTGGAATCTCGTGGTATACATTTTTATTTATTTTTTAATAAAATACATATTGTATGTATGGTACGTACTGCAAAATGAAAATACTGTTCACGGTGCGCATTACTGCTGGTTTTTGTATGCTTAAAAAAATAAAGGAAAGCTGTTTTCACATAATCAGTTCCAATGACATATTTGCGGTGTTTTGTTTAATACCGTATTTACTCATGTAACCCACACACTCCTATTCTTGGGCCAGTTCGGAGGTAAAAAATTAATTTGAGCCAGAATAAGTTTTTTAATAGTCACCGATTCCCACTCCCTCAAGTTAAGCATCTTCTCCCTTCTACGTGACTCAATTTATTGGATGATCTCTTTATGACGATACTAGCTGAAATCTCCTCACCAATAGTCCTCTTCTGTTAACCCCTTAAATGCTTTTGTTGTAATATTACGCAACTTCGTCCCCACTTCACTGTTTTTGACATAATATTACGCACCGATGCGAAGCTTCACGAAATTTGTTCATCTATGAACGGGAACTTCCCTATGCGGATGGGGAGTTTTTTCACGATCGTCTCGTAAATATTGGAAGGTCATGAACAAATGAGTCCAAACACTTGAGATAGGAGATTTCCATCTTCCTTTCAAACAACGAAATCTTTCATTCGGCATATTCTTTCTGCCTACTTTTGCGAGTTTTTGCCTGCAGCACTGGCGTAACTTACACGTTTGCTTAGTCATGTAAATATGCATATACTTCGTAGAATTCGACGTCTTTTACGAATATAAACGTAGACTCAAGCATATTGAAGAGAATGTACTATCAATACTCACAATTTATATAACCTGTTCAGAAATCCTCCTGTACGACGTGCACCCCCCTTTTTCCCCCGGCGTTTTGGGAAAAAATGTGCGCGGGGTACCTACACGAGTAAATATGGTATCTATGGCAAAATAACATTTTAACAGTAAATAGGGGGAAATAATTTCAGTAAATCATGGCGATCATTGCAGAAAGGACAAAATTGATTAAAGGCAGTCAAAGTGTAGAAAATAATCTTAAATTATCAAGGAAAAGCATAAATCTTGATGAAAAACTTACTGATTCAGTGTTCTGAACAAGGTGAGCATCAGAGCAATATTGCACGTAAGTTTAACTTCACAAATTCTACAATTCATACAATTTTGTTAAATAAAGACAAAATAAAAAGTTCCATTGAAGCAGTCAGTGCAGTAACTGCTTGAAAAATGGAGGAACTGCTAGTGTTGTGGATTGATTCTAAGCGTTCTAATGAACACATGCCCCTTAGTCAAGCAATAATTTGCAGTAGCGCACTTTCCCTGTTTGAATGTGTAAAGCAAGAAGAGGGTGGAGATTCTTCAGAAACTTTTCATAACAGTTCCGGTTGGTTTCAAAATTTTAAACGCCGCGCAAATATACATAGCATTCGTTTTACAGGTGAATCATCAAGTGCTGATAAAGATGCAGCTATACCTTGACCGCATAGAAAACGACCTTCTTGGCGACCAGTGGGCGGAGCTAAGGATACCTACCCCACCTCCACACCTTCCCACCCCTGCTATCCCTTCCCCTCACTCTCGAGCGGAGAGTCCCTTGTAAGCAGCTCAGTGTTGTCAGTTTCCCTCAAATGTGGACCTTAGGCCTGTTTTCCACTTATGAAAAGTAGCATCGTTTTTAATTTTTTGGAAAAAATAACAAACAGCAAAAGCTGGAAACCACGAGGGACGTTCACGAGGGAGGGAGTTATAGCGGGAGTGGGGGTATACCCCTCCTCGGAGGAGATGCGTGGCAATTTCCTCGCAGGACATTTTCTATGCGGTCAAGCTATATCACGTTTCCCGACTAATTTCAAGCAATTATTGAATTATTGAAAATGGTGAATACCCCCCCACATACATACAATAAATAATTTACATGTAGATTTGAGCACTGCAGTGACGAAAATAACAACTCGCGGAACCTAGTGATCTATGCATAAATGCGAGCACCGCTGCGAAAGATTTAAAATTGTATTAATATTGATTTTTAATGATAACTAATAATAAATAAATAAAAAAGCAACCTTAGCGAACCTTGCAATTTTGCGAACTGATCACTACAAAGTACATGTTATAATCTGTTTGTTTAGTGCAAATTTGGTTAACGCAAAGACCGTTCGGAACGTATCCTTTGCGCTAAATGAGACATGACAGTATTACCTAAATAAGTAAAAAATTCCACCTTCCTCCATCCACTGTAACAATGACGTATGATTGCATGCTCTTGAAACTCTCAAATTTAATTTTCTTCTTATTAATTTTCATCCCAAATGATTTAGCTTTTTCAATCAAGAAACTAATGCTTTTTGCAAATCTGATTTGACTAAGAAGTGGCCTATTTTTACTCCAGTACCTATTGGTTGTAACATACGCAATGTTAATTTTTATAATGTAAACAATTCAACATAAAAGAATAACAAAGTACCACAATTATAATTTCCACAAAAATAAATGTGTGGAAACGTCAACTGTGATACTTTTTAAATATTTAATTCAACTCTTTAATTAGTAATTCTAAACCCTCATTAATGAACAATCAATGTAATTAGCTGTGACATTCATATGCACCATTGCATGCTCAATGAGTTTAAGCAAGGTAATAATACAACAGTTGTGACTGAAAACATTTAAAACGTTTATGGTGAAGTTTTTAACAAAACTTGTCAAAGGTCTTGTTGTTTTCCATGTTTCAAAAAATTTTAATTTATAATAATTTATAAAATCAAATCATTTTTACTTTCTCATATACAAAGTATATTGAGAAAGTATTGTTATCGTGAAAAAATTCAACCTCGAGATTTTGATAGAAGTATACGTTTTAGGTGTACCAGAGTCCAAAAAAGTGGTTTTCGCAGTGCCATCTGTCTGTCTGTCCTTGGCTCTAGAGCCTAAACGATAGAGCGAAAATGAATGAATTCTCATACTTAGGCATTTTATCATACAGAATAGATGCCATGACAAAATGGTTGACATTGCTCAATAATTAAGGGAAGTTTAATCGCATTTTTAACAACAATTTGATTTTCCCAAAAACACCTCTAACGATTTTGATCAAATTTCGTAGTTACTTGAGTTTACACCTTCAATAATACCAAATAGTTCATATTTCTCGAAAAATTAATATAAGGCAAGTTTATTCTAGACAACTTTAACAATAATTTTAATTTTCTCAAAAATGGCTAGAACAAGTTTGATAAAATTTTGTACCGTTAATTGAGTATACGTCTGCAATAATGCTACATACATCATATTTCACAAAAAATGAATATAAGGCTAGTTTAATTTTGGGCAACTTTACCAATTGAATTTTCTAAAAAATTGGTACAACATACATTGTACAAACTTTCTCATATACTAATGCGTCATTCAGATATCACTGAAAATGAAAATCATATCAGCCGGTTTTTTAAAAATCCAATTTTTCTTCAAGTTGCCCAAGAATAAACTAGCCTTATATTCATTCATTGTGGAAAATGAAATATGTAGTATTATTGCGGACGTTTACTCAAGTAACTGTACAAAATTTTATCAAAATCGTTACAGCCATTTATGAGAAAATCAAATTATTGTTCAAGTTGCCTAGAATAAACTAGCCTTATATTAATTTTTTGAGAAATATGAACTATAAAGTATTATTGAAGATGTAAACTCAAGTAACTACGAAATTTGATCAAAATCGTTAGAGCTGTTTTTGAGAAATCAATTGTTGTTAAAAATGCGTAGAATAAACTTCCCTTAATTATTGATCAATGTCAACCATTTCTTCATTGCTTCTGCTCAGTATGATAAAATGCCTAAGTACGAGGTTTCATACATTTTTGCTCTACCGTTTAGGCTCCAGAGCCAGTAACAGACAGACAGACAGCATTGCAAAAAACCACTTTTTTGAACTCAGCGAACCTAAAACGTATATGTATTTCCGTAAAAATCTCGAGGTCGTTTTTCTGCGATAACAATACTTTCTCAATATACTTCGTATATGAGAAAGTAAAAAACGGCTCATACGATTTCCATCAAATTTCATCTAGTTATTTAAGTTGATGTTTATAATAATTCTTCATAGTTCATATTTTTGTAAAGATAACTAAACGATGCATTAGTATATGAGCAAGTTTGTACAATGTATGTTGTCCCGATTTTTTACTTTCTCATATACGTAGTACGTATATTGAGAAAGTATTGTAAACCGAAAAAAATTTTATCTCGAGATTTTGATAGAAATATTTGTTTTAGGTATGCCTGAGTCCGAAAAAGTGATTTTCTCAATGCCGTCTGTTTGTCTGCGGGTGTTTCTGTCTGTCTGTTTGTGGCTCTAGAGACTAAACGGTAAAACAAAAATGAATGAAATCTTGTACTTAGGCATTTTATGATATAGAATAGAAACTCTGAAGAAATGGTTGACAATGAACAATAATTAAGGGCAGTTTATTCTATGCCACTTTAACAACAATTTGATTTTCTCAAAAGCGGCTCAAACAATTTTGGTCAAATTTCATACAGTTAATTGAGTTTACATCTGCAATAATACTACTTACTGTCCTTTCAAAAAGTCTAGATACCCGAGTTTAAAGAGGTATATCTCGAAAACAGTAAAAGCGATTTTGATGCAGTGAAAATTAGCGGGTAGAGAATTTATTTCTACGATAATTGATATGCATTCAAATTTTTAATTTGCATTAAAATATTTTATATTGCGCATTATTTGAATAAAAACACGTTTTTTAGGCATGCAAACCTGATAGGACTATTTTGAATGCTTACAATTCCGAAACCCTACAATGAATCAAATTGAAACTTTAACAGTACTTAGCTAGATTGATTGTATATAAGTATGTGGAAGCGTTATTTTATAACATAATTATTGATATCCGATTTTGTTAAATTTCTGAAATCCGGCTATCTTCGCCATTTTTTGATTGTTTTCGAAGTATGAAGTACCGTTGTCAGTGGATAGATACATATAATACATATATGCAAAAAAGAACATAAGAAATTAACCACCGAAAAAGATATAGATTTTTATTTAATATTCATTTTGCGCGTGCCGGAGGGAATGGCAAACGGAGGGAGAAAGGGTTTCTGAGCACGCGTTGTTGCCACGTCTTCTACATTTATTGCTAGACATGACATTTAATGAGTTCTCCTTTGTTTTATATAAACTATTATATTGCAAATAGTGAATTTTATAAATTAAATCAAAGATTGAATTACAAATGTAATAAATAATTATGTAAATTACATTTTAAAATTTTTTTAAAGTATAAATGTTTCGTCCATATAAAATATTTTATAACCACCATTCCGTAAGATCTAATTCTTCGCAAGAAATTGTGCCGACTTGCCGCTACCGTGTGGGATTCCATTAAAACCTGCTTCTCGTTTAGTTTTTTGTAACGAAAACCTTAATCGATCCTTATAATCGACCTGAATGTACTAATGGACATCTGTGGAAAATCTGGCATGGAGTCTTGTAATTTGACATTATGGAGAGTAGGAAACAGTTTCTTCAAATAAAAATCATGAATGGCTCTCCGAATCACACCAACAGTAAATTGGTCAATAAAAAGCCTCGGACGCCCTGTTAAACTCCGCCTTCTTTTAAGCAATGGAGAATCACCAAAAGAATTTTCTTTTTCACTTTTCTTTTGATTTGCACCAATTCTTTTCACAGATATCAAATTTATTCCAAGACACTTCAACACAAACTTATATACTGGATAACGTTTATTACCGCTTTTATCCGCGTCCGATTGGAAAAAAACATATCGCACTCAAAATTATGTGAATCTCCAGATTGGAAAATCGCGTTCTGGGACACATGTTGTCAATACCCATGTAACGTCCGTAACGCCTCAGTGAAAAATAGTTAGAGAAACATAAAACCACAGCTCACATGAAGGGGTTTGGACTATTTTTACTTGCATTAATTACTTCTAAGAAGTTTGCTTTCACCAACATACAGAGCTAGACGTGGCAACAGCGTGCACTCAGAAACCCTTTTCCCTCGGTTTGCCATAGAGACTTCATTCCCTCCAGCACGCGCAAAATGAATATTAAATAAAAATCTATATCTTTTTCAGAATTTATTATGTTCTTTTTTGCATATATGTATTATATGTATCTATCCGCTGACAATGGTACTTCATACTTCGAAAACAATCAAAAAATGGCAAAGATAACCGGATTTCAGAAATTTAACAAATTTGGATATCAATAATTATGTTATAAAATAACGCTTCCACATACTTATATACAATCGATCTAGCTAAGTACTGTTAAAGTTTCAATTTGATTCATTGTAGGGTTTCGGAATTGTAAGCATTCAAAATAGTCTTATCGGGTTTGCATGCCTAAAAAACGTGTTTTTATTCAAATAATGCGCAGTATAAAATATTTTAATGCAAATTAAAAATTTGAATGCATATCGAAGTTAAGATGCTGACCATACATCATGCAGCAACAGCCTGGGTTGTGCCAACCCGGGGTGCATGGCACCCAGGCGCCAACTAGTTGGGGGACCTTCAAATCAAGATATTTGTATCTATATGTTATTGGAACGCAATGAATGTGCGATGATTTATACCCTTTCGCTCCTGATCTTTTTCCCTTCAAGCAGGAAGGGAAAGGCAGAAATAGCAGGGTGATACAAAACTTCTCAGTCAAAATTCATCTCCGAACTCTCGCAGTATGCATTCGCATTATTCTATTCTCAGAAAATACATATTATTAGAGGCGACTGAAAATCAGAGCAAGGAGTCAGAAGGGAAGATGGGGCGCTGCCCTAACTGCATTCTCAATCCTAGTGAGTGTGTTGCGGTATTTTGATCGTACATTTCTCACAACCTTTAGAGGCAATCGTAAATTGGTTCTAAGATGGAGACAGCAGGGCTGCCCTTATAATTGCTCTCTCCAACTTAGCAAGGTCCTTTTCACTATGGCGGTATGTCTTTCATCTAGTGCCACTTTCATTGGAAGGTGTGCTGTTTTTCTCATATGGATATCTCAATTCTTATTTTGAACTGTTTTGGAGGATCGTTGCAAAAACAGCTTTCATTTCTCCTTCGTGAGCCCATTCCTGCCTCATATTCTTATGGAAATAGTAAAGAACTGCTCTTAAATCAGTTTGCTTTGCGTTTTCATTGGAGAAGGGTCATTCCTCATCTAAATAGTGTGCTTGACTGAAAGCCAGAATAAAGGAAGATTTTATCCTTCACTAAGAGAAAATTTTCTAAAAAAGAATTTTTTTGGAAGCTGAAGAGATTTTATCTCATACACATGAAACAGTGCACATTCAGAATATGAGAGATGTTTATTTTCCTGTATTCAAGTAAGAAGTGATTTCAAAGTTGGCCGAAAATAATTCTAATGATGGATACTAAAGTGCGGTTCAATATTTGAACCTATAATATTTTTTCATATCACTGTTCCTTTTATTTTATTTTACTAACGTGATTGTACGAGGGTCAGTACGGAAGTAATGCCTCAAAATTATTTTTCAGAAATTATAATTCCAATCACAGATTTATACATCTTTCACGAACATAAGGCTATTTTTTTGCAAAGTCTCTGTCCACTGCAATAAACTTTTGCCACCATTTAACAAGGTGATGTATACCACTGCTTCACTTCAATGTCATATGAGAAATGTCGTCCACGTAGTCCATCCTATAGAGGGCTAAACAGGTAGAAGTTGAAGGGTGCCAGATCCAGGCTGTAAGTAGGATGGGGAAGAATGGTCCATCCTATGGCTGAGATTGCCTTGTGTATGCAAAGACTGGTGTGAGGCTGGGCGTTGTCATGAAGGAGGAGGACCTCATTCATGTTTCGGTTAGGACAAGTTCTATGGATGTGGTGTTTCAGTTTCATTAACATTTCCACATACTGCTCTGAGTTACTCGTGGTACCCTTCTTCAAGAAGTCCACAAGCAGGATACCCTCTTTGTCCCAAAACACAGCTGCCATGAGTTTACCCACAGAAGGCTGTCGTTTGAACTTCTTGTGCGGTGATGTCTTATGGTGCCACTCCATAGACTGTCGCTTGGTTTCAGAGTCGTAATGGTGAACCCATGTTTCATCACCTGTGATAATGCGAGACAAAAAACATCACCCTCATCATTGCAGAACTGGAGGAGTTCCATAGAGATGAATTTCCGGACTTCTTTGTGCTCCTCTGTCAGCATCTTAGGGACCCACCATGCATAAACCTTGGAGAATCCAAGGTCATGCATGATGCTTATGATTGCTGGTTTTCCAATCCCAACAGTATCACACAACTCACATGTTGTGATGCGGCAGTCCTGTTTAATGAGCGCATCCACTGCTGTCCACTGTCGCTGCCATTGCAGGCTGGCCGCTTCGAGGCTTGTCACAGCTGTTCGTTTCACCACTCTTGAAATGCCTGACCCAATGTCTCACTGAGCTAACATCAACAGTACACTCACCATACATACTGTTCAGATGCCTATGAATTTCTATGGGATTAAACTCTTCGATGGTAAGGAATTTAATCACCTCTCTGCTTTGTACGAGTATCTTGCACAGCCGCCATATTGAACTAGTTTGGCATTGTTGTCACATGACTGATCCCAGTGCCACTCACTTTCAGAGAAGCTAGAGACTTCAACTGTTCATTGAGAGACAAATACAGTTTTCTGTGTCACTTGGTGTCAAAGGAAAAACAACTGAGGCATTACTTTCGTACCACCCCTTGTATATTCAAGAATATTTTTCTAAGAAAAAAACTTTATATTATCGATAAACTATTTTTAAATTAGAAGCTGTCCATAATACAAATAAGAACAGATATCTTTGCTAACATTTATGTAGGGGACAGTGGCGGTCTTTTTTTTAGGATTGACTAGTAGTCATTTTAGGGAAGGGATGAATTATTTTGCACCCGGGCACCAAACACCCTTGGCGCAGCCCTGGCAACAGCATAAAGGTGGTGACACAGTATAGTCTGTCTGACTGAGCATGATGCATCAGTGGAGAGTATGTATGTATGTACATACATCATTATACAACATAAATAATCATTATATAATATATGTACGTTAAGCTGACAAAAAATATTCAAATTAGTACTAACTTTCACATCATCAACTGCGAATTCTGCAGCCATTTTAGAGAGAGGATCCATTTCTACATCTCTCCCTTCTTGTTCCTTCATAAATTGGCTTAAAGGATCACCTCCCTCTAAAGCAGAGGAGAGAGGGTTTGTTGGCAACTGTGCACTTCTGCTTTGAAATGGTATGTTATTGCCACCGCCAATAGGAGTCGAGGATCCAGTACTGCTGCTAGTGCTTCCTCCAAACACCTTCCTTGCTACTCGAGACTCAGTTACCTAGTAAAATATTATTATAGAGTTTTATGTATAAAAAATACAATTAACATCTTAGTTTATTTTACATTTCCAAAAAATATTTCCATAAAGAAATAACACACACCATAAACTGTGCAAAACTCAATGGATTAGAGCAGGGGTAGGCAAACCACGGCCTGCGGGCCATATGCGGCCCCCCAGAGCATTTCATGCGGCATGCGAAGCTTTAATGAAAAAGTGATACGCAAAATTAAACACATTTTCATGTTACTTTTTGTAAAATTACAATAATAAAACCTTTAGTTTTGAAAAATTAACCCTAAAACCCTTGTCTGTGCTTGTTTTTCACTTAAGTATGATCCCCAAGAAGCTAAGTAATTTCCGATTTAAACTCTAATATGAGTCTAAGCATTGGCACCTTTCAATGTGGCCCGCTGAAGAATTTGCCAACACTGATGCAGCCCACCATGCAGAAAAGTTTGCCCACTCCTGGATTAGACACATTTAGTTGTAAATGCAATTCTTTGGAAATAACTGAAGTTTTACGAATATTTATGGTGTTAGATATCATTTTCTTTGAAGGTGTAAGGTCCTTTAACATATTTTATACCTTATCATTATATTACCATTTTGACCTAATTACAACTGAGCTCCCTTAGTCTGCTTTAAAATAGAAACAGGCTTTACTATTATGTGATTTAATTGTATTATATCCTTTTTTGTCGTAGTGGTATTCTGGTTTAGATAGATTTGAAAGGTTCTGTTATATTTGCAAAAAGACCGAATTTCTGATGTTTTTTGTATGGTCAGGTAAAGGTTTTATTGAAGATTCTACATCTGCTACAGTAACTACTATTGGAGGATTTTAGTATGGTATCAGGGCAGGCATGACGGCAGTGCACCGGGCCCTGCACTTAAAGATGCTCCACACTCTCTAAAAAATATCTGACGTATTTACAAAATACACGCATTTTTTTATTTGAAAATACATTGAAGAGTCATAGTGATAGAGACTGCTTTAGTTATTGAAATTTACTATTAAAAATTTTTGACGAGTAAAAGGCCCCGTGCACACACTTTGCATCAAGCCCTGCGATCTTTTAAGCTGGCTCTGTGTGGCATAAAAGATGGAAAGCATTAATTTTACCGTACATTTTCACATTGATGCCACTTACAACTGAATCTTTAGTGACCAAATATGTGGTGTATAACCACATAAAAATAAGATAAACTAAATTTGCTCATCTAACAGGTGATCAATACAAAATCTCCTCAGATCATCAATTAGGCCATTGGGAGAAATCTTCATAGCGAAATAGAAAAAAAACATTAATGAATTTATAATAATGATATTATTTACTGTAGTAACCACAAGTGTGGCATTACACTGTCAAGGATACAAGCAAATGCATATTCATGCACACAGCATAAGTTCATTTAACATGTTTTTACATTTATGAATATGTACTTTATTTTTTTAACAATTCGATCAATTTAATTAATAACAGAAGAAAAACTCACTATTTTATTCATATTTCATATAAGGAAAGAACTCTTTTCCGTTTTATTACTGTTTAATTGTCATATTGCTAAAATGGCCAATTTTGGACTCTTCAACCAATTTTTGAGCCCTAACTAATTTTATGATGGATTTCTTTTTGTTTAATTGATGAATTTGTCAAAAGGGCACAGTAGGGACTCTGGCCTAATTTTTGGTCCTTTGATCAGTTTTGGTGTCCCTAATCAGTTTTTATGCAAATTTTGAGTCCTCTGCCTAAAATAACCTTATTTCCAAAATGTTATCAAATTACAAAAGTTCCCTAAATCTCGATCACAGGAGACAATCGCATTTTTTATTGTCATCTGGAATGTGTTAATGGCATTTTCAAGAGACAATTTTGAGTAATAAAAAATGTTTAATGAAATGCTTAAGAGTTAATTAGATGAAATGAAAGACTAACTAGTAGTTTGTTTAAAAAAATAATGAAAGAATTCTATCTTACTGTAATTACAAGTGGCTTTAAAGGATGATCCATCACTTCTTCCCACAATAATGATTTCTGCTTCTCTTGCCCATAATCCCTAACTCTGCATACCCTGCAATATTAAAAATAAAATAAGTACTTCATTCAGCTCTCAACTCTGAAAATTCCAATTAAAAATGTTAACTAAATACATTGGTTCATTTTGGAATATAAGACTAATAAGATTGTCCAATTGCCTCTGGTGATTAGATGAAATGCTTGTCTTGAAGAAATTAAACTTTTTAGATCAAATAACCTTTATTAAGAACAAACATACAATGTATGGTAATGCTTCAGATAAATATCAATTATTAATTGCAGCATAACACAAGCATATTAGGGTATGGAGTGCAGCATAATACAAGTGTATCTCAAATGAATGTACCTTGAAGGATACCCTCAAGAAATTGATGAGGTAAGACGTACCAGATGAAATGGGCCATAGATCCAGAGAAAAGAATTGCTTTATTTCTAGTTCAAATATAGGCAGAATCCATCTAAAATGTCTCTTTAACAATAGAATTTCAAGATTTTTGAAGCTAACATTTTTGTCACTATAACAATCCAATTATTGCAGATACTATTCTCAGTGAAGAGGGGCAGGAGGTTATTGTTAGCTATATCTGCAGATGGCACATTGTCATAAGAGTGAAAGAAGAGCAAGGATAATGCTAAAATGCTTTATTATTTTTTCATCTCATTATAATTACTAGTGGGCTCCTCCCCCTATGCTACTCTGTATATTATTAAGCAAATTAGGTACTACTGCATACGTCAGCTGGGGTTAATGGAACATAACTCCACTTACTGCCTTTAAAGTAATAGGAAAGTTTACAAATTTTTGTTTAACCAACCATTTTCCAGGAACATAAACCTTAAGTTAAATGAGAAATCTCTGTAAAGTGAAAGGTCTACTTATACAGCAAATACATATCTAAAAACCTGTTTTCAAGCTAAAAATCAACTTTGGCTTATTTGCCTCAATATACAATAAATACAATCCAATCACTGGGGAATGGGTCTTTTAAAGAATCACTTCTCAAAAGTACACTAATGAATTTCAAATATTGTAGCTTTTTAATTATTAACTTTTGCTGCACATAATCAACATATATTTTGGGACATTTTCCTGTTCCTCCTTTTTCATGTCACCTGAAATCTCCACCATTGCATTTTTTTCTTCATCTACTACATCAGAGATGACGAATGATTTTGGTGTCATGTGCCAACGAATTAATTTGAATCATTGGAATTTTTTTGCATATGACACTCGTATACTCCTTCTCTGATAAACCTTATATTTCATACAGAAAATACAAACATGCACCAAGTAAAATCACACATGTGCCACATATTTGCCATCCCTCTTACTGCATCAAGGAGGGTTTTTGCTTTGCTCTCCTTGGTCAGGTAGTACATGGTTTTCCAGTCATAAGTGCCAAAAACTATGCCATTTAGTAGGTTTTTTCCATTCACTAGAATAAAAAATTTTGGCCAAACCAATTTCCTGGTCTTATTACAAAATCAAGATCATTATAGGGTGACCAGACCTCCTGATTTTCAGCATTATGTCCTGGTGTCTTGTCAGAACACTAATTATCTTTTACAAATATTCATACTATTTGACTTGAGCACACTGTAAGTCAGTATTATCTAAGTAATTCATTTTTAATCTGATCCTAAGAGATTTTTAATTAATATCTTGATCATTTCTGTGATACTACCATGCACATACTGTTTGAATTCCTAAATTATTCACTACACTACACAAATTTTTAATATACAGGTATACCCTGATTTACATCAATTCAAAGTTACGTCGCCTATCAATTAACACCTATGCATTGATTTACACCATTATGAATGAAATTAATGTCATTAAAGGTATAAGGTTCTTTGAAATTTTCGTTGCCATCTTACTGAAGTTATTATTTGATTAGAATACTAATTAAAAATCACATTTCAAATATACAGCGATCTAAATATCTATTCTCTATATCATAACATCTAAATACAGAGATCTTAAAAATATTGCCTTCTCCCTCTTCAAAAAATTATTTTCTCTAGTTTATTTAGTTATTTTTTGGATTTTCTGTGCCCCTTGCTTCAGCCCAGGGCAGATGCCCCGCTTGCTCCACCCTAGTTATGGTACTGTGCTGAACTATCTTAAACTTCTGCACGCATCCCCCATTCAGTCCATTCATTCTTATGGGAAAAACTGCTTTGATTTACGTCGTACTTTTCAGGAACATAGCCTCGACACAAATGGGGGTATGCCTGTAAATAATACACACAATAGAAAGACTAAAAATCACAATTTGTCCCAGTTTTTCTTCTCCAGAACATCTTGTGCAGTTTTCCTTCCTCACAATCTGGTCACCATAGGTGAGTGATATATGTACTTCAACCTAGTTGTGAAGAACACAAAAGTTGAAGGTCGTGTGATAAACGCAGGCATACAGTTCCCTCTAAAATATATTTTCTACAATCATAAAATACCCAGACATATTTGAAGTTACACAATCTTGTAAAATAATTATAAAACTAAACACGAAAAAAATTTTCCGATTTTCTCAATAAGACACAAATAAATATCTGCCAGAACTTTGACACTGACAAAATTTGATGAAAGTTTAAACCACTCACCGACAGAAATAACAGGCAATTATCAAATAAAATTTTCGATATGGTATAACATGTATAAACAAGCATTTTAAATATAATTCATTAATACAAAAAAATGACTGAATAAAAAACGATATGCAAGGTGATATTCAGAAGACTGAAATCTCTGGTCGCCAAAGTGGTAACTGCTAAATTAAGTTACATCTAAGTCACATATTGAGTAATACTCATTACTGGCCCTATTTACAGCATGTGTACAACTTTATATATTTATTAAGTTTATAATTCTACATAAACTGTAAATGATAATTATATAGTGAGTCCTGTACACGCAATAATAAATAAACTTAATCTAAATATAAAATACATATACATAATAAGACGTTTTAAATGCTTATCCAAAAATCTTCGACCAAATCCTTTCTAAGCCTTATTATATAACATTTTTTCTCCCACTAAAACTGTAGGCTTAGATTGATTCGTTTTTGGAAAATCTTTTAAACGTAATATTAGCGAATTTTAAAGTAGTTCGAAGTTCCTCGCTAAATAAATAGTTGTATTATAATTTGCATAAGCTACAAGTTGACAAATCGCCACATGCTTAAAATTGTTAGAAAAATTATTTAAGTTAGCGAATTAAGTGTGGCCGAAATGCACAACCGGTTGTACCTAACATTTTGTTGTTAATGGAGGAACATAAGCTGTCAATTTTATTTTAGCTATACGATGACATTTGAAATGAATGACCTTAGTTAAGAGATTTTTAGTAATTATTCGGCGATGACGTTTATTTTAACCGCCATTATCACTAGTACCTGCTGATAACACAAAGAGACACATGAATGTAACAATTAGAAAGTAAAACCTCGAATACAACCATAAAAATACGAAACAAAAAAAAGGCCGAATAACTGACCTAAAGTAAAACATAAAGTTCATGAATTTGAATCAATATACACATACCATTCACAAGACAGAGGTATTTTGATGTTTTGCATTTCAATGTTATCGCTCTCTTCAAGACAAGATGAGTGTGAAGTAATAAAAGATACGGAACAACTTCCGAATTACCCAGCCAACATCCTCGATGTGATTTCCGATCCTCTTTTGTTTTTTGCTGGGATTTAACTTGGTACCGCGAGAACAATTTGTTGATTTTCTGCTATCTCGTCTGAAATAGCATGTGATAGTTTGAAAAATAAATTTCTTGAAGCACTTCTTCCTACCAACCCAACTAAATGTGGTTTTTTGTATCAATGCAAAAAAATACGATTGGCAGATATCCCCCTCAATTTAGTTTTAGTAGCAAGAGTGCGAGGAAGATTGTGCATTGAGTTTTGCTGCAGTTTTCTACAAATCCTTGAAAATAAGCTTTATGTACCAATTTAAACCGAACATTTAGTGACATTTTGGTCCATTCATATATTTTTGCTATTTCATTGGCTGATCCTACAGAAACGTTAGCCACCCATGATTAGAGCCGGGTTGGAAATTTATGGTCTAGTGCAAATCTTAAGATTAAAACTTTTTAATAGTAAATTATTATAAATAAAGCAACTTTTTCTCTCAGTATGAGTGTGCTTCATATTTTTCTGGTTAAACAATGTAATTCATATGTACAATAAATATCTTTTAGATCATGCAGGGTCAGGTGCAGATGAACTATAGACTCCACCAGCACCTGAACTTGCAAAACAACAAATTCTCAATCTTCGAAGAAAAGAATCCAACAAGATTTTTTATAGATTTCTTCCAGAAATTATTTATCTACCTTTATCATTTCATCGACTGGCAATGATCGTGCAATTTTGAAAATCTGAAATGGATCTTTTATTTATCATAGTGATAAGGGAATGATTTTGTTTCAACAAAGGAATATGAAATTTGGAACCATGCAAAGGGTATAAAATATGGGTCCTTTTACTTTATATCCCCCCTAATTTTTTACTGATTATGTTTTTAATTTGCCTAGTAACCAAGGATATTGGATAACGAGATTAGTAATAAACAATCAAATTATGATTATAACATTCTAAATTATACTATTTATTCATTTTTACCATGTTTTGGTGGAGAGAACAAAGTTGGATTGGTTTCTACCAAGATATCTGTAGTCTACAGAGGAATTATATCTCACTTGACTGTTGCACGGCAAATGGAGAGGATATTGGCGAGCCTTCAGGTTGCTTTGTTTTTAATTTAGTTGTTGTCTCCAGGTGCTACCGCACCCTTCGCCTCGCTGGAACCAAACTATCCCTCCCCGTTGTCCGGTGATCGGATTTGTAAATGTTGCGACGGGCCAATCAGTCATGGGTTAACAAGCTCTAAATCAAGGTCCACGCTCTTACATAGCAGAGTGGGGACCATCTAAGGAGCCAATAGAAAATTCCACAAAAGATACTGAGGCGTTGGAGGGAATGGAGGGGTACTTTGACGTCACGTCACGTGGTTCGTTGATGTCGCGGCTTTGTTGATTCAAATCAGTTGAAGCGGTTTTAACAGTTGGAGTAGATAAAACATGATAAAACGTGTTTTGTTGAAGCAGTTTTATTTATAAATTAGAAGTGAAAGTATGGTTGGCACGAAGTGCTGTGTCCCCAATTGCCACGAAAAACTGGTTACTTGAGTTAGATAAGTTTTTTGGCAAAAATCAAACATTCTTTTAGCAAAATTAATACTTTTTTTACGAAAAATGTACGTATTTTTTTGAAATTTTCATCTAGCAAGCCTAATATTGGGAAGAACTCAAATAATCAAGTGTTTCTGATAAATTATGTCTAAATATAATGAATTAAACAATTTCATTGCCACAAAAGTATTCGTATACGTTGTTTTGATTGTTGTCCGACATAATCGTTACAGTATACAATGCATATTCATGTTCTATACAATTTACAAAAATGTATGGAAGTAAAACCCAAAGTATGCAATAAATATGGGAAAGAACTTCAATAATCGTGTTTCTGATAAATTACGTCTAAATTTAATGAATTTTAACGATTTAACTGCCAAAAAAGTATTCGTTTACATTGTCAGTTTCGATTGTTGTCCGACATAATCGTTACAAACGAAAGTAAGTTCAACATTTTTGGATCCGATGTGAGGGTTATAGTGTGGAGTAAATGAAATACTGAGTCAAATGTTTGAAATTTGCGTTCCACAGTGAAGTATGGGGGTGGTTCTGTAATGGCTTAAGAGTTGTATGTCAGAGTATGGAGTTTAATATTTAGAATATATTGAAGAGACAGATTCAAGTATGTAGACATTTTAAAAAAGAATTTGAAAGAGAGTGCTATAAAATGGTATTGCTAATATATTTAAATTTTATGAAGACAATGACACAAAATATGTCTTTATATTTTATAAATGATCCAGGTTCCCTCATCTCACTTCCGACTCAAATCGGCGATTTGATGTTTGGCTAAAGCTGGTTAGGGATCCAAACCTACTCTCCATGGACCAATCATTCATTGTTCTATATGGATGCAGCGACTGTATACGCTAAAAGGCTGACCCTGCCTTTGAATGTATGCACTTTTATTATACCAGTAATGTTTAGCATTTATTGTTTCTTTTTATGATGTGCAAATAGAGAAGCTCTTATGATATATCCATTCTTGTTTATACTATGTCAACCTTGACTTGTCTTATATCTGTTTATACAGATCGAAAGACTAATAAATACAATTATTATTATTGTGATTGCTATTATTATAATTATTTTTTGTAAATTTTCCTTAATTTATTCTCAATAAATCTGTAAAGGAATATATGTTCTTTTCCTTCAGAAGTGTGTACCAATTCCTCACATCCTTATAAAGGTACAGAAAGTTTTCAGGTAACCCAAATAGTTTCATTTTTTCATAAATTTGATGTTATAATTCCTTAATTTTTATTTGGTTCTTTGAAAAATTCCCGCTCAAACATTTGATGGGGTAAATTTTTCTCAGAGCAAAAAAAATTGGAGGATCATAGCATCATATTTATGGAAAAATTAAACTCCATTTGGTTTACGGAAAATTCCCGGTATCTACTAAAAGCGGTCCTCATGATGGGAGGGGAAGAGAGGGGAGGGTGAGAAGGAGAGGGGAGGAGAGAAAGGGGAGGGGCTGCTTACATAGTTGTTGACTAGCAACGTAGGACCAATACAAAATCCCACAAAAGGCATTGAGGCGACGGAGGGGTGTTTACTCGCGCCTCATTCTTAACGTTGAGTGTCGCGAGCGTGCTTTAAATTAACTCAATGAAGCCATTGTTGTTATGTCATGGTAGCAGGGAGGAATAAATAAACCCCCTTTAACAACTATAACATAATCAGTAAACAATAAGAGGGGGAGATATAAAGGAAAAGAACCAAAATATGTACCTATGAATTTGCAATAAACCACTACAATAAATTAAATGACAGAATGATATTTTAGGCTACTTTGGTAAAATAATACTTCAAAATATGTAAATAGGTAATCTGAGATTCATTCAAGTAAATGCCCAGAATAACATCACCCATTACTCAGGGATTCATTGCAATGCAAAAATATCTCACAGCATTATTAAATAGTATTTGAGTATTTCATTTAAATCACAATATAAGAGCATCTAAAAAAAGGTGTAAAAATAACAATATATGATAGATTTAACATTTGCAATGGAATAGTTTTAACTTGCAAAAATACAAGTGTTTACTCACACACTACACATACACACACCTGCACATACGTGCACACACAAAATAATGTCATTTCCTCATAACAATTATGTAAAGAAGAAAATTCCTTCACAACCTTATTTTTTGATTCACTTATTCCATCAGTTCAACAGAGTTTTATTAAATCAACTATGCTTAGAAAAATTCCATGCTGAAATATGAATTAAGCTTTATCTCAAATTTTTAAAAAATAATACTTAACCAACCACAAATTAAACAGTCCAACTCTGACATTCAAGTTAGCATCAGAAGAAAATGCAAACAATATATGCAGCTGATCTATGCCACTGTCAGACTAGAGTAGATTTAAGCTACAATTTAGTAGTCACCTTATTAAAGATAATATCTGTACTATAACACAATTTTGCACAAACTTCATCACTATTCCGGAAGGATGGGTGTAGGCAGCTGCAGTTTAAGGAAGTTGAATCACTGTGCATTTGAGTTATCTTGCTTCTTTGGTCTTTTGCCAATTTATTTTCATTGATTATTCTTCCAGGGACTGAGAGATTATATAAACACCTTCATCAATGCAATGATCCACAGGCAATGATGATCAGATATCAAGTTTGTATCCCTGTATAAATGGCAGGCCTGTACGAACTTCTTTCTGATACCTGTAGTAGTCTTCACCAAAAAAATTCAGAAGTGTAACTTCTTCAACCATGACTCGATCTCTGAAAAACCTCCACGATGCCAGAGTGTAAGCCACTGAGCAGAATGGATTGACTAAAATAAACTGCAGATTTATTGATTAGTCATGAACAATAATGAGCAGAAACTTTTATCAACAGGATTAATACCGTATTTCCCAGCCCATAAGATGCACTTTTTTTCTCGAAAAATGTGACCTAAATTCGACCTGCATCTTATGGGCCGAGGGTAAGTATTATTTCCAACCTTAGGAATACCCATACACATATTAAAACCATTTAAATGTAAGAAATAATAATAGTGACACTGTTTTTGAACTACTAATCAGTAATAGTGGAACAGTTTTGGTATTTCCCCGACAGTTACAATACTTAGTAAACATTTTCATATGTAAATCTCAAACGCAAACAATGTAGCCTTTTTAATTTCATGCTACCATCCGTAGACCCTCTTTCACGATTCTCGAATCATTGTATAACTTGTGAATAACCTACTTTCCTATCCTGGGATTTACCCTAACGTATACATTGTATTACTGTCGCCAGGCGGTACGGGTTACATAATAGCCCTACTGATTTGCGTACCCAGGTACCTAAATAACCTGCTGAAGTAGCAGAGTGTAGTTCAAGTGAGTCACACATTCCTTAAAGTGTGCATTTACGTTTTTACAAACAGTAATTATAGAGTTACATTTAAAATTTCAAATCAAATAAAACCCTTATGGGGTCAAAAGAGAGACGATTTTCTTACAGTATTGTATTTAAACTTGAAGTTGTGGATTACGCTGTAAAACATGGAAACAGGGCAGCTGAAAGGCGTTTCGACCCACCTCCAACAGAGAAGATGATACAAGAATGGAGAAAGCAAAAGGAAGATTTAATCAATGCAGATAAGAGTAAAAAAACTTTACATTCATGTGCTCCTAAATGGCCAAAACTTGAAGAACATGTTAAGAACTGGACAATAGATCACAGGAAGAACGGAATTGCTGTTTCAACAAAAATGATTTTAATTGAAGCGAGAAGACTAGCCATTGAAATGTCTATTACTGATTTTCCTGGGGCAACGTCATGGTGCGAAAGATTTATGAGAAGAAATGGCCTGTGTATGCGTACTAAAACTACAATAGCGCAAAAACTGCCAGTTGAGTATGAAAGAAAGATTATAGAATTCCATAAATATGTCATAAACATGAGAAAGAAGCTGTGTTTTGAGATAGGACAAATAGGGAACATGGATGAGGTACCTTTGACGTTTGATGTTCCATCGAACAAAACAGTGGACGTTAAAGGTGCTAAGACAATTATGATAAAGACTTCTGGTAATGAGAAGACACGTTACACTGTTGTTCTTGCGTGTTGTGCTGATGGCACAAAGCTTCCACCTTTATTAATCGTTAAAAGAAAAACGCTGCTTAAAGATGTAATTCCACGTGGGATTTATGTTCATGTTCATCCTAAAGGATGGATGGATGGAGAAGAAATGAAGTTGTGGTTAGAAAAGGTGTGGTCCAAGCGTCCAGGTGGTCTTCTTAAAAAACCATCTTTATTAGTGTGCGATCAGTTCAAGGCACATGTAACAGAGTCAACAAAAAGGCTTGCCACTGAACTGAAGATGCATCTTGCAGTGATTCCTGGTGGATTAACTAGTCAATTACAACCTCTGGACATTTCAGTTAATAAACCGTTCAAAGGATTTATGCATGAGGAGTGAATAAAGTGGATTGAGGCACCAACTCATCTCGTTACACCGACAGGAAGAATGAAACAGCCTTCGATTTCTAGTGTTTGCGAGTGGGTGAAAAAGTCCTGACAGCGAGTTAAAACTGAGACTATTGTAAAGTCTTTCAAAAAATGTGGCATTAGCAATGCACTAGATGGAAGTGAAGATGACATTTTGTATGAAGAAAGTGACGCTTCGAGTGAAAACAACCGTGAGGATGATTTTAGTGGGAGTGATGACGATTTTCTGGGTTTCTACGATGAATAAATTATATTATGGCTGCTGATTTTGGTATGTTTTTGTTTTCTTCCTATAAATTACTAAAATTAAAATACATTCATTATTATTATTTCTAAAATTTCTAACGAAAAAATCACGGTGCATCTTATGAGCCGGGAAATACGGTACTATTCATAAATGTTCATTATACATCATTCAAAAAACCTTAATCATAAAAAAATTAAAACCATCTAGTAATATATGCTATTGAAAATTTAGACAGTACATATCCAGAAAAATCACCAAATTTGATAAATTGTACCGAGTATTGGATTTTCTGTGTTTTAGAGACCTTCACCAAAGTAAACAATCCAGCAAGGATCCAGGAACTACTAAATACTTTAGATAAATCTACAGAATATTCATGATACTTTTGGAGACAGAAACTTATAGAACTTTATATATGTAAAAATTATGGAATTTAGAAATCTTGATGAATGAATTTGGTACATAATGTATAATCTGGCAAGGTGTAAAAAAAGTACTCTGCTTGTATAATTGCCAGAGCAGTGATATAAGCACAGTCAATTGCAAATTGAAAACGGGCAAAAAGGTATCATCTACTATAATATATTTTGAAGCGTGTGTTTCTGTATTTGTGTGTTTGTGTATTTGTGTGTTTGTGTATTTGTGTGTTTGTGTATTTGTGTGTTTGTGTATTTGTTCATGGAACTCCTCCTAAACGATAAAAGCCAGAATAACCAAATTTGGTATGATTCTTCCTTACATCCTAACTTAGTGAATGGTCAAGGTTTGGTCAACCGGGATTAATCAGTGCTGCCAATATAGGGGGGTAACATTTTTCCATAAGATAACACGTATGAATCCATTTCTTGACTTGCAAGGTATTCTTCCTTCAAGCATTAAAATACGTAAATATGAAACGTTTTTCCGTTTTTGCTTTATTCAATGAATAAAACTCTATACTATCTTATTCCTGCGAAGTTTACATGTTACACAGTTGAAGTTTTCAGAAATACGATATTTGTTTTGATATTTTGTGGATTTTTCATACTCTTTCCGGGCGTTGCCAAGGCAGCCGTCATTGTTACCTCCGACTCAATTAGTTTCAATGCAACTTACAAACAGACGAAAGTTTAGCGTTATTCGCTTCGCACTTTTGTTTAAACAACGAAAAGATCGATGTTTATGGATAGCAACGTAAATAGATACTGATTATTATTCAGGAAGCATTTATAACAATTGATGAAAGTAACTGAGCCTTCTTTCGTCTATTGAATACTGAAATCTTACATTTTTTGTAAGTAAAATCATTATATTCTACATTATAATGTTTATTAAAGTAAATAGGCTCACGTGTCTGGTGTACATTTACCAGTCAGTGTTCAATCATGGAAAACTGTACATTGCTTTTTCACGGGTTTCTTGCTTACAAGACATAAATGTAAACATTTCACAAGAAATGAAGCTGGATTTGGCGAAAGTGATATATATGATAGGAAATACAATTATCGTTATATTTTAATGCAATGCATTCGGAAACGGATTGTTACAAGCAAATATGATTAATTGTTAAGAAAAACTAATTGTAATTTAAAAAGTATCTACTATATATTTTAAAGAGTTTGTATGTCGTGCTGTAGTAGCTTCACTAAATCCGTTGAAATTCAACGGGAAATTCTGCTAGTACTAAATAAATAGTGAACAAGTGCATGAGCAATTGACAACAGGTCCCTGGTGAGGATTAATACCCTGTAAACCTGTAAGTGTGCTTTACTCATCTATCAGTAATATCATTTTCTTTATTTCTCACCTTTCATTTCATCACCTTTTAAACTTCTCTGTTGTCTCTAAATGTTTGCTTTTTACGGTTAAGGAGTTATATTCTTTAACACCTATTTCATCATAGTCTCTACCTCCTTTTTAATTAGCTGCTTCACTTTCAACAACAAAAAACACAATGACATTCAAGCTCAAACTGTCTGTACACTTCCAGATCTGTAGTTCACAATGAACAGTAAACAGGCACAGATACATCACGGCACATCTGAGATACTTTTAAATATTACTATTGTCATGTCCGAAAGAAGTTGTGTCATTGCCATGGCATCATTGTTATTACTGTGAACAGTTACATTTATTTCATTGTTTTGAATCCAGAGTTGTAATGTCTTTGCTTTCATTTGTCCTTGTCTGTAAATGTGAATCAACCTCAATGCAGACGAGAGCTATTTTATAACTTCCTCCCCAATATTTAAAGAGGAAAATTGTCAGAGTGGTAAAATGAGCAAATAGAGGATGACAATGCTAGTAGGAGCTAATATGGATAGTTCAGAGAAACTCCCATTAATAGCCATTGAAAAATTAGTGAAACCACAGTTTCAAAACCACATAATATATTGCTGCATTTTGTAACCTTACTTTACGAACGACCTATGTATATATGTGCAGTGCTCCAGAAATCCACTTGCTACAGGCGAGTTAACGGAGACCAGTGGCGAGTAAATTTTCAGCCTCTTTCAAGATGCATTTTAAAAGTGTTATGTTATTTCTTTAGATAATTCACACAACATATTATGCAGCCAAGAAAAGACACACTGGAGGACATAAGAAGCCCTCATGTAACTAAACTAAATATTATCTGTCTACATTCTAGATCCATCTAAAGCAAAGCGTGTTACTGTATAATAATGTGTAAGGTGTTGTAAGAATTAAAGAATACATTGTTTTTGTTTCATCATCATAACATTTAATTCTGAGGATTTTCTAAACATCACCTATAAAAATACATAAAACAGGCCGCAATACTATGAGCGAGTAAATATTTTTGTGACGAGTAGATTTAAGTTGTATTTCTGGAGCCCTGTGTATGTGTATATACAAGGGGAAGTAAAAAACTGAGGTTCCATAATTTTTAGTATAAATGGGTTACATCCAAGTGCACCATAGGTGGTAGATTTAGGCCAGTGATGGCAAACCTTCTATTGTCCATGTGCCAATATTACTAAAGTTGTCAAATCTTTTCTGCCTCGCGTGTCACAAAAAGTACTTGATTTTTTTAGTGTGCCAACTAAATTAAATTAATTTAATAAATTACGTTCTGAAAGTCAGGTGGAAATATGTTTTACATTGAATGTGGGTCCAAAAATACAATTTGGGAAGTTATTTCCCTCTGAGTGCCTAAAGGTTATGGTGCCCCGGCAGACGCGGATTTTCGCTTAACACAGAGACCTCAGGAACGCATCCTCTGCGTTAAGCGGAGCTCACCTGTATAAGACAAGTGTATCTAATTTTTTTAATATGCATATATATTACATTAATGCACTTACATAAATATTTTTACATATTAGAATAACACAACAATATTTTTTTCAGGCCTGACTATGAGAGAAAACGTGAGGAAAAGGCGATTCATTCTACATATAAAAATTTTTGCGTAGCCTTTTCCGTGATTTTTCTCAGAGAAAGAGTGAAACATGAGACTGTGAAAGACAAAACCGGTTGCAAATGTGAAACCGCGAAAGATTGAAACATGCGAAAGATAAAAGCCACAAAAGATCAGATCTGTCTACCTTATCACTCGATATGCTTGAAATTACAACAAATACTACGTTCGAATCATTCAGGTGAGGTCATAATAACAGAATTAACACCCACATAGATGGTATTTATTTTGGCTTTACAACAGCTCGTACAATATTTTTTTGAGTTTGCTATATGGAGGTTTGTTTTTAGTGGACTGGGTGTGATTTTTATTTTGTAATTGGGACATTTGGTAATTATCGGAGGTTTGTAATATAGAGGTTTTCTACAGTTTTATTATTAAATTTTTTGGGACTGGCAATCATTTTTGTTATACTGACAATGAGTTCTTTGTTCTAAGGGAGTTCGTAAGGTTTTACTGTAAAACATTGGCCCAAATCGTTTGAAGTCTTGAAATCTTCTTGCAAATTCAGATTCCATTGCTCACATATACATTCCCATCTCATCAATACTGATCTCACAACGCGTCAATGGCTCTTTGAGATACTGGAAGTAAAATGTCCCATGAAAAAACAGCTAATTTTGCCACAAATGTCATCCATGTTTCAAATAGGTCAAGAACCGTTTGTCCAGCACTTTGGAGAAGAAGACTGAGATCGTTAAAGTGAGATGTGATATCAGTCAAAAACATGAGTTTTAACAACCATTTATCATCATCCAGTTCTGGGTAATTTTCACCTTTTTCCATCAAGAAACACTTGATTGGCTGTAAACAATCCACAAATCACAGTAAAACCTTCCCACAACTTAGCCACCGTACGTTGCTGTGAAGTGGAATGTCATTGTAAATGTGGTCAATTTCTTCTAACAGTACTCGAAACTCTGTGAGTCAAAGCTGATCGAGAAACCTAGCTTTGCTTTCTTAGGATTTGGCATTTTGAAATATGAACCCTCCTATTAACTTAATAAACAATGAGCAAAAATATTTACGGTACTTTTTGATGTGAGAATGTTCACAATCACTCATGAGATGCCTGGGACTGGTTTTTCTCTCTCACACATCCAGGGATATTCGATCATCCTTGTATAGTGTAAAGAATGATTACATTGTAGATAATGTGCATGCGTGCCTATTAGTCGTACTTTGTATTTGTTATTCTCAGGTACCATAACAGAGAACTTTAGACAGCGCAGACATATAGGTGAAAAGTGTTACATAATTAAATTGTGCAGGTTTTTGAGGAAATTAATATAAAATATAATGTGAGTTCAGGACATATTCGATAGAGCTTTCCTTTGACTTATACTTGTAATAAATACATTACATATATTTTTTAATTTATAATTTCTCATATCGCATGCAATTCAAAAGCAGCCCAGGTGCCATTCAAAAGCAGCCCACGTGTCAGTGTTGGCACTCATGCCAAAGGTTGCCAACCCCTGCTCTAGCTTATACTGAAATAGACTCATATGTGAGTTGTTTTTTCTTTTTAGGTAATCATGAAGTTTAGTCACTTTTATTATCCAAGGAGTTCCAAGCTAATGAAGTTTAGTCACTTTTATTATGAAGGGGTTCCAAGCTAAAGTTCAGTCACTTTTATTATGTAAATGGATATGTATACTTCAAACAACATTGAAAGGATATATTGACGAGCCTTCGGCTCGCTATGTTTTAATGGGTAGTCAGCTCCGGGCGCTACTGCACCCTTCACCTCGCCTGGAACCATAGAAACCCTCCTCGTTGTCCGGAGATTGGGTTTGTAAATGTCGAGACAGGCCAATCAGTTTCTTGTCCGGAGATTGGGTTTGTAAAAACTGATTGGCCTATCTCGACATTTACAAACCCATTCTCCGGACAACATGGAGGGTTTCTATGGTTCCAGGCGAGGCGAAGGGTGCAGTAGCGCCCGGAGCCGACTACCCAATAAAACATAATGAGCCGAAGGCTCGTCAATATATCCTTTCAATGTTATATTCTCTTGACTGTTGTGCCCAAATAGAACCAATGTAATTTATTTGGCGAAACGCATTCCGTGATTCAGATTTTTTCAATAGGTTTTTACTTTGTGTTATTGAGGAGTATGTTTTGTGATTCACTTGCATTTATATTAAACATAAAAGTAATAAATGCTTTAAAAATTGAATTTGGGTGTTCCTGAGTGCTAAAACATCCTTCATAATAAAAGTGACTAAACTTCATTAGCTTGGAACTCCTTGGATAATAAAAGTGACTAAACTTCATGATTACCCCTTTTTATCTTTAAAACCCTCATATTAGTAAATTATTTTTTCACTCCCTTCAAAAGATGCTGCTTTTTGAAACCTTGTGTAATTGAAATTATATTTAAAATCTTGGTTAAAAAAATTCATATGAATACCTGAGTTCCAATGGCCCAATAGAACCACCCTACATAACTAGGGTGTCTGCAGTAATGATAAATACCATGTGTTACAAGTTTATGCCCTTCTTCTCGTACACTTTGTACAATGTGGTTAAAATTTGTGCGAGCTGTAAGCATTGCCATTTTCCGAAGAGTTTCTCCTGCTAAGCAAACCAATAGCCCAATTGGGCTGATCCATGGCCAGAGAAATCCTTTTATTTCTGTTACAAAAATACAGAATATGAGAATAGCTTATTTCCATTTCCTTTCATGAAGTACATAAAGAAGATATCAAGGTAAAATTAAAAATAAATCCGACACAAAGATAAAATTTCATTTAAAGTTATAAAAGGATGATTGATTAGGCAGTAATAATATAACGTATCTTGTAAACATGAAATCAGACCTATTTTAAAAGGAAAAGTGCAATTTACAAAATCTCATTATGAAAACTTAAATTTTTTACTCTTGAATGCTTCTTAAAAAGTATTTTTCTTTAAATATGTAAAAACCAATATCATACCTGAAAAAAGCCACATTTCAATTACAAATTCAATCCAGCTGGCAATTATCGCAGCTCCATATTCTGGGCTATGATTTAACAGAAAAGAATCCAAACTCAGTTTTCGAGGATTAACCGCTGCAGTGGTAAGATATTCCGAAAAATGGAAAAAGGCTAGGAAGCACAGGTACCTGGATTGGTATTAAAATGTAATTAGCTATTAGTATTCACATATTCAGACTCAAAACATTACTATATCGCATATGCGTTACATACCACCCAAAAATATGCCAAGACTCTGCAGCAAGTGCAGAAATAAAAAGTCCTATCGCAAATACAATGCCTAAAAAAGCCGCACGAACAGCAACCTAATCCATAAAAACAAAAATAAACAAAATATATTTTAAATAAGATTTATTTCTGACGCAAGTTTTATACATTACCTGGTACGAATATCCATGAAGAAATACGCGTAAAAGAACATTTATAATTAAGTAATAAGCAGTTAAGATCCACCCACAGTACTCAGTTAACATTTCTTTTTTATTCATTATCTGAGATAAAACTAGAAGAAGGGTTGTAGCCAACGTAGCAATAAACGAACATAAACTAAGTCTTCCATGAAAACACAACATTTTAATAACTAATCAATTTTTGAAGAAACCCAACCTCGATATTTTTGATGCATGCGCGTACACCGCACTGCTTTTGTTCTCGATTCATTTTTTCCTTGAGTTGGCCTGTTAGCTAAGCGGCGAGTTTAAAGTTCTTTGTCTTTATCCATTTCTTTATGAGAACATACATTTTAAGATAGGGCTGTCTTTAGGAAATTTATTTAAAATATAATGCTATATTTTTTTAACTGAGAACTTCAAGTTGGAAAACTATGATAAGGAAGCCTACTCATAATTCTGTAATACAAGTTATCATACCTGCATTTGTCTATTAAATCGAAATGTAAATTTTAGGAACTGAGTTACGTTATAAATTTTTGTTCACATCACTAGCGAATCTGCGAGTGCTGATAACGAGGCAGCAGATAAATTTCCCAATCAACTGAAGGCTATTATTGAATTTTAATGTAGACGAGACGACTGATTTTTAAGCGCAAGCCAAAACACTTTCGTTTCATATGAAGAAAAACGTGCTTCACGGCTCAAGGCCTCCAAAGGATATCTTACACTCCTGCAGTATACAAATACTTGGTGAGACATTAGTTGAAACCACTATTTGTCTATCATTTGGAAACAACAAGGGCAATGAAGGGCTTTTCTGTCACATTTACCTTTCATCTGGAAGTTCAACAGGAAGGTCTGGATGACATAGACTTTGTTTAATGATCGGCTTATGAACCATTTTTACTCCAGTGCAAAAGAAATATTGCCAGGAAAATGGACTTGAACAAAGGCTGGTTATTGCTGGACAATGCCTGAAGTCACCCAGAAATTTGTGAACCTCTGGACTTCACCGTCTATTGAAATCATCCTCTCCATCCCAAAACCAACCTCCCTTTTTTAACTCATGGAACAGGATGTCATTGGTATGTTTAAAGCCCATTACCTGAAGCATACATTCAGTCAGCTGGTTACTAATGGACAACACAGGCATTTGACGAGGGACTTCTGGAAGTCCTACAGCTGTCCTATGGCTGTCATCAACAACATCAGTGAAGCATGTAAGGTGGCCATAGCCAACTCTATGAAGAGTGCTTGGAAGAAAGTATGACTGGGTTTCATAAAGATCATTTGTTTAAATGATCAAGATGTGATTCCGATAACTAGAGATATCGCTAAGATGACCAAACAAGTCAGAATGGACAAAGTTGATGTGCAGATGCAGAAGAGCTCCCTGAGGGAAGGTTTAATCAATGGAGAGTGGGAGGAATTGACAAAAGGATAAAGCAGAGAAGAGGATGAGGAACAGCTGCAGAGGAACCATCTGTAAAAGTTCAAAGTAGAAAATTTTTTAGGCAAGTAACTAGCAATGATCATGATGTAATTGGATCTCATACCCGAGAATGATCCAGATTGGGAGTGCAGCTGTAGCATAAAATGGGCTGAAAAAAGATTTAAAACTTTCCCGGCGGACGATCATGGTCAATTTCTCTCGGGCTTCTAGCCAGGTTATAGTGGTCTTCATGGCCAACGTTTCGGCGACTAGCCCTGTCACCATCATCAAGTTCCCTGATGATGGCGACAGAGCTAGTTGCTGAAACGTCGGCCATGAAGACTGCTATTACCCAGCTAGAAGCCCGAGAGAAACTGACCATAAAATGGGCTATTCTTTCTACCCTAGCATGCTATAAAGATCTTTCTCAAGACAAATGCAAGGCATACCAATCCATCCTTGATACCTTCTTCAAGAAGAAATCTGCTACAACTACAAAGTATGATGAGCAACAACACGAACTATCTGAAGTATCCAAGTGAACAGTTTCTCCCCTCTTCTTCAACTTCAACTACTGCCAATTTGGATGAGCATAATCGCAGTAGGTGCGAAGGAGTGGGTCATAATGCAAACTCAGAGAGAAGGTACATATGCTATTTTATGTATTAATTTTCTTTATTTACAGGTATTTACAGTATTTAAGTAATGTTAACTTATGTTTAAATTGCATAAAATATAATTCGACTATTTAGCAGAGGTTTGGAGAGCCATGGGCCCCACGCACAGCATTGTAATTTATGGAAATCTAGTAAAATTACCCGGCATTGCTTGATATACTATGCGAGATCAGTTCCCAGTTAAAAGCAATGATCTCATTACCATGGTATTTATCATTTTCTATTGTTAGAAACCTATAAAAATACCTTTTTTTCACGATTAAAAACTAAATTTTAGGTACTTGTGTAATTATGGGTGAACAACAGGAAATTCAAATTTTGGCCAGAAGGTGACACTGTATATGCGTCCACCACAGAATTCACAGAAGTTACCATAACATTACAATAACTGAATCATGGCAAACAACACAATGGCTTTGCCACATGCTTTTCGATGATTCTCTCCTTGATGTTGGGCTTATTTCCATAATCTTTTCTTGAAGAGCTGTATTTCATTTTGGGATATTCATGAATGAATAACATTCTTCAATGACTCCCATGCAGTTTTGAATAATCCTAACTTGGCAATCATCAGAAATTGCCAAGTTAAGGCAATGTGATATGCAGTGGACGTATAAAGCTGTCTGGTATTTTTCTGATATATTGGATTGTACACTGTTGAATTTGCCAGACATCACTGCAGCACCATCATATCCTTGCCCTTTACAATTAACAAGGCTCAGGGGCAAACCTTGGATTGTGTTAATGTTTTTCTGAAGTAGCCTGTTCAGTCACAGCCAACTCTATGTGGCATCACATGTCAGCAGCCCACAGAATATTCGGTTTGCATTGTCTACCCCATAGCTTGCTGCAACAACTAAAAATGTTATGTACCCTGAGGCTTTTGAATAAAAGAGGCAGACTTTCCTATTAAAAAACTATTTTTGATATACTTTTCTCTTTTTATGAGCAAAAGGATTGGTGGAAACAAAGGTTTAAAAAGTAACCCTCCTTTCAATACTGTGTCCCTCATTTTGCATCTTGAAGTACTGACATAATGTCGCAGGGCACCCTGTATTACCTATGAAAGGTTTTGTAATGAGGGAACCTAGTGATCAGAAAAAATTGGCGAATCAGACTTGAAACCAGGTCTGTAATCGAGGGTATGTGGACGTATAAGGCCTATAACAACTTCTTAATATACCTGATCAACGTATAACACATTTCTCAAGCACAAAACATAGTGTATATGTACTCTGATAACTTTTGGCACCCTGGGCATAGGATTTTTTGGCACACCAAGATGATCTAATAACATGATAAGTGCATATTTTAAAAGGGGTATTTAACTAAAATAAACAATCATTTCTTTAAGATTTATTTTTTGGGCTTTACTTGCAGCAAGCATCTTGATTATGTCATTGAACTCTATATTTTTAGCAGTGTCATTTTCAATAGATAAGATGGCTAGACCACAAAGTCTCTCTTGATTCTTCATTGATGACCATAGGCAGGTAATTTTTGATAAATTTCAGTTTACTAAAAGAATGCTCTCCAGTTGAAATTGACATGGCAAATGTCAAGAAAATTCTCAGCAAAATTATCACATAGAGAAATGAACTGAAAAGTTCATATTCGAGAAGAAATTCCAATATTTCTTCGTGTGTAATTTTTACACTTTTTATCAAAGGCAGGTAGTGTTTTAAACTGCGAACTTCTTTGATTAACTTGCATTCATCCATATCATTTTTATATATACTAGCAGCATTTTCACAGGAATTTATCATTTCAACTTCAGTCATCTTTACCACTATATTTTAATAAGTCTATCTGCCTGTTCCTTTATACACGCCTACATTTCTCAACCGATTCCGACAAAATTTGGCACAATTGTAGGGAGTATCATGGGGAAAGTTAATGCATAGCTTTAGTGTCTGTCTGTTCATTTCAAAATGGGGCCAATTTTCTGTCTGCTCATTTATGCACGCTCACAATCAACTAATTCCGACCAAATTTGGCATTAATGTAGAGGGCACTAAAGGGAAGGTCAATGCAGGGTTTTAGTGTCCCTCTATCCACTTTATCCACTTGATTCAAAATGGCAGCCAATTGTCTCTCTCTTCCTTTTTGCACGCCCATTTTTCTCAACCGATTCCGACCAAATTTGGAACGATTATAGGGGACAGCAAGAGGAAGGTCAGTGCAGGATTTTGTTTCCGTCTGCCTGTATGATTCAAAATGGTGTCTGATTTAAACATTAAACTAAGTGTATTTTCCCAAGTCCTGATAGTGATTTGAATCAAATTTGGTACGATTGTGGAGGGCTCCCAGGAATAATTCATATGCAGTTTTAGTTTCTCTCTGCCCATTTTATCCAAAATGATGGCCGATTGAATTCTTAAATACCATGTATCATCTAGAACTCCGATTGGATTTGAACCAAATTTTCCCAGTCAATGCAAGATATTTCTGCTAGTAGTGTATATGGCACAACTTAAAAATTTTAAATCATTATCAATTTTGTTTAGAGTTGCCTTTGAAGAGAATTTAATGCCTACAGTATTTTCTGTTATTTCAAGAATTGGGGGTACTTCAGTTTCCATCATGTCATGATATTTCCTTTTTCTTCCTCTTATTTTTGGGAGCACAGAAGGTATTGATTTTTCATCACAAAATTTCTTTGCCTCTTCCATATACTCTTCCAGTCCTGACTTTGAACTTTTTCTGTCTGGTATCAAATTGTGGAACATGTCAACAGCTCTATCCACAGTTACATCGGCACCCTGAAGAGATTTAGTAAGGTGGTTGATCTTCTGGAGACAATCGTCCTAAAATAACAAGAAAAATATAAATTGCACATCGATCTGTTTTAGCAAACATTCAGCATCTGTGCATTCATATTCATTCTTTAATTTTATTAACACCCTATAAACATGCTTCAATTGTAACCTCATTGAATTCACAGCATTTGCTCTTGATGACCATTGTGTTGTGCCATGTTTCTTCAATGTCACCTTAAGGACCTCCATGAGTGCAACTCATATCGATGTGGAACCAGCGAAATGAAGGAACAGTTTCTCTACCTTTGCAAGAAATTTCCTAATTTGACTGTTATTACTTTCTATTCTATTACTGTAGTATAGAGAAAGTACTGTATTCACGAAAAAAATCAAATTCGAGATTTCAATGGAAATACACATTATACGCCCGTCAAGTACACTTGACAGTCGTATATTCTACCACTGAACTGCTGTAGCAGACAAATTTTTTCTTAGGTTGGGACTGAGCTAGCCATACTAATATCAACCAGCCCCAACAGATGTTCTCAATGAGATACATCAAAGAAAAGTAGAGAATGTAATTTTTCTGTAAAAGTATTATTTGAAACATTTTTTCATAAACTCGATAGTATCAGAGAGATTTTGATTTATCTATATATGACCTGGGTTCGTATTCCCAGTCATAGCAGATTTTTTCACCTGTTTCCACATTTCCCAACAGTAAAGCATTATTATTGATAGTGCTTATTTGTGTTTCTAATTCCTCTGAAAAAACTTACTGGAGCTTGGGGGTTTGCATATTGCTATTACATTAAAGATGAAGCTATTTATAATGGTCAAACAACGAATATTTTTGTAATTTTTGCTATTATACATTATTTGTCTACATGTTCAACTAGTTTTTACAAAAAGAGCTATCCCATCCCATCTTTTACTGACATAGGTAATTACAGAAAATAGAATTATCAAAACACTTATTTCTATATTCATTTATATTTATCTCCACTAAACATAAAACATCTATTTTATGTAAAACTGGTTCTAACATTAAATTTAATACATTCTATTTTTTGGATATCGATCTTATGTTTAGATATATCATTTTTAAATTAAAAAACTGAATTGCCATCATGAAATTGGTTATTATTGTCGAATTTTTCAAAGTTATTTCATTCACACAAGAACAAATAATAACAAGAACAAATAATAATATTTATATAAATTAATATTCAAACCCACTTCCTAATAAAGAAAACAAGTTAAGAAAGTGTACAGCATATCCAAATGGGCGGAGTATTAGAAAGAAATGATATACCTGTAAGTAAGGGAAATAGCATTTTAAAGTTCTTTTCTTCATCATAAATCTATTTTCTTCCTATTTAAAAATATTGCATGCACATGTAAGGAAATTAGATGTTTGTTTGTGAGATTGTTTATGTTAGCAACAATGAAGGAGTAACCATGCAAGAAATTTTCTAAGTTCAACTCAATTTAAGATGGACAGACCGGCGACAATAGGCACTCACACTAGAGGTGAAACACATAAAAAGAGTATGCCAATGTATATATATCCAGCATAATTTTCAACTTTATTATCTGAGAGTTTTCATTCTTCCTTGCCATCACTTTCCCATTCTTAAACCACACATATTTCCATCCTGTTTCTCTGCCCCGCTGCTTAGCCTTCCACAACATTTATCTGCTTTGGAATGTTAGGTCTTCATGAACAGCAATAGGTTTATTTGATACTGCAATTTTCAATGATGGCATCACAATTGCATTTTGGGCCTCCGTTAAAAATTCATTTCTCTTATTTGATTTCATAAAAGACACCACAACGGGAGATATCTTCTCCTTATTCCTAATTGGCACTTGAGTAATCTTTTCAATGTCATTTACATTGAGATTTACATCTAATTTTTCGGCCAAATCATTAACAATATTTTCCAAAACTTCATTCTTTTCCTGCATTACTTCTGTTATCACCACATTTTGATTTTTCATTTCCTGTTCCATTTTGTTGTCTGTCATCTAACGATTTAGTTCTTACATCTTTCTTGACAGTTTGCTTTTAATCTTTGTACCTCATTGATAGGAGGATGCATATTATAAGGCACCGATGATATAGACTTGAAATTTGGCAAAAATATACATTGTCGTTCACAACCAATGAAAAAATCAGAAATTGTTAAAATTCCAATTCTTAGGGGTTGTTTTTATCCCATTATTGCCGCATAAGAAAAGCACATAAACCAGTGTAGAGGTTTATATATCTGCTTTTTAAAAGTTATTTCCTGTCAAGTCTTGAATTCTTGCTTTGAACTATTGGAAAGCTAAAAGATTGTAGCTTGTTATTTTTTAAGACAGACTTCAAATCCGTGTAGATTTAGCACTATTTTTTAGTTTTTCTTGGAAAAAAGTGGGAAATTTTCTGGGTTTCAAACATGGAAATCCTACCATGGCTACGAGCTTAATACTTTTATATGAACAAACTTTTAATGGGAATCAGAGGGCTATAATATAATGCCATTAATTTTCAACTATAACTTAAACTGTAATGGCAACATAAACCTATCACACGAAATGACTGCAAAGGCTGAAATGCTTGTATAATATGGGCATGGCTGTATGAGTTTCATCGTTGTTACTGTCATTCTGCTCATTGAAAAAGGCCGTAAAGTGCTGTTTATGAATTAGTGAAAAATAAATAAAAATATGAGTAGTAGTGCTACTTTGTAGCTACACTGTACATATTTATAACTTTTGCAAAGTAAAAATTTGAAACTCATCAAGTAAATTAAAAAATCGGTACAACATACATTGTACAAACTTGCTCATATACTAATGCATCGTTTAGTTATCTTTACAAAAATATGAACTATGAAGAATTATTATAAACATCAACTTAAATAACTATATGAAATTTGATGAAAATCTTATTAGCTGTTTTTTAGAAAATCCAACTGTTGTTCAAGTTTCCCAAGAATAAACTATCCTTATATTCATTTTTGAGAAATATGATGTAGTATTATTGCAGATGTATACTCGAGTAACGGTACGAAATTTTATCAAAATCGTTTGAGCCATTTTTGAGAAAATCAAATTGTTGTTAAAAATGCGTAGAATAAATTTCCCTTAATTATTGAGCAATGTCAACCATTTCTTCATAGCTTCTATTCCATATGATAAAATGCCTAAGTACGAGATTTCATTCATTTTTGCTCTACCGTTTAGGCCCTAGAGCCAATAACAGACAGACGACATTGCGAAAACCACTTTTTCAGACTTGAGTACACCTAAAATGTATATTTCCATCAAAATCTCAAGGTCGAATTTTTTCACTATAACAATACTTTCTCAATATACTTCGTATATGAGAAAGTAAAAAACTTCACATAAAAATGAGAATACTGTCACCTATCTCAATTACAGCCATTTTGTGCGTTAAGTTTATGATGGCATCATAAGTTTATGTCATAGTTTAAAATTAATGACAAGCATTTCAGCCTATTTTTAAGGTACAATGTACCAGGGCCCTCTAGATCAGGTGTCTCAAACCCGTGGCCCGCGAAGCAATTTACTTTATACTATGCGACCCGAACTCAAATCTATTTCTTATAAAATATATTAAGCAAATATTTCTAAATAATCTAAGAAGTGTATTAAATCATTCCAATTTATATCAGCCTGCGCTGAGTTACTGAAGAATGTATATCCCACTGCCAGCGAGTTTCTTGCATATCAGAAGGACAACCCTGGACGTTAAATTTAGCATTTTTGTAATGAATGCGTGTAAGATGCGTAATAGAGCGATTCCTCTCTTGTGGAAAGGGAGAGTGAATATAATACAAAGAATACGAAAAGGTGTGAAGACCGGGAAAGTAAGGAATGTGGTCCGCAGATCGTCAGAGAGCCGTCATGCGGCCCACACACCGATGTGAGTTTGAGACCCCTGCTCTAGATGGAGGTGCCAATGATGTGATTGCACCAGGCCCTGCACTTCCAGAGGCCCCTCACTCTCTAAAAAATATCTGTTGTGCTCATAAAGTACATGTATATGTGACTCCCGAGATTCGACCGGGATGCGTTCCTGAAAACATGGTCGAATCTCGAATAGTTGAATGTCAAACGCACCTAAAAACGAGTGAAATCAGCACAAATTCAAACAATTAGAGCAGAAATAACGATGTCTAGACTGAAACTAAACCTTGCGTGGTTGGGTGGACTGAAAATTACTTCGCATAAACTAGTTCCTAATTTGACTGACCGATCAGCTGGGTCGAATAAGCGAGCTTCGACCAGTTGAATTCTCGAATTGGTCGAATCTTGGGAGTTGCCTGTATTTACACAATAGGAAAAAAATATCGATCAGAATCATAGCGAGAGGGGTTGCTATATTTATTTGAATTTGTTATGAAAATTCCTTTATGCATGCACACTTTGCACCAGATAGGGGCGGATCGTGGACAAATATCAGTCCGGGGGATTCCATTGTATAAAAACTATAGCAAATATTTTACTAAATTTTTTATTAACGCAAAAAAATGTTACACATTTAGATAAAATAAAAAAATTGTAAATACAAAATTTATTATATATACTTCAAGTAACTCCTATATGTTGTATTTTTGTTGGCCAGAGTATCAATAATTTCTTGTTCTGAAATTTCTTTAAAGATTTCAGGCCTGCAGCACATAAGCATGAATATCTCTAGATGTGTGGATGTTGAACTTTGTAATTGGTTTTTGATAAATTTTAATTTGAAAAGCTGTGTTCACAAGATACTAGTGTAGCTGGTAATGTCAAAAGGTATTTGTAGCAAGTAAAGAGTACTGTGTAAGTTTCAGAAAATAAATTGTATTTTTCCAATATTAAGTAGCAGAAAAGTGGACACTGCTTACATATCTTGATGTGCTCTATTTCTGGCTCTGTTATAATGAATTCATCACTAGTGTTTGTGGTCCCAACATTATAATTTTCATGATCTTCTTCAAATAATCAACTCCAAATATTCTACAAATTTCTGGGATGCTACTCTTCAGACTTAAACTTTGATGAGAAATCTATCAACTTTTAACGTATTTGGCTTGGTGTTGCATTAGAATTAAAGCTCAAAACTTTGTTCCTCAGTGCTTCAAAACTAAGTGGTAGAAAATCAGGAACTTTGTTGAAATTTCTAGGATCAAGACATGCCATATCAGCAAACATTTTTCCATTCTGAGAGAAACGCTGTTCCAAGCTATTTGTAATGATATCAAATACGTGAATTATTTCCACAAAGTTACATCAATCTAAATTATCTTGCAACAGCTGCTTTTACACTTTCCCTCCATGTTCCTCTATAGCTTAAACTACGTTTTCCAATCAATTTGATTACTTTCATAATTCGAAGTACAGTTTGTCTGTTTGTTAACTTTAAGGTTATGCATGGTATTTTGCTTTAGGAAAAGAAGTGAATGAATATCGCGATTATAATTGTGCATCATGTGAGCATCAACACACCTATGCCAACTGCAACCTTCATGTTTAGGATCAAACTGTGTATAACCAGAATCCGATGTACATACCGTATTCACCCGAATCCAAGACGACCCTGAATCTAAGACGACCCCTCATTTTGATGATTCCAAAAGAGAAAAAAGCAAAAATTGACCTTCATGACTACAAAAATTATAAATCTTGTGAAATATTTATTTTCTCTTATACTTTTCTTGAATGTCATTGTCTTTTAACATTTTAAAATCATAAGATCATATCACAAATAGAACCATTCAGGTTTTCAAACAAATTAAATGGTAGCATTCATTTTAAGATAACATTAAAAATAAAGTAAATACATTGAAAGAATACACTCATTTCAGGACAACAAAAAAACATTTCAATCCAAGTGCTGCATAAAATCATTTTATTGTGTTAGTCATCATCACTGTCTATGCAACCTTCACTATTTTCCTCACGCTCGCTATCTTTATCACTCTCAATTTCATCATCAGTCTCCCACAAAACATCATCCTCACTCCGATCCATGGCATTAGATAAGCAGCATTTCTTAAATCCTTTCACTATTACTTTTGCATTTATTTGTTGCCACGATGCCTTGATCCATTGGCAGAGCATTGCAACTTCAGGTTTCTTAAGATTTCCTTTTGGTGTTAAAGTGTGAGTTCCACTCTGTAACCACTCAGAATACAAAACCTTTAAATTATTTTTAAAACACTTATTGACAGCAACATCTAAAACTTGAAGTTGCGATGTCATTCCTCCAGGTATTAAAATAAGATCAATATTCATCGCACTCATTATGTTTTTAATTTCAGGAGATGTGTCCTTGAATGCATCCAGTGAAAGCATTGCTCTTTGTTTCAGTAAAGCTCCTGGCCGTCTATTCCACACCACATGTAACCAATCTCTCATTAGTTCTTTAGTCATCCACCCCTTTTCTTGACACCTATTATTCCACTTGGCAAATGTTTCTTAGGCATTGTTTTCCGCTTTAGAATCACATATGGTGGTAATTTAGTCCCATCTACTAAAACCGCCAACATTACCGTGACTCGCACTTTTTCGTTGCCTGTAGTTTTAATTAGGACGGACTTCGCACCTTTTTCGTTCACAGTATAATTAGATGGCATGTAGAAGAAAACCGGAGTTTCATCGGCATTTCCTATTTGGCTCAAAAGGTAATTATTGGTTTTTCTAAGTCCAATTACGTATTTCTGGTAAGCGAGAAGTTTTTCAACATAGTCTTCTGACAATTTCTGACACAGCAAAGTTCGTCACCGTAAAGAAAAATTATTTCGTCGCCGTAAAGAAAAATTATTTCGTCGCATCATTCTCACGCACCAACTTCTGCTGGCCTTGAATTCTTGCAATGATATATTAAGTCCTCTGGTAATTTCATTAGCTTTAAGTATAATACTTTCAGTCGAAACAGGCATACCGTTCTTCCTCATGGTGCGCACAAACTTTACTTCTTCGTCAATGCCATGAAATCAGCCTAATTTTGGACCACTGAGCGACTTCCTTGTGGCTTTGGCATTTTCTAGTTCCTGTTTTGAGAGTTTCCATCGACGCACATTTGCCTCAGATACACCGAACTTTCTACTCGCATCACAGTTATTAGTTTTTTCGGCGTAATTTATCACGATCAGCTTAAAATTTGTATCTTAGCTCCGTCTAATTCCTTTGTTAACTTTCCTTTTGCACTCGTGCCACGTACTTCAACATGATCTGTCATTTTAACTTAAGGGTTGTGCATTTAAATCAAGAATGCACAACTCAAAATTACTGTCACACTTAGTGAATCGCGGTGCGTCGTTTGAAAGGGGAATCCCAATGATTTCCGCTCTCATTTGTTTTGACATTGCGGTTGGCATTACGTGCAAGGTGAAAGTACGTCTCTGTGTTATGATCGTCGACGATGATTATTAGTCTAAATAATTATTATTCCCGTCATGTTTTTCTTATTGTTATTACTATTTGTTTATTTCACGTCTTTATGTACGTACTTGAATTTGCTGTTGTGAATTGTTTACTCTAATATACCATTTGTTGTAAAAACCATTGATTAAATGCTTAAATATACTTCGTATTCGAATGTAAGACGACTCTTGATATTTACAGCTGAAAATTTGGAAAAAAAGGTCGTCTTAGATTCAGGTGAATACGGTATATACTCTGATCACTGGAGGCCTCCTCATTTGCAAGACATACAGTGCAGAAGAGCGTTTTTTTCTTCACAGTATATAAGCCATTGTCAAGATAAACCATCCTTTCGTCGAAATATATTTTCGGCATTTTTAAAAGAAGGAAATATTTTTGGCTGAATGGGATGGTAAGCAAGAAATTGTTGAAAATCTATTACTTTAGAAAATGAATGGAGGAATCTCCCAATAACCATACAAATATTTTAGAAAAGGAAAAATACTCACATAGGTTTAGGGGAATTTACTCCACGCCTGTGACCAAACACACGCAATCTTACACACTCAGGTTTAGGGGGAATTACTCCAATGCCAGGGAGCCTTCTTCTTTGTTCACACACATACATACACAAATACACACCAACCACAAAAACACACACGAGTACTTCCTTTCCAAAAAAAATTGCCTAAATATGCATATTTCAGAATCAACAAGTCTATCATCACTAGGATGATCAAAGAAGACCAATCGTATGTATTTTCTTTTTTAAAAATATTTGTATGGTTATTAGGAGGTTCCTCCATTCATCTTCATTGATTAACCATAGGGCTCATAATTAATATTTTTTCTTTCATTTTTATTGTTAGCAGCAGTCTTTTCTACAGTGTATCACGTTCATTATGAGTCTAAAAAATAATTTATTCATAAACGTATTCATTAATTACTTGTATATATTATTTGTAAAACTTATATTTAATGCAGTACAAGACATAATACATTAATGAGGGTCGGAAAATGAAGGCATTAGTAATTAAAAAGTAGATAATATAAATACGTGATTTAGGATGAAATAAGGTTGAAAATAGTATTATTTGTAGGTTATGTATCCACTATAACTTTAAATGCTCAATTAAACAAATCAAGGTGATATAACTAGTAATTAAAGCAAGCTCTTTGTAGCATGTAAACATCAGCACTGATGCATTCATAGAAGCACTATGTAAAATGGATCTTGTGCCTGAGAGGGTTTACCAGGCGAAAAATCTATGCAACCCTACGTCAACTTAGTAAAGCTATTTAAATCAGCGGTTCTCAATCACTGGTCCTCAGTCCAACATTGGCTGGCCTGTGATATCCCATTTTTATCATAAAAGTTGTATAATGGGCAGCACTGATTAATGAGAGGCTTGTGCTTTCAGTTGTCAAAGTGTAAAACTGTCAAATAGTTGATGATTAAAAATTGATTTTACCAGTCCCTGGTGGATTGTTCACATAACACACCTATCTGCAATAAACTTTCGATTGAGAACTGATAGTTTAAATGACACATCTTTACAATACTGTAGTCATATTTTTGTGGTTCTTTTCAGAGGTAGTAAAAACTGATACGTACATAAAATGAGGATCACAGAAGAATTGACAGTGTGTGCTTGCTGCTATTTCTTTTTAGAAGTGAATTGTAAATCTGGGGGAGTTTACCCTGAAGGACCAGGCTTAAGGAATAAACTACACAATGTAACAAGCATTTAAATGATATAAATATATTCATATTTCAGTGGTTCTTTCGAGAGATCACTGTAGTAGTTGCTTCGATGGAACAACCTTGTGCATATGTATAATTTTTATTGGTTATTCACGTACGAATTTTTACTGCACATGAGCTTGATTCTTTTATCTGTGAAGAAATACATTGTTTTATTATGTGGAGGTTATTCTTTTATCAGGGGTACATTTTCCCATTGCGAAATACGGAGGATTACAAAAGTATGTAGGCACAACCTATACTTTGGACGGGACCAAAAGGATATTACGAAATACAGAGGATTATGATATATGGAGGTTCACTACAAAGAGGTTTTACTGTATTGACTTTTAACACCTTTGAAAGAAAAAATTAACAAAAATCTACAAATGAGATTAAATTGAATTGGTGAAATGTTTAAATTGTTTCAATTATTGAATGCTTACATGTAAGTTGATGATAATCAAACCTATTATAGCTATGCGAAGGAAGATTTATAGCTGAGAGAAAAGAATAAAAAATTTTCCTTTGAGACAAGAAATTCATTTTTCTCAATATGAAAGAAGTGAAGGAATATATACAAAAATATGAATCATATGTCAATATTAACAACAAACAGTATCAACACATTGCATGTTTGCTTTTGAATTTCTGTTTACGTTAACAGTCAATAATCATTTTACCATCATCTTTTCACCACCTTCAGTTTCACAAGATCCCACTTATGAAGTGAAGAATTGGTACACATCTGCATGACCACTTTTGAATCCACAGTGTAATTGGAAGCTCCAAGGCAGGTACCAGAAGCCATGTTGTAGATGGCAACCTCATTCTAAAGCACAGAATAATTATTTAGAACATTTTAGTAAAAAAATATAATTAGAATACATATTAGGATTGAAATACTTCAGTTATTTAAATGCAAAAATTATCTGATTTTAAAATCAACTATAAGTTTACAATTTGTTGTACACAGATAATTTTCTTTAACATGATCCACAGAGTTCATATTCCAAGAGTACATTGGTGAGTACATGTTATTACAACAATTTTAAGAGTTCTAAGCAGTAGCGAAAATAACTTATAATACAAAATAAAGACTAATGATTCATTACAATTAAATTTTATTTATTTTTCTCAATACAACCACCAGAAATTATTAGCTCAATTCTTTTTGAAAGGAATGAAATATAGGAGACCAAAATGGATACTACCTTCATCTACCAAAATTGAAGCTATAGATTTTTGTACTGTTTGCTTTAAGGAAGCTCTCACAAAAAAACAAGTTAGAAAAGTGTACAGTGTATCACAAATAGGCACATTTTGTGCAATGGAACATTTGAAACTGAATAAAATCACAAATTAAAACGGTGTTATGTCTCTCTGTCTACTAAAAATTTCTTTCCTACCCTAAGCTGGTGCAATAATACACACATGTCCGTTGCTCTGTTGGAACACTCATATGGAGTTAGATGGAAGAATAAGGAAAATTAAAATGTTTTTTAATCTTTTTCGATCAAACTTTCAGGAATTGCTCGGCTTTTCAAGTTTTCAATTTAAATTGCTTACCGTGTACATAGTAATCCAGGGTTTAACTCCAAGAGCATATTGTCATGCCCCGAGGGGCACACTCCGGGTGTTATACTACTAGTAAACAGAAGAATTAAAAAAAAGTATTATATGTAAAAATTAATATAGGGGAAATTATGAAAAATCTGAAATCGTCATCTTCATCGTTGCTGTAATTGTATATTGTTAGCTCTTGTGTATTTTCCTGAAGTTTCTGGTTATGCCAAACCTTCATAAACATCACTTGTGCAATTTTACTTAAAATGCTTTTTGGCAGTTCATAGTTATGACAGCGTTTTCCATGATGCCACAAACTATATTTAATAGCAAAATTGAATTCAAAGTGCTGAGTTTCATCCTGTAACGTAACTATGATTTTAAAATATTCATGTGACTTAACAAGCATTCTACATCAGCACTGGAATGAGGTAATGAAAGCACTGTTAATGCTAACGGAGAGATGTCTTCAAAGGGGTTTTCACCTGTGGCATCTCTGTAATTTGTAATTTCACCCCGAAGCCTCAATGTATTGGAGGTTTTGGTCCATTTAACGAGATACTATTTTTTCCATTGGAAATCAATGAGAGCTTTTCTACACCGTCTAAAAACAATTATGCTAGAGTCAGAATATCTTGCTTTACTGGATTCAGACACACACACACTTAAAGATGACATTAACTGTAAGGTAGATGTATTTTCTGGTAAATGTTGACAAAGTTGTTTTATGAGTTCAACAAGAAACTTAATACAGCTAGTACGAATGTTTTTTTCCTCATCTGAAAGTTTACACTCAGATATTTTCTTTACAAACTAATAGCTCAAGTAAGGGTTTGGGTTCAAATTATTTTCAATTGCAGTATTTTCAGTGATTTCTCTTCCTGGAATAATTATTTTTGAAGATAATGAATAAATTAAATGCACCAAATCATTCAGCAACTTTGTAAGGTCATACAATTCATCTTCAAACTTCTTATTCACCATTGGAACTTCTCCGACAATAGGTTTAAAAAATAAAAGAAACAATACATTTTTTTCCTTGCTAAACACTGAACTACAGTAGAACCTCATAAACCCGGCAACCTCGAGTACTAGCACTTGCCGAGTTTTTGAAAATTTATAAAAGAATCCTTTAGTAATGTACATTTTTGGTAACTTGTGCAACGTTGGACTAAGTGTGTTGAAAGCAGGGGAACTAACCCCCAAATTCGCGTGCTTCGCAGTTTCACGGGGTTTTCGACTACTGCTGTCATCTTTGAAGTGAAGAGAAAAAGCACTAAACAAATGAATTTCCCCATCCGCGAGGTTTTTTTATCATGCTGTGACCCCGTTTTTTGAAAATGTCCACCAAGAGGAAAGCAAGTGATAATACAGAAACCCGAAGCAAAAAGAAGATGTTGACTTTAAGTGAGAAAATTGAGATGCTAAAAAAACTTGCTAGGGGCCAGAGTGCGGCATCAGTTGGCAGGCAATATGCGATAAATGAGTCAACAGTCCGGCACATTAAGAATAATGAACAGAACAAAAGGGATAGTGTGGCCGCAGGAACTCTTCAGAGCATGAAAGTTACTTCTCATGCTCGTGATCCCAAGTTAGAAAAAATGAAGAGAGCTTTAAACTTTTGGATTGAGGATCAAGCACAAAAAAATGTGACTCTCAGCAGTCAGCTCATTCACAATAAAGCTTTGCGTCTCTACGGGCACATTACAAACATCAGATGGTGAAGGTACCAGTTCTGATATTAAAACATCTTTTAATGCGAGCAGAGGGTGGTTTGAGATTTAAAAAAAAGGTACACCTGCACAATGTGAAGTTGATGGGTGAATTGGTGTCTGCGGACTGTGTTGCAGCAGAAAGTTTTCCCCAACAACTGCAAAAATGTATTGAAGACGGTGGACTCACACGAGAAAAAGTATTCAACACAGACGAGACAGCATTGTTTTAGAAAAGAATGCCATCAAGAACTTTTTTGTCAGTTGAAGAGAAATCGGCTCCTGGGTTTAAGGCAGTCAAAGACCAAATTACCCTTCTCCTATGTGCTAACGCTTCGGGGGACTGCATGGTGAAGCTCATGATGGTATACCAAGCTTTACACCCTCGGGCAGTGAAGGGGAAAAACACTGAACAAGGTTTACCGGTGTTTTGGAGAGCTAACCAAAAAGACTGGGTTACAACTGAGCTGTTTTTAGAATGGTTTCACAAGTGCTTTCTAAAAGAAGTAGAAAAATACCTGGCAACAAAGTCATTACCATTTCAAGTGCTCCTCCTCCTTGATCCTTGACAATGCACCAGTGCACCCAGAAAGTCTTAAGCTGGCACATCCCAACATGGAAGTCCTCTTCCTTACATTTTATGACATTTATTTAAGAAGATTTATAATAATTAATTTTAATACTGTATTTACTCACATAATCTGCGTCCTCATGTAACACGCGCACCCCTATTTTTGGACCAGATCGAGGAGGAAAAAATAAATTCGTACTTTAATAAGTTGATGTCTATGGCAGCGGAAATTTAGAAAAAAAACAAAAAATGTGGGGATTTCCCCTAGGTGTGTTCTCTCCACGGTTCTCTCTAAGCTGCATGACTGCTCGGCCTCGCAGCAATTTTTGAAGTGCCGCACACTAAATTTTTCAAGCACGCATAATTGTATCTTAGAATATATTGGAACAGGGCTGCACCAACTCCGGTGCACATCTGCACACTAGCATCATGTAGGCGTGCATAGCGATATTTATTCCATCCATGGATGAAAAAATTAGAGGGAACTATGGTTCTCTCTTGGGTTAAAGGAGCGTCAGCGGTTCACGATGAATACGGCGAATACAGATACCAGATGCCAACTTACTTCGACAAAGAGTGTAGGTAGAAACTGATAGTAAATTCTTAATGACAGAACTACTTTTTTGAATAAGAATAATAAACTTAAAACTCAATTAAAAGGTACAGCTTTAATATTATAAAAATATTACGTCAACTCAATGTTGAAGATGCACCAACGGCAATATAAACTGCACATTTAAACCCTAAACGTTTCTTGGTCATGTAGATATGCATAAACTTCGTAGAATTCTTCGTCTTCTGCGAGTATAAAGCGTGTTGCAGTAAATTTATTATCAAAACTCGTAATTTTTAAAACTTAGTCAGAAATGTTCATGAATGACATGCTGTCTCTTTTTTTACCAACATTTCGGGAAAAAAGGTGTGCGGGGTACATATTTGCTATATTTTATTGTATTTCACCACCGTAGAGATCGATCACCAGTATTTTTAAGTGAAATAGTGGGGGTCGACTTATACGGCGAACATATGCCTAATCATGTATTTTGATCCAAAAAAGCAGGGGTTGACTTAGATGCCAGGTCGACTTATATGCTGGAATATACGGCACTTAAAAATCCTAGTTAAAACTCACAATCTCAAAAGGACGAATGTATGGAATCTCAAAAATTAATATGTATTTATTTAAAGACGACCCTTTAACAACATAGCGTTCATTTTTTTTATTTTCACCTGCTATCTTGAAACAAAATAGCGCCTGTTTAAATATTTAAAATTAAATAGTCCAGACGAAATTCGCTTTCTTTGTAAAAACAAACTGAAATCTGAATGCGAGGTTTAGTACATCATATAATGTTGTCAAAAATAGTGTGCAAAGCCATATATTTCTTGACTTCAGCTGATCCTGGGATCAGATAAAATTTTTATCATGATAGACAGCAGTGTGATCATATTATGGGGAGGAAATTTCGTGTTAAAATAATGTCTGGTTTTAGAATCTGTATTTGTTTGCAACAGGTGGCTGTTAAAAATAACCGGTAATAATAATAATAATAAGCGGCATCTATTCTAATCTGAGGGAACCTAACCTTCCTTATTTTAGTTATTTCTTAAGGAGAAAATTATCTCGCTTAATGTATTTTCACTTAGTATCACATTTTTAAGAAACACAACTACGACTCTAATAATAATAATGTTTATAATAATTGTTTTCTGTAATAAATATCACAAGAAGCATATACAGTGTTATTTTATTATATTTAGGGGAAGATTTTGTGCCATAAGAACGTATCTCACCTCCTATAATGGGGGTCAATGAGAAATTATACCTTGATTTACGAAAGGTTTTTGAAGAACGTAGCTCTTTCATAAATCGGGGTATACCTTTAATTCACCTAAATACTTTATTATTGTAAAAACTACTCATATCTATAAATATTTAAATATGGTCTATGATATTTATTAGAGACTTTTAGTTTGCCGAAAGTTTTAGGCCCAATCACAACATCTCTTCCTTTATTGATATTCCCTAAGAAAAAGATGAAGGTGAGAGCTATGAAAAGATGGAGAGGAAATCTTTGGATGAGACATATTGCCTTGGGTCAGTCTTAAAAGCTAATATGAACTTATGATGATTAATACAATAGGAAATATACAGCAATCAAGTCTTTCAAAGAAAAATACCACTGACCTCATCGTGAAACTTCCATTCCTGGTCACCTCCCATTTCATGACATTTGGACAAACGTGGATTCTCTCCTGAGGCATCCAAACATAGAACTTGTCCAAGGACTAGCTCTTTTTTGTCTGTCTGATACCAAACCTAAAGAACGGTACACATAACATTTTTCTTTTAATGATTTTTCTAATTTTCCAACTACTGCAAAAAAATACATCAATATATTCATATATTAAAAGTCGTTATTTTGAGTATTGGGAGAAAAATTTAGAAGAAATGTTTGGCAAACATTGCTTCAGTTTCAAATTAAAAATTTAAGCACTTAAAAATAAGAATTTGAAAAAATAAGCCAGGCATCTGCAATAGGTGGATGAAGGTTACGAAAGAGTACTGATAATGATTCTAAAAGAGATGGTCATTTGGTTTTTATAGCCTTATCATGGATAGGGGATATACCTTAGATACGTATGTACAATGGCATCAGACTGAACCAAAAAATCGGAATTTTTGGTCTGACAAGGGAAGGACCCAAATCACCCTTGACTAGGGATTGCAATACCGGTAAACCGGTAAATAGCTCAAACCGGTAATTTTTTACTGGTAATTCAGTAAATAAAAAATGTTTTTAATGCATGCTATAAAAATAATAATATTCCCGTGTTTGAATGTTTCAATGTTTCTCAAGTCCTGATTCTCTCGGCAGACAACTGCGCATGTGCTGAAGGCTGACGCAATAATCAGTAGTCAAGAAAGTACAGGCGACACTCGATTTACGCCATAGATACGTTCTGAGATTTATGGCATAAATTGAAAATGGCGTAAATCGAAAGTAATTAATATGTTTAATGCAGATAATGCATTATAAACGTTAATATCGTAGCACTAATATCTGTTGATCTTTACAGAAAATGAACTTGAACTGCTCTCTAATACAATATTAGCATTGCAGCCAATAAAAGTTGCTGTAGAAGCACTATGTTCCAAAAATGTAAATTTGTATATTGCTGATGTAACATTAAAATTTATGAACTAAGAAATCAAAACAAATTGTTAAGCAATGACCTTAAAGAAGCATTGATAGCTCTCATAAAGGAAAGACGAACAACTTATTCTGATGTTCTACAGTTTCTTTATGATCCAAAGAAATCAAATGATGAAGATTATGGAATTTTCAATAAAACCAGCAAGGCCACAATAACAAAGGTAATTGTAGAGTTACTTAAACGCATTTCTGAAACTGAATCAACAGTAGTCAACGATTCCAACTCCCAGTCTGAGGATGCACTGACTTCAGTTCCTTTGTCAACAATTGCATTGTCTATGAAGGAAAAACTTCAACTGGCGATAAAGAAAAAAACTGACTCAGCCTATGAAGATTCATCTCAAAAACAAAAAAAACACAAAAGACCTAACACAAGTAGTAAGAAAGGAAATAATGTATTTTCAAGAAGAAAAAATAAGAGGAAAATATTTAAAAATGGATTTCTATTTCCTAATGACCAGTCGACCAACAAGTGTTGAATCTGAACGAGCTTTTTCAACGGCTGGGTTTATATGTACTAAAATAAGATTGCAGTTAGGTGACCATAGTCTCGATAAATTATGATGCCTGCGAACCTATTTGAAACAAAAAGACATCTAATAAGAAAGACTTTCAAAGTGTTTTGTTTATATTAATATTAAACTTGTAATTAGGTTTGGAATACAATTTTGTTCAAAGTGTTTTTGTTTATATTAATATTAAACTTAAAATTGTTTGGAATAAATGTTTTGAATCATTTTTTATTTATTTATATTAGTTTTATAGTTGATTTGAATAAAATTTGTCTTCCATTAATATTTACCTATCATTTTTCTTTCAATTTAGCAATTTTTTAAAACTACAAATTACCGGTAAACCGGTATTTGTGAAAATTTTTACCGAATTACCAGTAAATCAAAAGTCGGTAAATATGCAATCCCTACTCTTGACCATTTTTCGTGAAAATTTTTTCCTAGGCTAATTTTGGGTTGAGTAACATGTGTCAACTTTCAGAGGGAGCCATTTCAGCTCATTATTAGCTATACATCAATGCCTGATTTAGCAGGTATTTTTTCTGTTAGTGTGGACGTAGCAAGGAACAAACACTAACGAATGTGAGCAAATGTGAACGAACATTAGTTTGCATCTGTGTATTGTATACTTTGTCCACATTTCATGCACTAATGACCTTTTGTGATGACAAGTCATAAGGACTAAAGGTTTTACGTGAAAAAAGTCAGTGTCACAGTATTTATTTATGTCCATGTTTCACATACTAATCACTTTTTTGCGGCAAAAAGTTGCAAGAACAAATTTTTTATGTAATGAAGAATTGCAGTTACGATGGTATATGCACGCTAAAATAATACACCAGAAGTCTTCTCAATGACTTTACTTATGGAAATTACAAGTTATATATATAAGTGATCTGAATTAACAAGAATGCTGTACACATAGCAGGCGGATACAATGCTTTCTGGTCGGTATCCAAGGGATAACTGAAAGTGAGTTGCTATGTCATTATCAACGATGGCACCTGGTGGGGAGCAGAGAAGACAGACTTACATTGACTTGACAGCAACAAAATGACAAATTAAATACACCACAGTTGCCAATTTTTTTTGTGTCTTAAGGACTTAAAGAAGTTACAGTGACACGTTGGTGGGAGGTTGAAGCATTGTTCTTCACTGTGGCAGCGGCCATTCGCTCACGTGCTCTTTCAAACATAATTCCATATTTCATAAACCATCGAACACTATTACTTCTTGATTGCAGCATCTGCAAACATGAACCTTTCTTCGCATTTCTCCTGCATACTGTACCATCTAAAACCAACGGAACGCGATTTAGCTGCAGATTGAAAATTTTGTTTTATTTTCGAGTTGTGTTAGGGTTTGAACTATTTCTAAACAAAACAAAATGTACTTTTTAGCAGAAAATCAAGGAGATATTCATTGACTACAACCGTTAAAGAAGAAACATACGAAAAATCATTATTTTCTATTGGAAATTGCCAGAGATATGACAGTTTTGGTTTCCTATAAGTGTTAATGCAGGTAAAAATATGGGGTTTCCAGTTAATATGATGGTTCAGTAATTTTATTGTAATTTAAAAATTCAGAACTATTAAAGAACAGATTTTCTTCTATAAATCACGAAAAATTAAATTAAAAACACGAAAATAGAAATAATGTTTTTAATGATTTTGGTGGCAAGATATGCTTATCTGCACCTTGCATGAGGCTAGCTTTCTCTAAAGCTAGACCTATACGGAAAATAACATGGGAAAGAGAGAGAGGGCAAATCTCCCACAAGTGGCCATACTGAACAGAAAGGATGGAATGGAGTATAGCAACACTAGATCATGGACGACCATACAGATATTTCTAGATTTTCTGAGAGGTTTTGATGCCAGGATGGGAGGTGCAGGTAAAAAATATTGCTGTTTATTGACAAGTGTCCATCCCATCCACCAGGCACAAGTTTTCTCTGGAATATCAAGATGATTTTCCTTTTAGCAAACTGCACCAGTAAATTGCAGCCCCTTGATCATACACTTAATGAAGACAAGGTAAAGAAAAGTGTTGGTGCAGAAGGCAATTGCTGCATTTGAAAGAAAAGCACTGTCCTAAATGCATTGCACATGGTATACAATGACTTCCACAACTATTGCCATCTGCTTAAAAAATGCAGGATTCAACTTCAATGCAATATCTCAGACAACAGAAGATGAAGAAACAGAAGAATGGATACAGATCACAGAAAATTCAGTCATAAACTTTGCTATGTAAATTGTGATGAGGATGTTGTGACAAATCTGTTAACTGTAGAACAAATGTGTGAAGCAGTAGAGAAGGAAGGTGAAAACAAAGGTGCAGGAAGTAAGGAAGAAGCTGAGGATGAGGAACAACCAATTCCAACATTTGGAGAAGTACCTAGTTGCTGGATTCGAGGTCATGAAAAGGTACATGTTCTCATTACAACTTGGCAATACCAGCATAATGGAACCCAGAAAAATTCCCACTTTTTCCAATAACTATAAATTTATGCTAAATCTACAGGGGTTTGAATTTCGTCTTAAAAAATAGGAAACTACAATTTCTAAACTTTCCAACAGCTCCAGAGTTTGAAACTTGACGGGAAATAATATCAAAAAGGAGGGGAAGTCGTTCACAAAATTGAACAGAGGAAATGACGGGCGATCGTTGAGGCGAGATTGTGGCCATACCCTGTATCAAACTCTTGACGACAAAGAACTGCCGTTCGTCCTGCACAGGATGCAGTTGCCCATATGGCTTGTGTTTGCAAGGAACATCAATAAGGGGCAGTGTCAGAGCTTCTCGAGAGTCGGTCTTTACATCAATCAGGATAAGCCTCTGTTCAGTCATGGTGAACTGTACGTGGTCCTATCTTGAGCACGATCGAGACGTGGCCAACATCTACCTGGCCGGCATGAAGTCCATTGGACAAGAGAATGCAATTTCAAATAGTGTGTTCAAAGAAGTGCTACAATCAGGAGTTTATTTCTTTTCTCCTCTTCACACCTTCCTCTCGAGCCACACGAGAGTCTGCTAACGAGCCCGCGAAGAGAGCGAGAAGGCAGTGGGCACGAAGCGTGTGGAGGGAGCGAAGTGAGTAGGGGCAGAGCCCCTAGTAATACATAATAATATAGTTTGTGCCTTTGTATATTATTCACAAAAGAGTGTCTGCCGAGTTAGACTGGTAGGCAGTGTGCCTGCCTTCTAACCCAAAGGTTGCAGGTTTGAATCCTACTTCAGGTGTGGATGTTGTGAATCGTCTTGGGGTTTTTCTCCTACCTGCAGACAAGCCTTTGGCTTTGTGGGGAAGGCATTATTTAAAATATATATATAATTTGTGCCTTTGTCTATTATTCACAAAAGTGTGTGTTCATAAAAATGGATCCATCAGCCTACAACCCAGGAATAATAGTAAATTTTCAAGTCATTGTGTTGGACTCTCAACTGAGACCTATTTCACAGTAGTTTGTTGATATTCCAGTAACTGTAAGTATAAATATATGCACAGTAGTTCTATTTTACCATTTTGCTTCTGTTCTTTCATATGAGACTTTAAATTTATCTAATTTTGCATGTAACCAATTTTTTATAAGAACACCTTACTAAAAAGTAAGCGATGTATCCTGTACAGGCAGACCCTGAATTACGTAAACCCGATTTACAAAAACCCAATTTACAAAGTTTCGAAGTTACAAAAAATATTTTTGTCCCGGTTCTCATTATACGAAATAAGAACCCGAAGTTACGAAAAAAAATTTTCGTTACAAATCTTGTAAAGAAAACGAGCAACAGAAGAAAAATAATAATATTACTAATCAATAATAATACAGTAATAATGATTACAAAAGAAAAAGCTAGTTTAAAATACATGCAAATTAAAATAGATTAAATTATTATACTTTAAAATCCTTGTTAAAACCCCACAATCTCAAAAGGACGAAATCGCGAATGGACAGAATCATGAATAAACAGAATCTCGAACGTATGGAATCTCGAAAATTAATACGTATTTATTTAAATATGATCCTTTAACAACATAGCGTTAACTATTTTTATTTACACCTGCTATCCTGAAACAAAATACCGGCTGTTTAAATATTTAATAAAATTTATATTTTGGAGATAGTATGTCGGAGAAAATAAACTTTTTGTGCATCATAAAATGTTGTCAAAAATAGTGTGCAAAGAGACATATTATGTGGCTTCAGCTGAACACAGGATCAGATAAAACTTTTACCATAATAGACGGCAGGTGTAATTATATTATGCAGAGGAAATTTCATGTAAAAATAATTTTTGGTTTTAAAATCCACATTTGTTTACAACAGGCGGCTGTTAAAAATAACTGAAAATAATGACAATAATAAGTGGCATCTACTCTGGAGGAACATAACCTTCCTTATTTTATCCATTTCTTATGAAGAAAACTCTCGCTTAACGTATTTTCGCTTAGCATCAGGTTTGTATGGGACAAAACTATGACGCTAAGCGATGAATACTTGTAATATTTAATAATAATAATATGTTTAGAACAATTGTTTTCTTTAATAAATATCCTAAGAAATATATACAGTGTCATTTTACTATATTTAGGGGAAGATTTTTTTGCAATGGGAATGTATCTCGCCTTCTACAATGAGAGTCAATGAGAAAATTTACCTCGATTTACAAAAAGTTTTTGAAGAATATAACTCTTCCGTAAATCAGGGTTAGCCTGTATTTGTGAGATCAATGCAAGGACACCTTGCATGCGAGATTATTTGCGTAGATGAAATTCATATCTACAAGATGGCAGTTTGTCATTTTACTGTACTAGTAGTCCAGCTAATTCCCTAGAGGTGGCACTTGGCTATTGCCTGATGCCATACCAGATGCATAAAACTTTTTTTGGCCCTAGCCACAAGACCACTACCAATGATCAGGATATACCATTGATATAAACACACACACAAACATACTACACAATATAATTACTTTCAATGTATCTTATTCATATGTAAACACTTGGTAATATTACTGAAAATATAATAGAAAAATAGAATATCTCAAAAACAAAAGCTAGTTGATCAGTAATTAAAAAGAGTATCTTTCTCATTTTAATTTATTTCTGAATATTAGAAAAGATATCATAATGACAACTTATACAAAAATACAGACAACTCCCAAGATTCGACAAGGATGCGTTCCTGAAAATGTGGTCGAATCACGAACTGTTGAATGTTGAATCAGCACAAATTCAAACAATTAGAGCAGAAATAAAGATGTCTAGACTGAAACTAAACCTCTCGTGGTCGGGCGGGCCGAAAATTACTTCATGTAAACTAGTTTCTAATTCGACTGATCGATCGGCTGTGTCAATTTGACCGGTGGAATTCTCGAGTTGGTCAAATCTCGAATGGTCGAATCTCGGGAGTCGCCTGTATATTGAAAAATTTATATAAAATGCATAATTCACAATAACTGAAAATCAATAATTACAAAAGTATTCTTCACTTTTGCAATGCTTTAATATCATCTAGTAGTAAAAAAACAAAGCATAACTAAAAAAGAATAATCAAACTTACAGACCTGATTCTTGACTCTGATGCAACTTTTCAAGATAAGTAAAGCACCTTTGCTTTTGAGCAACTCTCTTTCACTCTGAGAACACATGTTTGTCCCTGATAAGCGCATCTGCAAAGTCAAAGATTACTCTGCATCAAAACATATACTTCTCAGTACATTATGCTTTAATACATCAATAAAACAATTAAAGCCAATGACGGATGAATTATCTCAAGTGTGCATGTGCTTTTTACTTAACATTTCTTGGCTACATAAGTAACCTTCATGGGCGTCGGCAGGAGAGGGCAAGGGGGAGCAGTTGCCGCCCCCTGGAAATGTGTAAAAACCTAAATATTATATTAGGCACCAGCAGAAGTGCCCGTTGAATTTCAATGGATTTAGTGAATCTAAAACTTCGACCATATAACATCTAAACATCGAAAGAATAAAATAATACATAGTTGTAACCTCACGGCCGCCTGTCTGCTAGTCTCTCATTGGCCGCCCCTGTGCAAGTCTCTCATTTACCGCCATTTTTAGATGTTCTTTACAAAAATAAAAAAACGCCTTATGGTTTGATAAATTTTCGTAGCCAATAAATATGAAAGAATATATGGCATATTATAATATAATCCGCATTACTGTTAAAAATACTATACGTGTCTGACGATAAATTGGCCCCCACATTGTTTGACCGCCCGTGTGCATCGCAGTCGCACATATGGACGGTTGTAACCATCGAATAAAGCAAAAACAAAGAAAATCGATCCATAATTAGGTATTTCAATGAATGAAGGAAAAAAACTTGCACTCCGAAAAATCGAAAATTACGTGTAAACTTATAGGAAATAATTACAGTCAGCATTTTTAAAAAAATATCTGATGATTGAAATACAATAGGTGATTTTAAATATTTTCGAGGTGCTGATTTCAAATTTGATATCCATTTTTCTCTATCACATCAGATAAATCTACAAATTGGCGAGGAAAAAAACGAAATAATGGAAAATTTGACTTTTCTACACATTGAAAAAATTTGGAATATTAACGCATAAACACGTTTAATTGTAATTTTTGCTACAGAAACCACAAGTAGGATGAAATTTTCACTTTTTTGATTTTCGTGTATAACTTTGGCTCTCGTCTTTGGAAATGTCTCTTTTCAGCATCCAACAGTAATCTGCCAGCATATTTACATTCCACCATTCTTGATACCTCTTTTCGATATTCTTAACGTCCTGATGGAATTGCTCTCCGTGCTCCTTGCTTACACTACCTAGATTTTTGGGAAAATAATCTAAATGTGAATGCAAGAAGTGCATTTTGACACTCATGTTGCAGCCCAGATTTCGAAAGTTGTTGAGCATATCTTCCACTATTTCACTGTAATTTGGATCCTTTCTGTTTCCTAGGAAGTTGTGCACAACATTTTTAAAGCTCAACCATGCTTGTTTTTCAATTAGATCCATGGTCTCCTCAAACTCGGGATCAATCATTAATTTTCGGATTTGCGGGATTTTCTTGTGTGATGGATGTAAATTTGCTAAAAATGTATTTAAAACACTCACCATCCTTGTTGAGGGCTTTTACAAACTGCTTCATTAACCCCAACTTAATATGCAAGGGAGGAAGTAAAACCTTTGAAGGATCAACCAAAGGCTCATGTTTTATATTTTTTGATCCAGGTGAAAATGAACTTCTAGTGGGCCATGCCTTCTTTTCCCAATGTTGGCTTTTTGCCCGGCTGTCCTACTCACAAAGAAAACAGGGCATTTTCATGTAACCTGACTGTAAACCAAGCAATAAACCAATTACTTTAAAGTCTCCACACACACACCACCCATGCTCTTCGTACTTAACATTGTTCAACAGAGCCTGTAGGCTTTCATACGTTTCCTTCAAAGAGATGGAATTGGCGACAGGAACAGACGCATAAATGTTTCCATTATGAAGCAAAATTCCTTTTAGACTTGTTTTGGAGAAGTCAATAAATAACCTCCACTCCGAAGCACTGTAAGCCATACCAAGATAATTCATCACACTATAAACGTCCCTGCAATACACCATTGATTCTTTTTCTGAAAAATATGGAACTAATTCCCGTTCACGATTCCTATACCAAGCAAAATGTGTCCCTGGTGATAACGGGTTCTTAGATTTGAGTCTTGAACCAAGAAGCTCCGCAGATACTTTAGGTAAGTTCAGATCTCTCACCAAATCATTCATGTTCAGTAAATAGCTGTGGGATGGCATCACTCACTTCTGGTTGATATACATCCGTTTCTACCTCTGGTAACAATTTTGAAAAAAAGTTTTATGACATATTGCTATTTATATTTCAAATTAAATGTAATTTTAATCCAATGCGGCCAATTCAATTTTTATTTACCTGGTTCATCCAGTTCATCAGGCACATTCTCCAAAACAACTGGTTGGCAGGGAACAGGAAGATCATCTCCATGAGGCACCGCTCTGATTGCTGATGAAATGTTGGGGTAGAGAATATCTTTCTTGTTTTTTGCACTATACCCTTCTACTTTTATAAGGCAAAAATAACAGTCGTCGCTTTGGTTCATCGGTTCCCTCCATACCATAGGAATTGCAAATGGCATTGCCCTTTTCTTTCCTTTTGTCCGCAATCTTAAACCTTCGACACAGGATCGGCATATTTTATGCGGCACCCATGACTTGTCTTGATCCCCTAACTTTATTTTAAAATATGCAAAATAAGCATTCTTTACAGAAGCCGATATATTCTGTCTTTGTTTTCATTATGCAGTATGTACGATACATACAGTATTTATTTTATTAAAAAATAAATAAAAATGTATACCACGGGATTCCAATTGCACTATATCAAAATTGCGCTAAACAAATGCGCTAAACGAGGCATGACAGGGTGTTTCTGAAAGGTCTTGTCAAACTTTGGGAGCATGTTCTACTGACCATAAGGATGGCAAAAGTTTATATGGACACAGATCCGGAAATGCTTCCCTTCCGAGTTACAGCCCTTTTTTCTTTTTGGTAGAGTGAAGGTATGGATGCCTGTCAAGTTCCCGTTAGACCACAGATGACACCACACCTTCGACTAGCGACAACAGTAACTGAGCTGACTGGTCGGTTTGAACTCGTAGTCAGTGCATGCCGCACGCAGGCACGTCAGCCATCAATTGTTTATCAGTTGCCTGTCAGTGATTCAGTAATTTCTTTTCATTCCATGTGTTCGCTTTTTACCTTGCCATGTATCATTACTCTAACACTAAAATGGTAGACATTCCTTACACATATGGACAAGCGAATGGGAACACCAGTGAAGCTCAGCATCTCTGCCAGGTAACTTTTCCACAACGATGATGTCGAGCCAAGGATACTTCTGCAACCATCCATTGTCGTTTTCGAGAGACGGGATCCTTTTCACCTGTTACCGATTATTGGGGGCAAGCCAGAAATGCCCGAACACCTGACGTAGAAGAACAGGTGACTGACATGATCGAGGAGAATCCTGGAACTAGCACAAGAGGTGTTTCACATGCAACTGTATGGAGAATTCTCTGTGAGCAGCAACTCTACCCATATCACATGCAGCAGGTGCAGACCCTCTCTCAAGCTGAGTTCCTTCCACGAGTCGTGCTTTGTCAATCGTTTCTGCAGCAGTGTATTGAACCTAATTTTCTTCTTTGTCTACTTTTCACAGATGAGGCAAAATTTACAAGAGATGCCATTATGAATTTTCACAATGATCACCAATGGGCACAGGAAAATCCTCATGCTATCACCCAGTCTCGGCATCATCAATAGTTTTCTTGTAATGTGTGGGCTGGCTCAATGGCCAAAATTACAGGCATGTCTTGGAGCTACCTGCATTGCTAGAAGAGGTTTCATTGGAAACATGCCGTCAAATGTGGTTCATGCATGATGGAGATCAGCACATTTCAGCCTCACTGCTCGAGAATTTCTCGACAATACGTATCCTGACTGTTGGATTGGTAGAAGAGGACCAACTCTATATAAAGTGTTTGTATGTATGTTTTTTATAACTCAACAACTACAGCACGTAGAAATAAGAGTATGGTGTCATTTTAATCGGAATAAAGAGGTAAGTGCTGTAGTCAGTTTTTTATACAGCTTTGATTGACCTGTCTAATTTTAAAAAATATTTTCTTTTTTCATTTGAATAACATAGGGCCGGGTGCAGCTTATTTTTCATTTGAATTTTAAAATTACTTAGAAACATGGTACGAACTTGAGACTTGGACGGTTATACAAAGGAAAGAACAAAGTTTATTTTTATTGAAGACAGAATCCAAATCCTGATCGAATTAGAGTAAAAATGCATTTAGAAGCAGAAAAATACATGATTTTATCAGTTTTATGACAAAATAATTATAAGCTACCATGACAACTCCCAATGTCGCCGAAGTTAACAGTCCAATGCATTTATATGGGAAAAATTTTAACCTAATATCGTTTTTCAATTTCTGCAACTGATTTTGCTTTGTTTACATAGCAACTAAATATGTTGATTTTAGTTGAAATATTACTAATAAAGATTTTTAGTGATACTTTTGTATGGCGTAGAGTTCTCCAAAGCAAACTGTTTTTAAAACTACATAAGTAACTTAAGTAATTAGACATTTTCCACAAATTGTGATTGCATAAATCGTTTCATTGTTTCCAAAGTATTATTGATATTCACCCTTTTAGTGCCACTCAACGATATATCGTCGTTTGCTTCTCATGCCAGAAGTGCCAACAACGATATATCGTCGTCTTTGCAAAGGCACTTTAAATCATATTTTTAAAATATCTATAACTAGGGTAATGCCCGTTGAAATATCAACGGAAGAATTATAGATAGATTGATTATTAATATTTGCATTTAAAATAATTATTAGCACACTTTCACATATGAAATATTCCGTCATATATTACATTTCTAGTGAATATTCTGTTGTCGTTTCGTAAATGCCTTTGGTTTTTATTTTCGGCTATAAAATTCTGATATTCTTCTCTCACTTTGTTCTCATCAATGCTACATATAATTGTCAGTGTGCAAATATAGGGAAATAATTATATGTATACATATATAACGTAGGGAAAATAATTAAATTTCGTGCACTTAACATTATGATTGTTTTAAAATTGTACTCTGTACTTACAAAGAAAGAAAGCTTACTCGAATCCTCAATAATGTTCTCCATCGTTATGTAAATAAAACTCTTTAAAAGATTTAAATTAAAAACTAACTAATTAACCCTCTTAGTGCCACGCAAATTTTGGGGGGTAGGGCCAGAAGTGCCAAGGGCAATTTCTGAAGTTTGTATCACCTTAGGAAAATTATGATTGTGAAATTATTTCTTAGGATAAATTATTAATATTTTCAGTAATTGTAAAAAACACTCTAATCTTCAAAAAAATATAACTTTTATTTCTTTTAATGATAAATTTATCAAATAAAAACTAATGTTATTGCATATCATGTTGAATCAAAAAAAGAAAAAAAAGTTTATCACCAAAAATTTCCATTTGAATTTTATTATTCAGAATTAAAACTTATATATTATGAAACCTACATTAGTAAAGAATATAATTAGCAAAAATCAGCAATGAGTACAAAAAATTATATTAAATACAGATATTTTCCTGGACGTTTGCATCTGGAGCAAATAACCGACTGGACTTAAAATTTGTGTTAATAAAATTATACTTAATGTAATAAGTTAATTTCTGCATGATTATTAAATAATGATACATTATTCAAAACTACATAATTTTTCAATCAATCGAATATGAAATTATTAATTAAAAACAAAAGTTATTGCACATCACGTTATAACAAAAATATCACAAAATAGTTACGTTTGAATTTCATTATACAACATAAAAACTAAAGAATATAATTAGCAAAAATCAGCAAGGAATAGAAAAAAATACTATAGAATTATTTCAGTGAACGTCTGCATACGTTAGTTAGTAACAAATAACTTCTAAAAAAGTACACTTTACGTTTGTGTCTTGACAAACAAACATTATGCACTCCCTTTTCTCATTCTACGCACACTGTGCGATACCTCATTCTCTTCCCATCACGTATTCCGCGACATATACGCAGTTTTTTTCTTTCCTGCCTGGAAGTTTCCTTAGTCCAAATTCCGAATCTCACTCTCTCTTTGAGCACCCAAACCGCTTGAAGTGGAAGGTACACTAGAGTCCTTCTTTCCTTACCACTCTATCTCAAGACCCTCAATAATACTCGTGTTTTTCTTTTGAGGGTTCAGGGATCATCCGTATGTGCATTTCTCGTGATTTCTAGTCGCGTATTTGCACGGTCAGCACCCTTGACTTCGAAAGAGAATATTTTGTTTCTTTTACCTTACGTGAAATTTTGTTTACATTATAAATAAATGCACTATTTATTAAGTTTAAATAAGTTTATTTATACTTTGAAGAATACAAATGTATAGTTACAACTAATTATATTGTAGCGCCAGCATTTCTTGAAAGGCCTACGCATAAAAGCATCTATTCGCTTTCTTACTTACACTATCCAGTTAAAAAATGTCATAGCAGAGGGCAGTAACATTCGGGATAGAATACAAAAGGAATCGTGGCTACAGGACCTTACCCCAATGAGAGAAAAAAAGTTTTGAAGGTCGAGATTATTTGCGTTCCATACCACGCAGATGACTATATGCCACAAATATGACCATTTATAAAGCTTAAGTGATAAATTCACGATCGAAGTATAACAAAAGGAAAAAAAGATTTATAAAGTAGGAAGCATCCTCTTTCAGATGATGACATTCTTAAATGCCATCTAACACATCTACGATGAACTATTACGAGTTTAGTTTCGGTCTACGCGCGAGCCGATATATCGGCTCGTGGCACTCTTCGCCCAAGTAGCAAAAGCCGATATATCGGCCCATGGCACTAAGAGGGTTAATCAATCAGTGGAATAATTTCTTTGAATACTACCTGAACAAAAACAAATGTTTAGTTCAACATTGTAAACTGTTCCCTTGACGACTGAATGGATTGTTGTATTGGAGATACTTACTGACAAAAAAATAAACTAATTGTTTATCATAGAAACCGTTACATAAACATACATAAGTGTTTATTATATGGGATTCCCGTTGCCTGACCTTCTTCTGAAAGCTCCTAGCAGTTATAATAACTGCCGCAAGGTGGCAGCACCAATCGATGAGGTGAAATCTTATTTGCAAAGACACAGACAAAAGACAGAAACTGCCCCTTGGATCGGATGAATAATTGATTTTGGTCACTTAATATGCGTTAGAGCAAGTTACATAGTGTCCATATTTTGAGCAGACTTCTTATAGCTCATCTGTTTAATTAAAAAAAATAACTAACTAAATCTGCAAAAATAGCCATGGCACTAAAAGGGTTAACAATATTTTTGTAACAGAACTCATGGATGACAGACTCGAGCTAATAGTCGGAGGATAATATTCACTCTGTGATTCTAAAACATTCTCTATTTAGTTTTTTGTCTTTCATTAAATTAATTAATTTCGTTTACTCCTTTGTTTATCCATTTTCTGTTTATTATTGTGTTCTTGCTGGTTTTACTTACAGTTTTCGTTTTGAAGATATTATCACGAAACTTCACATAGGTATATAATTTTACCCTGCTGGTAACACTACATGGCTATAAAAAATTTGGGCGGAGGGAGAGCTTAATTCAATAATTATATACCTATAAGTTTACAAGTAATTTTCGATTTTACACAGTGCAAGATTTTCTTCCTTTATTCATCTAAATAGGTAAATGCAGAGTTGTTTTCTTCATGTTTCCTTTATTCGATGGTTAAAACTGTATACTGTCTTATTCTTGCAATGTTTACATGTTACACCGTCAAAGTTTTAGATTCACTAAATCCGTTGAAATTCAACAGGCACTTCTGCTAGTTTTCCATAAGATGACACGTAAAAATCAATTGTTTCACATGCAGACTTTTATTCTTTTGCAAATTTAAAATGAAGATACAAACTCGGGGAAAAAACATGTATTATGCTGAAAGAATCAATTTTATATTTTTTAAAGAAAGAATTCTGAATCAAAGCATAAAATTTAGTTTTTAATAATGAAAAAGGGATATTTTTATAGGTTTGTAACAATGGTAAATGCTAAATACCATAGCAACAAGATCAATGCTTTTAAAAAGAAACTGATCTCACAGGCTATACCATTGGACAATTGTACGTTGCAACATTAAGAGCTGGAAATGGAAAAAAATCTATATCTAAATTAAAAATAAAATGTGGTTACCTGAAATTCTGCAATATAATTCCTCTTCCGAGAATGCCATGGCTGGAAGTTTACACTTTCACCAAGAACAGAAGAATCACCAAGACTATCTGCAACTGATTTCCACTTCCTCTGTTTCTTTCGAATCCGTTCTGCCTTTTCTGCAATAGTTAGTTGTATTTCACCAGGTGAAGAAGATGGAAGTGATAACTCTGGATACACATTATTTAAGTACCAGGAAAAGGAGTGGCAGTTTAGTTGCCTCCTCAATTCTAATCGCCTGGATATGTCCCCATAGGGTACCAAGCGAGCATCTGGACGTTCTCTGAAGAAGTATTCCTAAGGAAATATTACATGAAAACTAAACAATTTCCTCATTTCAAATAAAACATTAGATATATTACTACAAGTAGTAAGTAAATGCCCATCAGAAACTATAGTCAGAAATGAATGATGGCTTATGCTACTAATATCACGAGTCGGCAACACGTGGCCCGTGAAGCTGTGATGAAAAAGTAATCTTCAAAATTTAGCATACGAAATTTCATAAATTCAGTAAAATGATTTCAGAAATTGTTTTCTGATTGAGTTTTAATGCTATTAAATTATTTAGACTCTACATTCACAACTAAAAATGTGGGCTGCCATGCAAAAATGTTGCAGATCCCTGGTATATACAGTAGAATCTCATTAGTGCAGTGGTTCTCAAAGTGTGGTCTGCGAGAGTCCTTCAGGTAGTTCATGGGCTGGTCCTAAATGCAAGTTACTGATACACAATGCAGAGGCCATACTAGAGAACAGACCAGAACCCTAATCTCCAACACCCGCCTGACATATTACAATATTTATAAGGATAAATATAACATTTAAATTAATTCATTTGCATACTCATCTGATTAGTCTAAAACAATTAATGTTGACCAAAATAAATTAAATTAATATCACTAAAATTAACTAAATTCTTCAGTGTAAAATCTCAGTGAATACAATGTCCTAACAACTGTTCCTATTCCTCTCCTTATTTGGAGCAATAAAAAATTGTTACACTATTCAAGTTTTAGTAGTGGCAAGATGGGAGAAATCGAAATTAATGATGCATAGCAACATAAATATTTACGGATAACTATTCTGTTGACTTCGTATGGGAAGCGTTTATAACGATTTAATCAAAGCAGTTGAATCTTCCCAATCTTTAACAACAATTTGATTTTCTCAAAAATGGCTCAAACAATTTTGATAAAATTTCGTACAGTTATTTGAGTTTACGTCTTTGTATTTAAAAAAAATGAATATAAGGCTAGTTTATTCTTGGGAAACTTTAATAATAATTGGATTTTCTAAAAAATGGCTAATACGATTTTCATCAAATTTCATATACAGGTATCCCTCGCCGTTCGCGGTTTTGCTTATTCGTGGTTTCTCAGCAATACCCATTACTCATTTTTTTGGCGTACCAAACGGGGAAATCTTCCGTTTCCTGAAGTATCCATAGAATACTGAACAGGAAAATCTCCCACTTTGCTCCACTCTATGTTCTATTTATTTTTCTCGTCACCTGTGAAAACAGTATTAAGTCTGCTTGTTTTTACGCGGAATAAATATGGCCATCGGACTAAAAGACACGCGGCTTGTAGAAAAAGAGACTTTTAGGGGAAGATGGGGGGACCTTCGCAAGCTTCCGTTTTCCACATTTATATCAGTTTCTGTTCTATAGTGCCGCAAGCAACATGACTTGACATCCTTGGTGTGTTTGTGGTATTAATGTGTTGTTTCATTTTATTCTCTCATTTTAAATTAGACAGGACTACGCTTAGTAACGTTGACATTGTATTATAGTAGAGTGCTTTTATAAGCATTTGTAATTTTTTTAATTAACCCATTCTTTTACATTATTATAACATCCAAACGTGTTAATATAAGTGGAAGGGACGCATTAGCTAAGAGACAGCGTAAGTCATGACTTTCAGGGAAAAGATCATGATATTAGATAAGTTATAAAGTGGAGCAAGTTATGCTTCCATTGGTATAGAATATGAATCAACCATACGTTCTATAAAAAGGGTCGAAGACAAAATACGAAGTAGTGTAATGGCTTCTACTCTGTCTAGTGCTAAAGTTTCTTTTGTAAGTAGACGTGACCCTGTGTTAGAAAAAATGGAAAAACTCTTAAGTGTGTGGATAGAGGATAAAACACAGAAAAATGCTCCCCTTAGCATGGAGTTAATAAGAAAAAAAGCACTTAACCTATATGAACATTTAAAGAGTGGAACTGAAGAAGATGATGCAGAGAATTCTTCTATCTGTTTTTAGCGAGTAAGTGCTGGTTTGATAATTTAAAGAAGCGTTTAAATTTGCATAACATTAAGCTATCAGGAGAAGCTGCATCAGCTGATCACGAGGCAGCGAGGGAATTCCCCGGTGAATTTTTGAAGCTTATCGAGGAGAAAGGTTATAAGCCAGAACAAATTTTCAATGTTGATGAAACCAGTTTATATTGGAAGAGAATGCCAAATAGGACCTTTATTTCCAAAGAGGAACGTACTGCTCCAGGTTTTAAGGCTGCAAAAGATCGATTCACTGTAATATTATGTGGAATCGCTTCGGGAGATTTTAAATGCAAACCAATGGTAATTTACCGTTCAGAAAATCCTCGTGCTCTAAAAGGGAAGATTAAATCAGATCTACCTGTCTTTTGGAGGTCTAATAAGAAGGCATGGGTTACTTGTAAACTGTTTGAAGATTGGTTTGCCAACTGCTTCATCCAGCAGGTGAAGATCTATCTGAGGCAGACGAATTTGCCATTTAAAGTGCTTCTCGTATTGAATAACGCTCCAGGTCATCCAGTTTCTCTTGCAGAAGGCTATTCTGACGTAGAAGTTGTATTCCTACCACCAAACACAACATCACTCTTACAGCCGATGGGCCAAGGGATCATTGCAACCTTCAATCTTATTATATTCGCCGAACTTTCAAACATATTTTACAGCAAATGGACACCAATTCTTTGATTTCTGTTCGTGAATGTTGGAGTTCATTCAACATTCGAACAGCCATTTATATAAAAGAATCATGGGACGAAGTAAAACAATCAACAATAAATACATGTTGGCAGAAACTTTGGCCCGAAGCTGTTCATTCCAAAGTTTATCCCAGCATTCGCGGAGAAGTTGAAGAGATCATCGAAATGACTAGAAATGTAGGTGGAGAGGGCTTTGAAGATCTAAAAGAGGAAGAAGTGGAGGAATTCCTCAACTTTCAACAAGAAGAATTAGCAAATGAGGAACTTGAAGAATTTGCACAATCAAGTGAGAGCGAAAACAGAGAGGAAGATGTAGAGCCTAAGATAAAACAGTTTTCAGCGAAGACCTTAGCAGAAATTTTAAATATGGCTAATGAGTTGAAAGAGAAAGTAATGCAGGCTGATCCATCTATGGAAAACAGCATCAATTTTAAGAGAACAATTGACTCTGCAATATCTCCCTATGACGAAATTTATAAAAAAAATCAAAACAAAAGGGAAACACTCCAAATCACAGAATTCCCGAAGCCAAGTCCCTCATCTTCCTCTTCCATCTCCAAATAATGCTCTTCCGAAACACCTCCATTGCCAACATCCTACGTATACTCTACATAATTCACGGTGAGTTAATAAGCTTGTTTTCTTAGTTTTCCTAAATTTAAACGTTTGTCGGTTTCATTTTCCTTTCATATTTTTAGCTTACTATTTGTTTCTGTGGCCTAGAGTCATCAGTAAGGTAAAGTAAATAATCACTTAGGACCACTTTCGCGGATGTAGGAACGGAATCCCGTTATTCCATTAGTTTATGCATTTGCCGTTCGCGGTTTTGCGGTTCGCGGAGTCTTCGGGAACGTAACCCCCGCGAATGGCGAGGGATACCTGTAGTTATTTAAGTTGATGTTTATAACGATTCTACATAGTTCATATTTTTCAAAAGATAACTAAACGATGCATTAGTATATGAGCAAGTTTGTACAATGTATATGTACCGATTTAAAAAAAAATTCAAATCCGTGTTCATGTAGCATAAACTTATAGTTTTTATCAGAAAAAGTGGGAATTTTTCTGGATCTCAACAATCTCAATCTCAACTACCATGGTAATGAGCTCAATGCATTTATATGGGTAAGCTTTTAATGGGAATTAGAGGGCTATATCATAATGCCATTAATATTAAACTATGACCAATGGAAAAAATCCAATATTGTAAAAATTCCAAATTTTTGGGGCTGTTTTGCTCCATTTTTGCTCCATACAAAGATAAAAATTATAAGCCACTGCAAGATGAGCTAGAGACTTGAAATTTGGCATGATTATAGGTTTTTTGTTACAACTGATGGAAAAAATCTGATATTATAAAACTCACAATTTTTAGGGACTGTTTCACCCCATTATTCCAACATACAAGGATAAAAATTATAAGGAACTTCTAGATGAGCTAGAGACTTCAAATTTGGCATGGTTATAGGTTTGCAGTCACAATCAATGGGAAAAGTCCAAAATCACTAAAATTCTAATTTTTATGGGTTGCTTTTACCCCATTATTGAATGTAGGCTGAAATGCTTGCAGAATGCAAGCACCATCTACTAGTATATATTATATTAATGCACATATGTATTTTTCACATATTAGAATAATGACTGAGTATTTTTTAGGTCTTACTATGAGAGAAAATGTGAGAAAAACACGATTTATTCCATGTACAGAAAATTTGTTATAACCTTTTCTGAGATTTTTTTCTGTGAAAGAGTGAAGCATAAGACCATGAAAGATTGAAACACGTGAAAGATAAAGCCATGAAAGATGAGGCCTGCCTAAATAAAACACACACACACAAAAGGACATTAAAATAATATACTGCAAGAAAACTCCAAATGGAAACTATAGCTCACCTTATATTCATCCATCCATACATGTGCCACTCTAAGGGAATTTCTAGTCATGGTGTCTTCTCCTCGTGGTGAACCATATGGACGGCGACGCCTAAACACATGACCAACTCGTGAACAAGGAATAATTTCAAGGCTCCCGCCACACATCCATATCTATATGAAGATTGTGAAATAAAGAAATATCAATAATATTCCAAACATTGACACACCCACTGATTTACTCGATTAGCAAAAAGTCCACTTACATGTTTTAAGTCTACATTTCATAAAATTAAGCATAAATAATCCACAGCAATGTAAGAAGAAAAATAAAAGAGATAGTCACAATCAGTGCAGTCAAACCTCCCTCAATAGCAACGCCCTAAATGGCTTAGTTTTATACAACCAAATAGATCCTTGTTAAGCTCATTGTAATATTATAAAGGCTATCCCTCACCCTGGTCAACAGCCAAATCATCCTAGCTGAATATTCCCCATGAAATACAGTTAATGTCCTCCTCTTTATCCTCAAGCTGTTTATTGCCTGGACAGAGCTCCTTCTGTTCATGAGGTAAAAGATTGAGAAAAGGCATGGATTGAAAATATTTACTATCGTCCACATCTTCTTTAGGCAAATATTGGAATTCAGTTCCATGAGTTTTTTATGACAGGAACAATCCAACCCCATACTAACATACTATTCTTATTTTGTAGTCCCTTTGTTAGAGTAACAGATGGTGCAAGACACAGAAAACTGAATATTGCCATGACCCAGTTGATCCTCCTTATGTGTGCACTACTGTGATATCATCATCAAATTGGATCTAGAAGAGGGTGTACTCTGTTATGAATAATTATCAACAGAGCCTGCTTCAACTCTCCTTATCAAATCAGGCAAGTCTTTTGCATTTATATGTAATGTGTCTTATCATTGTGAAAAAGATAGCCCAAGCTAAATTTATTTTTCATTTATAATTATTACCCTCATTTTAAATAGCACCATAGCTTAAAGAATGTGGTTCTGATGTTGAATAACAATAATAATAATTTTGTTTGTGTACTCTATTTATGTATGTTTATTTATTTTAATTACATAGAATTAACACATTGGTGAATTAGTATGCAGCTATAAACTGGACAAATTTACATTGTTGGATTATTTGTTATTCGTCAAACTGAATCCATCCCTCTGTTGCAGTCTCACCCATCTAAGTGGCCATTTTCCTTAGTACTAGGTGTTCAGAGCCGGACTAAGATTTTGTAGACCACAGGGCTAGAATTACTGTGAGGTCCCCCAGTTATACCTTCAAAATGAAAAAGAAATTATGGAAAATCTAAATTTATTTTTACATAGCTGACCACAATTTCAATTCAAATATTTGCTTTGCATAATTTCTTGGACACGAATTTCTCCAAAACATCCGTAAATTGCAGGTTATTGAGAACATCATTCTCAATTGACATGAGAGAGAGTCTATTCAATCGGTCTTGTCCCATTGTCAAACTGTGTGCATTTTTTATAAGTTTCAGCTTGGAGAAACTCCTCTCTCTGGAGGTATTAGTTATCATAAGACCCAAGTAAATCCATAGTGCTATCTCAACATTAGAGAATGAAGAAGTTATTCCATTTTTTACCACAAGGGTGTAGATATCAGCAGCCTGCAGTGTTTCATGCTTGTGCCTGAATTCATCGAATTGGCCAACAAATTTTCTGAAGTGAAGAAATTCTGACACAATGTCACCTGAGTAGATCTTCTGAAACTTGGTTGCTGCTGTTGAAATGTCTTCATCATTCATTGTTGGAAATTCGACCAGGAAAGCAAACAATGAGTGAACATTTCCATATGCTTCAATGCGATGAGGGAGAGCAGAGCATAACTTGTCTATGATGGGTAGATATGTTTCCACCTTAAACTTCTGACTTCCTTGCAAAGCAACATCTTCAGCATTACCATCATTGATTTGTCTTTTTTTCCGATGCTCTCGCTTTTGTTCTTCAGACTATTCGGGATACTCTGCTTTGTCTTTTGCTTTTTTTTTCAAACACTTCGAACTGATCCCGCTGTGACATCAAGAAGTCCAGTAAAGATTTAAGAACTTTTATCGCTGAGTCAAGCTCCAGTGTTTCCTGTTGAAGTGATTTGCTAACTTGATTGAACCTCTCTAGTATGAAATTCCAGAAGTCTGCCAAGAGAACAGTTTCTAACTTTGATAGATGCTTGAGTAGAGTCTTTACCTCATGACGTGTGTCCGCCTTCCGATTTCCATCTTCTGAGACTAACTTCAAAGCTTCTTGAAAACATCTGTAGCCTTCAGAAAAGGCTTTTGTGGCATCAGCCCTTGCAGACCATCTAGTATCTGAAACTTTCTTAACTACCAATGGAGATTGTGTTCCACTTTCAGACCCACTTCCAGCTTTAAGGCACTGAAGCATTACTGACTAACAGTGAGTCAAACCAGAGAAGAAATTGTAAAGTTTTGTATAAGACCAAAGAATGAAACTGCTCCAGTGCAGCTCTCCACAGTACATACACCTACCAAATTATGTGCAAGATGATTGATACCACAAATTTGTGCTTGCATTCCTTTGTAGCATCCTGGCATGTTTGATGCGTTGTCATAAGACCGTCCTCTTACATTAGCTACATCAATTCCAACTTGTTCAAAGAATTAGAAGACAATGTTAGCAAGAGCTTCTCCAGTGTGACTTCCAATGGGAATGAATTTGAGAAAACGTTCAATAACTTTATGATCAGCTTTTCCTACATAGTGAATAATATCAGTGTGAGATATGTCTGGTGTTGAATCGACACTTAGAGAAAAGTATTTGGCTTCCTTGATTTCTTCTACAATGGTTTTCAATACTTTATCTCTCATAATCTCTATGACATCCTCGCATATTGTTGAAGACAGATATGAAGCTTTTCCTCATCCTTGGTTCCCATATTTTGCTATATGAGAACTAAGAAAAGGATCATACTCAGCAAGTAACTCAAGTATCCCAAGGTAGTTGCCATTGTGTTGAGATTTAAGTAGTTCTGTATCACCGCGAAAGGCCAATCCACGAGATGAGAGAAACTTTATAGTTGAAACTACTCTTTGTAGTACTTTTGTCCAGTATTCTTTTTCCATTGTGAACTGAATTTCCAAGCTTGAATCAATTCGTCCAAGTGCATTTTGTCTAGAAATCCATGTCACCATAGAATTGCGATGTCCAGAACTGTTCTCATGTTCTGTAATCCACGTAGAGGCATGTTTCCAGTCAGAAACTCCACTATCGGAAAACTGGGTTTTTGATCCACGTATACCTTCAAAGAGAATGCAAACAAAGCAATATACATTCCCTGTTGAGTGAGAATACATTAGCCATTTCCTTTTAATGTCATCACCAGCTAGATGTTTTCAGAATATCAATGAACGAGAAAATTTTCTTTTCTGATCAGAGGATTGTCTCTCGGATAATGAAAAGTCATCATCATGATGCTGGCATTCCACAGGACCTTGTTTACACCAAAAGTCATGCACTTCCTCCGTTTTATTTGACTTTGTCCACAAGCCAATGTCATCTTGATACTCAGATCCCAGGTCATCTTTCTTCTGATGGACAACATCAACTTCTGTGGCACTGGCATCATCAGGGACAACTTGAACTTTTAGTGCCTTTTCCATGTTGCCATCACTGGATGTAGTTGCTGCTTGCTCTGTTTGGTGTTCTGCTGCTGCCTTGCGAAACCCAAGATCAAATAACTTAGGAGTTTTACTGAGCAATTCTTCATGCTTCTGTTTCATCTCTTCTTGTCTTTTTCTTTTGCTCGCTCCACTCTCATACTTCTTTTTCTCTGACATGACTAATCAGAAAAAAGAAAAGTAATATGAGGGTGTCAAAATGAAAATCGAATAAACAAACACAAACAGCTTCAAAGTAAAAGACTCCCCCAAGAAATGTCACCAAAAGATGAATGTGATTATCAAAAATAATAAAACGTTAATTCGCCACTGGAGCGTGAAATTGTCAATTGTATCCATATTTTTCAAACCTAACTGTTGATGGATGAGAATTAGAACGCCAGCCAATAGTTACTTGTTTCTCATGGGTCTCGAGACTGGACGAGAGCGTCAGACGCACGGAACGCACTATGAAAACAGGCGCGATTTCTTTCTGCGTGGTTCACGCATGAGAGCTGCGTTCGACGCATACATGAAAACGCAGCTTAATGCGTTGACGAGGCTACCGCATCTAAATAATGAAAAGCCTCATCGCTTCACCATGGCTTTATTTACAGTGTTGTCATATATCAGATATCTTCGGGTCTCCCATCTGGCAGGATCCCCTGGGCTGCAGCCCCTAAAGCCTCTGCCTTAATCTGGGCCTGTAGGCGTTGTTGCCTTAGATAGGTTTGGTCGTTTATTCTTCCCACAATTCATAAGAATATGTAACAAGGGAAAGTTTGCTATAATAGAATCATTCAGATTCAAGTGCCATATTTAACTTACAAATAAAATAAATTGTTTGTACAACCTTTCAACAGAAGCTAACTAAAAAGATTTGATTTGGCATAATTTTCTTACTCTGAATGATATCTCTAAATTTTCCCCTCCCCAGATATTCATGCCATCATCATACTCTCCTATTTCTACAAAATAGGACCGGTCAATGGCAAAAAGTCCTCCTGCCATAGTTGGAGACCTAAAATACAAAAAAATTCTGCTTTTAAAAACTGTTGACATGTTACATTAAAAAATTCTAAACACAATTTAAGGCAAAAATGAAAATTCTTTCGTACCTTACTGGTTTTATGAAGTCCTCCTGGGTTTCAAGAGTTCCTTTAGGAAAATTCTCCCATTTGAAATGGAGTCCCCAATTGAAACCACCTCTAACAAGTGGCGAAGGAGAATACTGGAATGTGTCTGCGTTGATTATGTCAATAATGGGTGTGACAACATGAGTGCGAGATGAAGCCACTCTGGTAAGGAGAGGAGGCAGCCATTGCTCATTAACCTCACAGTGACTATCCAGAAATACTAAAACCTGAAAATGAAATCTTGAAATCAATCAATTTAATTAAAACATGCTACAGTAGAATCCCGATTATCATTGGTTCTGTATTATCCAAGGCACATGAGAAAAAAGTACCAAAGTATCATTTGAAAATTTGCATTTGAAAACTATCATATTTGATACAATTGTATCCAAGTGTAAGCACTGAACTCAACAATTAGGTTACTTTGATAATAAATCGAATTTATTTCACAGTAATCTGTTTGTACTTTCATTAATTTCAATACATAGTGCTACTAAGGTATGTATTGTTTTATACAGCATATAGACCTACATACTGAATGTAGATATCTGGAAAATATATTATGGCTTTCATTAATGATATATCGCATGAAAGTTGTCACGTATTTTTCCAATAAGGGCAACATTCCTTATTATCGAGTTTTTGATTATCTGAGGTCGGTGTGGTCCTGTCAACCTCGGATAATTAGGACTCGACTGTATTATTAGTTTAATTAAACCTTGGAAAAATAAACTTCCTATTAATCTACCTATGACACATACTAAGATTCTAAATCAAAATATTAGCAGCCCTCGATTTCCACGACGGATTTGATATCTCCATATTTACGCATGTTTCCTATATGCATTTCCATGTATACCAGATTCTTATAATTAGGAACATTTTTCGATTTACGTGACATGCATTTAGGATCCTCAACCTCTCATCACATTAGGGAATAAAAAATCTTTGCAGTAGATGAAGAGATGAGTTATGAACATATTTCATTATTTCCCACATTGTTATAATGTTACTAAGGGCCCCTGTGTTAGTGATATTCATCTAAAAATTAAAAAACTCAAGTAAATTTCTGATATAATTTTTTTATTTATTTTTTACCTTTACATTTTATTATTGTAAAATACGGGCGACTCCCGAGATTCGACCGTTCGAGATTCGACCGGTCGAATCGACCCAGCCGATCGATCGGTCGAATTAGAAACTAGTTTACGCAAAGTAATTTTCGGCCCGCCTGACCATGAGAGGTTCAGTTTCAGTCTAGACATCGTTATTTCTGCTCTAATTGTTTGAATTTGTGCTGATTCAACATTCGAATGTTCGAGATTCGACACATTTTCAGGAACGCATCCCTGTCGAATCTCAGGAGTCGTCTGTATCTGTATAAATGACATTGACCATTATATGCCAATTATTTGTTTCACCAAGTCTTGCAGACTTAAGCACCAAAAATAGACAATTGGTTAAAGCTTTCGTGGGTGCCCGTCATGCTGAAATTAGGTTTTTTCGGGTTATCCCACGTAAATTTTTTGCGTTAACAACCAACGGTTCCTCTCCTTTGCCGGAGACTTCTTCAGGGTGACCTGGCAGTTAACGCAAAAAATTTACGCGGGATAACCCGAAAAAACCAAATTTCACCAAAAATAGAATTTCCATTGAGTCTTGCATTGGTCTAATCTTGTTCAAAAATTTCTCTTTGCAGTAGCTATGGGTATCATTAATTTATAGCAATGATATTATCACAATGACATTGTTGATTTGCAGGATTAATCATTCGAATTGCAATGGAAACATCAGAAATGTAAACATATAATTCAGCATATATATATGCCCTATGGTTACATAAAACAATTAAAATCAGGAGTATGCAACACAGTCACTTGTCTGAATGAAGTTACTCCGTTAGATGATTTCAGGTGTCACTAGTGTCGCTGAAATCAACGGATTTTTCAAAAATAAGAGACGCTATTAGCAAAGAGCGCCAAAGACTGTGAAAATGGAGGAAATGGAGGTAACCGAAGGGAAGGGTTCCCTGTGCTCAGTTTCGGGGTGTAAGTTTTCGGCAGCCGATCCATCCGTTAGGCTGTTTCATTTCCCAAGGGTGAAGGAACTGTAAGTAAATTTATATCAATGAATATTTTCATGTGAATGCTGAAGTGTTTTCGTGAATTATGAATGTAATTCTTAAGTCGCTTTAGGAGTTATAATTGATGTTTTTCGTACGAATACTTGCCTTTCAATGCAAAACTTACAATTTTGAACGTTATTTATCCAGTTCGCTTTGATATATATGTCATTTGTTGTATCGGTGGCTTGTTCGTCATATAAGATTGGTCAATTAAATCGAGTGGAAAGTGTACGGCATAAATTCTTACGTTTTTTAAATTACATGTTTCACCATCGATGTGAATTATTGTATGCACTTGGAGATTCTTTCCGTAGATACTCCTTAGCGCAAGATTAGAAGCTGACAATCTTTTTGTGTTGTTGAATAACTGTGTTGATTCTTGTAGCCTTTTAGCACGTAATAACATTTCCTCCTCGAACTGTGAGAAAGTATCGTGCATTTAATACAAACTTTAACAGCACAAATTATGGTTATAATGCGTCAGTAAAGAGAATCAAAAGGGCATCAAATAGTTATATTGACTGAATTGACTTTTTCAACACATCCTTATGTGAGGAAAAGAAACTGAAAGTTACCTAGAGTGGAAGTATAATGCCAGTTTGTTCGAAGATACAACTTCCAATGCTTTCTACATGAGATGATTTTCCAATTCTTTCGGAAGAGTAATAAACCCTTCAGGGATTTTTTTATTTTTCTGGTAATCTATTATTATTCATATTGATGAATGTATTTATGTGCAGGTGCTTGGAATGGGTGCACTTCTGTCAGAGCAGTGACCTGATGGCCTTGTTGCAGAGTGGGGCCAAGCGAGTGCTCACAAGGAGAAGGGTGTGCTCAAAGCACTTCACTGATGCTTGCTTCCAGAATGAGCTGAAGTTGCGGCTACTGCGGGGAGTAGTGCCATCCATAGAAGGACCTGTTGCTGCAGCTGCCAGTGCTTCACATTCCTTGTCCCCTATCCATCCTCCACCTCGTACTCCTTCTCCTACTCCATCTCATACTCCTTCTCCAGCTACTTCTCCACCTGGTATGCTTCCTTCTATTTTTCCATCTGCACAAGATCCACTCCATATCCAACCTACTTCAAGTGAATTCCTTTCTGATCCTGGCCCATCATTTCATACTTCGACACCTACTCACCAAGTCTTTCCTATTCATTCCCTTTCTCCATCTTCTTATGTTTCCCCTACCACTCATGGTTCCTCGCCATTACTTTTGTCTGTTGTATCAGAAGATGCTTCCACTTCTGGTGACAGAGGTGAAGGATTTTGTGATTCATCAAACAGAGAGAGAAGTCTTACTTTGTATATTTTACTACCTTGATATGATCTTCTCTCTCTCTCTCTCTCTCTCTATATATATATATATATATATATATATATATATCATGTTAAGGGTGTCACTGTTTATCCTGTGTATGCAATACCAGTGGATGACTCATTGTGGATTTCCAGTTTTTGTGATTTATCCCTGTGTGATCTCTGTTGAAATGCTAATGCTTGAACTGCACTGAGATTTCTGTAACTGTGCGTTTTTATCAGGTAGTAATTTGTGATGTAACTGTGCCTTCATTCTGATTGAATATCAGATAGTAATTTGTGATGTAACTGTGCCTTCTTTCTGAGTGAATTTCTGTTAGTAATTTGTGATGTTTGCAAAGACCCGTTCGCAATATCAAATGAAATGCTACTGTTTGAACTGCATTGATATTTCTGCAACGGTATCGGCAAATAATTTGTGATATTTTTGCAAAAGCAAGTTTGCAATCTGCTTAAGTGCTACGGTTTTTCACTTTAACATATGGCATTTACTTGTTATGTGTACATCTAGTGAAGCTTAAATAAAGCAATATTATTGACCTACAATAATTTTGTTATTTTTTCAATTTCATATTTTTATTTAGAATTTTGCGAACAATTATATTAAGCATTTTACGAGGAATAGAAAACCTGACGTTTAAAAGGCGCGCGTGCTTGATTTCAGCGACACTAGTGACACCTGAAATCATCTAACGGAGTAACTTCATTCAGACAAATGACTGTGTTGCATACCCCTGATTAAAATCTTCCCTACTTTCTTCGTACTCGCTTTGAATCAACAAAATCTTACAACAGTCACGACATTAAAAATCTTCCTTACTATGAATTAACAAAGCTTCTGCTGCTACATAAACAAATCTTTCGATGCTACATGAACAAACAGCATGATGTCATAAGGGTCATGAGAAGAATACAATTATGCTTATTATTAATAATTTACACAAATTATCTGCATTATATCACAAAACACTATTAAAATCTATGTATTGAATATTATTATCATCGTTTATGATATTATCGTCTACTAGCAGAAGTGCCCATTGAATTTCAACGGATTTAGTGAATCTAAAACTTCTATTGTGTAACATGTAAACATTGCAAGAATAAGATAGTGCACAGTTTTAACCATCAAATAAAGCAAAAATGAAGAAAACCAGTCTGCATTTACCTAATTCAATGAATGAAGGAAGAAAATCTTACACTCTGAAACATCGAAAATTACGTGTAAACTTGTGGGAAAATAATTATTGAATTAAGCACCCCCTCCCCCCCAAATTTTATATCACCATATATCCTATGTTACCTGCAGGATAAAATTCTATACCTATGCAAAGTTTCGTGACGATATCTTCAAAGGTGTGGAAAATCTACATCTAATTATTTAAGCTACGTAGTTTTAAAAACAGTTTGATTTGGAAAACTCTATGCCACATGAATATATATAACTAGCATAATTTCCCATTGAATTTCAAAGGATTTAGTGAAGCTACTAAAGTACAACATACAAACACTTTAAAATACCTATATAGTAGATACTTTTTAACTTACAATTAGCTTTTCTTAACAATTAATCGTATTTGCTTGTAACAATCCGTTTCTGAGCCTATTGCATTAAAATATAATGATAATTTTATTTCCTATCATATATATCATTTTCGCCAAATCCAGCTTCATTTCTTGTGTAATTATGCCTATGAAATGTTTACATTTATGTCTTGTAAGCAAGAAACCCGTGAAAAAGTTGTCCATGATTGAACACTGACTGGTAAATGTACACCAGATACGTGAGCTTATTTACATTAATAAACATTATAATGTAGAATATAATTATTTTACTTACAAAAAATGTAAGATTCCAGTATTCAATAGATGAAAGAAGGTTCAATTGCTTTCATCAATGGTTATAAATGTTTCTTGAATAATAATCAGTATCTACTTACGTTGCTATCCATAAACATCGATCGTTTCGTTGCTTAAACAAAAGTGCAAATCGTATAACGCTAAACTTTCATCTATTTGTATGCTTCATTGAAGCTAATTGAATCGGAGATAACAATGACAGCCACCTTGGTAACGCCCAGAAAGAGTACAAAAATCCACAAAATTTCGAAACATATAACGTAATTCTGAGAACTTCGACCGTATAACATGTAAACTTCGCAGGAATAAGATAGCATAGAGTTTTATTCGTCGAATAAAGCAAAAATGAAAAAAATCGGTCCATATTTACATATTTTTATGCTTGAAGGAAAAATACCTTGCAAGTCAAGAAATGGATTCATATGTGTTATCTTATGGAAAAATGTTAATCCCCTATATTGGCAGCACTGATTAATCCTGGTAGACAAAACCTTGACCATTCACTAAGTTAGGATGTAAGGAAGAATCGTACCAAATTTGGTTATTCTAGCTTTTATCATTTAGGAGGAGTTCCATGAACAAACATACAAACACATAAACACACTTCAAAATGTATTATAGATGATGGAAAGTTCATTATTTGTTACCAGTAAAGTGGTACCTCTGACTGGCTTACATGATTCATTTACTATGTTTTTTCTTATTATCTTCGACTGTAAGTCCTTAATATCAAATTTCATGAAAATCCATTTGGTAGAAGCCGAGAAGGAACATGCGGATGGACAGACCAATGTTAATAGGCACTTATGCTGGAAGCGAAACGTGCCTAAAAAAATCTAAAATTATTTAAAACATGGGCTTAGCCCCCTCCCCCCCAAAACGCTTAAGTTTTCTGACTTAAGAACCTTAAACTCTTAGAGTTTATAAAAAACAGATATATAGGTACCCAGGAGCCCCTGCTGTAGTTGAGGGGACCCCAAATTGTCCAAATGTTTGGTGGAATATTTTTTGTTAGAATTGGCCCTCCTCCAAGAGAAAATCCTGGGTGCGTGCCTGCATTTGAGTAATGTGACAATCTTTATGTTCAAGTTCATTCCGTTGTCATAAATTATACCTTCTTTTACACTTACAAAGTACTGTAATTATCCGATTATAATATGCACCCTATATAACATGCACCCATGTTTTTACGAGTGAAATGTGAAAATTGTCTTATCACCATGTATAATACGCAACACATTTTTTATAAAAAGATCACTTTAATTTTTCACTTGGTTATTAGCAATATCGAGACAGTTCTTGTCTTGCCGCCAAGCAAGATTTGTGCAAGTGTTTACAAAAACTTTAGGTCTATATAGTTTTGATTCTCACTTTAAAGACTGATACAATGTATAAAAACAAGTCTGAATGTCGCATTGTGTAATAATCTGGTCAGTTGGAATAACTGTTCTTGCCTTGCCGCCCATTTAAGAAATAAATTGTGCGAAACACATTGCAAAAATTTTCTCGTATACAAAACATCTCGATATGTAAAAGTACTTTATTTTAGAAGTCTATCACATGAGTTTACAAACACAGCGGATGGTAAAGGACATTTGCATGTTTGTAAAAACTCAAAATTAAGATAGATTCTTGTCTTCGCCTATGAATTGCTGCCTCTAATATGTTGCCACCCGGGTACGATGCACCCCTTGCGCCCATATGCCGGCACGGCCCTGTTGCCGCCAGGCGAGATAGTTTAAGTCATTTATGTGAATATCATGTCCAGTTCTGACTCTGTCATCATACAAGCCAGTCGAAGTATATAAAATAATATTTGTTGCTCGCGACTTGCATTTTATTATAATTAATCGTGATGACCCTCATCTACTGCACTGATTTTTTTTTAAAAAGTGTGGCTTTAAAAAGTGTTGTCTCACAAACGCCATAGATGGTTCTGAATACGATGATGATATGATGATTTCACCAAAGTGGATAATGAGGATGAAGATGACATTCTCGGCGATACCATTTACGTGGACGATGAGAGAGAAAACAAAATCGTAGACAAACTATTTGAGGACAGCGAGGGCAATGATAATGAATTCAGAAGCTTTAGTGATTCGGACAGCTAAAAGTAAATAAATAATTATTCTTATTTTTGTTCTGAAAAAAGATATTTAAAGGAATGTTATCGAAATGCTTTGAAATGTACAATTTATTGGTAAAAATGTCTGAAAATATAAATTATATCCTTACTGAAAAAAGTTGTATGCATTTGTTACCATGCATAACATGCACCCTAACTTTTTGTCAATTTTTCGTGAAAAAAATGCGTACTATAATCAGAAATTTACAGTATTCAAGTTCATTTCTTCATCATAGATATTTCATTTCTTTCATTTACTACATTCTGTGTACACACAAAAGTACATCAAATGTAATTAAATGTTTAGAATAGATCTTGTGTACTTAAGTTACTACAAAAATTGTTTTTGTCACAAACAATTAATTAGACTGTGTGAGAAATTTTTTATGATAAAAATAAATTGCAACTTTCTAGCTGGATTTTTCTCAATCTTCTCAAGAATAAGTGTCATTAATGTGTATATGTATTCTCAAATTTTCAGCTTTCAATCTTTTACACCTTCAGAAATTAAAAAAATCTGATGTGGCCAACACATGACTTTTTCCATATTTGGGGTATAGATATTTAAATTATTATGAATAGCATTATGAGGCAAAATTATCATTTCGTATCGTAAAAGAATACAGTCGTCCTTATTGCCATAAATTACGTATATTTTGAATATGTTTACAGAATTCACTGCTACATGGTGGTGGCGCTGTATACTGGTATTAAGAAAAAGCAAAATATCTCCGAAATGGATGGTTCTACGAAAATTTGTTTCAAACAAAACTTGGAAGAAATATTATTCTCTACAACACACATACAGACATCATTCCGAAAATAGTCTAAACGTGTTCTAGGGACCTCGAAACATGTATTTCCGTTGAAATCTCGAAGTCGATTTTTTTCATGAACAATACTTTCCCATTACTACGTATGGAGGAAGTAAAAAACAGAACTTTACACCCTCAAAGACACTAAGAAACTACTGTCACCCTGAGGAATGCTGGGATTACACACACACGGCTCCCGGTAAATGAGTGCTAGGACATTATAGTTTCGACAGTTTTGCAATGGAACATGCTATTTACATTCTAAATGTCTTCATATTCAGTATTGAAGCTCTTTTCATAAAAATTTTAAGCCGATTGCTTACTTATGCATAAAAATATCTAGTTTTAATGTAACTACAGACACTAATATATTGATTTACATTTGCATACATCAATCTTTAAGACACCGATTCTAAGCTGAGTGACAAATTTTAAGGAGCTAAAAAGGGAAAAAAGGGTTGGCTTACAATCAAGTAAATACGGTATTTTCAAAATCCAAATCTAAAGAAAATCAAATTGCAGCAGTACAGAAATCTACCCTCCAAGCCCTCTATCATTTATGATTTCATCACAATTTCAATTTAAGCAACTGCACAGACATACATACTGATACCAAAGTGAAAATATAAGCTGATTTTAAAAAAAAAGTGCTAAAAAGTATAAGTATGCAATGGCATCACCAGTGGAAAAGTCTGATCCTACCATAAAAAAACCTAAGTCCATCCAGATTATTTGAAGGATTAATAATGGATTTTACTATACTTATTTAATCGGACAGAGGTGTCACTTGATTTTGTTTCTTTGATGAAACTAAATGACAACATTTGCATCACCACCATCATCAGTACCTTACTCCCGCCACCATGCTACTTCAGTTGAGTCTAGCAGCTTAAACTCAAACATGATATGTGTAGAATCGCTAGGCCCTTTTTTTGTCGTTCAGATCATCCGTACCAGCATAATAGATTTGGACTATCAGTTATGATTTTTTGTGTAATATAACATCATTTCTATCGAAAAACTAATAGAAATTAGGCTGATAAAGTTTTTAAACAAAAATAATCTATTGATAAAATCCCAACATGGTTTCTCCAAAAATAAATCTACACAAAATGCAAATGCAGAATATATAAATGCTATTAAGTAAATATTCTTATGTCGCTCTAAAGAAGTTAGTTTGAAGTGAATGCTAGTAGAAAAAATCCAGTGTAGATGATTCACTGAAGTTATATTTTCTTGTAAATTTCATGATAAATTGGATAAAGCAAAAGCCTTTTTAAAAAACTTTTATAATTTTTGATCACACGTATATTCTGATATATACAATATCATATCTCCGCTTCTACTGAACGAAATAGGACAATTTTCACCATGTAACTTCTATAGTGATTATTAACGACTACTGTACAAATCAAAATGATACTTACTGTACCACCTAGTTCAATGTTTTGCTGCTAGATGGCACTTCTTATGCGTGCCATTCTGCCTTCCAAGAACTTCCAATTTTGGCCATGATGAGGCACTGTGTGCATTAGTCGCTTAGATGCGATGTTTTTTACATTCCCATTCTTGGCGGAATGGGATTTTCCTGAGTCCAGCTAAATAGGCTTGCAAGTTTTCTTAGAACAATTATGTTTTGTATGTAAGTTATAATAGGTGCCTAAAATGGAACCTATTCCTCAGACACAGTTTGCAAGCTAAACAGGCTCCATTTGTGGCACAACACTCAGGGGGGGATATATTGCCAGTATACGCTGCTATTGTTAGTTGAACACTCAGCTCCAACAAAAAGGAGGGAAATCCAGTGCCAGCTTTAATGTGCTCTTTACAAAGAGCACCAAGGGAGCAACTGCTTAATGTCCCTTCTGAAGGACGTAGCTCTGACTTGCAGGCTCTTCTCAAAACACACAAGTATGGGACAGGACAATCCCAGGTTGAAAAATCCAATCTCCAGCTAATTTGAATCTGCGAAAGCTGAGTGGAGGGGCAATGCTCTAGCCATTCCATCACTGGAACCCCTGTGATATTTTTTGTATACAAATTCCTTGGCAGCAAGTGGTAAAGAAGCTGCATGGTAATACTCAAGGATATAGCCCAAAGAGGAATATTTATAGCCTTTGAATCCCTAGCACCAATATGTTCAGTATTTATTTATTTAATTTTATTTATATTCTCAAGCTCATTAACAGCACTTTATGGCCTTTGTAATTAGCATAATAACAATAACAAAGACAAACATATACGACCATGCCCTGGCAGGATTTGAACCTGCAACCATAGCATTAGGAGCTAGACATGCTAACCATCCCTCTACCAAGGCTGGACTGATGGAAGAAGAGTTTCAACTTATTATAGAAAAATTACAAATTTTTCAATACCACATACAGAGGTAAGTCATCTTACTACATATATTATACATGAATAACTTTAACTCACTTTTCCAGTAGATCGCTTGGCACCAAAAATTCTGGCACGTATAAGACCTTCACGATTTGGGGTTTTTAGTAATTTAATTTTCTTGGGTAAATGCATTGCCATGTATTCTTGAAGACCCTCATGAAGGCCACCTATGGAATTAAAAGCAACATAAAACTATAAATATAAAACTCTTATTACAAAAATTAATAATGTTTCTAAACTTAGAACAGTAATTTACACTCCATTTCCAATTGGGCTTGAATTGCATTTTAACATTCCTCATGTCATTGTAAAATCACACAAGGTCCAAAGAAACTTGTGTTCCGTTTATTGCATCTTGACTTTACTCTTGACCAGAACTTTGTCTCGTTTTAGCAATACAATCACCATCATACTCAAGTTACCAAAATGTCTGGGGATTCCTCTAGCACAGGGGTGCTCAAGACGTTGATCACCAAATCATTTTAGGTAGATCTCTGAAACTTTTTTGGCCCACTTGAAAGAATTTTTAGCAGTGAAAATGGACAATCACCATGTAAGCGAATATTGATAAGCAGCTCCAAGGTTGACATTTAATTAAATATTGCCTGTGAGCTCTAGTTTCATGCTATAGATCCAAACCTCCCTCCCCCACCAACCCCCTTCCTGCTCAAAATTTTTTCAACACTGAAGATGGATGGTCGATCGCCACATAAGTGGGAAATGATAAGTACTCCAAAGCTTGTAAAGACTGAGCACCCTTGCTCTAGCCCAGTGATGGTGAGCCTTCTATTGCCCGCGTGCCAATATTATGGAAATTGTCGAATCTTTTCCGCTTCGCATGCCAAAAAAAGTACATACTTGATTTTTTTTGCTTGCCAACTAAATTAAATTCGTGATCAAGACATAAGAGATTGAAATTTGTAATAAAACTAATGTTTACAATAGTTAACTAAATAACACAAATGTTTTTGCTGCAGTAAATCAGTACGATAAATGTTTTGATTGGTTTTTGCCTTTCGTTGGCGTGCCAAACAAAATCGTCTTGCGTGCCACTTATGACACGCGTGCCATAGGTTCACCATCACTGCTCTAGCCTATTATTTGTGACAAGATCTATCAGTACTTAGGGAATACACAGTTTGCAGTACCGAGTTCAACATTTGGCCACTAGATGGCATTACTTATGAGTGCCATTATGCGTCTTGAGAATTTCAATTTTGGCACTGTGTGCATTAGTCGCTCTTACGCGTGATGTATCTTACATCATTATTCCCAGAATTTTATTGTATTTCTTATTTTTTCTAATGATTTAAAATTTTGTGAATACATTTTCTTTTGCCATGCACATAGTGTTATTCCTTCCTTTGGAAAATCACAAAGAAATGCTGAGGCTACTTACCTTTGAGCACAGACCCTTTTTTAATGAAAAGAATAGAAGAAAAGAATGCCTTGGCCTGAATATTTTGCGGGTATACCAACCAAGAGTTTGGGTTTATGCATTGGTGTATATTGAAAGGGATCTGTTCACAAAATGAAGGATGGGAAAGGCCACTTCAAAGAGACCTATGACTCAATATCTTGAAGTAAGGGAATAGAAGATGTTTTTCGTTTGTCTTAGCTGCTGAGTTAGTCATGTAGATGCATTTGCTGTGAACGGAGCGTACTTTTTCTGTGTTCGCTGTGGTTAGTCATGTGAGGAATTTTTTTCAGGTTCATATTTTCTGCAGTTACAATGATTTTAAGGTAAGACCCTTTTCTTTCCCTTGCCCCTGCATGGTTTTATAATAACAATGCCAAGACGAACCTTTTTTCAGGCAATGTTTATGAGATGCTCAAGGTCACTTTTCCGACCTTACACTTGTCTCTGAACCATAGGCTCTATGCCTCAGCTGTTTATGGGACCAATATAGTATGTGTGAGAGAGAATAAGAGTCTTCTCTGCATGTCCCATGTGAATATCTGTATACAGAAAGATTGCTAAGAGATCTCCTTCTAAAAAATTTCAGACATAATACCTTAAGCAGACCAACTCGTAAAAAGACCGTGTTCGCTTTTGTAAGAGAGCAATGAAGAGGCAAATTAAGACTATGCTGTGAGTGTAATAACACAATAAGAGTAAATGCCACTAAAAAAAATCATTATGGACGATAAGATGGAAGTTTTAACAGTTTTCTTATAGTAAATTTCATGCTGAATCTGATTATACATGCATAAACATTCTGAAAAATATGGAAATACCTTTAAAGTTTTAAAAATATTTTAAATCATTATTTTGTATTTTGTGTATATCTTCCTTCCTTATAAATACAACGTTATATTTCGGCTTCTGTTGAATAAAATGAAACAATTTTTTTATATGACTTCTGTAATGATTCTGAATAACGACAAAGTAACTTTAAAAAAATCTGATGTGGCCAACACAACTTTCTCCATATTTGGGGTACAGATATTTAAATTATTATGAATAGAATTATAAGGAAAAATTATTATTTTGTATTGTAAAAGAATACAGTCGTCCTTATTGCCGTAAATTATATTTTGAATATGTTTACAGAATTCACCGCTACATGGTGGTGGCACTGTACACTGGAAATTACGAAAAAGTTAAATATGTACGAAATGGATGGTTCTACAAAAATTTGTTTCAAACAAAACTTGGAAGAAATATTATTCTCTACAACTCTTAAAAATGCAGTATTTTTCTTGCAATTACTTGTATGAGGTAGATTTTTTCAGCACCTTCCTAGAATAATTATCTTCTTTAGTTCGTGTAAAAATGTTGGCAATATGTGCTATGGCCTTCTCGTAAAAATTCATTTTTTAACGTTGGGGTCATTTGAGACCCCACGCGCCTACTTGCGCTACTATTTCGAACTTAAATATTTTTCTCTTTATCTCTCAGAGAAACGTACCTGTCTGTATTTCCTTTTATAAAATGAAGCATTTCCTTTTCGCCAGGGCTATGTGAAAGCCTTTGGCAAGGAATATAATGCCTTCCAAGAAAAACGACAGTAGTGGAACACTGGCAGCATTGCAGTTATTCCATAGTATTTTAGATTTTATCTCTTCCCTTGATGTGAGACCTGTGGAAATACCCTTCTGCGTTCTGGTTTAGGAAACCAAGCAATTCTTTATCAGCACGAGGAAAACCCTTGGTCTGAATACAAGTGAGGGATATGACCTGCACAGTCCCTTTCCCAGAAGACCACGGAAGGGAGGAAGGACTCCCGCGTGAGTGTGCACATGTCCTGAGCTCCTATCTTTTCACTGGTTTCCTCGATTTCCTCGTCAACGCTATTGTCAATTTCTCGCACTAATCCTTATGACCGTCTGTTTTATTATGCGAGAAATTTTGTTTCCACCACCTGCCTGTGTGTTTCAAGCTACTTAGTGTGTCTCCTACATCTCATGATGACACATCTCCAAACGAGTACCTGTGAGTTTTGTCTTTTCGCAAAAGGGTAGCATCTAAGTACATATGTGCCAAGATCACTCCGCGAAAAAGCCGGTAAATTAACGGGAACGCCACTATTGGAAAAACGCATTCATTTAGATCCCAAAGTTCGAGCTAGGTGCGCAATTTGCCTGAGAAATGTGGACAAAAAAACGAATCAGCGTTGCAATTTCTGTACCATGACGATGTGTTATATCACATGAAAACTATATGCAGTGATTGTGTTGTTAAATTTCAAGAGGTTAAATAAACATACATCTTGTTTATGCATCCAAAGTGGTTTCTAATTTATTGTTTTGACCCTCTAGTTCAGTAACATATCGAGTATTATAACCGTATATTTATTCTAAAAAGTTGAGAGGGTGGAGATCATACATGAGTGAGAGAAAAACAAATTCATGTATCCAAGTTAATGTTTATAGGTTATTGCACATTTATTTGCAAAGATTATTCAAATTTCATTGCAAAAAATAATAATGCACTCGAGTTTAGTGTAATCATATGCAAGGTAATGATTCTTTGGGAGGAAAAAGAGGTGCATATTACAGGAAATAAATTGCCCATAAAATAACGTACTAAACGAATATAACAATTATATAATATTTAAACAAAGTTTATAGAAGACCTTAGTGGAGATTAAATTAATTTGTTAACTCGCTATGAATTTACACAGAAGATTATGTATTAATGTGCGAAAGCGACACCCGAAAATAGCAGCTAACATAACATTAGAAATAATTAACTTCCATTAACAATATGAAAAATCTGATGGATGCACGTTGTTATATAAGGTATTAGACTTCTCATCTGAAATAATTGTTACGAAAATCAACAACTCGGCATAGATATAAACATTTTCTTTTGGGGTCTTTAAAGACCCCATGTGCCCACTTAAGTTACGAAAGGCCATGCGCCTACTTAAGGGTTAAGGAGATATTTGACGGAAACCAAAAAAACTGATTATTTATAAATAATTCCTAAACAAAAACTGCTTTGGAAAATTGTTTCAAATGAAAGTTGTAGGAAATTACATTCTCTATAACCTTTGTATAGAATTGTTTTAATGGAGAAATATCGCAAAAACCAAATCGGGTTTCAAATAAACCTCGATTTCTGGTTAACCGGTATTGTCCAAAAACTAATCAGTTCTTTTTGCTAATGCTAAAGTGTTATATATGAAATTTGGTATTAATATGACAAGTATTTTTTGAATTAGAGCACCCACAATCACATACATCCATCCATCCACACACACACAGACATCATTCCGAAAATAGTCTAAACGTGTTCTAGGGACCTCAAAATGTGTATTTCCATTGAAATCTCGAAGTCGATTTTTTTCGTGACCACAATACTTTCCCATTACTACGTATGGAGAAAGGAATAAATAAGAATTATGAGCTGCCTTTAAAAATAATAACCAATCGAAACATTTATCTATAATTTTCAGTCGAGACATGAAAAAGTTGACCTTCATGAAACTTTTTCCCTATTTGGTTTAGAGGGGTACACTGCTATAGTTTTCGCAATATTGTTGAATAAATGAAAGCATGGACACGTGCTGGAGAAGTAAGCGATCAGTGTGCCATTGCTCTCCAGCAAAGAGTTTGTACTTAATGTATAATAGTGTAAAAGTTATAGTTTTAGAATATGATGTTTTGCGTATATCCTCAAAAATTTCATAAAAATCCAATAAAAAGGTGAAAAGTTATGAGCTTTTACATAATTTTTGCAACATTCGCTCCTGCATTTCCAGTTTTTTAAAATCCCCTCCAGTCTCACAGGTGATACTTCATTATATGTCCTCCGAGCTTGAGCTTGTCACGAAAAAGAAAACCGCACATACAAACAAACAAACCCACACTCTGAAATAATATATAAAATGCCTGTTGGGTCTGAGAGAGCCAAATATGCACCCAAGGATTAATAGTAGTAGTAGTAGTTTATTAGGTCCAGAAATCAAAATGTACATAGATATAGGACAAGTCAGTTAATTAATCAAGAATACAAAGGGAAATGTAGAAACAAGAAAAAATCTGCTTTGGTTGAAATCGAACCTGGGTCTTCCACTTGCTGGGCAGATATTCTACCACTGAACTACCATAACAGACATTCTCCTGCCTCAAAACGGGAATATTTTCTTGGGTTGAGATCATGCTAGCCATGCTAGTATCAACCAGCTCCAACTGATGTCCTCAAGGAGGTACATCAAAGAAAACCCCTACCCTCTCAATTGGTAAGAATGCCTATGTTATAAATTGATGGAATGAACATTTCCCACCATTACAGCTTATGTCAAGTCGCATAAAGTTCTTGGGACCATTCTTTCCATCAGTTATAAGAATAAAAAGAGTAAACTTGATTAGTTTAAAATAGTTTATTAAAAATTTTGTTTTTTGTTGATTAGAATTACACAACACATCGTACATTTTCTAAAAGAAAAACATTTTCATTATTTACATGAGTACATATCAAAACCTATACAGCTAGACCCTGGTTTACGTTTCCCTGTTTTTCGAAGTTTCAAAGTTACAAAAAAAGTTGTCCAGTGTTTCATTATACGAACCAAAACCCAGAAGTTACGAAAAAAACTTACTTTTCTGTTGCAAATCTCGCAAAGAAAATGAGCAACAGAAGAAAATCATAATATTACTAATCAATAATAATATAATAATAATGATTACAAAAGAAAAGCTAGTTTAAAATATATGCAATTTAAAATAGATTAAATTATTATACTTTAAGATCCTAGTTAAAACCCACAATCTCGAAAGGACGAATTTGTGAATAGACAGAATTGCGAATAGATGGAATCTCAAAAATTAATATGTATTTATTTAAAGGCAACATAGCATTAACTTTTTATTTTCACCTGCATCTTCAAACAAAATAGCACCTGTTTAAATATTTAAAATCGCAAAGTCTGGACAAAATTTGCTTACTTTGGAAGAAAACTGAAATCTGTGTGCTCTCACGAGGTTTTGTGCATCATATAATGTTGCCGAAAATAATGTGCAAAGAGACATATTTCTTGTCTTCAGCTGATCATGGGATTAGACAAAATTTTTATCATAATAGACTGCAGGCATGATCATATTATGTGGAGGAAATTTTGTGTTACAATAAGTTTTTGTTTCAGAAACCGCATTTGTTACAACAGGCGGCTGTTAAATAACCAGTAATAATAATAATCAGCGGCATCTACTCCACTCTGGAGGAATGTAACCTTCCTTATTTTAGTTATTACTTATGGAGAAAATTCTCTTGTTTAACGTGATTGCACTTAGAGTCGCGTTTTTAAGGAACACAACTACAATGCGAAGCAACGGATACTTGTAATATTAATAGATGTTTAGAATAACTGTATTCCGTAATAAATGTCCTAAGAATACAGTGTCATTTTACTATATTTAGGGAAATGATTGTTTTGCCATAGGAACGTATCTCGCCTTCTATAATGGGAGTCAATGAGAAATTATACCTCAATTTACGAATTTTCAATTTACGAAAGGTTTTTGAAGAACCTAACTTTTTCGTAAATCAGGGTCTACCTGTACATGATTTAAAACTGGCTCACTAAAAAAAAAGGTTGTGCCATCACTGGTATACACTATAATCTGAAATCTTCTACTTACTAATAGTGCTGAGGTCATTCACCAGTAAAATCTCATGAATGAGTTCACTAGATGTCCGGTCAAGTACCGAGTGTACAGTACGGAGCAATGTATCTTGTTCTTCATTGAAAAAGCATATAATAATGCTTGCACTAGGCAGGGACTTGGGATATGTCTGATTCCTGCAACTGTAAGAAAAATGATTTTGCTGATTAAAATACCTAATGAGCTAAAAAAAATAATGGTAACGCATGGGTAAGAAGGCTACTGAAAATTAAAAGGTTGAAAATTGAGGGTAATTTTAATTTTTTTGTTCTGAGGCCAATAAGTAACTTGGATGTGTATTTACTATTAATACAATGCAACCTTTATATATAGAGAATTTAAAAATTTAGAAAAGTGCTCATGATGTGAGCTCCTAACCTCCATGTGCATGTATCATTATGCCGCCCTAAGTTTTAAAAGAACATAAACATCTATGACATCACTATTAGCTCCGGTGTAAACAAAAAACTTGCACAAGTATCTGGACAATGACTCATACAGCTCAAACATTTTGATACCAAACTTTCTTGACTTAAAGGGAATACACTGCCTGAACCCCAAACATCCCCTCCATAGAGTTAAAGACTCATCAATGCAAATATTTTCTGAAGGCAAATAGGAAGACTGGAATCTTTTCTTCATCATTTCTAAAACATTATTTATTTTAAATAATTTTGAAAAAAGTTGAAACCTGTCTTGCGTCATCATTTTTGGGAATATAGATAGTGTCCACTTAACGTACATCTGCTGATATGTACATTACATATTGACACTGTATATCCACACCTACATACGTACTGTCCCATGATACATACACTGATTCCCATGCACACATGGGTAAACAGGCAGTTTTGAGAGAGCCCAGCCCAACCCTTGACCCTCGTGGTCAGAGGATCTGCCTCCCTCCTATAAACAACTTGGAGGAGACTGGCCTCTTGAAATGTTTATAAACAGAACTCAACTAGCTTTAATAAAGGGTCCACTAACTCATTTGATGTAGCACGTCATCTTTAAGGCACCGACTCACAAAATACATTATCGCTCTTAACCCTCCGTGACTCACGCGGGGTGCTGTGGACAACCCAGCCTACGTTGTGGGGCGGCATTCATTTTAGTTTAGGTTTTACGACTCCTACCCTTCGGTAGCCGGAGTGAAAGATGCTCTGAACCTTTCCCGTGTAAATCTTTAGTTTTACCCGGCTTTCCTCTGAGTTCGGACGCTTTCTTTCTGACGGTGCACTCTTGTGTGTGGCAGAAGTAATGAAGCTTTCGTTTGCATGTTCGTGGATCACGGAATTTTGTGATGCTTTTTGTTTACTTAGTGTATTTGTATTGCAGAGTGTCTTCTGAAAATCTTCTAGTACTTTGGGCATCATATTACATTAGATAGGGTTCGTAAATATACTTTTATTTTTCCAAAAATTTATTTCTATTTTGAAGCAGATTTCATTTTATATATCTGAATTAGTTCAATAATTTCCACTAATTTATATCCATCCATAGATGTCTGAATTGCATTCTGAGACAGACAGGGAAACTATTGCTCTGCTTATTGGTGAATCTTCTGAAGAAGAAGTATGGGATTCCGACGATGGGTCTTCCAAAGACTTACTACATGAAGCAGTGAGCAAGATGTTAGTGATCTGGATGATGAAACTGCAAGTCGTATGGAAGAACGCATCCTTATCGGTAAAGACAATGTTACGAAGTGGAGTTTGGAGCAACCCCGATGTAATGTTAGAATACCCGCACATAATATCGTGTCTCAAGCTCCTGGTTTCAAGGGAAGCACGGAAGATATAAAAATCTCCATGGACAGCTTCAAAATTATGTTTGATCTGGAAATTTTAGAGATTACTGTTAATTGTACGAATATACAAATTTCAAAAGTTGCAGTAAAATTTTCATGCAAAAGGGATGCAAAGCAAACAGATGAAATGGATATAACTTGTCTTATAGGGCATCTTTTTTATTTGGGCATAAATAGATCTGGTCGCCAAAATATAAAAGATTTATGGGATCGGAACGGATTAGGTGTGGAAATATTTCATGCGTCCTTGAGTTATCAATGTTATAAATTTTTATTTCAGTGCTTGCATTTTGACAATGTAAATGATAGGGCAGTTAGACAATGATAAATTATCAGCTTGGAATGTTTTTGAATTGATCATTCGTAAATTTCAAGACTGTTACACAATAAGAGAATGTGGATGAACAATTGATTTGATTTCAAGGCAAGTGTTCTTTCCGTCAGTATATACCAAGTAAACCAGCTAAATACAGGATAAAAATATTAGCCCTTGTGGTTGCATGCATTTACTATACACTGAATTTAGAGGTATATGTTGGGACTCAGCCATATAAGCTAGACAATAGCCCAAGGGAGGTCGTAAAATGCCTTGTTGTCCCACTTTTGAGGGCGGGAAGGAAGTTAACCGCTGACAATTGGTTTGTAAGCGTGCCACTTGCAGAGGATTTGCTGAAGAATAATATTATGCTGGTGGGAACCATTCGAAAAAATAAGAGGGAACTGCCACCGCAGATGGTGAATGCGAAGGGCAGGGGAGAGTACAGTAGCATGTTTGCATTAAAAAATAACGTGACTCTTGTATCATATATCCCTAAGAAGGGTAAAAATGTCATTATGCTATCAACTATGGATAACGAAGATAGCATAGACAGCTCAACAGGAGAAAAAAGAAAGCCAGAGATGGTAACATTTAATAATTCGACGAAAGGCGGTGTTGATATGGTCGGTAAGATGTGAGTGACGTATAATACTGCTAGGAATACAAGAAGGTGGCCACAATGAATTGACGGACATTCTTATGTGAAATAGCGAGGGAATTAACAAGGCCATACATGGTAAGAAGAAGTTCCATGACAATGTTGCCTTTGCCATTGAAGAGAAAGATAGAGGAATATGGAGAACCTTCGACAGTAGGAACGCAGGAGAAGACGAAAAAAGGGAATAGCGGATGATGTGTAGTTTGTCCCAGAATGAAAGATATTAAAACAAAATTTTATTGTGAATCTTCCAAAAGATGGATGTGTGCTAACCATATGATGAAAATTTGCCCAGATTGTTTTAAAAATGTAAAAAAATAATTTGTGTTTGAAAAAATTGTTTCAATAACCTAAATATATTAAAAAATGCTTTTTTGTGATAAATGAAAATAATTTACGTAAAGAAGTTTTAATTCATTGATAAATTATCCCTGTCATTCCAAAAATACTTAAACAATAAAAAAATAAACATTTGAGAGGAAAAATGCAATTAAATTTTTTAAAAACGGTGGGGTGTCAGAGACACCCTGCACAAGTCTTCACGTTCGAATATGGTGCACAAGTCCTGCAGGCTTAAGGAATGTGAATGGGGGATGTGTTTCAAGTTTTAAGCACACCAAGAAGCCATATTGTGCTGACCCTCATGATGACTTCAAGTATCTCATACACCAACACACAAAACGTTAGTTATTTATTGAGTTTTGTGATTGCTTTTATATTAAAACAATTTTAGTCAAAATGGGTGTTGAGGGAAACAAGTGCAAAACATAAAAAAGGCGTACCATTATTTTTTAGAAGAAAATAAGCATTATAAACATGGCTTCAGGAAAAAGCAAGGAGACTTCACAATGATTTAAAAAATAGCATGGAGGAATTTCTACTGCAAGTGATAGTGAACCATTTAATGCAAGGTGGGGATGGTTCCACTGATTTAAGATCTGTGCTACATAGCATCAAAGTGACAGGTGAAGCAGCAAGTGAAGATGTTGATGCAGCAAATAAATTTCCTAGGGCTCTGGTGAAAATCCTCAAAGAAGAGGAATACTGTGCCCATCACGTTTTCTTTAAATTATTATTTCAAAGTTTTATGATATTTATTTGTTTTAATATACTGTATGCATGTTTAAATTTAGTGTTTTTATAAATGCAATGGTGCAATATTCCAACTTGATTTTGAATGAAAAAGTATGGATTTTAACATTACAGGAACACATCTCCATTTATAACATTAGTTTCTATGGAAGATGACTGTCCACTTAATGTATGGGTTATCAAGAACCTGTACGTTAAGTGGACGCTGCCTTATTGAAGTTACAATAAATGAATCCCTACAGAAATAACTTTTAACTGTGGGCTTTTGAACAATTCCCATTAGCATAACTATCCCCAGAACAGTATAAATCTTTCGCTCAGTCACAGGTAGCCAATTCCCCATTCAAAACTTTGGTTTCGTTATGCTTTTTACTTACTCCATACGTAGTATGGGAAACAATTGTGATCACGAAAAAAATCAGCTTCGAGATTTCAACGGAAATACACGTTTTGAGGTCCCTACAACATGTTTAGCCTATTTAGGAATGATGTCTGTGTGTGTGTGTGTGTCATTGTGGGTGCTCTAACTCAAAAATTACTTGCCATATCATTACCAAATTTCATATATAACACTTTGGTATGGACACAAAGAATAGATTAGTTTTTGGACAATAACAGTTAACCGGAAGTCGAGGTTTATTTGAAACCTGATTCGGTTTATGCGATATTTCTCTGTTAAAACATCATTATTGAATATACAATTCTTTACAAAGGTTATAGAGAATGTAATTTCCTACAACTTTCATTTGATACAATTTTCCATAGCAGTTATTGTTTAGGAATTATTTATAAATAATCGGTTTTTTTGGGTTCCGTCAAATACCTCCTTAAAAACATAGTTATTGGTAATCTTCGTGAGGATCAAAGTTGTAGAGAATAATATTTCTTCCAAGTTTTGTTTGAAACAAATTTCTGTAGAACCATCCATTTCATACATATTTAACTTTTTCATAATTTCCAGTGTGCCACCACCATGTAGTGGTGAATTCTGTAAACATATTCAAAATAAACCTAATTTATGGCAATAAGGACGACTGTATTCTTTTACAATATGAAATGATAATTTTGCCTCATAATGCTATTCATAATAATTTAAATATCTATACCCCAAATATGGAGAAAGTCATGTGTTGGCCACATCAAATTTTTTTTACTTTCTCCATATATGTAGTATAGAGAAAGTATTTTCATGAAAAAAATCGACTTCGAGATTTCAACGGAGATACATGTTTCGAGGTCCCTAGAACACGTTTAGATTATATTCGGAATGATGCCTGTGTATGTGTATGTATATATGTGATTGTGGGCACTCTAACTCGAAAAGTACCTGCCATATAATTACCAAATTTCATATATAACACTTTGGTATGGGCACAAAGAATAGATTAGTTTCTGGACAATAACGGTTAACCGGAAGTCAAGGTTTATTCGAAACCCGATTCGGTTTATGCGATATTTCTCCGTTAAAACATCATTATTGAATATACAATTCTTTACAAAGGTTATAGAGAATGTAATTTCCTACAACTTTCATTTGAAACAATTTTCCATAGCAGTTATCGTTTAGGAATTATTTATAAATAATCGGTTTTTAGGTTTCCGTCAAATATCTCCTTAAAAACATCGTTATTGGTAATTTTCGTGAGGACCAAAGTTGTAGAGAATAATATTTCTGCCATGTTTTGTTTGAAACAAATTTTTGTAGAACCTTCCATTTAGTAGATAATTAATTTATTCGTAAATTTTCAGTATAAAGCGCCACCATCTTGCGGTGAATTCTGTAAACATATTCAAAATATAATTTACGACAATAAGAACGACTGTATTCTTTTACGATACGAAATAATAATTTTGCCTTATAATTCTATCCATAATAATTTTAATATCTATACCCCAAATATGGAGAAAGTCATGTGTTGCCACATCACATTTTTTTCAAATACCTATGTTAAAAATAAACAAAGTTATGAATTTCTGAAATAAAATTGTGTTAATTTGGAAAGAAATTGTCTAAATGCCCAGTCCTATGTGGAGAGGTTGGATTTAAATGCCCAGTCATCAACATGTTAAAAATAAACTTCTCTCAAATTTGAATAAAATTTGATGTGGCCAACACATGACTTTCTCCATATTTGGGGTATAGATATTTAAATTATTATGAATAGCATTATGAGGCAAAATTATCATTTCATATTGTAAAAGAATACAGTCGTCCTTATTGCCATAAATTAGGTTTATTTTGAATATGTTTACAGAATTCACCACTACATGGTGGTGGCACACTGGAAATTATGAAAAAGTTAAATATGTATGAAATGGATGGTTCTACAGAAATTTGTTTCAAACAAAACTTGGAAGAAATATTATTCTCTACAACTTTGATCCTCACGAAGATTACCAATAACTATGTTTTTAAGGAGGTATTTGACGGAACCCAAAAAAACCGATTATTTATAAATAATTCCTAATCAATAACTGCTATGGAAAATTGTATCAAATGAAAGTTGTAGGAAATTACATTCTCTATAACCTTTGTAAAGAATTGTATATACAATATTGATGTTTTAACGGAGAAATATCGCAAAAACCGAATCGGGTTTCGAATAAACCTTGACTTCTGGTTAACCAGTATTGTCCAAAAACTAATCAATTCTTTGTGCCCATCCAAAGTGTTATATATGAAATTTGGTAACGATATGGCAAGTACTTTTAGATTTAGAGTGCCCACAATCACATACATACATACATCCATCCATCCACACACACACACACATCATTCCGAAAATAGTCTAACTCAAAAAATGTATTTCCATTGAAATCTCGTAGTTGATTTTTTTCGTGATCGCAATACTTTCCCTATATGTACTACGTATGGAGTAAGTAAAAATGTAATTTTTTTCTTTCCAACCCAATAAATTACATTGTGGAGATTGTACAGTGGTTTATTTTGGTCAGACAGGACGGAAATTCAGAGAAAGAATTAAAGAACATCATTCTTGTTTCATAAACAGTAACACAACCTCTCTTTTCGCCATACATCTAATTGAACATGGACACAACAATGACTTTATTCCTAAAATCCTACATTATGAAAGAAAGGGACCCAGGCTTGATATTCTGGAACAATTGGAAATTATATAGTGTGTGCCACTGTGAACTGGTAAATGATATTTTGTATCCTTTTCATTCCCCACTTCTCAACCTTCCTTTAATCTAATTATTTTGTCCAATTATCCCCATTGTTTTTCAATACCTCCTTACCCAACTTACTGGACTTCACTTAGTTCGACGGTTCTCTTTCTCCCCTACCCTTCCCATAAACATACGTTTCCCCCAATGATCGCTCACTCCACCATCCCTTTAACTCTACCCTCCTCCAAATCACCCACTCATGGTACCTATAACTATGAATTGCTACCGACTATGTGTTTACTTCACCTGATGATGTTGCACAGCAACAAAACCTAAATAAATGTTTATGCAGAATTACCAAGTAAGTCTTTATTTCTACAATACTGCTCAGGTAATTTATTTTTCAATTACAGGCAGTCCTCATATTATGACACGCTGAACCTACAACATTTTCAAATTAAGGAACATGCTCTGGACTAAAGGTGCCACTCCAAACTTTGAATGCTCCATCTTGCTAAAATAGTTATTCCCCAGAGACAGGTTAAATAGGAGTTTCACTCTAATGATCATCTATGATGGAAAATCAGTCATCTTGGTAAGTTTTCATGATCTTCACATGCAGTTTAAAGTTGACTTGTTTTATTTGGTGTTGATGTTGTTGTGTTAAATTTATATTACACATTATGCAATTTTTCTGTCAAAACCAGGTCTTAGACAAAGAAAGAAACATTTCAGGATTCTGGCAAATATTTTGAATTTATGAGAAACAGCATGCTTTGCTGTCCACTTTGTGAATTGGACAAAAAGTGTTACTATTCTAGACATTTTATGAACTGAGGATAACTTAGCTCGCTCTATGAATTATGCTTAAATTGCCTTTATCTCCCTCAATAATAGTTCTCTCTCCTTTGCAACACTAAGAAATAAGTAAATAAATCAGTAGATTCTCACAATTCATGACTTTGCTTATTCACAATTTACTGTTTTGTAACTATACTCATTATTAGGGTTTTATTCTATCTAATGTTAAAAACAGACAATAGTATCATCTGCAGGGGCTGAAGAACAAGAAGTGTCCGACAGGTTCTGTTTGTTTCAACACATGCACAACATCCAAACTACCATATATACTCGTGTATAATGCGACCTCGTGAATAACACACACCCGTACTTTTTGCAAAAAAATTCTTTTTCTCATATCTATGTACAATGCAAACCCTTGATTTTTGTGGGCTATAAGAACAAAATTACATCGTCATGATAAGTATAACTAGAGTACCATACGTTAAAGCATTAAATTATCGCCAGTTAACAGTTTTAAAATGTATTTCCGAAGAAAATAATAACATTGTTAAATTCCAAAATTTTTTATTGTGGAATTTAACCTACTATTTTCTTCGGAAATATGAGTATCAACTACCACAAAGTCCAGCCAAATACCTTGGATTTTTGCTTTCTCCATACGTAGTATAGGGAAAGTATTGTGATCACGAAAAAATCAACTTCGAGATTTCAATGGAAATACACGTTTTGAGGTTCCTAGAACACGTTTAGACTATTTTCGGAATGATGTATGTGTATGTGGATGGATGTATGTGATTGTGGGCACTCTAACTCAAAAAGTACTTGTCATATTAATACCAAACTTCATATATAACACTTTAGCATGAGCACAAAGAACTGATTAGTTTTTGGACAATACCGGTTAACCAGAAGTCGAGGTTTATTCGAAACCCGATTCGGTTTTTGCGATATTTCTCCGATAATACGTCATTATTGTATACACTGACCATTACAAAAAATGTAGAAAATATAATTTCCTGCATCTTTTACCTCAAACAATTTTCCATAGCAGTTATTGTTTAGGAATTATTTATAAATAATCGGTGTTTTTGGTTTTCATCGAATATGTTCATTAAAATGCCGTTATTTACAATCTTTATAAAGAACAAAGTTATAGAAAATAACATTCCTTCCAACTTTTGTTTGAAACAATTTTTCGTAGAACCATCCATTTCGGAGATATTTAACTTAATCGTAATTTCCAGTATACAGCAGTGAATTCTGTAAACATATTCAAAATATAATTTACAGCAATAAGGACGACTGTATTCTTTTACGATACAAAATAATAATTTTGCCTTATAATGCTATTCATAATAATTTAAATATCTATACCCCAAATATGGAGAAAATCATGTGTTGATCACATCAGATTTTTTAAATTTTAAAACGCTTGGACTTGCCCATAAGTATTACGTTCAATAAACTCCACATTATGTCTTAGAGATAAATCATCTATAATGAATAATAGTGGATGTTGGTTCTCTCTTTCCTATCTCATTCTAAAACTTTTTAATAGTGGGAATAATGCGAAAATGTAACAAACAAATCTGGAAACAGGAGACACAACAGGTAACATTAAGTTCATAGACGTCATTCTACAGAATTTATATTACTTACATTGTTAATTGTACATACTAGAATCATTAACTAAATAAAATTATTTCAATTTGCTTATTCTATGTTTATTTGTTTTTGATGCATGTTTTGCGGGAAGTCTATCTGGCGATTTTGCAAAAATTATACCAATCAGCTGATGAGCTAGTGAAATGCAGAATATTTGGAGAGGATGGAATTATAACTGTATAGAAGTAATTAGTTGTTCTACATGTATAATTACTATATGTATAACATTATATAACATAACATTTTCCCTTTAATTTACCCAAAAAGCTAGAATCTGGTGTGAGGTAGGTTCACTTTAATTTCCGATTTTAAGTGCACCAAAGTGTTACCCCTGTATAATGCACATCCCCTAATTTATGACCTGAAAATTTGATCTTCAAGCTGCTCGTTATACACAAGTATATATGGTACATAGAATCCCTGAGATCAAGAAGATGTAATATTTTTGTGGAATTCCCAGATTTCAGAAATATATAACAACAGAACATTTTATATCAGGCAAACATACAAAATGAATAAAACTGGGTTAACATTGACTAAGGAAATAGAAGTTGAATAAAAAATAAAATAAGATTCATATTCAGAGTACTTATCATCTTTCTCTTTTCACTCTTCGGAATTGACAAGTTTAAGAAGAAATAGTACCACAACTTTAGGTTAGCAGAGATAAGGGGTTGGAGTAGACATTTTTGTGAGCAGAATTTATAAAATACAGGTTTCCCTCACTTTATGTGGGTTCTGTTTATGCAAATTCACTATCATGCAGAAACATTTTTCCTACCCAAATTTTGTTTTACATGCTTCATATTTGCTCCTATATAGTTCTCCAAGCAAGTGACAATCATTTAGTCCTGGTTTCTCACATTGTATATAAGTAATGTTTATTTGCATATATCCTTTCGGTACACAGTATAAGGTACATCTTAAATGGTTTATTTGTACTCTTTTTCCTAGGAGGAATGCTAAAAATAAGACTGGTTGGTGTAAAGGCAGCTCAATAAAAGACAATACTATGCAGAGAGAAAAATACTCAGGTTGATGCAGTTTTCATTGACTTGTGTCAGAAGCAGAACTGAAGAATATATCATCAAAGAAAATTGATATGATACCAAAGAATTTCGCAGAATTCTTCACTAGTGTTAAAAATCTCGTTCAAATAGAAATTGATATGGAAAATCTTCCTGTGCCATACAAAGAAGTGCATATGCAAAAATAACATTTTACCAAACAGTGTACCATGCAAGGGACGTAACTAGGGCCAGGCCAGGGGGACAGAGATGTAATTATACTTTTATTCTTGGGGGGGACAAGGAGGGTCAATGAAAATTAAGGGGGAGCTAGGGTAATTTCCAGCATTTCCAAAATAAACAAAAGAATGCAAACACCTTGCTATATTTTAATAGCGGAATATCTCTTTCTCGTAAGTATTGAATACTTTTAGATTAATGGATCGTTTTTCATTGAACAGCTCATGAAAATCTGATAAAGCAATAAATGCGCTTTGCTTCATTTTAATTAAGGAATATGGAAATTAATATAAAATACAATGCCAGTTACTGACATTTAATATAGGGTTTTCATTTTACCACAGAGATATACGTAATATATAAATTAAATATATTTTTTAAATTTTAATTTTCTTATATCCACAGGGACGTAACTTGTCTACCAACATGGCATCGATTAAGTCAATAATATTTGGGGGCCCAAATTTTCTAATACATATTAACGAAGAAGCTATTTGTTGTTATAATTTATATTAACGCATCACCACTTTTCAAAATTCAAATTATCTTTGTATTAAAAGTAATATAATAGCCTAGATATTTATTTGATACAAACGTCTTGTTTATATTATCAATCCGCTACTTTCCTATGTCTTCAACTTATAACTCTATTTTTTCTCATTTTAGCGATTTTTACTTTCTCCATACACAGTAGTGATGGGTCGTTCATGAACAATTCGTTCAAAATGAACGAATCACTTAGTGAATCAAATGAATCATGATTCTTTGAACGAAATGAATCGATTCTTTCTATGAATTGAACCACTTTGTGAATCAAATGAATAATGATTCTCTGAATGAAATGAACAACGCTGCCAAAAAGAACGACAATCTGGTAATTGAAATGTTTTGATTCTCTGATTACCAACAAATTCTATTAGAGGTGCCGCAAGCGAAGAACTTAACAGTAAACACCACAGGGGCTAACTCCTATGGGCACTCCTTTGACGATCTTTCATGCCACCTACAAATTAGTTACAAAACTACGAACCCTCCCCCCTCAAATTGTGTTCGTTGGTTTGAATCTCGTAAAACGGTTTGAATCACGTGAAACAGTCTGACTAGGTGAAGTAGAAATCATGGAAAGAAGGAAGTGTTATGTGCGTGGATTCTCAAGAGTTGGAGGGAAGTTGTTCACAATTCCAACTTCCAAAGCACGGTAAGATTACGAACTTACTGCCATTTGATAAATTCTTAAAGGGTCAGCTTAACGATATTCAAGCATTTGGCATTACTAGCCTGATCCATTGCATTGCTCACGGTAGAGAAATACTTAGTAGCCCGGGGATTCTCAGCGAGTTCTTTCATTTTTGATACATCACACAGGCAGGTTTGTGGGTGTTAATGTAATGTCACTCTCGCATTCAATGATTTCAAAATGTTAATTTGCATCGATATCACGTTTTTTTCTTCCCTCCTTAACTTGGATATTTTGACTCGACCTTTTCTGGGCTTGATGCATATATGCAATGATATCGTCCTGCTGGCTACAGCCAATTCTTGTTCATAACTAAAGATAGTATAAATTCAATAATTTATTCCACCAAACATTATTAGAAAAGATCTCTTCTTGATTTTAGTTCAGTAATAAAATACATTAAAGTCACCTGAATTCGTACAAAGGACAAAACTTGTGTTGCTACAGTGTTATTATTGAATCTCCACACAGGGCCGAGAAGTGGAAGACATTTTGCAGTTACCCAATTTTGGATGGGCATCCTATTGAAAAGCTGCACAACAGCTTTGATGTATGTGCCCAACATTTTTCAGGTGACAGCTTTACATATCCATCTTCACAGAAGCTACTTCGTTCTGCAGTGCCCACTCTTTTCCCGACAATCAGCCAACTAACTGAAATTTCTCCAGAACATACATCTGGTAATTTTATAGCAATTTTCTGAATTTGTAATTTGCTACTTTGATTGTTTTCCTATTTATCTTATTTTCTGGTTCTTTTCTGTAAAATTATTATTACAATTTTATTCTAATTTGCAATTGTTGACGCAAGGTTAAATGTAAGAAGGGACTATATAGCCGCAATTTCGCTCTAATAAAGTCGTTTGTCTGTGCGTAAATACGGCACTGAGGACAGCTGTGGTTTTATCAACGTTTCGTCAAAAATTAAGAGCATTCGGTATTGTTTTTCCATGAATATGTCAATTTCATGTAATTGAATCTTTTTAATAAATCTTATGTTTTAAAATCACACTATTGTGTTGTTCTTTCTGTTGCCTTGCCTCTGCCAGCGAGTAGTAATATACAATGAAATAAACGGAATTATAAGGAGCCCAGGGCTGCAAGCGGGATAACGGTACTACTGCCATCTAGCGGTTTCTGGGTATCAGTATTTGGTTTGAGTAGTGCCCAGCACTACCTACAAATTGGTTACAGAACTCAATCGGCATAGGAAACGTGGTCAAAAATTTTAACCTTGGAGTTAAACCTCCCTGGTTGGGAGGCTAGTTACGTTACTGTACCATGCTACAGTTCTTATAGCCACATTCTGAAACTATACTGCCCCCACTGGTGACATCGCTGGCTCTTCAACCTTCACCATGATTTCTTAAGATTCTACCCATTTCTGTTGGTATGTTTTACACTGTGAATTGGAAATTTAGCATTCACATAAACAGTGTTAATTGTTTAACCAATTATAGAATCATTATGAAGTGAATAAAGTGAGTCTTGCAGGTAGATTAACAGTGTTTGTGGGCATATCCCTATTTTATACATATAAATACGAATTCTCTTTATGTGAATTCGTTTTATGCACCCCTTTCTAGGAATGCAATCCCCATGAGGGAAACACATTTTTCAAGAGAATTTTAGGCATGTAAGAGAGAAAGAGAAAAAAGGAAAAGTATATATAAACATATACTTAATGCTTGTATATAATGGATTTGAGAGTTTATAAGTAATTACACAAAATTCATAAATAAAAAAAGTTGCGAAAATCAGTTCTAATGAGCAGATGGATTTAAGATTGGCTACAAAAAGTAACATTTTAAAATATTAATAAATTTTACGTGAAATAAGATACAATTAAAATGTCAACTTCGATTAAATAACCATTAACAGCTCCAAAAAAAGTTTCTGGGATGAGTTCATAATAAGCGATTTGGCAATAAATAAAGTGACAGTAAATAGTGTTTAATACGTTTAAATTCAAATGTGAAAGGATACTGCGATTTTAATTTATAATAAAAATAGAAATTTTAATGTAGAAACTTTAATTTACTGTAAATAGCAAAACGAATAAGAATCCACTCACAGTGAATATCTGGTATCAGGAATTTGTCTATGATGTCCTAAACCATGGCTGACCAGAACATTAAAAGCATGCAGACGATACCCGTCATCTCTAACTTTTTGATCTTCCGCCGATTTAACCATTCCCAATTCTCCTGGTGCATCTTTGGTACTTTCCGACATTCTGTAACAATATTAAAGAATTCATGAGTTGAAAATAATTGCAAATAGGTACACAAAATTAAGCTTCTATAAAATATAATTTTCACCATTTTTATCGTCGGCCTACTTCTTAAAGACAATTATGTAACTTTACACGGTTCATGAAGAATTCCATGTTTGGCATCTATAGTTAAATTATTATGATTATATGAGTTGCTGTTGCTGTACCTTCTAGGCTGCAGGTGTTTTATGAGGGACTCACTATTTTTAAATTTTTCTTTAAAAGCATAGTCCTCTACTAAGGCATCATTTGCCAAATTATGCACCAGTCCCATGTTGTATTGAACATAACTACTTGGCAGTAAATACTCTTGCTGAGACGTCTTCTTTGTATATCTGCTATGCCTTCTTTCGAATTTAGCCCACTCCCAATTTATTTGAAAATATAAGTATAAACTAATTGTCCAAGTGATAGACGCACATGCAATTCCTAAACAAAATGAATTACAACGCCTGACGTTTGCCATTTTATTTAAATTATTTTATAAGATAGAAACCTAAATTTAAAACAACTTATATAGCTTCTAACATTGTAGGTCCTGTATTAGAACTGTATTTATAAGACAAATGACAGGACATGCGTCAAATTTATAGTGGATTAAATTAACACTTTAACGATTGAAATCTAGAAAGATTTTAACATAGAATTCAACTATATATAGAACAAGTACAGCTGAGTTACAGTTTTCTTGACAGCTCCTTGCTATTCTGACATCCATGATTTCCACATGTATGAAACTGTTTACGGTACCCCCGGTAGCCGTATATCGTCAAAATACGTCATACGATATCGATAGTCAGCATAACCAACAACGGAATTTATATAATTATAAAAGATATGTATAATACAAATTATTGGAAATATAAGGCAAGAAAAATGTCAACTCACTACCCAAGCAATTATTCAAATTCCTTCCATCCATTTTCTCGCCAGGAGACTACTACCCCTCATATTCTCACCAAAGCCACATTAAGCTGTAAATATTAAAACATTATTTTTCCTATTTCCGCCATGAAATTGGTTTTATTAATTTTTAGTAGCATTGGAAGTTTCTTTTCTTTAGTAACGTAAATAATTAACAAATTGAAATATCATCATATCATTATCTTCAAAAATATTAATATATTTATAATTTGTATTACCGATTAATGGAAGTGCTCTATACTGCTCAGTTTCTTCATATACGTTTTATTTTTGGCTCATGATTATTGACAAATCGGTATCGAAGTTAAATATTGTATTTTATATATACAAAGATCCAAATATATCTGCGGTATTCATATAAATAATGATATACACTATTCTTTAAATAAAACAACATTTTTACGAATTTTAATCCCTTATTATTCTAACAATTAATAAATAAACCGCCGACTATCGATATCTCGCATATGGTATATCTTTGAAGTTGGTACTACTTCAATAAGTTTATATTTGCCCGCTTTAACTGTGAGCACTGTGACCACTGTGACATTCACCGTGTGAATACGAATGTTACGTATGTTATGTCGAACTACTGAGTTATATGTGAAATTTTAATATAGGTGGTTGTTGCTTTGCTGTTTATCATGTCTAAGAAGTACAGATACACTTCGTCTGATGATGATGACATTAAGCCTATTACGACGAAAACTAAAAGGAAATTGACCACAGATTCTCCTGACATTCAAAGGTCTAGTGGTAAAACAACTATAAGGAGTACATCCACCAAGTTCTCAGGTGTTAAGAGGAAAATATCGAGTGACGATGAAGCATCATCTGATTCAGAGTATGTACCAGATTGTAAACCAAAAGCTAAGCATAAAAAAGCCCCGATAAAGAAATCCGTTGCTCGGGGAAATGCTAAGAAAATTAAGACCGAACATAGCTTCGCGCTATTAAAAGATGAGCAGCACACTAAATATGTAGCTCCCGGAGAATCTTCTGATGAAAATATCGACTTAAAACCAAAAATGTTAAATCCCGAAGGATATTCTACTGATACGAAAGCTGTACTGAAAAATGAAGCTAAGCCTAATAAGAAAGCAACGGACACTCCCACCGACAGAAAACCATTAAATAAATTGAAGAGACCTAAAAACCACGAGGAAAAAGTTGATTTGAAAGAGGTGATAGTCATTAATTTTAATAAATTAAGCATATATAAAGAATTTTTTTTATATGTATACATCAATTATAGGAGGCTGGCACTTCAGTTAAAAGAATGAAAACTGTTGATATAGATTGGGAAGAAGCGGAGGTATTGGCTGAAGATTTAAGTTTGGACTACCACATTGCGCGGAATGTTGTAAGACTTTTAGAGGAAGATAATACCATTCCCTTTATTGCCAGATATCGAAAAGAAATGACTGGAAATATGCCTCCTGAAAAGCTAAGAGAAGTGAAGGAAGCTTATGAATTACTAAAGTATGTATTTCAACTTTTTGTACAAATGCTTGAGTCTGTATTGCTTCATATTTATTCAACGGTATTTATACGTATTGCTAAAGTGTGATATAGATTATAACTTCCCACGTTATAGTCATCGTTTTATAGTAAAAGCTTTCCAATAATTGATATCTAGCCAAATTAAAATATTAAGACAAATATTTGTGAATTTCGTTATGGAATGCAGTGGGAAAAGTATCATTAATATGTGTCACCAAAATATATTTCATTGATGTTTAATTGTCTGTGTAAAGTATTTAAGATAGCTTTATAATAATTTATTCGCTCAGTATGTCAATACAGACAGAGAAGTCAGTTACATAATATAGTTAAATAATTACAAAGCAAACTTTTAACATGTCTTCTGAACAGAGACAATAAGCGAAAATTCTTAATCCTAGTAGGAAGCTTATTATAGACGAAGGAAATAACATGATGGGGACCTTTCTGACAAAGGTCAAGCAATATTCGTTGATATGAATGTCAGTTTTATAGCGTGTATCATGGAAAAGGAAATCATGGTTATTGGAAAAAAGTTCAGGTTATTTTTTGACAAATATTGCACAATTTTAGCATGGGGTGACCTTACTTGCACAGATGAATGCTTTGAATGTTTTATATAAAGAAATAAAAATAGAATATAATAATGGAAATTAACTTAATATTTCAAGATTGTAAAAGCCAAAAACGAAATACAGTAAACCCTCGACATTCGCGGGGGATACATTCCTGGAAATTGCCGCGAATGTTAAGACCAAAGACTTATGGAAACAAGTTAGGAAAGTGTACAACGTATCACAAATGGGTGCGTTTCATGCAATGGAGTATTAGAAAGAAATTATATACCTGTACGTTAAGGGAAATAGCATTTTAAAGTTCTTTTCTTCAACATTAATAATCCATTTTCTTCCTGTGATGAAAGAGGATAGATTAGAGAAATGCATGGTCCTCCTGAAGACCTTTCCAGGGAGGTTACTTACAAGAGTCTTCAGCAGAAGAAGGTGCATTTGGGATGCTCTTAAAAAACTCATAGATGTTTGCTTCATTTTTCGTTGAAAATCCCTTGTAAGGGGATGCATGAGCCTCCAATCCCATTTTAAATTTTATACTATGCTTCATCAAAGGGTCCATTTCAGTCACCATATCAGTCAGAGCCTTAGACATGTCCAAAATCTCTGCCAGTATCTAAAGTGACAACTGAGGCTTTGGAGTCACATCGCTCTTCTTTGTTGCTGCTTTTACTTGAGCATATGAGCTCCGCAAGATCCTCCTCAGTCCACTCTTCTATATGATAATCAAGAAGTTCCTCCACCTCACTCTCTTTGAGATCGTTGAAACCCACTCCCACATTATGTGCCAAACTTACAATCGTCCACACCTCCTCCTCTACCGATGAGATGCCTTTGAGGTCTTTCCCCGCATCAGGAAACAGCATCTTCCAGCATGCATTCCAAGTTGATGTCATCCATGCCTTCCTGTTAGCATGCCAGAACACTGGGAGATGATCCTTATTTTTTCTTTTGAGGGCCCTGTGGTTCATAGATCTATATGTCACCATTGGCTTTACCATAAATTTGCCTGCTGCATTTCCACAGACAAGAAGAGTAAGTCGGTCCTTACCTGCCTTAAATCCAGAGGCAGATCTCTCTTCCTTGAATGAGAAAGTGCAAGAGGGCATTCTTTTCCAAAGAATTCCTTTTTCATCAGCATTGAAGATCTGTTGCATGCTATATCCCTTTTTCTTTACTAGTTGCTGTTAAGCCATGTTTAAACATGTCAAATAAACATCATTACAATATAGATTATTCGGTCCTATATAAAAGCATAGATCTTTTAGTGGAGCCAATAATGGTAAAAATGTGAAAAAGTTCGCCTATGACTACTATTACAATAATATAATTAACAGATAAAAGAATAGCAACGTTCACTACACATTTGCATGAATATATAGACAAAAAAATCTGATGTGGCCAACACATGACTTTCTCCATATTTGGGGTATAGATATTTAAATTATTATGAATAGCATTATAAGGCAAAATTATTATTTTGTATCGTAAAAGAATACAGTCGTCCTTATTGCCGTAAATTATATTTTGAATATGTTTACAGAATTCACCGTTATGTGGTGATGGTGCTGTGCACTGGAAATTACGAAAAAGTTAAATATCTACGAAATGGATGGTTTTACAAAAATTTGTTTCAAACAAAACTTGGCAGAAATATTATTCTCTACAACTTTGGTCCTCAAGAAGATTACCAATAATGACGTTTTTAAGGAGATATTTGATGGAAACCGAAAAACCGATTATTTATAAATAATTCCTAAGCAACTGCTATGAGAAATTGTTTCAAATGAAAGTTGTAGGAAATTACATTCTCTATAACCTTTGTATAGAATTGTATATACAATAATGATGTTTTAACGGAGAAATATCGCAAAAACCGAATCGGTTTTGAATAAACCTTGATTTCCAGTTAACCATTATTGCCCAAAAACTAATCAGTTCTTTGTACCCATACCAAAGTGTTATGTATGAAATTTGGTAACGATATGGCAAGTACCTTTAGAGTTAGAGCGCCCACAATCACACACACAAATAGACATCATTCCGAAAATAGTCTAAGGGTGTTCTAGGGACCTCAAAAAGTATTTCCGTTGAAATCTTGAAGTCGATTTTTTTCGTGATCACAATACTTTCGCATACTACGTATGGAGAAAGTAAAAATTAAGTACACCTCTGCGACATAACTACAGAGAGGCAAGTGTATAAGCAGGAAATGTAATATAGGCTTACAGAGAAACTATCTGCGAATAATTGAAACCGTAAATGTTAAATAGGTATACAAAGACACAATCCACGAATAATCAAAACCAAGATTGTTAAATCTGCGAATTTCGAGGGGTTTACTGTATTAATATTATTTTTTTTATTTGATTGTAAATAAGCCCCTTTGACTTTGTACATAAAAAATACACAATTTCCTAATCACATTTCAGAAATGTTAAAAAAAAAGCAGCCAGTGTTGTGAAGAACATAATGAAAATTGGAAAATTGAATCCAACACTAAAAAATGAGATACTTTCAGCAAAGAGTATGACTGAATTAGATCATATTGTAAGTATAAGTTACTTATCCTTAAGGGCAGTTTTAATTCAGGTATTCATATTATACATCTATCAAGTCCTCTTAAACATAGATGCATGTTCAGGCCTGCAGCAGTGAAATTCAGGTAAAAATGTGTTAATTCAGTCTATTTAAATGGATTTTATTTGACGTGATCACCACACTGGCGATGATTCTGCCACATGACTGTTACAAGGTTGGGCTGGATTTTAGACATTAATTACTCACTACAGTCATACTGAGTCCAGCACAAATGGAAATGTGTACAAATTGCTAAATTACATTGAATCAGTGCCACTATGATGTCCAGGTGCATTGAAAATATCAATTTTCTAAGTTTTCTCAAAGAAAATTAAAATTTAACCTGTTTGAATTTTATTTGTTTTATTCCTGAATTTACTTTTGTATGCATTAGATCAGATGGGTTATCCATTTATAAGGCTGTTATTATCAGTTTAACTGTAATTATTCATTATTCTGACTTGAACCATAGCACCTAGGACATTTTGAAAGTCTCTTTATAATGTCGTTAAGTTGGTCATAGTGTATCCCTAGTGTCAGGGCCTATGGGTGCAAGGGGTGCATCGCACCCGGGCGGCAACATATTAGGGGCAGCAATTCATGGACGGAGGCAAGAATCTCTCTTAATTTTGTTTTTACAAACGTCCTTTACCATCCGCTGTGTTTGTGTACTCATGTGATAGACCGCCTTCTAAAATAAAGTACTTTTACATATCGAGATGTTTTGTATACGAGAAAATTTTTGCAATGTGTTTTGCACAATTTATTTCTTAAATTAAATAGAACGTTTGATCTAAAAATCGACAAAAATCTGGGCCAGGGTGCTTTTATAAGTCCGTAAGGGGCAGCATAAACTGCTGGAACCCAGGTGCCAAATATGCTTACTGGGGGCCTGCCTAGTGTATATCGAGTGCTGTAGTGACCACTTCTGGTGCCCCAAGTTGATCTAATAAAATGATAAGTGCATATTTTTAAAGGGGTATTTAACTAAATTAAACAATCATTTCTTTAGAGATTTATTTTTCATGCTTTATTATGTTATTGCCATGTTATGTTAATCTATATTTTTAGCAGTGTCATATTCAATAGATGGCTAGACCGAAAGTCTCTCTTGGTTCATTGACGACGGTAGGTAATTTTTGATCAATTTCGGTTTACTAAAAGAATGCTCTCCATTTGAAATTGATGTGGCGAATGTCAAGAAAATTTTCAGTGAAATTTCCATATTGGGAAATGAACTTAAAAGTTTACATTTGTGAAGAAATTCCAATATTTCTTTCTGCATAATTTTTACACTTTTTATCGAAGGCAGGTGGTTTCAAACTGCAAACTTCTTCAGTTAACTCGCGTTCATCCACATTGTTTTTATACTATCAGCATTTTTACAGGAATTTATCATTTCATCTTCAGTCATATCATATAAAGCACAACTTAAAAATTTTAAATCATTATCAATTTTGTATAGAGATGTGAATCATGCCTTTGAAGAGAATGTATTGCCTGATTTACTGCATCATAGATAGTATATTCTGTTGTTTCAGGTATTGCGGGTGCTTCAGTTTCCATTGTCATGAAATTTCCTTTTTCTTCCTCTTATTTTCAGGAGCACAGAAGGTATTCCTTTTTCATTGCAAAATTTCTTTGCCTCTTCAGTATACTCTTCCAGTCGTGACTTTGAACCAAATTGCAGATCATGTCAACGGCTATATCCACAGTTACCTCAGCACCCTGTAGAGATTTATTGAGGCGGTTGATCTTCTGGAGACAATCGTCCCAAAATAACAAGAAACGTATAAATTGCACATCAATCTGTTTTAGCAAACATTCAGTATCTGTGCATTCATATTCATTCTTTAATTTTATTAACACCCTATAAACATGCTTCAATTGTAACCTCATTGAATTCACAGCATTTGCTCTTGATGACCATCGTGTTGTGCCATGTTTTTCAATGTCACCTTAAGGACCTCCATGAGTGCAACCCATATCAATGTGGAACCAGTGAAACAAAAGAAGTTTCTCTACCTTTGCAAGATATTCTCTAATTTGACGGTTAGATTTTTCAGTGAAATGATAAAAAGCTAAATTAAGTGATTTCCCTGTACATGGTATGAAACGTGGAAGAGGGTTACATTTTAAAATTATATCCTTGCAACCATTTAATTTACCGGTCATATTAGGAGCATTTTCATATGAATTAAGCTCTTATATTTTGTAAATATGTTCCAATTTTTGGATTATTTCTGATGTAATTTCGTCTTTTTTGATTTGACAGCAATAAAATCAGTAAAGGCCTCCTCAATAATTACTTTTTTATCGACGACTTGGATGAAAAAACTGCTCGATAGGCCACACATTTTTGGGGACAAGGGTAAATAAAAGACATGACATTCAGAGCATAAACAGTAGAGGTGACCGAAAAACATCAATTAAGTTTGCATATGTTAACCTTTGATTTGGTGCAGTCATAGCCCTTCATCTGAACCGTTGACCGTTATAAGTTGCAAAGAGATAGAAAAAACAAAACTGTAACCACATTCTAACTAGTGTATAATAAGATTCCCATTTGATTTGGCACCCCCTTATGAAGCTGTACCCAGGTTGCCCCACCATCATTATGGTTCTGTGTATATCTGTTCACAAATGTTTAAATATTTTATTTTAATCTATAGATCTTAAATGTGAAAGATAATTTTAAATAGATCAATCTTTGATAATTGCTGATTTTGAATTGTATGTATTCATTAATTCACATCGAATTAGGCTGAGTATATACTCATATAATTTTCTTTAAAATGAGGCCATAGTCGTTAAAGATTGCTTCTTACTCTTACATTATGAATCAAGTGACATTCTTAGATACTTAACAACTCTATACTATAATTATGTTGTTTTTGTTTTTAACCACAGAGTGCTTCATTTAAGACCAATGCAAAAGGTACTTTAGCAGATCGTGCTCGAGAGCTGGGATTAGAGACGCCTGCATTAACACTCTTGTGTGGAAATTCAATTGACCCTATAAGACCAGCACAGTTTGTTTGTTTCCAAAAGACAAAAGGATTGGCATCGCCAGAAGAAGTTGAATTAGGAATGCAACATATCATAGCTGACCTCATCAGCAAAGACCGAGGAGTCCGAGACCTCGTTCGTAAACTGTAAGATGACAATTAATGAATTTATGAATTCATTTTTAGTATAAAAAATGTATTTTACTTGAAATGTTGTTTTATTTTTTTTTATTCGTGTAAAGGATTTACCTTGTATCACAGTTATTTTTGATTATGTGAATATTTTCTAGTATAGTAATAGCTAAATTTGTGAAGGATATTCATTATCCCATTGACTTATTTGGCACTTGTCACATTTCATACTAGACAATCCTCTCATTTGAAACTTGTTAGGGTCAGAACAGCATACCATAACTAATTTGCCAGTGGTTTGGTTTGTGGTTCAGTTCACAATTTTTAATAATGGTTCAGTTCAGTTCATGATTTGGTTCAGCTTAAGCATATGATTTATGTCTTATTTACTTATAATATAGAGGATATCCGCAAGAAGTTGATAAAATGCTTTGTATGGAATATAGCTTTATATGGGGCAGAAACATTGACGCTAAGGAAAAATGGTATTAAATACTTGGAAAGCTTCGAAATGTGGACATGGAGAAGAATGCGGAAGATAAAATGGACAGACAGGGTGAAAAACGAGGAAGTACTACGAAGAATAGGAGAGAAGCGAACTACTATACAGACTATCAGAAAGATGAAGGCAAACTGGATTGGACATTACCTGAGGAGAGAGAGCATGATTAAAGAAGTGCTAGAAGGAAAACTGGATGGAAAAAGAGAAAGAGGTAGGAAAAGGTTTCAGTTGATATACGACTTGAAAGGGAAAGAGAGCTATCAAGACATGAAGAAGACTGCGGAAAATAGGAGTAAATGGAGAACCAGGTTTAATCATGAATGATCACGGACCTGTCTATGGACAGACTACCTATGATGATGATGATATTTGCTCTAATAAAAAAATACAAATTTAATAAGTTTTTCTATCATGTACAAATGGAGTTGCAATAACTTAATATGGTGAGAGTTTATAAAATACAGAAAAATACTTGGTCTAACAAGTGCTCAATGTACTCCAAAATGGGTTTAAATAATCATGATACGAGCTCCTAACCTCTATGTACATATATCATTATGCCACATTAAGTTTAAAATAATATATTAAAGCATGTAGGTGCGTATAGGTATATAGGTTTTGAATCAGCTGTAATTTTTCATTTTAAATTTTTAACCATTTCAAATGAACACATTAAAGTTACCATGCGCATATTAAAAATAAGCCTCATAATAACAAGCCTATATGGGAGCAGTGTAGTTACAGCTTTCCCATGCATACAATATTCCTCTGGTTTCACAGGTCTCATCTCATAATGTTTCAGTCTCAAACATCAGAATTGCAAAACAGGCTTAACCTACTGCCTAAATTATTTTTGTCTTAAAAACAGAACTTTTAAATATAAATTTGTTTATAATGAACCAGTAAACATTTTACCCATTAAGCAAGAAATGCAATATTCCATTTTCGATATAGAGGATGTGACATATACAAGTATGTCATGCTAGGCAGATAGGTTGCAGGGTTTTTAAAATATTGTGATTTTTTGAATAATATTAAATTTTTTAATTCAATTTGAAAATAATAACAATATTACAATACTAGTGTAATTGCCCATCATATATGGTGGGTATGCATGAAATTATGTTAACACTTTTGCATTCTGATGATGCAGTAAGCATCATCGGAAAATGTTGCGCAGGTGTTACACTTAAATGTTTAGAGGAAGATGCAAAATCTTCCAGAAGTGGAATTTTGCATCCCAGACATCATGTGATACTTCAAGACGTTCTGTGACCATTCCATATACAGTGAAACCTCGATTTTGTATTTCCTTCAATGGTGTAAAATCAAGGTTTCACTGTATCACTTGAAAATAGCAAACATCACGTGGACATTACAGGTTTCATTTAATGACTGAGCTAACCGAGACAGTGCTGGCTTGGCTGTGTTTCCCTCTTCATCAACCTTGTCCATGGTTTGTTCAATGCATTCAACAGCTTTCATGTTAAATCCTGCTTTCCTAAAACTGTTTGTAATTGCTTCAGGACTAACTGCATACCATGCAGCAGTTAGCATATGCAACGCTTGTCATACATTCAACTTTAGTTTCTCATTCCTTTCTACCTATGATACTTCCTTCAGAACTAAAGATGTCCTGTACTTCATCTTCATACAATTTATTATTCCCAAATCAAGTGGCTGTAACACGCTGGCACAGTCTGCTGGGAAAAAAGACAACTTTAACATTCTGTAAAAATGACGTATGAGGTGAATGAGCTAGGCACTATACTCCTTTTCTACTCTTATGAAGCCTGGCCTTGGTGTAGGGAATAGCCAATCAGAGTGTTTTCCCCTTCCACCACCATTTGAAGTTTTCGAGAGGTTCGGGAAAGTAGTACACTCTTGCCAGATATCCGCTCCTGAAGGAAGTCGCATGCGAATGGTAATGCGATATGGTGCCAAAAAGCATATGGTATTCATTACTATCAGTCATTTTCTATTGTGTGAAAATATTTGCCATCCTTTTTGACCTTCTATTTCTTATCATTCTTTGTATGGCACTTTTTGTGTTTTAACAAACTTCCCGACTAAGTAAGAGATTGAGATTTGATGGAATACTTCAATCACGCATTAAAGGTTAATGAAGAAAAAAATTCTGAAAAGAGACAAATTTGAATCCAGGTGCATTTCTTCTCTTTGCTTGAATACCAGAGAAAGAACTGCTGAAACATAGCATGCAAGCCTTTTTTCTTTACCATTTAAAATTATTTATAATCATTATACAAGCTTCAGACTTGAACCAAAGAACACCTAAAAGAACGAAAATTTGTTTTCCTAGAGTCGATTGTTGAATGCTCATCAAATATGTCCTCAAATTTGTTTTTAATGCCAAGATTTCACATAACTACATAATCATAATGGGTTTGAAATTGATTGCATGTAATTATTTACAACAAGAAATAGGTGAAAATAACTAAAAAATATTTGTGTCTGATAGAATCAAAGAAGACTGAACAATGTTGATTGAGTTTTTACAAAAAAAGTGGTGATTTAAAGTACTTCAAGATGTGATAAGAAATTTTGAAGGCTGGTAATATAAATTCTAAAAAATACATTAACATAGAATTATCCGTAATTGTCTTAGATTTTTAATATAATTTGCCTAATATAAAGATCAGTGGCAGATTTGGAAACTTGCTACTCATGGGCCAAGTTAATTTTCCTCCCCCTTAAAAAAACTGCAATAAAATTGATTATATATATTATACCAGAAGAACAATTTCGTTCTTTATGGTTATTACCTTGACAAGCTTCCTTACGTGAGTACCAATGGTCTTCCATGATTTTGAAGTAATCTTCTTCGACCTCCATATTTTTAAAAAATCATGCTGAAAGCCCTCTTTACAGTGCTTCCTCATATACTATATTGACCGTCTTGTAACTTGGTGAGTGAATATAAAAATCCGACTGCTCCGATATCCTGCCCCCCTTCCCACCAAATCCCTTCATCCCTAGGCCATTTCCTAATTTGTCGTTATTTCAAATCTGCTAATGAGGAAGAGTAATTTCATTATTCAATTTATTTTTCTAGGCTGCATGGCTTTTGGTTCTCACCGCATTTATTTATCAAAGCCAATTAAACAGTGAAAACTGAAAGCCATGCAGCCTACATCACAATGCTGCAAAAGCCTTCACACCAAATTTTACTCTTATTGCTTTGCGTCCAAGTTCAAAAGGTTTTTTTTTTACAGGAGAAATACTGCTGTTATTACTTTATTTTGTGCCAAGTCAAAGTTAGTATCCAAGAAAGAGTCCAATGCTAGGGCCTCAGGAAGTACAAAGAAAGCAGGCAGTCATATTTCATCCTCTACTGAAGAAGAATTTAAGTACCAAAACTATTTCAACTTTAAGACGAGTACAAAATTAATTAAGCCTCATCAGGTATGTAAATTTTATTTTGTTTTCATAATTATAAGGTACATAATATTAGTTTCATATTAGAATGACTTCAGTAACATCTTTCAGATTCCATGTCTTTTAGTCTTATTTCATATTACAGTAAGTACTCGATTTAAGTTGTCCCACTTTGCATCATTTCTATATAATAGCATTGCCGAAAATTTCTACTGTCACCGCAGCACTACCTCATGCTGCTTTGCCACTGCGGTAACTAGCAACAGTAACAACAAGTATCTATGCAATTTTCTTAATGTAGCTAAATCTATCCTCAAATGTTACTAAATGGATTCTCTATAATAAAAAATTACTCGAAAAACATTGCTACAGAATGATTAGAAATAAATTGTCATATTTTACTGCATGATGTGTATTTTTTTGTTGAAAATTGTTTTAGAATGTTTTTGCAACTTATTGGACGAAAGGATGCTGGTGGCTATGTTGTATTTGCCAAGTTAGCCTCTCCTGTCTTCGCATACCATCAGCTAATTTAACATGAAGTTCATTACTTTATTTCTACCGCTATTTCTCTTTAACTTTCTTTTATTTTGATTTTTTCATGCTGTTTTAAAGGACATTTTCATGTAAACATTTATCAAATTTACCTCAGAAAAATAGTTTCACATTATGTCTTGGTATTCAAATGCGAACTACGTATGTTTTCATCCTTAACATTGTTACTGGATGTATCTTTTTGTATCTAAAAGCAATATCTATTTGAGTGTAGGGGCAGGTGAATGAGAGGGGAAGAATGATATTTGGGTGGATCAGTCACGATTCATGCTGTGAAGATGGACCAGCCTGTGTCTCTTGCAGTTACTGGTTTAAAGTATGACATTGACTTTATCCCAATAAGAAAATAGTAAAAATATTAAATTAACCTATGTCCCATTTCAGTATGAAAAAGAGATGTTTTTTAAGATCTCAGAACTGGCTACTTCGAGATAAAGAGACCAACTCATTCTCATGGTTCTTAAAGGATCTAGGTCAAGAATATAGTAACGTTGTAATTTAGTAACTGTAATTTTGTTTACATATGGTACTATGTTACCAAAGCTTTGAAATGTAAGTAGTGCCAGTATCAATTATGTCTCATTCATCTGATCAGCTGTATAACAAGCGAACACAAATTCGCAGCATTTTCAAATTTTTTGAATTTTCACTGCGGAATTTCCGACTTTGTATACTATATAGGAGTGGGGCAGTTATTTTGAAATGTTTAGATAACTACCTGGAAAACAAGAGAAGTCCAACTCATTCTTGAAAACAGTGACTAGTTTGTATACACAATTTTCTTATAATACGTTCTAGTTTCATGGAATTAAAGTAGTCGCACGCACACACAACACTCAGTCTGTTGTCAAAGAACAACACTGTAGAACCTAGAATGTTAACGTTGACAGTTTTCAATTTATTTCTATACATTTTATTTTATTTTTCAAAATCGAAAGGCGTGCCACTGACAAGAGCTTCACATGCCACTAGTGGCACACATGCTGCAGGTTGGCCACCCCTGGTTTAGTGTGTTCTGTTTGATTTTTTAATTCGTTAAATTGCACACAGCCCTTAAATATAGGTGAAAAAGTGCAGAAAGTGCTTCAGTGAAGAGATCTCGTAAATCTATCAGTTTGAAGGTTAAATTAGAGGTGCTACGGTATTTTGAATCTGGAGAGCGGGTCACAAAAATCAGGCCTCGTTGTACGTTGTTTCACTTTACGTTGCATTTCCCAGGAATGCATCCTCGATGTAAATCAAGGACTTACTGTATGATATTTCTTGAACTTACTCCGATTTTCTTCTAAATGTCTAAATTTTAAGAAGTGTATATTAATAATTCTTAAAAACAAATATATCATGCTTGTGATTACAATTAATGTTCCCAACATAAAATATTACATTACTAATATTATACCTTAACGTCACATCAATAATTATTTTTCTGTAATGGTAAATTTTAAACAATTTTCAGGTGCTTGCTATCAATCGAGGAGAGAAGAACAAATTTTTGTCAGTGAAAATTGACGTACCTCATAATATTAAAAATCAACTTTATGGATATGTGCAAAATAAATGGTTAAGCCAAGGTCTTTATTACCCATTGCGTCATAAGCTGGTTGAGCATAGTTTCACCGATGCATATGAAAGGCTAAGTAAGTTTTTTTATGATAACATAAAACTTAACTAGAGTGAAAATAATACATACCACATTTTCTTGAGTAACTGTTCCACTTTTTCACATGATTTTTATACCAAAACAAGGGTGGGGCAAAAATTTCGCCTTGTAATAACATAGAGGTCTTTTCAGAATACGGATAATGCAATTTAAAACACTTACTGGTATTTTGTCTCAGCACACACTGCTTTATAGGGACATTTTATTTTATCAACAATTGGCATTTGAGTTGTGCAACGTAAAGATTGATAACCATCATGTTGAGATAAAAGAGCACAAAAAATAATCTTTTATTTCTTCCTGGTGAATGGCAAAATCATAGTTTCAATGAATTTTTATATGAAATCGAAGTATGTGGCTCAGTCTAGTCCCATGGTTTAAAGGTTAAAAAAGCACCACACTGCGTCAAGTTAATACAAGATTTAAAATATGAAATCTTAAAAATGAAATATGACACATACGTGAATATATTTATTTAAATGGTAAAAGAAGAGACGTTATTACATTGGGCAATACTAAAGCAGGGTTTTGAGTAATCATTTAGCAGAATAACTGTAAGATAGGTAGCAACAGTGTTTCACCACTTAGAAAACACGCTGTTATATGAATTTATATTTTTGTGTTAATTTTATCCACCCTTCAATTGAAATGATCGAAAAAGAAAATTTCCATCTGATTGGGTGTTAAGACTAAAGTTTATAAAAGTGAAAATGTAGGGAAAATGTTAGTGTGTGCATATTCTGTTATATTAAAATTTCTTCCAAACCTGTCAAGAAGCCATATGGCAGAATAAAAGAAAATTTGGCTAGTTCAAGAAATAAGAAATTATTGATGATTGTTTAAATCCAGCTCTCTCAACATCATCTAAACCAGTGTTTGTCAACTGCTGGTCTGTGAAACTTGGGTGGAAAGATTAAGAAAATTTTAAAATGTTTTATTTAGCTATGAATCTTAGGTCCCGTGCTCTCTAAAACAGTTTTATACTTGCTACAGGGCAAAAATCTGTCATATTATGGCTGCAGATAAATGTTTTGAGTGCAATAACTGTGCACACACTGAATGCTTAAATGGTATTTCTGAATGCAGTGTCTAACAATAAGAAAGATAAGGACCATGGATAGTTGCATGTGATTATCCCGGCACTTTTATTGCTACACAAGTTCCATATAATCTTTTGCATTGGAGAAAGCAAAACAAGCGCTTGCTGTGAGACTTACTGGAGACTCATCTGCGAAATGGAAGACGGAAAGAGGGCAGGGATACTGGGGCAAATCCATAGGGTCCAGGCCTCTGAGAGCCCCAGTATTAGGATTGGTCATAAGGTTTTCCTATTGCAATATGCAGATGCAAAGCACACAGGCAACTGATACTAACATGGGCAGCGTTTTCTCCCTTTTCCATTTCCTATTCTCAGGAATCGACACTCGCTACTAAGTGCTCCTCAATGGAATAATGGCTTGTGTCTAACATTGTCAAGGACGCACAACTGAAAAGGCCTAATTTGGGTGTTTTCTAGTGGCAACATTGTTGTCGGATGCTTGTTGTGACACACTATGGCCAAGTCATAGGAACAGATGTCATTTTCAGTGATTGCTATCTCCTATAATATATTTTTAAGCTTGTGTTTGTTGGTTTGTTCATGGAACTCCTCCTAAACAATAAAAGCTAGAATAACCAAATGTGGTATGATTCTTTCTTACATCCTAACTTAGTGAATGGTCGAGGTTTTGTCTACCAGGATTAATCAGTGCTGCCAATATAGGGGATTAACATTTTTCCATAAGATAACACGTATGAATCCATTTCTTGACTTACAAGGTATTCTTCCTTCAAGCATTAAAATACGTAAATATGGACCGAGTTTTTTCATTTTTGCTTTATTCGATGAATAAAACTCTATACTATCTTATTCCTGTGAAGTTTACATGTTACAAGGTCAAAGTTTTCAGAAATATGCTATTTGTTTCGAAATTTTGTGGATTTTTCGTACTCTTTCCGGGCGTTCCCAAGGCGGCTGTCATTGTTACCTCCGACTCAATTAGCTTCAATGAAGCTTACAAATAGATGAAAGTTTAGCGATATTTGCTTCACACCTTTGTTTAAGCAACAAAACTAAGGAAGCGTTTATAACGATTGATGAAAGTATTTGAACTTTCATCTATTGAATACCGGAATCTTACATTTTTTTTAAGTAAAGTCATTATATTCTACATTATAAAGTTTATTAACGTAAATAAGCTCACGTATCTGGTGTACATTTACCAGTCAGTGTTCAATCGTGGACAACTGTACGTTTCCTTTTCATGGGTTTCTTGCTTACAAGACATAAATGTAAACATTTCATAGGCATAATTACACAAGAAATGAAGCTGGATTTGGCTAAAGTGATATGATAGTAAATACAATTATCGTTACATTTGAATGCAGTACGTTCGGAAACAGATTGTTACAAGCAAATATGATTGTTAAGAAAAGCTAATTGTAAGTTAAAAAGTATCTACTATGTATTTTAAAAAGTTTGTATGTTGTGCTCTAGTAGCTTCACTAAATCCGTTGAAATTCAACGGGAAATTCTGCTAGTGTACATATAATCAGGGGTATGGTGATCTCTCTTTATAGCACTTCTAGCATCCTCGATGTACTGTTTGCATCCATGTTTTCATCAGGAGCTCTAATCTTTCACTCTAATTTATTAGCTCTCATGCTCATGTTGGTTTATGAATTCCTTTTTTCTACCTAAGCTCTGTGATTCTTTGTTGTCTTGTGTTAACATGTTGACTTTTTTCTTCCTCTTTTCTACCTCATAATACAGCCCTCAATCAGTTCAAAATGACTTTTAGCTCTCACGCATTGCATCGCAATGATGTACTAAATAAATATGTATGTTCAAAAATCAACATAACTGAAAAGAATATGCTTTAGGGTTTCAATACTACAGAAAAAGTTATTCTTGAGGCTTTAATATTTGCTGCTGAGAACATTAATGTGAGTCATACCATAGAGAGAAGCAACAAGTCATGACGAAATATTTAAATTGTCATATTAGTGATGGAAGACAACGTATCTCAAACTTGGCATCCTTAATTTTTTCATGACTTATTGACAAAAATCTGTTGTAAATAGTTTTTAAAATTTTTTAAATTATATTCAAAGTGAAAAATACTTTAAGTCGCATTTCACATTGAAAAACCAATAAGTAAATAAAATTGTTAACTGTTACTATGTATGACAAAATATCAATGCAAAATTAAAATTACCCTTGGCAGTGTACAAATCGCTAATGACAGAAATTTTTTATCATAGCAACAAAACTGCTATCACTTAGTGATGTATTTAACATAAATTATGAAGAAAAATCAAACAATCGGTTTTATGAAAAAATGTCTCAAACAAAACTTGTAGAAAATTAAATTTTCTAAAACGATGGTAATGATGTAAATTGAGTTTTAAATGAGACATTTGGAAATAATGGGAAAACTACAAGAATAAACATCCACTTCCGATTAACCAGTATCAGCCAAAAACTTTTCAGATCTTCATTTACTAATGAGAATTTGAAATATAAGTTTTATGCTGATCTGATCATTAGTTTTTGACTTCGAGCGTCCACAAAATTCTGTCACATACACACACTCGGACATCGTCGAGAAACTAGTGAAAATGTACTCAGCAGACCTCAAAACGTACTTCCGTTGAAATCTCACATTCAATATCTTTCAAGAATATAGTACTTACTTTTAAACTACGTATAGAGAAAGTAAAAAAGTATATCTCGAATTGTCATATCCAGAGGGATACCTGTGTGGTAAAGATTGAATACTGTGGTTTGCAAAAGCAGGAACAATTTTTCCACTATGGATACTCAAAACCATGTTTGTTGAGGAACTGTTACACTTACTATTCAATTTTTAGCACTTTTTTCTAAAAAAATTGCTTGTAAATAACTCAAAAATGACATAAGTTGGAAATGCCAAAATTCCAGGATGATAGGTTTACATTATAGCATCGTATGGTAGAGATTTTGTGGCTCCAGTATCAGTGACTGGAAATTAAGTGGTGGATACAAATGCCAATTTCTAATAAGTATTCATTCTAGCAAAGTGATTTTTTATGTTACGAATGTAAGGTTGAGGTGTGAGGACCTGACAAAGTTTGCTAATTATCTGGTAGCTGGAGGTGAAATAGTTGCTACAAAGGTCCATTGCCAGTAACTCGAAAAGATTTAACTCTAGGAAATTTGAACTAACCCATAATACTTTTCAACAGATATAACACGATCATGACATGGCTCCCAAAATGATTTCAGAAGAATCTCATAGAAAAAGAAAATGAAATGGCGCCAAAATTGACGATATCAGTTTAACATGATTTTTAAAGGGCTGATATTCGATTAACACGACTGATCATCCAGTTTAACGTGATTTCTCCATGATCGTGGAAAGGAGTTGCAGACAAAAAATCTTAATAAATAATTTATTATTATGATCTCAGAAACAATATTTGTTTCCAATTGAGTATTGAATTCCCAGTGAAAAAATAGCTATTCTACCATATTTACTCGTTTAAGCCGTACCCCCGTGTATCCCGCACACCCCGATTCTTTTAAGCATCTTCCCCCTCCTGCGTGATGCAATTTTTTGGATGATCCCTTTATAGTTTATACCAATACTATACTTATAGCAGGAATCTCCTCCTAGATAGTCCTCTTTTGTTTATCACTTAACACTAGGGGTACCGGGGTCAGCCGCCTGCCTGCAATTACCGGGTACCGTCAATTGACAGGTGGAGGAATTTCTCGCTTTTGACGCCTATTTTTAATATAAATGTGTTGGTTTTCAATAAATAAGATGTATTTTTATGAGTTTCATCCATTTGATTTGTCTTACCGCATTAGAACTTATTTTTTGGGCAGAGAAAAACGGAGAGTTTTCAGTAAAAGAAACAAATTTATTTTTCTCGTGGCAAAGAACACATGAAACCCACTCAGAATGATAAAATTATAATGTTCTTGCTTTTATCATATGTTCTGAGATATTATTTGCTTAGATAACATCCAAATATGCAAATAAAACAAAAAAGAATTTTGTTTTTTTGAATTTGTGGTTACACGTAAAGTTTAGGAATCACTTTTTCACAAAAAGAGGTGCATAAAACACTTCCGATATGACTAGTGATCAAAAGAAGAATTTGTGATGTCACAGATGAAGATATTGCAGCTTTTGTCCTTTCTTTACAGGTAAGTAGAGGACGGACTTTAGGCAGGTAAGTTTACGCATTTCTTGCGGCATTGTCCCCAGACTAATTTTTTGCACTTTTCACACAAATCTTTTGTTCTGTTTTTGTTGGAGAGCCCAATCTGGCATTGCTTGCAGCTCTCATGCTCTTACCCTCCCGCCCAGAAGAGTTCCCCTCGATACTTCCTTGCTCTAGCTTGCATAAAAAAGCCAAATTATGCACTACCTGTTCACATGAGCACTATTCCAACTGAGGTTTCCTATCGCATATATGAAATAAAACCATTTGAAAAGACGCCTTGATTACTCATAATAACACGAGATGCGTCATTTTTAGAGTCAAATACGATTTTTTTGCATACCAAAATACGTTATGGAGCATTGTCAGACGGTGAACAATATTCAAGCGTCCAAATTCCTCCATAAAAAGGCAAAAAGGGTAGAAAAATAATTACCCATCAATTGACGGGTTGTGGTACTAGTAGGTAAAAGATCGTATTATGAAGAATCTAAAGCGGAGAAAAAATTACAACACAGTGCAAAAAGAACATTAGCCTAAAATATTAAAAGTCAGAAAATTTAAGAAATCTACGATCAATCGTACAAGAATTGCAGCGCTGAGAAAACCAAAAACCGTCATTAAAATCGGGACAGTCCCTTTTATGCCATGTGTATCTTGTGAACCACCTAACTCATCATGATCTCTCAAACACATGGCCAGCTAATGTTTATTATGAATATGAGTTTACACGAATTGATAAACATGAAATTAAAAGCCGAATAGAGGGTTTTTATTGTTATAGTTATAATTTATGCACTGCAATTGGAATTTCTGAAATTTTCCTTTTAGTATTTCACAAACGAAGCGACACAACTTATAACGAAACATGTTCCTTAATTGATTGGCGACATATATGCGAAACAACGTATAGCGGGACAACGTGTAGCGGGGTTTTACTGTATATTCCAGATAACCAGAAATTCCAGATAACTGGCTATCCCCATATCTCAAGCTTGCCGGATAAAAGGTTCTATACTGTATATTCTTTGTTGGAAAAGAATATATGTTAATATGTATCAGCAATCACTTAACTATTATGTAAAATGAATTTTTAGAACTACATATTTACTTAACCTTTTGCTTCAGTAAAATAACTAGTATAAAAGTGGCATAAGCACCAAATTTGACATCATGATATACCATTTGCAAACCAAGGTTTTCATTGTTATGTAAGCAAACAAAAAAACAAAATTTTAAATTCCTACAATGCACAAAATTAATGAATCTCTTTAACTATCATAAGCCTCTAGTCTTAAGATTAAGAATTGTTGATAAATGGATTTTTAAAAAATAAAAACATTTATTAAATTGTCAAAATAGCACCTTATACTAATTTGTCTACAGTTATTTCTGCATTTGTTTATATTTTATTGATTATTCTTGAATTTATGAATTGCCTACATTGCTGTTGTCAATAGCAGAGTTGTAACATACATGGATATGACGTTTGTGCATATTTCCAATAACATAATCCATAAAAATGTTGAGGCCTCACTGTATAAAAATTTTAAGGACATAGGTTTATCACGATGAAGTATTGTGTATAAATAATAACGGGTAAGATTTTTCATCATTACTACTGATTGTTATTTGAAACATCTTTTTAAATGTCACTCCTACTGTCCTCAAATTGCATAATTTATGTTTCTATGTTTGCAGTTCTTCCTTTAATAGTAAGACAAGTTAGATCAGAGCTAACTCAAATGGCAGAGAAGGCTTCGGTGGAAGTTTTTGCTTCAAATTTGAAAAACCTTCTCCTTCAGCCTCCACTCCGAGGAAAGGTGGTCATGGGCATGGATCCAGGTATGCACACAAACTACATTTATTAGGCATGTATTTATATATATTTTCAGGTCAAGATAATAAAATAGAAATATTCAACTTATATTTTGTAAGGAAATCATAATAGTTAGGACTATAACGTGAACTAGAAAATTTTCCTCCATTGTAAACTACAATATATAGAGAGTCATAAGAAGAGATAATAAAGGATAATGTAGGTTAACTCACACTCAAACACATTAAAATTCCCTTCGCCCCTAGAACCACAAACAAACTTCACAAGATCTTCTCCAAACATGATTTTAAAACTGTACAAGTCAACAACAATAAACCTTCTAACCTCCTCCACAATCCAAAAGACACAATACCTTTTTTACAGAAATCAGGCATATATAAAATAACTTGCGGAACATGTGACCAAGTATACATAGGACAGACTAAACGTAAATTAGAAATGATTCAAAGAAAACATTGCACATTTTAAACACAACAGACTCAATAAGTCGTGTAGCAACACACATACAAGAACACAACCATCCCATCACCCTTGAAAATTTAACACACTTAAAAGCGGTACATAACGACCCCAAACTAGACGCCTATGAAAGCATGCTCATTAAAAAACATAAATACAATGTAATGAATAATGATCTCGGCCCTCTTCCCCATTCCCCTCTTTACTATTTAACTGTCATCCCTCCCCTTTCACTTTCACACGAACATGCCACCGTTCAAATAGCTTTAACCACACGCCACACTTTCATTCTACAATAGCTACTGAAGATGGAGCGTTGCTCCCAAAATGTACATTTAGTTTATTTTTGAATATTTAGGGATTCCTTTCTCTTTTTTATTTTTGAGTGCGTGTTTGATTGTTCGTCTAAATGTTAGTGCCAGTATGAGTGAGTGAGTTTTGTGTTCCTTGTTTGTTTCTTGGGCGCGTGTGTGAGTGATTGTTCGTCGGACGGTCTTGTTTTTTTGCTAAGTGATTGGTACCCATCAATGCCCTACATTTCACCATTTCGGTGAGTGGCAGAGGTTGCGGCCTTGACATCTAGTCGCTTGTGAGGTGCCTTCCGGTAAACCTGTAAGTTTATCGTTTCTGTTTTCTTCCTTCATTTGTTTTCCGTTTTTTTGTTTTCCTTGTGTCTTGGCCCTGAATATTCAAACTTTACGGCTAAGGAGTTTCCTTTTAAACGTCCATCTAGCCGTAGTCACTTAACCCCTTCTTAATTATCACACTCAAATGAAAAAGAAACAAGACGGGCTTAAGGTATATTTATTCCTTGCCAGGGTCCTGGTGTCACTCACACTTGTATGTAAGAGTTTATGTGTCTTGTGACAAGGAATTTTGAGGTATTTACACACTCATTCAAGTAGAAAACTAAATTATTAAGATGGAAGGAAGATTTACAGGAAATTCTTTGTCATCCTTTCTAACATATTCATGACAAACTTTGAAAAACATTCCAAAGAAACATTTGCTTACTTTCCCAAAACTTGGCTCTAGAACAACAGCCATTTTTCAAGGACGATGTGGTAACATAACATGCACGCTTAATGCATTTACAATGTAGCAAGTATTTCTATTTTGTATCTCTTAATTGAGAGAGTTTAGAAGGGGCATAACAGAGACCTCAAACCTTATAGAAAATAATACACTAGGTTTGCTTAAGCAGTTTCGATCATAACATAATTATTTGAATAAAACTAAAATAAAACGCCACCAAACAAATGAGGTAAATCAATAAATCAAAAAATTTACATACGTACATAATTTCCGAGTTGATGAATTTTCTTGATGGAAACGACTTGAACAACTTCCTTTTATCACTAAAAAAATCTGATGTGGCCAACACATGACTTTCTCCATATTTGGGGTATAGATATTTAAATTATTATGATTAGAATTATAAGGCAAAATTATTATTTCGTATCGTAAAAGAATACAATCGTCCTTATTGCCATAAATTATATTTTGAATATGTTTACAGAATTCACCGCTACATGGTGGTGGCGCTGTATACCGGAAATTTACGAATAAGCAAAATATCTCCGAAATGGATGGTTCTATGAAAATTTGTTTCAAACAAAAGTCGGAAGAAATATTATTCTCTACAACTTTGGTCCTCAAAGATTACCAATAACGATGTTTTTAAGGAGATATTTGATGGAAACCGAAAAAACCGATAATTTTTTATAAATAATTCCTAAACAGTAACTGCTATGGAAAATTGTTTCAAATAAAAGATGTAGGAAATTATATTTTCTACATTTTTTGTAATGGTCAATGTATACAATAATGAGGTATTATTGGAGAAATATAGCAAAAACCGAATCGGGTTTCGAATAAACCTCGACTTCCGGTTAACCGTTATTGTCCAAAAACTAATCAGTTCTTTGTGTTCATGCTAAAGTGTTATATATGAAATTTGGTATTAATATGACAGGTACTTTTTGAGTTAGAGCGCCCACAATCACATACATCCATACACACACGTCATTCTGAAAATAGTCTAAACATGTTTTTGGGACCTCAAAACATGTATTTCCGTTGAAATCTTGAAGTCGATTTTTTTCATGATCACAGTACTTTCCTCATACTATGTATGGAGAAAGTAAAAAGAATAAAAATTCACGTATATTAAATTTTGATGCCATTTCTTGAGGGAAGGTAAGAATAAATCACTCCCAAGGAAAGCTAACCTGCAAAAACTGGTAAAATACTCTTCAGGCACTGGTTTCACTACGCTCTGATTGTTTCACTACGTTAGATTATTAAACTGATGATTTCACTACGCTCAACAAATTGGAACTGAAGCGGATTCTAATACTTTGTCACCAATGCGGGTACAAGGGAAAGAAAAGGAGATTGAAAACAGCTCTGTGGAAATATGTGTTTCGCTCTAAAAGCAGCCTACTGGGTGGTAGTTATTACTTCTGAGCGCTAAAGGAAATCCTCCGACGCTTTTCGAGTACAATGTAGCAACGTAACATTCACGTTTAATGCGTTTACAATGTAGGAAGTACTTCTGTCTTGTATCTACTACAAAGACTTGCCTAATGGACGGCTCATTCCTATGTCTTGCAGAGAATCTCGAGAAATTTTTTTCGAGACTCAAGATTCTTGAATATTGGGAAAAAATTTTCTCGAGAAATGAGAATTTGAAAGAATAGGAATTTCTCGAGAATTCTCAAGCACAATCACTAGTTGATAGAGCTTAGGTAGAGTGCAGCCCGACCCTTTCTCATCATGGTCAGTGGATCATATAAACAACTTTGAGAAGGCTTGCCTCTCAGAACCCAGCTATCTTTAATAAAGCATCCACTAACTCATTTTGTTTTTACAGTTGATGTGGCACGTCGTACGAAAGTCATTATTGCTCTTTAGGAATGCAAATGGGATATGTGTTTTAAGTTTCAGTCACGCCAAGAACCCATGCTGCTGACTTATGATGGCTATAATTAGTATCTCACAGGCCAACACACAGAATCTTTGTGACTACTTGAGTTTTTCATGTGCTTTTATATTTTAAACTATTTTAGTGAAAATTTTTATCAAAAGGGGGGATAAAGGAAACATAAGTATAAAACATAAAAAAATGGTGTACCATTACCTTTGAGGAGAAAATAAGAATTATAAACAAGGCTGAAAAAGGCGAGTCTATGGCAGCATTAGGGCATGACATAGATTTGAGCTGTTCCCTATCGTTAATACTTATTTGTACTTTCAGGTGCGTGATTGTCCAGAGTTTGGAGCTCGATTGTAACTAATTTTAAATGCAAATTAAAAATATACTGTACTTGTTTCTATGTTATTCAAATGGAAAAAATTAAAAGAAAAGTTTTTAAAAATTAAACTGATTGATCGAATTGGTTTAAAAAACTTGTCACACCACCGTACTCTTTATTGCAGTTAAAATGACACCTGCCACTTGTTTCTACGTTCTGTAGTTATAGAATTACAAAAATGCGAGCAATGAACTGGCTTTTATACATATTAGATTTAAATATGTATATTTTTATGTTAGTTTGCATGCATATGCACTTAATGAAGACAAAATGTAATAAACAATCGGAGTAGGATAGGGTGAATGAAATATGGTGTCAATTTAGCATGGAATGGGAGAATCACTGGTGAGACTGGAGAGATATTATGGAAGCTTTTCAAATGCAGTTGCTGACAGAAAGAAGAATATCTTATAAAAATAAGTTTTTATTTAAGAGCCTTACCATTCTGTTTGATGCGAGCAATCAAATTTTAGTATTTATTTACTAGTGTTAAATTTAATTGGATATATTATCTTTAATAGCTTTCTTTCATTTTTACACTTTGACAAAATACAGGTTTCAGAAATGGATGCAAATTAGCCGTTACCTCTCATACAGGCAGTGTCTTGAGCACTGGCGTTATATATCCAAGTTTGGGCTCAAAATTCATCCCGTTGGACCGAGATACTGAAGCATTTAAGTTGAAAGATTTAATTCATTCCTACAGGTAAAATAATTTTATTTTTTATAAAAAAATCGGTAATACACTAATTTTAATGCAATTGTCTAATTTAATGCATGTTCCCTTGTTTTGCTAACAATCAGTTCTCTAAATTACATCCATATGTTTCAGCTGAATTCCAAAATTTACTAATGTCTGCATTTGTCAAAACAAGCAGATTGATTCCAAAATAATAATTAATAAAACATACAGTAAAACTTCACTTTCTACAATTTTGGCAGTAAATATTTAATTTATACAGTAAAACCTCACATAGCGCGAATTCACAAGACGCGATTTTGTTAAGACGCAGTTTACATTTCACTACCAAACCTCACAGGATGCGGTGGTTCTCCTCGCTAAGACGCAGTTTGAAAAGTCAAAGCTAAAGTCATTCTTCAAATTTCCTGTAACCTACAAATGATAAAACTTCAAATTAAAACATTTTAAAGAAAAAACACTGAAAAGTGATTCATGTAATCATTTTACAGAAATGTTATGTCGGGAGATTCGTATGCATGCTTCTCAATACCTTATGGCCATATTTGTTACACTGTTTCACTTGAAGTTGCAGCAATGTTACTTCTTCCCCTGCCATTTTGTCTACCAATGTCGTGTTACAATCTTAATCTTTCTCATGGCACTCGATAATTTCCAAGCTGAAAGAATTTTGGGGAGTAACCCGGTAGTAACCTCATCTTCGTATTGTTTGTTCAATCAGCAGGCTCTCTGTGTGTCTTATCGTAAGTGGTTGTCTTAACCTTGCCTCCTGTGATTTAAAATATTATTCTTATCCTTAATATTTATCTTTCTTATTGAAAATGGAATGTAAACAAAAAAATAGTGATTTTTCAAGCGAGAAGAAAAAGTTCAGCGCACAGCCAAAAGCTTGAAATTTTAGATAAACTTAAATCAGAACATGGAAGCACAGTGCTGGGGTGGGATTATAGGGTGAATGAGGTGACTATTCGTACCATACAAAAAAATGAAGAAAAAATAAGAGCCAATGTAAGTGCAGCAACTTCTGCAGGTGAAAAATTAAAAGAATGTCAAAATGAAATCTGCACTTAAGCACTGGAAAAATTACTATGCGTGTGGATTGAAGAGGGCACCACTGAGTGATAAAGCATTGCGTCTTTATAAAACAGTAAGGCCAGGCGCACACTGATAGAACGAAACAAGGCAAAACTGCTCCAAGCAATAAAGAAAGGAAACGTTTCGACACGTTTCAAACACCGGAGCTCGCACACTGGTTAGGCGAAACGAAACGACACAATTTGTGCAGAAAACACTTTATTTTAGGATGTCAAGCGATGATGATGAGGTTGTTCCCATTCTGTGGGACTGGTTGGTGAGAAAGTCAAGTGTTACAAGAAAATAGAGAAAATGGTGTGTGCATCCTCTCAATCAAAAGAGGACGACTTACTGTTTGGTTGAAGGGCTCTTAAATGAACTTTGGCAGGACGAAAAGAAATTTAAAAACTACACCAGAATGAGCAGTGCATCCTTCGACTATTTACTGGAAGCCCTATGGGAAGCTATAGGGAAACATGATACTAATTTACGTAGAAGCGTTCCTCCTGAAACAAAACTGCTAGTGACTTTAAGGTAAGCAGAATAAAGAAATAACACACTGAATATAATTTACTTTTATTGTGTAGACTATTCAGTTTTCTATTACAATTTCCGAGAGTCAACAGGACTGTAACTGGGACATTCAATACTAATTTACTTTTCATGTATAAACAATTCACTGTTTTCGTTTACAAAGTGTGATAATAAACATCTCCGGTGCTAGAGTTTTCTGAAGAACCGGTCAGATTTGAAATCCCCATTCCCATTAGCGTTTGCTGATGAACATTGTCCTCTTCTTCATCTAACAACTTGTTTAAAGTTATCAGAACATATTCTTTGAATTTCCTTCTTCTTCTCTCTGAAAGTTTGTTAACATCTGGCAGGAGGCTTTTTAAAAAAGATAAATTTGGATCCTCAGGATCACGAGGTTTCACTTTTGATTTGAGAAATTCTATCATTGGCTGTGCAACTTTATCGGCGGCACTTGTGACAGGTTTTTTAAAGGTGTCCCTTTTTACCAGACTGTCACTTGAGATGGATGGAGCGGTCGCTGGATGGCTTAGCTGAGTCTCCTCTCTTTCTGCGTCTCTAGCTGATGCTGATTCGATGTCTTCATCCTCAAGACCTTCACTACGTTGCATTAAGTTGCTCTCCATTTTTTTGTGTTTGCTCATATAGTCATTCAAAAACGACATGGCATCAAATAAATACCATTTCTTCTTATTTGAAGGAGATGCTCCAGATTTCATGCTCTTGTCTTCGTGCAAAGCTCTTGCATATGAGTTGCACAATGAGTGCCACTTGCTTTTATATTCAAGTACTGAAACAAGAAAACGTCATTACGAACGAGGTTTCTTACTTTTTTGTTTTATTTTAGGTTTTTGGCCACAGGAGAATGCTTTCAGTCACTGCATTACCAATTTAGACTTGGAGCTACTATGATTGGAAAAATCGTTATTGAGACGTGTACTGCCATTTGGGAAATACTGACTCCAACCTATATGCCTAGGCCAACTTCTGACAAATGGATGCAAGTATCAAAGAGATATGAAGAGCTATGGAACTTTCCTCACTATTTGGGAGCCGTTGATGGAAAGCACATTGAAATGGAATGCCCATCATCTGAGTACTACAACTACAAGAAATTTCATTCTATTTTGCTGCAAGGGGTTGCAGATGCTGACGGAAAATTTATTACTATTGATGTTGGTGACTGCGGTCGTAATTCTGATAGTGGAGTTTTCCAACATTCTGCCTTTGGAAAATTACTCAAGAATGGTGACTTGAAATTGCCAGAACCTCAACAGATATCAGTTCAATATCAAGAAAAACTTCCTTTCGTATTAGTAGGAGATGAGGGTTTTTTCTAATGACACCCTTCTCGAGAAAACATTTGACACCAGAAAAAAGAGTGTACAACTATCGTCTGAGTCGAGCTCAACAATTAATTGAGTGTGCATTTGGTATGCTCACAAAAAAGTATCGAGTGCTTGAGTACGTTATGTTATTATCACCGAGAAAGGCAACAGTCATTACTCAGGCCGCTTGTGTTTTACACAATATGATACGAGAGAGGGAAGGAAGCATAGCTGATAGTCATAAAGAAATGGAAACATTGCTGGAAGAATTAACTGCCCCAAATACTATTACAGGAAGACCATCGGCCACAGCTTTAAATACTAGGCTACAGTTTGTGAATTATTTTAATTCGGAAGAAGGTAAAGTTTCCTGGCAAAACAAATATGCATTGTTATAGTGGAAAGAAAACCACTCTCAGTTAACACTATTGAATAATATTTAACAAATAAACAGTTTATAATATATTTAATGCAGGAAGCGTTAGAAGGCACAGGAGATTTCAAAGTCGGAGGATGGATTATAAGAACAGTGAAATACGTGGATGATCAAGTACTTCTAGAAAGAAAGGAAAAGGAACTCCAGAAAATGATAAATAGACTAGTGATAACAGGTAGAAAATACGGTATGAAATTAATACAGAAAAATCCAAGGTTATGCGAATATCAAGTAAAGAAGAAGAAAATTTGAACATAAGTACTGGAGGAAAGCCATTAGAACAAGTTTCAGATTATAAATACCTTGGAAGCATCATAACGAGAGAAGCAAAATGTACTGATGAAATCAGGACTAGAATAACAAAAGCAAAAGCCGCTTTCAGAAGAAAGAAACTCCTACTAACAGGAAATATAAAGCAGGAAATCCGCATGAGGTTGATAAAATGCTATGTATGGAGTATAGCTTTGTATGGAGCAGAAACGCTAAGGAAAAATGATATTAAAAACTTGGAAAGCTTCGAAATGTGGACATGGAGAAGAATGCTGAAGATAAAATGGACACATAGGGTGAAAAGTGAGGAAGTACTACGAAGAATAGGAGAGAAGCAAACGATTATAAAGACTATCAGAAAGAGGAAGGCAAACTGGATTGAGCATTACTTGAGGAGAGAGAAGCATGATTAAAGAAGTGCTAGAAGGAAAACTGGATGGAAAGGAAAAAGAGAGAGGTGGGAAAAGGTTTCAGCTGGTAGACAACTTGAAAGGGAAAGAGAGCTATCAAGACGAAGAAAACTGCAGAAAATAGGAGTATATGGAGAACCAAGTTAAACCTAGAATAATCACGAACCTGTTAACGGACAGACTACCTATGATGATGATGAATATATTTAAAGGATTATTCAAAGTTTCTGTAATTAATAGAATTGAAATGTACGTACCAGTAACACTCAATACAATAATAGTGTGCTAATGTAATTAATGCATTTAAAATACAATTAAATGCATGGTAATTAAATACTCACCTGTTGCGTTCATCTCAGTCGCAATCTCATTCCACAATTTATCTAGCACTGCTCCATTGCTATGGTCTTTGCAAGTGAAGTCATAAATTGCCCTTCTTTCATGTACAAAGGCCACGAGTTTAACACCATCACACTCCATGAGAAATACTGAAACCACTCTCAGTTAACATGCTTAACGAATAAGCAGTTTATGATAATATGTAAAGGATTAATCAAAGTTTCTGTAATTAATAGAATTGAAATGTACGTACCAGTAACACTCAATACAATAATAATGTGATAATGTAATTAATGAAATTAAAATGCAATTAAATGCATGGTAATTAAATACCTGTTTCCTTCATCTCAGTCGCTATCTCATTCCACAATTTACTGCTCTGTTGCTATAATCTTTGCTAGTGATGTCATACATTGCTCTTCTTTCATGTACAAGAGCCACAAGTTTACCACCATCACACTCAATGGCTTGAGAGAAATACTGAAACGTTTCGATGAAACGAAGGGACGAGAAACAGCATGACACATGAATCATCATGTTCTAAGCAGTTTGGAGCGGATGTTTCGCTTCGCCTTATCAATGTGCGCGCGCTCATTCATTTGTATGTAATTGTCATCTCTTGAAACTGCTTGGGGCAGTTTTGCCTTGTTTCGCTCTATCAGTGTGCGCCCGGCCTAAGCGAACATAATGCTGAATCATCCAGTAACGTTCCCTTTAGTGCAAGTGCAGGTTGGTTTGAGAAGTTCACAAAATGCTTCAACTACCACAACGTAAAATTAGTGGGCGAATCCGTCTCTGCTGATCACCAGGCGGCCGAAAATTTCCTACCAGAATTTACTAGGTTAGGTAATCAAAGAAAAAGGTTATAAACCACAGCAAATTTTATACACGGATGAAACTGCCCTATTTTGGAAGCGAATGCCAGAGAGAATGTACATGTCGAAGGAGGAGTGAACAGCACCCGGATTCAAGGCTTCTAAGGATTGTCTTACGCTATTGTTCTGTTCAAATGTTTTTTTGAGCTGATAACAGCTGATTGGATTATGGCCATAAGGTTTAACTTTATGGTTTATTTTTTCTTAATTCTACATTGAGAAATAAGGTTGCGTGAATTATGTATATATGTTTGATGATTTTACAGGTCAAATCCTTCAAAAAAATGGGACTTTTAAAAATTTTACGGGACTTTTTTAACCTTACGGTTCTGGTACCTCAGAAGATGTTAGCGCCCGACTGTCGGACTAACGAATGTGACTCGATTTCTCAGGATACGATAATCAACAATGTTACATTTGCCTCAAATGTCATATAATATTTTCCTCAAAATAAGAGAAAGCATGAAGGAAATCGATTGGATCGCCAAAGGATGTAGTTTTTTCAGGAAAACATTTTCACTTGTTGCTCTCCCTCTCTCTCAGGATGTTATAATGCTCATGCGACAATGTATGAATCTTCAATGACATTACAACAATGTATCGCATATATGTTCTCGATGGCTTGTGAAATCTAACATGGAGTCCGAGGTGATCTTATTATCTTCAAGGTATGTACGCATACAAAAAGATTCATTGTTACGACTTATAGGGGAACGAAATTTAGAAAAAATCGTAATGTGAGAACAAAATCAAGACTTCTTTTTCATGTCACTTATTTGTTTTCTTGAATAGATATTGATTGAGTATCCATGGAATTTTCCGCTGAATATATCAGAAGTCAATATATTTCTTATAATAAAAAAATATGGCACAAAGTGCGTCACGTATTGATTTCACACGGGATACGGGACATTTGAAGAAAAATTGGCCGAAAAATGGGACATGTGGTCACCCTATAAGAACCTAACCCCTTATTTCCTATTAACTTAATGCTTCATATAATGCGATTTCACAAGATGCGGTGATTTCAAAGAATGCAACTACCTCGTTATGTGAGATTTTACTGTACATAGTAACTGTTGTCATTCATTTGCTTTCCCTTTCTTACTCCCATTTTTCCTAAACGTCACTCAAAACCACCATCCAATTGCTTTTGATGTAACTCCTCCCTTTCCTCCTCTCCGACTTCCTTCCTACCTACTTATCAAACTGTTGATTACAACAGATTACCTGATGAATTGGCAGTTGTAGCAAAATTGGTTGTGATTCAATAAATAATTTTAGTGGAAGATGCTTACTGTATTTTTTGGGCTATAAGATGCACTTTTTTCTGAAAAAATGACTCCTAAAATCAGTCTACGTCTTGTATACTACTATCTATAAACATTACTAACACGAACACACTCATTTTCAAAATGCAATAATTGGGAGTCATTTGTCACACAAATATTAAATTAAATTTGAGTTGAAAAGATTTTTTAGCACTATTGAAGAGCTGTCTGAACATAAAAATTTAGAATCTTCTGCTTGTTTTTTGGTGAAGTCATTGTAAATTGGAATATATTTCCATGCTAGGATTTTGGTATGATTTACTTTTCCAAATCAATATTTGTAGCAAGATGCTTCAAAAAGATGATGTGGATATAGGAAGTGCAAAGGAAACTAGCCAACTGTAAACATTTTGTTGAATATATAAAAATTAAGAAAGTTTTGAAAAATATTTTAACTCAGCTAAAGCAAAAACTTTCTTGTATGTAACCCTATTATTAAATTAAAGATCGCCTTATTTAAATTGCAAAAAAATTAAATACATATATGCTCACTCACAACCAATGATGTGACTGTATAATGCAACTGACCGAGGGTTAAATGTGTCTTTTGTGTGTTTGTTGCCCCTTGGACTTTGTCCCCCGTAATTAAAAAATGCAAATTTATAATGTCCTGCACCAATTCCTTGCTTTTCTTGTTGAAGGAGTAGAAATGGAACAGAGGGGTTGAACCCCATTACTCCTCAGCAACTGATCCTTGATTCACCAATTTTGTACCATGTCTAGCCCTCTTGTACGTAGATAGACTGCTCTATTATAAGAATCTCACTTCTCCAAATTGCAGGATTAGAGAGATATTGCCCAAACAGATGGACTGACAGATGAACTGTCAGGCAAACCAAATTTTTTATTCACTTATTAGCAATTTTTTTACAAAAACGTGCTAATAAGCTATCAAACCAAAAGGTTGATTAATTAGAGAATTCTCTTAATATCAAATTAGTGAGATTGCTAAATTTAGGTTTTGTTGATGAGAATGAAACATTGTTTTTTTCCATCTCACTAAGAGGTTTAATACAAGAAATGTGTATACCATTTTATTTCCTAATAAATTGTTACCATAAATTTTTTGAGATATTTTTTATCATACCAATTTTCAGTTTATTATATTTTTAAATGGTTGTACATGTCTCACACGATCTCTGTTTTGCATGCTGAGATTGTTAAGTTTAAAGAATTCTCAAAATTAATTTTTCAAATGTTTTTAGTTTTTATTTTCTGCATGTTGATTTAATTTTTATTAGAGTGATGGAGAATTAGTTTTAATGATTGAATGAAGCAGTAACTTTATATGTAATTTTTATTTTAACATTATTCTGCAATGAAGATTAATAACACTGAACAACATTTTTTAAAAATTGTTTCCTAATGTATGGCATATGTTTCTGAATTGTTTTTTTATGCAGATTCAAGATCTGTCAACCAATTTTTGCTGTCACCCTCAGGTACCAAGAAACATGCTGCTTAATAACAAACGTATTTTTATTTCTTACCTTGGTATTACAGGCTTAAAATATTTTTGCCAACGACTGTCGCTTATATGATGCCTCTGGCACTTCTCTGATGAGACCCCCAGCAGTAATCGGCAAGCATGATAGGGCTCCATCTTACTTGATACTGGTTTTCCATCACCGAGATGTCTCGATGGAAACTCTTTCCATGTTCGTCGCTAACAGTTCCTAAGTTCATTGAGAAAAAATCCAAGTACGAGTGAAGGTAGTGAAGCTTAAGAGACATATGACATATGACTGAAGGAGTCTTTTGACTATTTCCTCGTAGTTCACGGCTTTATAATTTCCTAAGAAATCAGTGCAGACATCCTTGAATGCTTTCCAGACTGCTGATTCAACTTTGTTCAAAGTAATATCGAAGTTTTTGTCCCTCGTAATATCCTGAATTTGAGGCCCGACAAAAATTCCTTCCTCGATTTTTGCCTCACTTAATCGACGCAACTTCTGCTTCAGATACAGGAACCCAGCGCCATCCTTCATTGCTTTGACAAAGTTCTTCATTAGACCAAGTTTAATGTGGAGTGGTGGTAATAACACTTTTTTTTAGTATCAACTAGGGGATGATTAACATTTTTTATCCAGGAACTAGAGTGACATTTTTCCCAATGCTTAATGAGGTAGTATTTATCCTTAGCTCTGCTATTCCACTCGCAAATGAAGCAACAGTACTTTGTATATCCTAACTGCATACCTAATAAGATAGCTATCACTTTCAAGTCTCCACATATACTCCAAGAGTATTTGTTGTAGTTAATGTTCTCAAGCAGATTTAGCATATTTTCATGTTTCCTTCATGCTTACTTCCTGAGCAACTGGTACTGCCATTATATAGGAGAACTGCTTTCAGACTCCATTTTGAGGAATCTATAGAGTCGCCATAGGTCGGTTTTGTGCTCTTGTCCTAATGCAGCCATAAGTCCATGAACATCTTTACAGAAAATCAGATCACCAGCAGAAGCAAAAAAATGGAAGGAAATATTTTTCATGGTTACAAAATATTGAAATATTTGTATCACTCTGCAGCAGATTCCTGCCTTGCAACCTGCACTCCAACAACTCGGCTTGAGTTTTTGATAAATGCAAATCCCTGACGAAGTCATTTAGTTCTTGTGAAATCAAATGTGGGTCAGCAGATGTAGTCAGCTGGAACTCTGGATCAGAAGTTCCCTGTTCCTTATGGACGTCATCGTTGTTGCCGTCAGTGATCCATGTTTCTGCAGGTGTACTGATTGACAAATCTTCACAGTGTGGTACCAGTCTCATAGCTGATGGCGATGTCAGGACTGAATGGTATGTTTGGATTTCAAGGAAATCACTGATATTTTCAGTAAACAGAAATAACAGTCTGTAACATGATCTTTCTGTTCTCGCCACACCATAGGAACGGCAAACGGCATCAACCGACGAGAACACTTCAGCCATCCTCTTAGATACACCACACAATTGACACAAATGATATGAAGAGCCCAAGATTTGTCTTGGTCTCCTATTTTGCAATCAAAATATAGCTCGTACACTTTCTTAATGATAGGTGTTATAGTTCTCCAATGTGAATTAATAGTAAACTCCCCACACACATAACAAAAACTGTCTACATCATTAACGCACATTTGCGGCATTCGGTAGGTTGATACATACACGGTCACTGCTAACAGCGTACTAGTTATTGCTGCCAAGTAATGGCAACAAACTATACGTGTCCCGATGCCTGAGCATCGCTGGACTTGCAACATCATGAGGTAGTAAGGAGCCGTGCATGGCGCTAGATAAGGCATGCACAGAGCTGCAATACTGTGCATGTTTTTTGTTGTCAACCGATGCTATTGCATAAACGACCAATAGAAAACAATTTACAACTTTCACAGCAAAGAAGTAACATAATTTTATGTCTGCCAATCATAAAAAGCAATGAATCTTTCTCATTATATACAGTAAAACCTCGTTATTTGAAGTTCAAGGGACCAAAATATTACGACTTCAAAGTATCCAGGTTCAAAACAAACAAACTTTCATAAAAATCAAACTTTATTACGATCAGCTACTTGGGCAAAACCACAATACAGAATCTTATCTATTTGTTCTACAAATGAATTGGCCTTACAAGTTAGTATACACGGCGAATTTGAACAGAGTTGAAGTGTACCTTAGTTTGCAATTCACAAAGACCACCATGTGTGAAAAAAGGCTCCAGCGAATATCCCGAATTTCCCAGTGCATTTCAAGTTACTCTTTTATGCCATGAAGAAAAGACATTCAACCGCATGCCAAAAGATTATCACTCATCTATACTCCATACTGCTGCATATATATTTAATTGTGCTCTTCTTGTATGACATTATGGTAAAACCATATTCAGATTCGTTATCAGCATTAAAGAGCACATCGAAATCATGTGTCACACATAAGGAAACAAAAATTATGTCTTTCAGTGTAATAAAGAACCATGTTTTTGTCTTTTTGAATTTAAAAACATCATTTCATTAATTATCTATGATAGGTGTGAGACTGTTGCCTTAGGCAATGGAACGGCATGCAGAGAGACAGAGGAGTATTTGAGTAGATTAATAAAATCAGGATGGTTTAAACCACTGGATGTTGTGTATACAATTGTGAGTGAGCAAGGTGCATCAATTTATTCTTGCAGTCCTGAAGCAAAGAAGGAGTTTCCTGAATTGGATACCAATTTAATAAGTGCAGGTTGGTGATTTTTCACTCATTAGAATGTTATTTTAATGGAATTGATCCTTAAGCTTGATGACTAATGTAGATCAGGGGTCTCAAACTCGCAGCCCATGAAGCAAGTTACTTTATACTGCACAGTGCATACTAAAATGTATTTCTTATAAAAGATTTCAAGCAAATATTTGACAATAATCTAAAAGGTTTAAGAAGTGCATTGAATTGAAATTTTGAAATATACCCTGTTCATTGGTCATTCAAACCCTATTCGTTTGGAGTTCAGAAGAATGATCTCCTCACAGTTTTTTGCACGTCTGACTGACTTAATAACTCTTGATGCAGAATGTAATATTTTTATTAAGAATGAATTTAAGAGTGCATCTAGGGTTGAGGTGATTTCCTGCCTTGTGGATGTGGAGAATGAATGGCGAAAAGAGAGAGAGAGGAATGGGAAAGTATGGAGTGAGGCCCATGGATTTGGTACATTTCCTTCACGCGGCCTGTGCACCCACATGGCTTTGAGATCCCTGGTGCAGATCTTTGTATTATCTGCTTGAAAGCTTATTTTAGACCGTAAGAGTTGATAGAAAGAAAGAGAAAAATTCTGTCTTGATCAGGAATCAAATCTAGGTTTTCCATATCCCAGCCAGATCCTATATCACTGAACTATCAAGTTAAAATGATACTTCATTTTCCAGCCAATTTCTGGTCAAAGCAGAATTTTTCTCCTGATACTCATCAAATCCTACACATGCCTTCAAACATATTAAAGGAAGATCTACACTTTCCATTGTGTGTGACTGACTATTTTACCTTTTAGATATAGTAGGAATTTTCTTTGGACATGGAATATCTTTTGGGGAAGGTTGTTGTTGGTATTGTCAGCCCTACCTCAACCAAAAACATCCTATTCAGAATAAAGAGAACTTGTCTGCCATGATGGTTCACTGGTAGAATATCTGCTCAATAAATGGAAGACCTAGGTGTGGTACACAATTGAGGCAGAATTTTCTCCTGCTTTCCATTAGCTCTTGTAATGCTGAAGCTGGTTGAGCAGCGTACGAAAATCAAATTTTGTGTGTTGCTTCAGAAATCACCATCAGAGACATTAGCAGTGCTGCATCAAGCATACAGTGACATAGCGATGAAACACAGCCAAGTGTACAAGTGGCACAAGCGTTTCCACGAGGGCCGTGAAAGCGTCAGTGATGATCCACGTAGTGGTCGCCCATCAACTTCAACAAACGATGCAAACATTGAGTGTGTGCAAGAGATTGTGAGAAGTAACAAGATGCCAAACTGTTACTAAAGGGTGAGGGTTGGTGTTGGGCACGGTTGTGTTGGGTTGTTGTACGGTGGGGGCATATTTACAGGTGACCCTAACAATTTTATGGATAACTTCTGTAAATTCTGCAGTGGATGCATAAACATTGCCATCTTATGACCAAAATTTGAATTTTCTGCCCTTCACCCATTATTACTCAAATACTCAGGATATAAAATAATCAGAATGCTAGAAGATCAAGAGTAGCTCATTTTCCCTCTCCGTTGATCGGTAGAAGATAGAAATTTGGCAGGAATGCTTCAATCATGTATTAAAAGTCAGTGACTAAAAAGTACTTCGGTTTGATTCCCGTAGGGTAACATGTAAAAGGCAATTTTTTTATGATCAGGATTTTGTTATTTTTAAAATAAACATAAATAATTGACCAATCTATGGACCAGAACTGTTTTAACCTTCGCATTATGGAACAAAAATAGTAACACATTTTACCTTTTGGGGTCCATTTTGGACCCTATGTTTATTTACCTAATAAACAAAAAAATTGTAAAATTTTACATCATAGATACATTCATTAGTTTTTATTGGTTTTCTGACAATGGAATTAATCATCATGTGTAATCAGACACTTTCCAATGGTAACAGTTTTCAGATTCCTCCAACAGTTTTAGTCTTCACTGCACTTGAAAAACTGAATTACATTCTTCTTCAAGGATTGGTTTTTACACGCCCATTGTTGACATGATCTACACCTGAATTGTCTTTTTCTGTCTGGTGCTCTGAGACACAAGTGGCAACGTCCCCTTTTTCTTCTCCCTTGGGTTGGTGGTGTGGCTGCTGTAGCATTCTGCGGCTTTGGATTTACTACGATAGATTCCATTGCCATACAAATTGGCTTCTTGAGAGAACAATCTGAGGCCCTTTCTATGATGTAGGGACATACCATTTGATTTCCCAGTTCGAGCAAGAAATGGCATCAATGATGTCACACCTTAGTTTTCCCACTCTGGGTTCTTTATTAGCCAGAATATAAATGCATTTATGCACCTTATATCAAGCATATTGCAGGACAATCTGACAGGCCACCGACATGTTCCTCTACATGTCGTATGCTCCTTCGCCAGCTTGTCGACAACATCTACACCCCTCTTTGTTGTATTGTAGTGAGTAATAATCTCTGATTTGAAGGCCTGGCTTTCTCCCATACATGTAAGATCCATTGTTTGCCTAGATAGGCCCCCAGATGTTTTTCTTTTATAGAAACACAAGAAAGAAAACACCACACCAACTTCACTCTTTGCGTTCTCTTGGCACACTGAAAGCAGTGAATATTACACTTCCTCATAGTTGATTCTAACATCACAAGGAGAGCTACATGTCTTCCAAAAGGGAAAAACCAAAGCCATGTGATACTAGATGCTGTGAAAGTCCATAAATAGCATCTGACATGTGTAAAATATGTGCAGCAACTTTGTATACTTAGTTCTTGTGAATTCGTGTTTTGTCACACTTGTTATTAAATGAGGTCCATTTTGGTCCAGGATTTTTTAAAAACTGAGTATGAGGGGAAAAAAGAGAATTGTTTGTAAAATAGTTGCATCTTAACACAAGAACGTCTGAACATGGCGTACCCCCTAGAACGGCGGACGGGACAAAAATGTCCTATACGACAAAGTCGTACAGTCGCAGTACTAGGTTCCATTTTTATGATCGTTGTAGTCTCTACATTACTAATTGCATACTTTAGCATGCTGTAGAATGTAGCGTTGCACCGTACTCAACTGAAACGCTCTAGTAAATTAGCCTGCAAACAGTGCTGCAGGAACACATTCTAACCTGCATCACACTGCGGGAGCAAGTGGAAGGTGGGAGGGTGGAAGGGTGGGGCTAGAAGTTGGACTGGCAAAAGATGAGAGGGGAGGAGGGGAAGGGCATGCCATAGTCTACAACAATGTTACAAAGCCGCCTGCATAAGAATAATATCACAGAGAATGTGAAACAAAGTATTAACTCATTTTGGGACAAAATTGTCCCATCCGCCGTTCTAGGGTAAAATGGTTTTATAATCCTTAATATTGAGGGGGGGATGTTCAAAAGTGTAGAGTGGAATGCAACCCTCAAATGATTAAAAGTCACAAAATCTCGACTAAATTAAACCGGAATCACAGAAACTGTAGGGGACGTAACATCAGAATGGGACAAAATTGTCCCGTCCGTCGTTCTAGTGTTAAGGTAACTGAGGCATAATAAAAATAACACAACCAAGGGAAGAAAGATGTGGATGAAACTCTACAGAATGAATTAGTCGGGTCCATAATGGACCCCATCCGTAATGTGAGGGTTAAAGTAGAATGAATAAAATTTCTTGTTCTTATCCTCAAAGTTTTCTATTAATTTGAAATTGCTCAAATGCATTGTTTAAATTGCATATTTTGGGTAAAATCTGCCTTTTAACTGTTTACTGCCTTGGAAACCATGTTATTGTCAAAACTCGAACTTCTATTGTTGTCTCAATTCTGAGATACATATGATAGATTACATTATGATTTAACCCAAGAACGTTTAAATTCATACAGGCACTTATGCTAGTCCAGGGGTGGCCAACCTTTTTCTGTAATGTATCACTTATTATGTTGAAAATGTGTTGCATGCCACCCAGGTCGATCACCCTCCCCCCCTTGTATTAATCTTAAACCTACTCTACATCTTAATTTTTCGAGGCATACAAAGCCTCCTGGTGAATAATATGTACAGTGATATTTATCTTGCTGTTCAAATATTTTACGAGTAAAGTTACACAATCCATGGATCTTCCTATCAGCGAAGGATGCTATCTAATTTTGCCCAATTAATCTCTTTTTTCAATGCAAATTTTAATTTCTTTAAAAATATCATTGCCTTTCGTAGAAATTAAATTATGCAAATCTAGGAGCTCTTCAATTACATCAAAATTTTTGTTAATGGCACGCACAAAAACAAAGCTGATTGTGAGCCATATCAGTATTATCGCAGCTTTCATCAAGAAATAATGAAAAGTTTTTGCATGTAGCTAAAAAAGAAGTTTTGTTTTTCAACATTACCAGACATGTAATCTATTCTCCTCCACACAGTATTTCTCGATAGTCCAATGTCATCAACCATTCTTTTTACTTTTGGGTCACCCTACATTTTGCGAACGTCAAAAGACTTGATTTTACAATACCTTCTCTACCAGAGTAAGGCTTTTGTTTACAAGCAAGCAAGAGAGAGATTTTGTGTGACAATTGTCAATTCCTCACTTCTTTTCTGAAAAAATTACTGTTGTCCAGACAATGCACTATTCTTTTTAGAAATCAAATTGGCACGTAAAGTGGAGCCAACAAGATACTTTTAAACTCTGAATGCTTTTGCTTAAAATGCCATTCTAAATTACATTTTTTAGATACAGCAATACAAGCACCATAAATCAAACACACTGACTTTGCATCTTCTTGTTTTATAAAAAAAACTTCTTCCCAAGCTATGTTAATTTCCCGGAGGGCAGTTCATCTTCATATTTCCTTTTCTACTTTGAATTTGAACTGGGCTTATTGTGGGACATTTTATGTAAATGGGTTCATCCACAAATATTAATAAAGTAATGAACTAATAAAATACAAAACCCAATCACATACGGAGCACACTACTCAAAATCAGGTGTGAAGATAAAAGACTATTGAAAGTAGGTATAGGAGTGGATGGGTTTTTTTAAATATCTAATGAACGTTTAGAAAAAGTGGCTACATAATAGACACATTTTTTTAATACCTTCTCTACTTGTGGGATTAAAGAAGCAGCTTGGTCTGTTTTCAAGGAACTACACTGTAGAACAGTGGTTCTCAACTGGGGTGACATGACACCCCATGGTGACACGACAGTTATTGAGGGGTGACGCGAATATTTGATAAATTCACAGTGGGTCATATTCTGGCTTATAAACATAAATAAAACCAGGAGAATAAACAGTTGTGCTTATTTAAATGCCAGAATTTTATCTTTACTAGTAGGCAGTGCTTGTATTCTGCAAGCATTTTTTAAATTTGAAATGTTTACAATTTCGAATTTTTCACGTTGGTTTTGTCCAAAAACATATAACTATGCCAAATTTCAAGTCTATAGCTCATCTAGAAGTGTCTTATAATTTTAGTCCTCATATGGGGCAATAATTGGGGCAAATTATTAAAATTCCAAATTTTTTGGGATTTTTTTCACTACTGAGAATAGGCTGAAATGTTTGCAGAATGCATGTACTGTGTACTAGTCTATATCTATAATATATATATCTGCTTCTGACATAGGATATATGAGGATACAAATTAGGAGGCATTTCCAAATGTGCTCGAGTCTTGAAATTTGACACGATTACAGTGAAACTTCGATTTTACGATCTCGGATTTTCCGTTTTCCTTGAATTTGCGACACAAAATTGAAGTCCGGGTAATACATTTTGCACCCAATTTTACGTTCTTGAGAGTTATCTTCTTTTCAAAATCCCTCAGATTTTTAATGTATTCATTTTTTGTTAATTCATTAAGTGAAAATCTTTAATAAACTTCATTTTCATACATTTCTGTTGCAAATTTATAGGAAGATAAAAAATTTATTATTTTTCGTCAGCTTTTATGACAGGTGTGAGGCGTTATTATTTGGTAGAGATAAAACTAAACCCCTACTACACGTCTGCACCGATAACAGCATTAAGTCGTTGCATATGCCTGAAACATAAGGTGGTTCTTTCTTCTGCAGTTATTTTGACAAAATTGCAAACATTCTGCACATCAAATTTATTATAATACGTGTAGTTTTTCAAAATTTGTTAATAACCCTTAATATGAATAACAGCATGAAAAACCGCAAAGCATTCACTATAAGCGAGAAGATTGGTATTTTAGCGGAAGTTGACGCGAATATGGGAACATGCATTCAATTAGCTTCACGCTTAGGCATTGCCGTGTCCATGCTAAACACGATCGTGAAGAATTGCGAGGATATAGAAAAGAGTTATTTACAGTGTTATAATGTTGTCTATAATACTATATCTGGTGAGGGAAAGTGTTAATATAGAAACAGTTGAAACAAGGAAAAAAGGGGAGTTATAGGAGGAGATAAAAGGTTATGCGCTCTGTAACATTTACAATGCAGATGAAACTGGTTGTTTTACAATTTGCAATCGAATAGAACTTATCATGCAAGGAGAATCATGCCATGGAGGTATAAAGTCTAAAGAAAGGATAATTGTTCTTCTTGTGTGCAATGCTGATGGGAGTGATAAGCTATCACCTTTGATTATCAGTAAATTTAAAAATCCTCGATGTTTTAAGAATGTTATGATGCTGCCTACTAAGAATGTGGCTAATAAAAAGTCTTGGATGACTATTCAAATATTCGAAGACTTCTTAATAGCACTCGATGCAATAATGAGAGCTAAAGGCTGCAAAATTCTTCATTCTGTCAATCAATGTGCCGCTCATCCCAGAGACACGTCATTTAGCAGACATCAAAGTTTTTTTCTTCCAACCAAATTGCACCAGTCATCTCCAACCATTAGACCTGGGAAGATTCCATTTATATTATTTTTATTACTGTTTTCACAACGTAATTGCAGTAAAGGATTCTTTCGATTCTTATGACAGACAAATCGTTAATAACTTCATTGATAGTAAGACATTCTGAATGCTATCGTATACTTCTTTCTTTGAGCAATTATCGTTAAGTATTTGAATAAATAATAATATAGATTATAATTCATTTGCATTCTATAAATTAATTTCTAAAGTGCAAAATTATTACTTATATTGTAAAATTATCATATTTAAATGATCATGTTTTATATTATGTCAGTACACAGAAGAAGGTCATTATGGTTTAAGATATTAAAAAAGTTCACATATACTAAACAGTGTAAGATTTTTCTTCAGAGTAAAGAATTTTAATTTTCTCGATTTTACGTTTTCCCTGATTTTACGTTTTTTTAAATCAGTCCCTTCAAAAACGTAAAATCAAAGTTTCACTGTATAGGTATTTGATCCATAATAATATGGATGGAATAAATATGCTCCTTTAAGCTTTCATACTTGGTTCATTTGCAGGTTACATGTTTCTACTAAGGAAAAATTCACATTTGGGTATCAAACACATTAATACTGAAACTTCAGTTAATAGTCTAGTATTTAAGCTGTTGACACACTTTTAAACGGCACCACCAATACTGAAACTGCCTTCATTGGCTGAATGAATATGATTAAAAAAGGAAATTATTTCTTTGGTTCGCTATATTGTATTCAATGACAAAATAATATTATTGTGATAGTTATATGTTACTTTGTATTTTGTACTGTCATTAGCATATCTAAAGAGGGATAGGTGTGTCCATATTATGTAGTTGTACTTGAAAGTGTTGATCATATTACTGTCAAATGATACATTTTATTTTATAAGTAAATGTGCTTTCAAGGACATGGAAAAAATTCTTACAAACCCTCTGAAAATAAGTTGTCTTGTATTTCCTATGTTTCCCTGCCTAAAAGTTGAGGTCGTTCCATATTTCCCTATTTAAAACCCTAGTCACAACCGAAGGAAAAAATCCGAAATTGCTGAAATTACAATTTTCAGGGGCCCCATTATTGCACCATAAGAAAAGCTTGTAAATTGGTGTTGCAGTTCTTATATGTGCTTTTAAAAATTATTTCCTCTCAAACTTTGAATTTGGGACTTAAACTATGAAAAAGTGTAGACGTAGTTTCTTATTTTTTTAAGATGGAATTCTAATGTGTTGATTTAGAGTAAATTTATAGTTTTTATAGGAAAGATATGGGATTTTTCTGGGTTCCAACAATCAACTACCATGGCAATGAGCTCAATCCTTTTATATGGGAATCAGAGGGCTATATTATAAAGCCATTAATATTAAACTACGACCAGTGTAAGAAATCCGAAATTGTAAAAATTCCAATTTTTGGGCCACTTTTGCCTCATTATTACCCCATTGGAGAATTAAAAATATGAGATACTTCCAGATGAGGTAGACATTTGAAATTTGGCACGATTATAGATTTTTTGTCACAACCATTGAGAAAAATCAGACAGTTAAAATTCTAATTTTTAGAAGTTGTTTTTACCCCATTATTGAAAGTAGGCTAAAATTCTTGGAGAATGCAAGCACTGTCTATTAGTATATAATAGATATCCTATGTAACAAGCAGCAATATATTATCGATGTAAGAAGCATCTACAGTGAACTCCCGATTATCCAGCCTAATGGATGTAAGAGGAAGCATGAATAATCGAAAAACACGGATAATGTGAACATCAAGCACAAGCTTGCTGTGAAACCAATCAGTGAATATATTTCTGGCCATCCATGTACCCTTCTGGCTGTAGTGATTGACAGGCAAATTAGTGCATTTGAATGAGCGAGTTTTTTTTCAATAGTAAGAACAATTTTCTTCTGTTTTTCTGTCATTTTAACGAGGGATAAGATAAATGTTTATCACTATAAAAACCACATAGCTCAGTGAGCTAACACACAGCTGAGGCTGGCAAATGACTCTACTTAAAATCGAGTAGTAATAAAATGAATAGAAAAAAAATCAAGATGGCGGAAGAAAACAGCTGATCAACCAAGGTTGCATGGTGTCTCCCCGTGTGATTTTCGTGAAACTCCCGATCATTAAAAAATACAATATACATATCTAAAAACTTGCCGTTTCTGCATATAATATAATTATATACACATTGATGTAATGAGAATATGAAAATATTGTGGTCCCGCAGTCACGGATTTCTTTTAAACCATTACAATTAGAGTAATAATAAAATTTCGAGGCATAAGGAGAGCACGGATAATCAGCAAACCGGATAATCTGCACAGGGATAATTGGGAGTTCACTGTGTTTATAACAGAAGTTTTAAATGACTGTCTTAAGCTATTTTAAAATTAATAGTATGTTTTTAATACATGTAAAATAAGACTGCTAACCTATTGTTTTTCATTTCGAATATGGTAACTTGTTTTTCTCTTAGTATCAATTGCCAGGAGGCTTCAAGATCCACTAGGAGAATTTGTTAAGATAGAAGCTCGCCATCTTGGTGTTGGTATGTATCAACATGATTTACCTGACACTAAACTGCGGTCAACGCTTGATGAGGTGGTTATTGAGTGTGTGAGCTTTGTTGGTGTAGATTTGAATGCTGCTTCTCAATGTATACTAAGGTAAACTAAGTAATTTTTATCAGTAGAGTTTGCCTTAGGTTTATTACCAAGGCATGTGAACATTTCACATTATAAATTAAAAGTGTTAATAAGTAATTTTTGGCATCTTATGACTGATTCTTTCACCACTCTCTTCCTCTCTGTCTCCCTCTCTCTTCCTCCCCCCTTTCAATCCATCTCCTTCCATCAATCCCTCTCTCCCCATCTCAATTCCTCTCACTTTATTTCAATCCCTCTCTCCCCATCTCAATCCTTCTCACCCCATCTCAGTCCCTCTCACCCCATCTCAGTCCCTCTCTCCCCATCTCAATCCCTCTCACCCCATCTCAAGACCTCTCCCTCCCTCCATCTCCCTCTTTTACCTCTCTTTCAACCCATCTCTCCTTTCTCTGATATTTGTATAAAATTGTGTCAGTGTTAAAAATACTTTTTAATATTTTTATTTTCTGCACTTACACATTTTTTTAAAATTGAAATATACTTCAGTATCAAGAAATTCATTAAAACCTATAGTAATATTAAATTTATTGCTAACTACGTTTCTTAAAATGACTATCATAAGAATTTACATTACAAAGAAAATTATCATTTTTCATGTGGAATTTTATGTAAATTTATTTAAAATTATTTTTAGAGATATAATGTTGTTGTTTATATTGAATAGTATTTAAATGTGTACGCAAATGAACTTAGATATTTAATCCGTACTTTGTTTTAATAAAAGTGTTATTCTGTTATTATTGAAGGAGAATCGCTGGCCTGAATGACACAAGGGCACAGAATATAATTGAATGGAGGAATTCAAATGGACCCTTTCATAATAGAGAACAAGTTAAAGATGTTAAAGGAATTGGAGCAAAAACCTTTGAGCAGTGTGCTGGATTTGTGAGAATTTTACCTCAGACTTGTGGTGTAGAAAGGTATGTTATGAAAATAATGTGATCTAATGAAACATCATATACAGTGGGTTCCGCTTATTAAAATCAGTGGTTAATTGAATCAGCCGCTTTATTGAATCAAAACCGGAAAACCAAAACCATTTTATAATTTTGTATCTAACGTTTTAAAAAACCTCCCATAATTGGAATCACTTATTTCGGTTTATTGAATCATGCAGGGTTGTATACCTAAAGTTGCTAAATGCTACAGAAAAGCGGATTTTCATCACATCGAGCAGAAGAGAAAACCAAAGAGAGGAAGTTGAGGAAGAGTTCAGTAGATTGAATTCGATAGATGACAGCATTGTTGTAGCTCGTATTGACAGATGATGACATTGTAGTTGACATTCGAAATTACAATTCAAGTGTTGATGAAGAAGTGAAGGAAGATTACAATGAAGTATATTGTTTACTGCTTAAGAAGTCAGACGTGTTTTAGCTGTCCTTAGGAAAAATATAACCTAGAATTGAGAGGAGGATGGGCGGAAAAGTTTAGCCGCTAAGTATGCGCACACCGATGGAAGATGACTCGATTCCTCATCTTAAGGAGTTCACAATTCAAACCATTTTAGATTACTATTTTTAAAATAACACGAAAAGTGAAATCCGTGTTTAAAATTTTATTTGTTATAAACTTTCTTATATTATATCTCAAAAATTATCATAACCATGAAATTTTTATATACGAAAGAGATATGAACTTTATTCTAACATTTTCTTATTTGCCATAACTAAAATATGCAGAATCTGGATTATTGAATCAGCCGCTTAATTGAATCATATAACGGATTCCCGACTTGATTCTAATAAGCAGAACCCACTGTAGTTATGTAATTTCATTTTTGTTTTGAATTGCCATATACAGTAACCTTCCAGTTATCTGGCACTCATGCAACTGGAATTGTCAAGCAACCAGCATCTCCTGCCTCTCTATTTTTTATTACATCTAGTTCGGAATTTTACCGCTAAAATTGGTGCTTTCAGAAATTTTTTTAACGTCTGATTTGGAATGTTATTGCTAAAATTGGCGTTTTAGGCAGTTGCAATTGTGGATGTTTCTTGGACTTGGTGTAAATAATAAAATATTTTGCACGCCCTTTTTAAATGCCTCCTAAAACTCCAATATGCACTAAAGGTGATAAAAGGAAATGGGTTGTATTTACCTTAAACCAGAAACTTGATATAATAAAATGTTTAGAGAAAGGTGAGAACCGCGATGTTTTAATGAAAGAGCTCAATGTCGGTTCTTTCACTATGTATGACATTAAGGCATAGAAATCACAGTTAATGAAATTCGTTACGTCTTCTGAGTCAACTAGAGGAATTGAGTATTGCTATTTATGAATGGCTTTCTATAAAGCGTTCTGAGGGAGTCCCTATTTCTGGACTAATGCTGTTTGAAAAGGCTAAAGATTTAAATAAATAAATGGAGATTAGTGAACCATGTGAATTTTCAGATAGATGGCTAACATGTGTTTTAAGATTAGGCATGGGATTATTATTATTATGTATTGAGCACATACAGGATAAACCCCAATTACATGTGATATAATAATTGTTACAATATAAAATAAATATATAAATACAATAAAAGATAAATATATAAATACAATCAACAACGTACAATACACATGGACACACATATATTTTACAATATGGTATCATACGTCAGTTACATTAAAGAACATAATAATATTTTTTTATAAATATACAGAGTGTCGTTAAAGATATCCACATTAGTATTATTGGCGGTCACCTCATTATACGTGCGTAGCATTCTCGGCATTGGCGAGCACTTATGCACATTAACACGGGAAAATGGGACATGAAACAAGGTGGTGTGACGGAGCCTATTGGGAGGAACGTTGATGTTTATTAGTGCAGTCAATTCTTCCATTGGCTATATTCCGAAGAAAAGTTAGATCAGTAATTTTTCTTCTGGTCAATAGGGGGGTCAAATTAAATTTCCTGCAATGTGGAAGATATATCTCTTTGCTATAAATAAGACTCTCCTTAAAGCAGAGCCATTTTATGAAGCACCTTTGAACTTTCTCTACCAAATCAACATGTACTTTGTGAGGGGGTTCCAGAAAGCACTACAGTACTCAACGATTGGCCTTACCAGAGTGGAATAAGTGTTAATGGTAGTTTGTAGGGAAAAGCCTTTAAAACAATTTCTTTTAACAAAACCGAAGATTTTAAATGCTTTGGAACAAATAGACCTAATATGCTCATTAAAGGTAAGTTTAGTGTCAAGAGTTATCCTAGGTCATTAAATACATGAACAATCTCGAGTGTGACCCCACCAATACTATAGGGATACACGTGAGGTTTTTTCTTCAGGGTGAATGATATTACTTCAGATTTTTTCACATTGGGAAAAAGATTGAACATTTTACACCAATCAGAAAATCTATTAATACTCCTTTGGAGGCTGACACAGTCATCTATAGAGTCAATTCTTTTAAAAATTTTTAAATCATCTGCATATAACAGACTAGAGCAGCTAATGAATGAAGGCAAAACATTAATAAATATATTAAATAAAAGAGGACCCAAAATTGAGCCCTGAGGAACACCAGACATAACATCGATTGCCTCTGACAAAAAACCATCAACAGCCACTTTCTGCGTGCGATCTTTTAGATATGATTCAAAGAGTTTGAACAACGCACCATTTATACCAAAGGCATCAAGTGTCAAAAGCCTTTTCAAAATCGAAATACATTGTGTCGGTTTGACTCCTATTGTTAAAGTTAATAGAGATTTGGTTGACAAGCAGTGATAGATTTGTTGCAGTAGAGCAGCATGGAAGAAAGCCGTGTTTACATCGGAAAAATTTAACTTACAATGGGCGTAGAGCTTGGAGTATAAAAGTTTTTCGAAGACTAGAGAATGTGGGCAACAGGGATATTGGCCTAAAATTCTTGACATCAGATTTGCAGCCTTTTTTATGAATTGGCGTGATTAATGCTGTTTTACATCTTGTCGGGAAGGCTTGGAAATGCAAAATTTGCTTGTACAGTTGCAATAAGGGGCCACAAAGTTCATTGGCACAGATTTTTACAGTATAAGTTGGAATGACATCAGAACCAGGAGATGTAGTACATTTAAGAGTTTTTAAAGCATCTAAGACTTCTTCTTTTGTTAAGTTAATAGAAGTTAAGCTATCAGTGTAAGGTGATGAAATACAAGTATTGGTGGAAGGTGGCAGAGGTTTTTTAAACACAGAAGAAAAAATTCAGAGAATAAATTACACACCCCTCGTGAGTCAGATGCTCTAACATTATTGTAATAGACTTCAGGTGGAATACGGTTACCTCCTCTTTTGCGAGATATGAAGCGCCAGAAAAGTTTAGGGTTTTCTTTTAGGGAGGAGTCAACTTCTTTAAGGTACGAGTGATATTTAGAAAGCTGCAACCTTTTGAAATCAGCATGAAGAGTCGAAAATTCAACATAGTCACTAATCAATTTTGATTGTTTCCATTTACGAAATACCCTAGTTTTATTTTTAAGTAATGTTATGAGTTCATTATCATACCATACCAGGAATTTGAATGGGTTGACTCTAAGTAGTGGGACACAATCCAACATGCAGCTATCAAAGAGAGAAAAATTCACAATATTCGTCAACAGTGGTTGTTGCCTCAAGGAGATTCCACGGGCAATGGACAGGGAGCCCCTTTAGGGCATTGATATCCATCCTTTTCCTGTTATATGCAATCCGTTAGTATTGCTTTGCGGGGAAAGAGAGGTCCCTTCTTCGTCAGGTATCCATGTCACATCACCAAGGTTAAAATCACCAAGGAGAAGGAGCGAGTCTCTTTCCGTGAGGTTCGCCTGCATTTTCTCAAGAGAAGAATGTAGGGCTTCCAGGTCAGCATGGGACACCGGAGAGAGTAAATAGGTGACCGCGATGAGTAGTCTAACTCGGGAGAAAGTATGCTGCCAAAGTAGTATATAGTAGTATATAGGAGAAAGTAATATATTTGAGAAAAAAACGAACTTGAGATTTCAATGGAAAAATGTACACATTTTGAGGTCCCATGAGTAGGATTTGACTATTTTTGCAAAGATGTCTGTGTGTATGTGACAGATTTTTGTTGGCACTCCAACTCAAAAACTAACAATCAGATCAACACAAAACTTTCTATTAAAATTTTTTTTAGCAAATGAAGATCTGAAAAGGTTTTGGCTGAAACTGCTCATCTGGAAGTGGAGGTTCATTCCTGTCATTTTTCCAAATTTCTCCTTTAAAACTCAATTTATGTATTTGTTATTATAAATGTTGTAGACAATGTAGTTATCTACAAGTTTTGTTTGAAACATTTCTTCATAAACTCAATAGTATCAGAGATATTTTGATTTTTAGTCTGAATTTACGTTGATGAAGTCGCTAGTTTGTTTGATTGCAGCACCACAAGTTCAAAAAGAGAAAAAGGCCTACCAAAAATAGATCGTTTACATTTTTCCAAATATTTTCTTTCAGACTTAGTCTATGTAAATATTTGTCACTATCAAAGTTGTAGAGAATATAATTTTCTACAAATTCTACATTTTTCTATAAAACTGACCATTTAAGAGATATTTTAATATTTCTTCTGATTTATGTTAAATACATCATTAAGTGATAGCATTGTTTCCATTGGTATGATAAAATTTTCTAATTGTTGATAGTGGTGCATATGCTGCCAAGGGTAATTTTAATTTCACATCGATATGTTGCTATCCATAATTTTGTTTTGTTTACATATTTTTTTTCAAAAGAAAGATTATTGAAAATATTTATAAATTATTCGTGAGTGTAATTGCAGATAATTACTCCTGAGGATTCTGATGTTGAGAGTAAGCATATTCATTACTCTGTATGGAGAAAGTCTTGTGTTGGACATATCAGATTTTGTTTTATATTAAGTTTGTATGCAATGCATAATTTTGAAATGATAATTTCTGATGAACAACAGAACCTTATAATTCATCAATATTTTTGCTTTAAAATGCTTTTTATTTGAACATTTTATCAGCAATAGTACACGAGATATGTAATTTTTTCAGAAAACTTATTAAAAAAACATTTTAAATACCCAAATAAAATCCAGCAGCGGGACCCCACACCAGACATTTAATTCTGGCAGATAAAGGTTATACTAACGGTGGGCAGGATGTGACCTGCAGGCCATAGTTTTTACAGTTAGTAGCTATACAAATGTAAAATATCTTATAGATAGAGATGCTTCTGACGTTGGATGTAGGAGAATGAGAAGGAGGATGATACAAATTATGAGGCACTTCCAGATGTGCTAGAAACTTGAAATTTGGCACAATTATAGCTTTTTGGTCACAATCAAAGGAAAAAATCCAAAAAGCACGTAAATTGATGTAGAGGTTTTTATATTTGCTTTTTAAATTATTTCCCTTCAAGATTCGAGACATAAACTATCGGAAAGACTAGAAATTTTAGTTTTTTATTTTTGAATACTGAATTCAAATCTGTTTGGATTTTGCATAGATTTTTAGTTTTTATCGAAAAAAGTGAGAATTTTTCTGGGTCCCAACAACGAGCTCATTGCTTTTATATGGGTAAGTTTTTAAAGGGAATCAGAGGACTGTATCATAATGCCATTCATATTATACTACGACAATGAAATCCGGTATTGTAAAAATTCCAAATTTTAAAAATGCTTACAGAATGCAAGCACGTCTAGTAGTATAGTATAAAATTGGTTGCTGGCCACGTGGAGTAAGTTCATCGGCCATTATTTGGGAACAGCTGTCTTTGTGGGTGTGACACACAGGGAAATGAGTTTTGTCGGTTTAAATATTTGGAATCCTCAAATCTTAACATTCACTTAGGCTTCAAAAGTCTCAAATTTTGGTTGAACTATTTCAGTGCTCCTGCAGAAAAAACGAATGAAAAAATAAATAAAGGAAAGGGACTGAAAAAGAAAGAAAATTACAATTTTAACCCCCTGGACAGCACTTGGATACATCCAGAATCTTATAATGTGGCTGAAAGGTAAGTTGATGTATACAAAATAGATTGTCTTAGTATTTATAACTAGCAATAGTTTACCCGGTGTTGCCTGGGATTCAGAACTGTGTAAAAATGGCCTAATTAAAAAAACACATCTCTATTAATTTATTTTTAATATATTTCCAGTAATTAATTTTTGAAACATCTATAATTTTTATTCGTATAGAGCTTCAGGATATACAATATTGCTCGTTTTTTCATTTGGGGCCAAAACTAATTTATGGAGAGAGTTTAAAAAACGACAGCAAGAAAATTAATTTCTATTCTTTTAAGCCTTCTTTCGTTCAAGTCCCAATATCATACGAAGATTCTAAGTAATTATAAAATGCAAATGAAAAATATGCTGCACACGTTCCCGATGTGAAATTTCAGTTCTTTAGTTTTTATTACCGTTTATTTATTTTTTTGATCCCCCCCCCCTTCCAAGCCAAACATTTTTTAAAAAATAAGTCTGAGGTGCACTCCCTCAGGCTGCTCTTAGTATGTATGGCATGTTTCAGCTTTATAGGTGTATTGGTTTTGGAGTTACAGTGTTAACACACAAACAAACTAACACACATTTTCATTTCTGTATATGATTAATCAAAATGTACAACTTTATCTGCGTAAATGTAGCTATGAAGAGAAAAGAACTATGTAACTTTCAGTATTTAAAAAATACGTCCCTATTCTCATCTAATTTTAAATTTATGCGTGAGCCTATTTGTGTTAGTAAGCATTACAGATGTATAATATAATAGTTTTACTCACAAAAAGGTAATATTCCAGCATAAAATTAATCATGAAATACCTTGATAAATGTTTCCCAGATGCAGTCAACAGTATAATTATCTTTAAATATTTATGTTGCTATGCATCATTAATTTCGATGCTTAAACAAAAGTTCGAAGAGAACAATGCTTTTCTTTCGTCAATTTGAATGTTTAATTGGCACTAATTGAATCGGAGACAATAATGATGGTCCCCTTGGCAACACCCAGAATGAGTACGAAAAATCCACAAAATTTCGAGTAAATCTGTAAAAAACAAAAGAATCACTGAACAATAGCCTTCAACAAAATAACTGAGTTATCAAATAATAATAAACCAAAAAACAAAAGGCATCGACACCGGTAAGAAACATGTAACAAATAGCACTTTTAAACACTGGAATACACGTTATGAAACTGTCAAGCAACGTTAAAACGCAAGGCTGAGTTACTGACATGGGGACGTGGTCAAAGAATAGCAGTGTTGCCAGAATGTAAATTTTTCAAGTAAATTATTAGAAGAAAGTTATTATAAAAGAAAGTTTTTATGTATTTTCCTCGCAAAATTGGGATAAATGTTGAAAATATGTTTTTGAAATCAGCATAAAAAGAGCTTTAAAGTGATGTGCCACTCAACACAGTGCAAAAAAACATTTTTTGCCCCTCCCACCAGTGTAGCGCTCCCCCAAATTAAAATTTTGGAATGCCGTATGGCCTAAAGCCTGCTCCTGGGTATAAGGAAGCTTGTGAAAAAGTTTGGTTGCACTGGCTTTCATGGGGACCGAGTGAAAGAAAAACAAACAAACCATCACTGACAAATATTTATAAGATATCTCACATTTCTGTGGAAAGTTATAAATGTATGTATATGATGACTCTTATGTTACTTTTACATCAGTCTATCTCAGGGTTTTCCATCCTATTCATGTTTAAATCCGTCCTAACCCTGTGACCAGTAAGAAAATTTTAGAAAGCTGTCTTTTGACAAAAACTTAGGTCTGGTAGGACTACTACTACCTTGAAGCAGTAGAAGAGCTTGAGTGTTCCGTAGATCTTAAACTATACCAGCAAGGTCAGTAGTTAGTAACCAGACTAAAAGTAGTCTACACAGGATCTGTACCTCAGAAAGGAGTCTGGAAAAAGCATCTGTACTGAGTGGGTTGACCTAATTAAGTCATAGTATCTTGTTAAAAATACTGTAGTGTAAGGGGAAGCACCTCAACTAATATCCCAAGCATCATGGCACAGATGAATAATAATTTGATTCACAATATGTACGGGACCATGCCTATTAAGGCTGGTATAACATTCGACAGTAATGGAAGGATGGCTGTCTCAGCTATCATCCTACAAAATCCTTAGATGGCTTGTGTCAATGAAACATTGAATGTAAAGAAGACTTTGGAAATCAGATTAGAAACTTGGAACATCAGGACAATGCTTACGAAAGGCAAGTAATTAAAATATACAGCTAGATATGAAAAGAGGTAAGATAAATGTTTTAGGTTTGTGCAAAGTTAGGTGGAAAGAAAATGGATATTTTTGAAATTGAAATATTTAGTGAAGGAAATTAGAGCCTTATTAATACCGTCATATTTTACTAGTTTTATTCCATTCAAGATTTTATTTCTTACTTTAGAAGACATAAGATTAATAAATTGATTTTCTATCTCTGCACTTAGATATGACAATTCTCTTTTAGTTCTTTTGGATAAGAAATGTTTCATATTTACCTTGTAAATTACTTGCTAGTTCAGTTAAATTGAGTAATATTCCAAATTTTTATTTTTTGCCTCTGCAGAGCTAAATTGTTTTTCTGCAAAATATAATACATTTCAGGTTGACCTTAAAGTATGCCACTTAGCTACTCCATCTTCTATTAAAGTAATTGATTAAATAAAACTTTTTATTTTTTCTTTATTTAACAGAATTGTATAAATTTAAGAAGTTGTGAAGTTAAACTTGCAACTTTCAAAACACTGGTCTTCAGTTTCAACATCAGCAATTCAACTGGCATGCTCCATAATTATTTTGCTTCATTTCTAGTGCAAAATAAATATTTAGCAGTAAATAGGAGGAAAATAATTCAAATAAAAATAGAATTTGGGATTTCAACAAAAGTTTTTAAGGTATCCTGAGTATATTTTCACTATTTTCTTGATTATGTCTGTGTGTGTGTGTGTTATAGAAATTTTTGGGCACTCCAATTTAACAACTAATAATCAGGTCAAAACAAAACTTTACACTTAAGATTTTTATTAGTAAATATTGATCTGAAAAGGTTTTGGCTGGAACTGAATAACTGAAAGTGGATGTCCTAGATCAGTGACGGCGAACCTATTGCCCACGTGCCTATATTATTGAAATTGTCGAATCTCTTCCACCTCATGTGCCACAAAAAAGTCCTTGATATTTTTTGCATGGTAACTTAAGTTAGAAAGCACTGGAATTGGAGTTGCTTTGAACTGGTTTTCAAGCTACCTCAAGGATCGGCTTCAGTATGTTATTTGTAATGATGTTAAAAGTTCATATCTCCCTATTTCATAGTGTTCTGCAGGGTTCTGTATTGGGGCCTTTATTATTTCCTGTATATGTAAATGATATTGGAAAGACACGTCTTAAAGGTAAATTGTCCCTTTATGCAGATGATACAAATATTTTCTTTTTCTCACATACTGAGTCTGAGCTTTTTAATGATATGCAGCACGACATATCAGTTTTACAAGATTGGTTTAAGAATAACAAATTAATATAGAAAAAAACTAGCTGCATTTTATTTCATAAATCATCTTATACACCTACCCTTGTAAATTATCTGACATTTAATGGTAAAACTATTAATATGGTCTTTTGTGTAAAATATCTTGGCCTTTATTTAGACTCCATGTTGTCTTGGGTGTCTCATGTTGAAAAAATAAGTGATAAAATTGTTCCTGTAATTGGTATTTTAAACAGATTGAAGTACAGTGCACCCAAATATTTGTTAAAATCTATCTACTCTGCTTTAATTGATTGTCACCTTAGGAATATGCTTAACATATGGAGATGGTGCAGTAACTACATGCTGCACAGGCTAGTAATTTTGCAGAACAGAGCTATGAAAATTTTGTTTAACTTAGATTACTTCACTCCCACCAACATAATTTATCCATATAGCCATATTCTTCCTGTTAAATCTTATATAATCTTATTGTCAGTAATTCACATACATAAACTTAAAAATAATATGATACACTCAAATTCGATTGTTTCGCTTAATTGTCAACTTAATGCCTATTCAACAAGAGGTAACAATAAAATTTATTTATCTAATGTTAATTCTGCAAAATATGGGAGACTCTCAATTTGGTTTCAGTCTGTTAAGGCCTATAATAATCTTCCTAGTGCTCTTGAGGGTTGTGAGATCCCTACATATGTTTAAGAAGAAAGCAAAAATCTATATTTGGAATAATATTGTTTTTTAATGTTTTATGACTGTAATATATTTGTTTTACTTTTCCATTTATTTCTGTTCCTTTAATGGGCATTGAAATTTGTAATGTTATGTGATCTTATTTTATGTATTTTTGATTACTGTTCCTTTTATGAGTTTTTTGCTCTTTGAAATCTTAAATAAATTTTTAAAAAACTAAATTAAATTCGTGATCAAGACAAGAGATTGAAGTTTGTAACCATAAAACTAATGTTTACAATAGTTAACTAAATAACAAAATATTTTTGCGGCACTAAATCAGTGTGCTAAATGCTTTGATTGGTTTTTGCCTTTCGTTGGCGTGCCATAGGTTCGCCATCACTCTCGTAGATCATCGTTTCTCAACATATGGTTTGCAGGTTTCCAAAATTTATTTTTTTTAGGCCACACCTCATATTTAGTTGGAATTTTTTTAGGAAAAGTTAAGGAAATTTTACTCTATCACAGGTATTGAATGTTGTTATTAATGATATTTATAAAATTATTTAGTATTTCAAAAATTTGTCTTGTACAAAAGTTGAAAATAATTCTTGGAATAAAATAAAAAATAATCAGGTTATCCTTAAACAGACAGAAACGTGTAATATATTTGAAAATGATCAAATAAACTACGTAACCAAGTGACCCCTTTTTTTAAACATAGATACAGTAAGTAGGTTAGTGTAAGAAATGAGGTGGTCTGCAGAACCTGGAAGTGTTGCTGTAGTGGTCAGCAGAGTTCAAAAGGTTGTGAAATGCTGTTGTAGAGTATGTAATGTTCTATAGGTTTTGCCTGAAACATTTTTTCATAAAGCTTATTGTTTAAGAGATGTTTCGATTATTTGTTTGAACTTACGAGGTCCGACACAAAAATAACGAGACTGACCCTATCACTCGGGAACCAAGAGCGGGAGGGGAGAAACAGACAGACAATATTTGACCTTGAGCTATCCTCTCGCAGTGGGACAAGTTTCATCCCGTTCGCTTCATTCAGTAGCAGTGGACAAGTGTTTCAGTACAAGCGTGTTTTTACGCTCGGTCAGAAAATGTCGGATTCTAAAAGTGAGCAACGAGTTAACATCAAGTTTCTCGTTAAACTTAAGAAATACACTACGGAAACTTTTCAATTATTGATTGATCGATTGTCTCGTGCATGCGTTTTTGAATGGCACAAACGATTTTCGGAAGGCAGAGAAAGCGTGAAAGATGATGACCGCCCAGGTCGTCCATGCACATCAGTTACCAATAACAACATTGAAAAAGTGCGAGATGTGATTCGAAAAGACAGTTGGTTGGGTGTTCGAGCAATAGCTGAGATAGTTAATTTAGACAGGGAAAGTGTTCGATGCATTTTAACGGAAATTGCCCGAACAAGTGAGAAGGAAACGACCAGGATTGTGGAGAAATGGATGGATTTTGCACCAGGACAATGCGCCAGCCCATAACACTTTGTCTGTAAAGCAGTTTTTAGCCAATAAAAACATCACTGTGCTTGAGCACCCCCCCTATTCACCAGACCTGGCTCCCTGCGACTTCTTCCTCTTCCCAAAGATCAAGTCCATGCTCAAAGGAACCCATTTTATCGGTAGAAGAGGTGAAACCAAAAACGATGGAGCTCCTGAACAGCCTTACAGAAAATGATCTGCAGCATTGCTTTGAACAGTGGCAGCATCATATGCAGCTGTGTGTCAACTCAGAAGGGAACTACTTTGAGGGTGATCAAAGTTGATTTTCTTAATTATGTAAGTAAAAAGAGTTACAGCATCAGTCTCGTTATTTTTGTGTCGGACCTCGTATGTTAAGTCATTGCTAGGTGATACCTTAGATTTTGTTGCTATGATAAAATTTTCTAACTGTTGATGGTGATGTATACACTGCCGAGGATAATTGTAATTGCATATCAATATTTTGTTATCCATAGCAACAGCTAACAGTTTTCTTTACTTATTGTTTTTCAGTGTGAAAAGTGATTCAAAATATTTTTCACTTTGAAAATCATTCAAAGTGCTGAAAAACTATTCATGAGTGTAATCATCTATAATTATTCTTGACGTTGAGAACAACCGTATTCATTACTCTATATGGAGAAACTCATATGCTGAACATATCAGATTTTAGTACTTTCCTGTTTTGTTGTTATAGGAATTGCAACATCTTACTTTTTAATGTCATATGCGGTCTATGAAATGGTATTGCCCTGGCAAGCCTTAGGCTCACTTTGTCTTTAATCGGGTGTAGACCACGAAAGAAACCCTCACCATGTGGGTAGTGTGATTGGGTGGATAAATGACGAAAAAAGAAACAGTAGACTGCATACGACAATTCTATTTCCTTCTTGATGTTACGAATAACCCAACCAACTTCCCCGACGCGATTTCAGATTTTCTTTTGTTTTTATGCTGAGCATAAAAATTACCCAGCCAACATCAGGAAGAAAATAGAATTGTCGTATGCCAGGGATGGCAAATATGGGGCAGAACTGCCACACAGGCAATTTTACGCATAAGCTTATATTTTCCATATAAAACATCAATTTTCTTAGAGAAGGAGTAAACTAGCGGCACATGAAAAACATCCTGATGGTTCACAGTACATACTTTCTTGGCACGTGACTCAAAAATCATTTGCCATCCCTGTCGCATGTGGTCTACTGTTTCTTTTTTCGACATTTACCCACCCAATCACTGCCCACATGGTGAGGGTTTCTTTCGTTCCAGGGTATCTAAGGGTGCGTTAGCACCCTGAGTGACCTACACCCAATTAAAGACAAAGTGAGCCTTAGGCTCGCCAGGAAAAGTAACAATAAGAAATTGTCAATGATACTAAAATAAATGAAATTTAACAGAAAAATATTTGCAAGGCCAAAGCAGGAAAATGAAGATGTTGGGGTTTCTTTAACAACAAGACAACAATGAAAAATGTTTGCAGGGCAAAAACAGGAAAGCACCCAGATGTTTTCCATAAGTCTTTGGTTTTAAGAATTTCTGTCAATTTTCAGAAACATGTTTTCTGCAAAACTTTAGGGCCTACCCTACTGAATCATATCTTCGCTATCTTTCTGGAAACAAATCAAAATTTCAGATCAAAACTCTCGAGTGGTTAATATGCCAAATGTATGCTACCCTTCTTGCATGTATTACTCTAACTTTGAGTATTTAATGGAAAAATGTGCAGGCGACTCCCGAGTTTCGAACGTTCGAGATTCGATTAATTCGAGATTTCGACCCAGCCGATCAAATTGGGAACTACTTTATGCAGAATAATTTTCGCGGAGTAATTGGTTCTGACCAACACACGAGGTTTAGTTATGGTGTAGACGTAGTTATATCTGCTGTAATTGTTTGAATTTGTGCTGATTTCACTCTTTTTTCTATTAATCTTTTATCTAAATTTATTTATTTTATTGATTTATTTATAAATTTATCACTTGACGTGGCATCAAAAAGGAAATGTAATAGTGATAATGTAATTGAATCAAATAAAAGAGTGCATAAGACTCATAGTTATGTATTGAAATTAGAAATTTTAAAGTGTGTTGAGAAAGGTGAAAGCCATACTGAAATCGCACGATCGTTGGGAATGCGTCGTTCAACTATTAGCACTTATGTGAAACAGAAGGAGAAAATTCTAGAACGTGATAAATTCAGGTAATTTGATAACAACAATAAACAGTTCCCCACCCAATAGCTCCTCTTCTTCCAACTAAAATCTTCCAACTTCTCAATTAATAAACCAAGTCCAGTAAGCGCATTTAAAAAAGATTTAAGGTATGTAAATATTTTTCATTTTATTGTTTCTTTATTCTTAAGGTATTTTGTGCTTTTTTTAATAACTTTTATATTAATTTCGCTGCGATAAATAGTTGTATGTATATATAGATGTATGCAGGTATGTTATCCAGCTCGAGCGAGTCATTTGTTATAAACGACTCACGCGATCCGGACCGGGCTGTCTGCACAGCATATTGCATACACCTATCTTTGAAGTTCAAAACAAAAATTTATTTTTTCCTTTTTAGTGCAAAAAATAAGTTATACATTTGAAATATTTATTATATAATTTATTCATAATTTAATATTGTTGTATTAACATATTAGTAATGTTATTTTATCTTTATAGAACGTGAGGGGAGACTTTTTCCCGAGATGCGGGAACGTATCCCCCGATTATAACATGCAAGTACATATATGGAAAAATGCCGTTTGACATTCGACTATTTGAGATTCGAACACGTTTTCAGGAACACATCCCCGACAAAACTCGGGAGTCGCCTGTATTGCAAATACAGAAAACATTATAAAATATTCATGTGTATAGAATAGTCTGGACTGAAAATAGATTGGTAATAATGTGTACAAAGAGGTTAACGTGGACTATAATGTTTGCTCAGTTACTATTTTTTTGAGAGTTAAAGAAACTGATATTTCACTAGTATTTAATTTTCTACAAGCCATTTTTTTTTGTTATTGGAATTTTTAATTGTTTCAGGATCATTAAGAGGTGTGATGCTAGTGTAGAGGATATTGGATCCTCAAGATTTATTGAAAAAGTTAAAAGCATGGTGAAAAAAATAGGTGGGTTTTTAGTATTTTCGTCATTACATTTACAGAATACTTACCCTTTCAATATTTTAATAAAATTTTTGATAGTTGTGAGTAATAACGGGTGAAGGACAGAAAATTCAAATTTTTGCAGAATGATGGCATGTTTTATGCATCCGCCGCATAATTCTCAGAAGTTATGCATAAAATTGTTAGGGTTACCCGTAAATACACCGCAGCCCTACAACAACCCAAATCCAACCAACACCAACCGTCACCTGTTAGTACAGTCAAGCATCGATAATTCGAAAAGCTTGTGGTCTGGGCATTTCCGGACCACAGATAATTTCAAATTAAAAACAATGGGGTATTCTGGGGGTGGGGTATATGGAAAGAGTACCAGTGGATACATATGTCATATAATAAATAAAAGAGCGTTTGTTGAAAATATAGCGTAATAGAAAATAAAATGTCTACTACATATTCCAAGTAAAAGTTAAGTAATAATAATATTTATTAATTCCTTTTGGTCATAAATGACATGGATACGTATATAAAATAGGAAGAAGAAAAAAGAAAATGCAGGTATATACATAGAACAGAAAAAAAATAATAGTAATATAATAGTAATAAATGGATAAAAATACATAGTGCACATCACAATATGGACCAACAAAAATAACTACAATTTATCATTCAGAAATTCATCTATGCTGTAATAGCCTTTACATAATAGTAATTTTTTAAATTTGTTTCTGACTAACTGAGGTGAAGAAAGTGATTTTATATCATTTGGTAAGCTGTTGAAAATGATGGAGGCTGAATGATAGAGACCTTTTAAAAAAGTGTATAGTTATATTACATACAGTGAATGTCATTTTTAGCATTTGTATGGTAGTTATGAAAGTTTGAGTTAACCAGAAAACTGTTGTGATAATTTTTCACAAATGTAGCATGGCTAAGAATATAAAGTGAAGGTAGAGTTAGTACGTTTAGTGTCGAGAAAAGTGATTTTCCAGGAATATGTATAGAGACACTAAACATAACTTTTATGGCCTGTTTCTGTAGAGAGAGAATTATTTTGATAATTTACAATTCCCCCAAAACATAATAGCGTATGAAAGGTGGGAATGTACCTTAGCATAATATAAAGCCTTTAAAGTTATATGAATTGGCAGCATTTAAAATCAATAATATACTTAATTCTTTTTATTATGTTCTGTGCATAACAACCATCACAAATGAAACAAAACTGTGAAAAAGCGATAAAATATTGCATACTACCGTATTGGCAACTATTATGTTTACATTGTTAATGTACCCGTAATATTTCTTAATGTCATATAATGTTGTTGTTCCAACATGTACATGGAACAAAGCTGCCGCACCGATGAGCCTTGGTCGAGTTTATTTAATAATTCCACTTTTTCCTGAACTGATATTGAATTATGCTTTTGCTTACAATTAGATGAATTTCCAGCATTATTACCTTCATTTGATCTCTTACAAGACATGGTTAGGGTAAATGAAATTAGCACTAAATTGTATTTTCTTTTAAAAAATGCACTAGATACTGCATTAACCACATGCATGTGCACCTTTGTTTGTATTTGTAATGTTCAAATACACAGCCTAGGTTTGGAATAGATTGTAGCACCAGAATGCCATAGCAGCCGGTCGAGAAAGTACATAGTTGGGAATCAGTTGTTTCAGATTACAGGTGGTTTCACACTAACAAATTACGAATTAGTGATGCTTGACTGTACTTAAGTACCACACAATAGATTGAGTTTTGTTGGGTTTGATTAGAGTTAGGTTGGGTTGGTGTATGGTTATGGTGTATAAACGAGTGACATATATTCTGTTGACTTCTGTGGCAATGCATACCTAGTGCCGTCTTGTGGCCGAAATTTGAATTTTCTGCCATTCAATCAGTAATAACTATATCTGTATTTATTGGCAGCATATGCTGCATAATTCATATCTGCATTTTTCTTTGTTAGCATACAGTGTTCTTAATCACTTTTCAATGGGGCGATCCAAAAGTAATACCTTTAAATTTTTTTCTCTCACACGTGACTTCATGTATGGAATGTAATGGTTTCAGGTGAAAATGTGAACCTTATTGCTGGTATCCTGTAAGTTTCATCACTGCAAGTTAGGTGGCAGGGCTGTGACAGTCTGTCAAAATAGAAGGTGACATTGATGTTTGTAGGAAGCTGCATTGTGTAATTGAGTTCCTAACAACAGTTGAAATCCTGAAATCCACCAACGTTTGAAGAACTTTTATGGGAACAACTGCATGGATGATGTAAGCACAGTTAAACGGTAGGTTTGGGTGAATATGGTGTGCAGTGATGGAGGGAAATGAAGAAAAAATGGATGAGCTGATTTGTTATGATCGACGCATTAAGACACGGGAATTGTGTGAATCGTGGGAATTGGCTTTGACACATTGCATAACATTCTGGGCAGTCTTGTGACATAAGAAATTGTGTGCCAGGTGGGTCCCACAAATACTAATGCCAGATCACGAGGAGTAGAGAATGCTGGCATGTGCTGATCTTGTGGAGCAGTAGGAGATCACGGGTGACGATTTCCTCAGCAACATTGTCACCGGAGACGAGACTTGGGCACACCATGAACCGGAGTCAAAACAGCAGTCTATGGAGTGGCAACATAAGGATTCACTGCGAAAGAAGAAATTCAAGGCTTGACCGTCTGCGGGAAATGTCATCCGTCTTTTGGGACAGGAAAGCAGTCACCCTTGTGGATTTCCTGAAGAGGGGACAAATGATCAATTCTGCCGGTTATGTGGAGACACCGGAGAAGCTAGACCACTCGAATTGCAAAAGTGAGGCCAGAGAAGAAAGACAAAGTTCTCCTTCGGCACGACAATGCCAGGCCCCATACCAGCATTATGACAAGGGAGGTCATCGCAAAATTCAGGCGGACTGCCATGCAAAATCTGTTGTACAGTCCAGATCTTGTCCCATCTCCCATCTGTTCAGCCCAATGATGGGATGGCCTTTGCAGGCAGAGGCATCCCGAGGAATTTCGGTGCCCCAGGCAAGATAGCACTCCAGCACCCCCTCCGTAAAAATTTCTGAATTATTTACAAAAGACACGTTAATTTTTTTGTCACTTTGCAAAACTTGTTGCTATATCTATATTATAAAATCGTAATGGTCATCTTCATCATGCTGCGTAACACTAATTTTGCAAATAACTCGGTTAAAAATTTACTGAGATGTCTGAAATTTCTCAGGATTTCAGTTTTAATGAATATCTACGTTATAACTAAAAAAATTTTGAATGAGGTCACGGGTTTGACCCTCGCAGGATGAATGTCGTTCCCCATAAGATAACATGTAAATATCACATTTTTGGTTTGAAGGCTTTCATTCTTTTACTTTTTAAAATATCATAAAATTAAGTTATCGATACGAAATTTATGCTAAAACATGCCAAAATGAATGAGGATTCTTATTCTTATCGTTGAATACTCAATCTCATGCGTATTCTCTCATATATTGAATTTATACTCAATATTTTGTAATTTTTTTAACATTTCAATACTAAGATTCCATGGTTACGGGTATTGTTGTCACCTATAATTTCAGTGCATATCCACTAAAGCCCCCTTTAGATGACAGCAACTTGCCAGTGCATCTCTCTCTAGTAGATATTTAAAAATTCTTATTATGAGTTATGAAAGGAGGAAGTGTGTTATACCTCCTCCCCTTCAAAATGGCAGCACTAGATAACATATTTCTTGGAAATATCATGACAAACATAAATACGACATTGTAGTGGCTGTTATTTAGGTAAGTATAATTATTTTTTTAATTCATTCTATATAACATTGAAAAGATATATTGGCAAGCCTTCGGCTCACTTTGTTTTAATGGGTAGTCGTCTCCGGCTGCTACTGCGACCTTCGCCTTGCTGGAACGAAACTAACCCTCCCTGTTGTCCGGAGATCGGGTTGGTAAATGTAGCGACAGGCCAATAAGTCGTAGGTTTGTTCGAATTCCTGGGTCTCCGAATGTTTTCAATGATACTGTGATCAATCAAGAATTGCAAACACTTTCCTTCATTACTGAATGTAAACATAAATTTCTCAAGAGTTGGAATCATGTTTGAACGGTAAATTATCATCAATTGTTAAACTAACGAATGAAATAAAACAACAACATAGTAACTGGAGAAAGGAAAACACCAAATAATAAACAAAAACAAGTTACCTTGAGGGGGGGATATAATACACTTTGGCCGTTATGAAATTGAATTATAATTTTATTTTTCCTGCTAATAATAATTTATTTGTTATCTTGAAAAATAAATAATGAAAATGTAACTATTTAATGGTAATAGCATTTGTTTACATGGTTGCTATCCATTTTATTATATTTGTTTACATCATTACTATAAACAATAATCTATTCTTCGGATTAGTTTATCCTGACATGTGCTTTCTGTGTTTTTTTGTTCATAGTCATTTGATATTCAGTTTTGGTTTTTCTTCTTGTTTCAATTATTGGTTTTAATACTTTCTTTGCTTTACGTTAAACATGAATGAACGGAGATGTGAAAAGGCACGTGAAAGACAACGGTTATACCGTATGCGAAATCGTGAAAAGTTATTACGAAGTTGCCGGATTGAAAATATGACTGAAGATCAAATTGAACAACGCCGTGCTTTGCATAGAATTGAAAATATGAGTGAAGACCAGATTAAACATCGCCGTACTTCGCAGAGAATTGAAAATATGACTGAAGATCAAGTTGAACACCGACAAGCTTTACGAAGATGGAGACAAACCATTGGATATGCAGGAGAAAACACAGTCGATGCAGTAGAATTGTTAAGAATAGGTGTTCTGAAAAATATTTGGGCAAATTGTGGAGCTCTGACATTTGATGGTGAACGAGGACATATTCTTAACAATTGCTGTCATAAGGGTAAAATTAAATTCATTTAACCCCATACCCCGTGAAATTAATGTAAATCCAATATGTACTAAATGGTGGAAACAAAGAAACAGCACACAAAGGATAGGGGTTTTGCCCCCTAGTATATATACCATTTTCAATCCAATAACAACACTTTTCAAGTCAATAACAACACTTTTCAAGTCAATAACAACACTTTTCAAATCAATAACAACACTTTTCAAATCAATAACAACACTTTTCAAATCAATAACAACACTTTTCAAATCAATAACAACACTTATTAAAATAACCTTCGAGGCTCTTTAAACCATAACGGCATTTCTTAATTGCAATTGCGATTCTTATTTATATTATAAAATTAAAATTGAAGGTAATAATGCTTTAATTAAAGTCATTGTATTGTTTTAAAGGTTCTAACTTTAAATTATGGTTACAATTAAGATAAATGTCATCTCATGACTTTTTAAGACCTAATATAATATATTTATTTATCTTTAGCGTTTTCAACATTTTTTTTCTATTTTTAATTTTAATTTTAGAAGTGAATAATACCCATGGACAGTAAATGAATACTAGGTTCCCAATGGGCAGAGTACTCCACTTTAGAGTATTCGACATATCAAGAGGGACAGAAATAAAACAGCCCTCGGAAGTTGTATGTGCACTCCCTAAATATGCGTTTGAGACCTGCAATGGAGTTGTTAGGTCGAACCTGTCGTTCTGAGAGGTAAAGAAAAAAACTGCAGACGTAAATGATTCAAGTCAATAACAACACTTTTCAAATCAGTAACATTTATTAAAATCAATAACATTTTTAAAATCAATAAGAACATTTTTAAAATCAATAACAGCATCTTAGTTATCTTGTAACTTAACTTCAAAAACACGGACAACATATTATTAAACATAATAAAAACAACCTATATAGCCTGCACTTATTTTGTTAAATTAATGAGTGTATGGCATTCCTGCCGCCGCCGACGCCAAATTTACGAGCATTTTTAACACGTAATTATTGCAGTCCTGCTGTGTAATTGTTGCAAGACTGTCATTTATTACAGAAATAAGATTCTGTTCCCCTGTTGAAGTAACAAGGAGGCGCTTTGCAGAAGACTTTACTTTTGAGAAGAGGTTCTCAGTGGGGTTAAGCATGTATGAGTATGGAGACAAAAATTTAAGGTGATATATTCCCGAAAGGATAGGTTGCAATTTCTCCTGCTTATGAATCCTAGCATTATCCATTATTAGCCATGATCCCTTATATTCTTCGTTTTCTCTGAGCTTAACCACTAGTTCGCGAACAAACGCCGAAAACTTTTCTGCATTACACGTTCCGTCGCTTACTACTTTAGAGTGCACAACACCTTGATTGTTCATGGCGACAATTAATGTAACACTTCTCCCTCTCACCGTTGGAACGACTACATTTGCTCGTGTCCCTTTTCTAGATCGAGCTTGGCTTCTGCGCAAGTGCAAATTAAATCCGCTTTCATCGATAAAGATGCACTTCATTTTGTTTTCTGGCCCCTGTGATGTAAATTCAATGGCGTAAGCCTGCCGTTTTGCTATTGTAGCAGGAGCGTTTACGCGATCAAGTTCTCGGTGGCAGGTCTTTAATGTAATTGCCAACTTTTCAAGACCATTAAAAATACTACCCATACTTAAACTGATTCCCTTTGATTGTAGCTTTTCACCTATTTCTTTCAAAGTAGCACCCGGCGACTCCTCCACAACTTGTTCTATGCATTCAAGCACATTGTTAGTTAATTTTTTACGATTTTGTCCACCACGTGCTTTATGAACAATAGCGCCCTCACGCCTGTAAGAAGTTATGATCCCTCGCGCAGTGCTCTCTTTGATGTCAGCTACTCCAGAGGCTTCTCGAATTGTCATGCCTTCATTCACTACAAGTTTTACTAAAATCTCTTTTTTGGAGACACTTATCTTTTGGCGTCTCTCCCTATTTTCAGATTGATCGCTATTTGTATCTTCTCGACCGTCCATGGGTATTATTCACTTCTAAAATTAAAATTAAAAATAGAAAAACATACATGTTGAAAACACTAAAGATGAATAAATATACTATATATATTATATAAAATAACAATAAATGCAGATTAGTCTTAAAAAGTCATGAGATGACATTTATCTTAATTGTAACCATAATTTAAAGTTAGAACCTTTAAAACAATACAATGACTTTAATTAAAGCATTATTACTTTTAATTTTATAATATAAATAAGAATCGCAATTGCAATTAAGAAATGCCGTTATGGTTTGAAGAGCCTTGAAGGTTATTTTAATAAGTGTTGTTATTGATTTGAAAAGTGTTGTTATTGATTTGAAAAGTGTTGCTATTGATTTGAAAAGTGTTGCTATTGATTTGAAAAGTGTTGCTATTGATTTGAAAAGTGTTGTTATTGACTTGAACAGTGTTGTTATTGGATTGAAAATGGTATATATATAAAAGGAATGTTATCAATATTCCTGTCTTTTCCACGGTATAAATTGTTGTCCAATATTTATTTGCCTTCAAGTAATTCAATGATGGATGATTGGGATAGCACCCCCAACACTTTTGCACCCGGCTCGCCCGGATCTTGGGCCGGTTCTGTTTGCAGGGAACACTTCCACTACCAGGCTGTTGTCATTGTGGCAATCAACAAGTTGCTCTGCAACTTTTTAAGATGGGGATACAGGCTCTGGTTCAGTGGTGCAGAAAATACATAGAAAGGAGTGGTTATTATGTCAAAAAATAACAGTAAGTGCCTTAAGGCTTCAAGTATGTGACACAAGTTTCATTTGAATTTCTTCAGTAACCAAGAAAAGAATTTGTAGGCATTACTTTCGGATCGCCCCTCTTAAAATAAATAAAACTATCAAATGAATTGATCTATTTTTAATCCATTCCATTTGAGAAATGGAAATTTGATGTATATATCATAGATTATAAAAACTTAGTGTCTTTTTTTTAAGTATATTTATTGTTTCATTTTCCTGAAAATAAAATTTGAACTTATTGCAGGGTTGGGACCATTATCATTGGAAATGAAAATTAGTGAAGAGCTTACTAAGTTAGTGACTGATGGATTGATACAACGGCCAGATCATGATCTTAGATCTGAGTTTACCAAACCCTTATTCCGTAGGGGAGTGAAATCATTTGAGGATCTTCGTCCAGGGGATTTACTCTCAGGTAACTTCAATATTGAATGTTTCCAGTGCCATAATAGCTACTGCCCAGGAGCCTTAAAGACATTGAGATCAGGATATTGAGAGTTTTCACTTGCTCTTCTTTAAACTTAACATATTTTCTATATGGTAATGCAATTCAAACATCTGTCGAGTATGCCGAAAACAGTGAAAAGGGAAGAAAAAACAGGAGACCCCAATTAAGCAGTATATGCATATTTGAAGTCTATGATGTAATCTACTCTTAGAGAATAAAGAGAAATAAAGTGGAAATACAATATGAAAAGTATCAGATCAATTGACTGTTGCTCTTGAAAAATAGATTATTATCTCAACCGAGAGAAAGGGACTGGATGTATTGAAATGTCGAGGCCAATGGAGGTGAGGTTTTGAATGGATTTTAGATGAAAATTCATTTCATTCTCTCAAATAGAGGGCTGGATAACCTCTAAAAAAATCCTATTTTCACAGGATTTGTGCTCGCTACCATTTAGAACAGCAGGCAAGTAGTAGGCCAGTGCCTTACCCACTACACCACTGACACCCTGTCATTGTGCTTCACTCTACTTAAATCTGGTCCTTAATGGTTTGTCACATGTCATACCTGAAATTTCTTCATTTTGCAGGAACAGAGAGAATTTGTTTATTTGGAGAAAACATCAAGAGATGAAAATTACTTGAATCTTTTATAAGCCTGGAAAAGAATAACAGTCTAAATAGACTGCCCAACTAGATGGGCATCAAAACACAACTCAGTACTTGCAGAAATACTTCAATTTGTGTCTAAAATCACACTCATAAGCAAATCTGATGATTAATTAGATGAAGCAGGGTCACTTAAGAATATTTTGGAAACATTTGAATTTGTATTTCTTGTTGAGATACTTACCTCTGTAAACTCAATACCTAGAATGCTACAAGCGAAAGATTTAATACATCCCTCCAAAGCATATACAGTATTTTTAAAACAATACATTTTTCCAAAATTTGTTTGGAGAAAGAAATTTAAATTTAAAACCTTGTTAGTAATTACCCGGCTCACCACCGTGTGTTAGGTGCGCACTGATGAGCAAGTGAACACGTAATTTGGAAGAGAACAAGGAATTTATATTGGAAGTACCCAATTACCAGAGCTGGCTAGGAACGTCGCATGGCCTAGTGCAAAGTGTGCATGTGGGGCCTGTTACATGTCAAACATTTTTAATGGTAAATTTTAATAAATAAAACAGTCTCTCTCGCTATGACACTTCGATATTTTTTCAGATTTTCTTTAAAAATGCACATACTTTATATAAGTATGACAAAAATTTTTTAGAGTGTGCAGGGGCTCTTTAAGTGCGGTGCCCAGTACAGTTGCACTGTTCACACCGCCATCAAGCCTACCCTGCCGATTACTGTAGTATTACTATTACTGTACAGTACAGGCAGTGATGAGCTGAAATACAATTAAGAACCGGCTCTCTAAATAAGAAAAAAAAGTAGTAAGGAAATTTGTGACTACTGCAGTTATCAATAAATATTCACATTAAAAACTTCTACAATGCATTTATTTCTGTAAAATGAAGACAAAAAATTCTATTGAATCAGCCACTTTATATGGTTTGTTGTTTGGTGTGTGTTTTTGTGATATGTGAGGTCCTGTGATGTATAAAATTTGACTTTCTCACCTAATTTATTGTGCTATATTGCCCTTTTATGCCCATTAAAAATGTAATTGTGAATAAGTAATCTGCGATATTTTTTCAGGTTATTTAGTTTTAGAATCTTGGTCTGTCTTATAAGCCAAAATATGTTACTTTTTGAGAAGTTCTGAAGAGTTGGTCAATGAATCTTTCTTGGGAAAATGTTTTGAACTCTTGCATTGATATTTTGCAGGAAAAGTGAGAAATGTAACTCACTTTGGAGCATTTGTCGATATTGGTGTGGGAAGAGATGGACTACTTCCCAGTGGACGTTTGCGATTTGGTATGATGCTTCCGCAATTGGGGGAAAAGGTTGAAGTGCAGATTGTGGAAGTAGATATCCAACGAAGACGTATTACTCTAGATCTTGTGTCTGTCAGTTGATTGTTACAATGCTGTTGATGAATATTAAAATTTATGTTCAGTTTCTTATATTAATTAGTTTTAATATAGAAGATTCTCTTTCTTTAAATTAACATTCTTCTGTTATTTTGCTAAAATCGATATACAATAATAAAATTAATAGAGATAATCATTATTCTGATTTGTTTCTTATATTTTCTTTTGCCCATTGAACTTTATTAGGCATAAATAATAAAGAATGCATTCTTTGAATTGATCCTGTATAAAGTTTTGCACTCAGAATCTTCAGAATGTATTGTAAGACATCATATTTTTGTAGATGTAGTGGCAGATTTAAGCTTTCAGTGGACCAAGGATCAATTTGAGACTATATAGAATACGACCCATTGATTTAGTGTATGAAAATAAAATTATGATGGAAAAACATGATTACAAACATATTTAAGGTTCATTAAATGAAATAGATTTTAATTTCAAGATTACAGCATTTGTACCATAACAGTAAAAAGTAAGTACATAACACCCACAAAATTCCTATCATACACGTAAATCATTGATAGAATAGTGAAAACGTATTCAAAGGACCTTAAAATGTATACAGTAATCCCTCGTTATCTGTGGGGGTATGTTCTGGGCTTGAGTGCGGTTGGTGAAGGCCAGCTCTTATGGGAAATATGAGGTTAGGAGGGGAGACATCATCGCTCGCTATAAAAATGAAAATAACTCTAGAAAGAATCGAGATAGAGACTAAATTTGACAGGAATGCTCGATTCACATATGTAAAGGTGATGACGAAAAAAAACTCAAAAAAGTCCTGGGTTCGACTCCAAGAAAGACATTTACATTTTCTATAAGGTAACACGTAAAAATTGACTTCGATATGCAGTAAAAGTGTGTATACACTAAAAATGTTTCTTTATTTAATTTTATTTCTGAACTGAATCCTTTGCATCTGTCTCTCTTCCACTTATTTCTCTAATTGCAGCTTCATCTTCAGTTGTTTGTCCTTCATCTGTCCAGTCATTTTCTCCTTCCTTCTTCAATTTGTGTCGCTTCTTTGGATTTGCAGCAGCTTCTAAGGTTTCTTTAGTGACCAGTTTAACTGGAACAGCATTGGAATCTGAAGAAAATTCTTCACTTCCACTTTTTTCCCCTTTCTAAAACGCAAAAATTGATAGGTTGAGTTTAAATTTGGAATTTACCGTAATTTTCCGATTATAATACGTACACTATATAATACACACCCATGTTTTTATAAGTGAAATGTGAAAATTGTCTTATCACCATGTATAATATGCAACTCATTTTTTGTAAAAATATCACTAATTTTTCACTTTATTATTAGCAGTATCAAGACAGTTCTTGCCGTGCCACCAAGTGATATATGTGCTAGTGTTTACGAAAACTTCACGTCTATATAGTTTTGACTCTCACTTTAATGATCGATACAATGTATAAAAACTTGTCTCAATGTCGCATTGTGTAATAATCTGATCAGATGGAATAACAGTTCTCGCTTTGCTGCCATGCGCGATAGGTAGTTTACGTGATTATCATGTCTAGTTCTGATTCTGCCTTCATACAAGCTGATCAAGGTATGTAAAATAATATTTGTTGCATCACAAACGCCATGGATGGTTCTGAAGATGACATCATATGGGATGATGATTTCGCCAAAGTAGATAGTGAGGATGAAGACGATGTTCTCGGCGAGGCTATTTATGTACGTAGGCGATGAAAGAGAACACAAAATCACAGATGAACTATTTTAGGACAGTTAGGGCAGTAATAATGAATTCAGAGGCTTTAGTGATTCGGACAGCTAAAAGTAAATAAATAAATATTCTTATTTTTGTTTTGAAAAACGATATTTAAAGGAAAGTTATCAAAATGCATTTAAATGGACGATTTATTGGTAAAAATATTTCCGCAAATATAAATTATTTCTTTACTAAAAAAAAGTTATATTCACTTGTTATAATATGCACCCGAAATTTTTGTCAATTTTTTCATGAAAAAAATGCGTTTTATAATTGGAAAATTACGGTAAGTGCTATAAAGACACAAGTGATATGCTATTCAAGCTAACATTATGCACATTTAAGGATATTGTTTGAAGGAATTCGTATATATTTCAATTAATGACTAAAGAATATGATAGCAAATATTATTATATTACTTCAAATTCCAACTTTGCAGAAGGTAATGTGACAAAGCAAAAAATTCCATTTAGGTATTTGCAATCCTTGGTCTGCATAGTTGAGGTAATCATTGATGGGTTTGATACCACTTGAATTTATTACAATAAGCTAAGAATTCGCTGGTCTAAAAAAGCATGTCTCAATCTGTGTATGAAAAATTAACTTGTTTTCACTATTCATTGTGATGAAGGGTCTGGAGTTGTACCATTGAACATGTTAAAGTTCTGCACAGACATCAGCCAAATGAGATGTTAGAGTGAGGAAGAGGCAGTTTAATAAGTCATTTTTTAGGCGTGTTTCGCATACAGCGTGAGTGCCTATTATCGTCGGTCCGTCTGTCTGTCCGCATGTTCGTTCTCGGCTTCTACCGAACGGATTTTCATGAAATTTGATATTAAGGACTTTCAATCAAATATAATAAGAAAATCGCAAAACTGAATCACGTATGCCAATCAGGGGTACCACTTTACTGGGGACAAAAAATTAAATTTTCGTCATATCTCGTAAAGAATTGCTCATATCAAAATATGTTTCAAATAAAAGTTGTGGAACTGGTAAAGTAAAGTATTTCCTTTCCTATACATTTTTATCGTAGGAGTAGCCGTTATTGAGAAAATCAAACAAGAAAGTCTTATATCGAGTTGAACTTGGAAAATTTCTTGCATGGTTACTTCTTCATTGTTGCTATCATAAACAATCTCCCAAACAAACGTTTAATTTCCTTATGTGTGCATGTAATATTATTAAATAGGAAGAAAATGGATTATTTATGATGAAGAAAAGAACTTTAAAACGCTATTTCCCTTACATACAGGTATATAATTCCTTCTAATACTCCATTGCATGAAACGTGCCCATTTGTTATACGTTGTACACTTTCCTAACTTGTTATTCTTTGGAGTTTTGTTAACAAGAATTTAAGATTAAAAATTGCAATGAATAATAACCTTAGGTGTTGATGGTCCAGGTGCAGACTCGGAGGACAATTGCTGACTCTCTTCCTTTAGCCATGGGTCAGATACAATGGCTGGTAGGCGAAGGCGAGAGCGAGCAGGAGATAGGATTCGACTTATAAGTGATCTACATGTTGCAGAAACATTTGGTTCTTTTGGAAACTGGACCTTATTTTGCACTTGCTGCATTTTTAATCAATTGAGGAAAGAGAATATTGTTATTAAGAAAAATATTTAAGCTGTACTGAAACTCTGAAATAAGACATTTTAGATATGCCTTTTTCATTTTTAATCGTTAAGTAAATCTTCAGCTTCAACTCCCTTCATGAGTTAAGTACCCATTAGGTACAGTGAATTTAAAAGTGAATGTGTCACCAACCCATTGCACAATCCTCTACATGGAGGATAAAGTCTTTCTCACATACCCACACATTTACACAGACATTCACACCAGAGGAGGGAAATCCAGTGCTGATATTAGACGACTGGTAAACATCAAAAGGTGTTAACATTCATTCCAAATGATGGAGTAATTTTATTCACAATGCATAAATTGGGGCTGGGCAAACTCAGGCTGAAAAACCAACCTCTGCTAGGATTTGAATCAAGGCCCACTATGCAGAAGGCCAGCACCCAAACCACTCTGTAAAGTAAATCATAAAATCTTAAACTGTGAGATTCACTAGAAGGATTCATATCAGTTACATAATTTTAAATTCCTCAAATGTTATATTGATCATTATCTAAAGAATTACCTTAATATGTCTTTTAAAATGCATGAAGCAATCTTTCAGTGTCTCTGCTTAATGAGTATTTCATAATTTACTAGCTGAAATGCCAAGCTTCGCTCGGGATAGAGTGGCAAACGATTTTTATTGCTCGGGGCAAACATTCCCCATTCCTTAATTATGCAAGCGATTCTTACGTTAACATTTACTATATTATGTATTGTATTGTATGCATTAACGTCTTACTTAATATTCACATGGATAGACGCACCAAAGCCTTTAAAACGGCAATAAAATTATGTGGATTATGTCAATACTATTAGCCAAAATGTAAACAATAAACATCTTGGTTACCGAACAAATGTAAGTAGATGTATCGATTTATGTTGCGATAAATCTTTCAATGTTAATGGTAAAAGATAGCAATGTTCTAATATTCCTTAAAAATCATTTGACTCACTTTAAAAGTATTCAAAGACTATATTTAGGCATCTTAGCGTTAGCTACTCTTCCTCTACAGCGTGCCACTGCGTGGATTTTCCTTGCATTAATATTTACGTGTATATCTCCCTTTGAAGAGGACAACAATTAAGAAATTTAGCTTTGTTACCGCCTGGAAAATGGACATCAAAACCGATAAATTTTGCACTTAAAGGAAAATTTCGAGCGATTTAGCATGTAATACCACGAAACATGAACACAATTAAAATATTTAGGTATATTTATATCCACATCAGTGAAGGGCTGCATGGCATTTTGTGGTTTCTCCACATCATTTCTCATGAATTCTTATGGAAATAGTATTTTGTTGACCCCACGGTCTGCAAACCTAGACCAAGTTCTTCCTTTGGTGCATTGGATGGCCCATGAAACTTTTGAGTTCGATAGCTTCAACGGTGTAAAAACAAGAACATACATACACACACATACACACTAAAATATTTATAAGATCAAAATAGTATTACTTTTATTCAGAATGCAGAATATGTAATAGATTCTTAAGTAACATCATCATCTTGAGGATATAAAAAAATTTTCTTTGAACGAGTTCTCTATTCAATATTACTGGTTATTTGTTGTTATTATACAGCTTTTCTCTCCTTTTAACTTCATACACAAACACATTTTATATATGTTTTAACTAGGGTTGCCAACCTCTGGCTTTTGGGCCGGAGATCTCCGGGTCATTGCCATAATCTCCGGGTGAGTAGCACAAATCTCCAGTTCAATTTCGATTGCAGCAGAAGCACTTTTTATGACTTTTTTGTGTTTTTTATAAATGAATCGAATTAAGATAGTTTGAACTTTAATTTCCATTGTATTTTGTTTTATAGAAAAAACTTAAATTGATGATGCTCTTATAATTTTGCCAATTAGCGATATTTTAAAAAATAAACCGATTTTTAATCATGTCCTAAAATCATGAGTGCTTTTCAGAATATTGAATGTATTTATCATTACATTTAATTCCTTTTGGGTTTCTTCTAAAGTATCCAGGTTTCAAGCAAACTCCAGTTCTTGAATATCTTAAAGCAGACAACCCGTAACAATATCTCCGGTTCATGAAGATCTAAAAGTTGGCAACCCTAGTTTTAACCCCTTCAAAATCTGAAAAATCATACCTCAAAGGGATTCAAAACCAGCCTAGGTTTGTACTGCCTGTTTGTGAGCCACAGATTAAAACATTTACACCACTGAGAAAATTAACCTGGGACAGGTAAATTAGGATTATAACTTACACGTTTGAATAATGGGATATGTGTTTACTCTGTATTGTTATGATACATAAATTATAATTCTTTTTATAGCTATTCTAAGTAATATGATATTTTGGAAAGAGTTCAGCAGTGAGATTTCATAATTCTGAAAAAGTAAGAAACATTCTGCCTTGACAAGGAATTGAACCAGGATGTTCTACTTGCTCGGCAGATGTTCTAACCACTAAACTACCAAGATAAATTTTTCTGCTTCAGAATCAGGTATATCTTGTACTGAGGTCAGGCAAATGAGATTTCAATTAATCATATATATATATATATATAATTTCTGTAGTGTGTGTATAAATGTTTACCTTTTGTGCCCAAACCACTGAACCAATTCCCAAAAATTTGACCCCTGGAGACGTGAGACAGTGTCCGGAAAGTTTACCGCCAACAATTGATCGCCATGGAAAATTTACCACCAGCAATTGATCGCCATGGAAAATTTACCGCTAGCATTTTATTGCCAAGGAAAATTCACCACTCTTCGTCAAGGAATTTAAATTTTATAGTATAATCAGAAATAAAACAATGATTTAAAGTTTAAATATACTATGGGCAATGATGCCTTTTTAAAATTAAGGGTAAGGGAAAATCACAATTCATTGCCAAGAAATTTAATTTTAATAGTATAATCTACTATATAAAGATGAAAGTTTGTGTCTGTCTTTCTGTCTGTTCATCTATGAACGCCAACGTTTCGCAACTGATTCTGACCAAATTTGACAGTTATAGAGGCCGCAATGGGAAAGGTCAGTCTCTTTTAAACAAAATGGTGGCCGATTTAAACTAGATTTCCTGAGTCCGGCGATTGAATTGAATCAAATTTGGAAGATGCATCATTCATTGCCAAGGAATTTAATTTTAATAATATAATGGGAAATAAAACAATGATTTAAGTATATAAAATACTAATGGAGAATGATACCTTTGTTTAAAATAAACAAGGAAAATTCACTATTCATCACCAAGGAATTTAATTTTAATAGTTTTGTTCAATTCAATTCCTTGGTGATGAATGGTGATTTTTCCGTACCCTTCATTTAAACAAAGACATCATTGCCCAATTTAGAAAATTCCAAAATATTTTATAAAACTCCAGAGCATACAAGAAAATTCCAGAACATTCTTGAAAATTCCAGAAAGTTCTAGAAATGTGTATAATGTTATAGAAAATTCTCAATCAACTTGTAGACTTTTCTAGAATGTTTTATACAGTTCTAGAAAGTAGAAGTTGGGATATGTTGCAGTGGGGCCGATATAGTGGGGGTGGTCATGTAGGTATAAATACCGGGATGCCAATAGCCTCACACCAGTTGAAAAAATTTTTCAATGAAAAGGTGCAGTGAAATTAAGTGTTGAGTGCAACTATTATAACTTCTGGCCATCTTAAACAACAATAGTGCAGTGAAATGTTGCCGTCAAAACGACAGTTAACCGCGTCTTAGCGAGACGAACCACCGTGTCTTCTGAGGTTTGGTAGGGAAATGCATACCGCGACTTAGCGAAATCGCGCCTAGTGATTTCGCGCTATGTTAGGTTTTACTGTATAAATATGCCGTAGGTTGCCGATCCAGTTCAACAGCTAGTTTTTGCTTTCAGTCTCACAATAAGTTCTAGTTTTCTTGCTTCACCCAAAGTATTTTACGATACGTACGTACTTACGGAACAATTTCATCGAATGTATTCATATTATTCGTATAGAAATATTAATAATCTCGAAATTTCTTAGTAGTCTACGTATTTTTTTACGCGAACATCTCAGATAACTACCGAATCTTTCCTTATAAATATCCGTGAATCATGGAAATGCCTGTTTTTCGTTAAAAAAATCCGTGAAAACGGCAGCCCTGTTCTAGTACATTAAATCAATGGTGAACAAACCTCACGAAACACGAATGGTGAAATGTAAACTGCATGGTGCTCTGTTCTAATGTCTGCGAGATTTAGATTGTAACATTTTTACCTGTTCATGCGAGGGTGAATCAAAAAGTTCCCGGAATGATCTCATAAAAATAGAATAAATCCAAAACAAGCATTTATTTTTCATTATATCCACCATCTAACTCTAATCACTTCTCCATTGTCGCCATCATTTTAGCCCATTTCTGTAGAAATTTGGATTGTTTGATTGAAGCCAGTTCAAAACTACTTGTTTAACCTCAGATATCGATTCCCAGCAAACTCCTTTGATGTGATAATTTTGGTAACGGGAAAAAATCCGAAGGAGCCAAGTCGGACTATAGGGTGGATGAGAAAGCAGTTCCCAACACATTGTCGTGGTGAAACAAAATTCGACGATGCAGTTTTTCAGGCCATTTTGTCACAAGAACAGCATTCAATTTCCATAAGACCTGTTCATAATAACTTCCTGTAACTGTCCATTGGCCTTCAAGAAAATCGACTAAGATCATGCCTTCATAATCCCAAAAAATTGTTGCCATAACCTTCTTCACTGACTGTTCAGCCTTGAACTTGATTGGTCCACTTTATTCCCTTGGTAACCATTGTTTGGACTGAATCTTGCTTTCTGCATCGCACTGATAAATCCACATTTCATCACCATTCACTAATATGTGGAAGGAATTTTCAGGATTGGCATCAATTCCGCTGAGAAACTCAACTGCATAATCAGCCCTTTGAGTCTTGTGTTCAACACGCAATGCTTTTGGCACCCAACAAGCAGAAAGCTTGCTCAATCCTAAACGATCTGTTAGAATTGATTAAGGCAAGCCATATGAGATATCCAAACGTGTGGCAATCATTTGCACTCACACTCATCAATCTTCTTCCACAATCGATTGGATGGAGGCCACAGTTTCCTCGTTCATTGACATTGATGGTCTCCCACTTCACTGGTCATCTTCAGTGTTTTCTTGTCCATCCTTAAACCATTTCACCCATTCATAAAATCTTTTTTCTTTTGGTGCATCATTCCAACAAACTTTCTGCAAATCTTGAATGATGGCAGTCAGTTCTCAACCAAGTTTTGTCAAAAACGTAATGTTCACTCAGATCTCAAATTTCAAATTGTCCATGCTCACAAATCAATGGGTTAAAAAATTGAGGTTATTTTATACCAAATGAATGAATTCTTACCCAAATATTTTATGTTTATAGCTAAGATCAAGCTAATTTCAGACAACTATGGTATATTATTGTTTGAACTCAGGTACGGTGCTGTCGACATCATTCCGGGAACTTTTTGATTCACCCTCGTATTTGCGGTTTTTACCTTGTTCCAGTAATATCTTCACATGGTGAAGACCTGACTAATACTTTAATAACAACTTTGAATGCTATCTGCTTGAGTACGATTTATTTAAGAGGACAAGGGTATGATGGCACTGCAGCGATGTCTGAAAAATTCAACATTGTACAAGCCAAAATATAAAAATATTTTTGTGTGTGAATATCATTTTCTATTGCACCCCTCAATTCAAATTTCTGGCTGCGCCTGTGGTTCCTGGTTAAGTGTATTTTGCCATAAGGCTTGTAAGAGCACTACAGGGAACTCAAATGATTGACTTAGAAAGCACAAAAATTATGGGTTCACATCTACAGATGGGATGAACTTTTTAATTAGCATGCCACAGAACTTTTCTATGAACAGAGGCGCACCTACCCGGGGTGCAGTGGGTGCAATGCACCAGGGCACCAACTTGCCGGGGTGCCTTCCCATCAAGGTATTTGTATCTATATATTATTGTAATTCGACTTGGGAATGTTTCCTCCTTTGTCCGAGTGAAAAGGGAAAGTTGGAGATACTAAAATGGCACAATCTTCCAGGCAAAATTTTTCCGATCCCTTGCAAAACGTGGTTGCATGACTCAGGGTAGCTAGAACATATCAGTGGCAACCGAAAATGGGTTCACCTTAGGAATCGCCAAGAGGTGGGGGCACTACTCTCCTAATTGCTATCCCGACCCTAGCGAGGAGCTCCAGCTGAGGCAGCAATCCTTTCGTAAAGTACCATCGACCTTAACCACAAATCCTTTTGCTGGACGAATACCAGGTGCCTACCCTTTTTCTCCCACTTACGGAGTCTTGGAAATCCCAAGTCTGTTTTAAATCGGTTTGGAATAGCTTTTCCGAAAACTAGCTTTCCTTACTCCTTCATGATCTCCCACCTACGTTAACGTTCATATTCATTTCTAAATACATAGTACCAAATTCAAATACCGAAACAATTTCTCCCAATAATGTGAATTATTGACATCTACTTCTTCACTGGATTTTAAAATATCTTAAAATGAAAATACGAAGTCGGGACTTTGACGTAGGAATGCATAAATAATTGAAGTTTTGTTTTCTTATTGTCAGAATAAATATCAAATCTAACTTGGCTTGTTAATGGACAAAAATAGAGGAATTTTTGATTGATCATTAAGGTAACGGGACAGAGTATTGAATTATAATCATATGTGCAGTGAGCTTTATAATTTTCCTTCAAGCAGATATTAAATGATATGTTTATATTGATAACTTTGCAACTAATTTTTTCAATAATTTTGTTATGGGATACATCGACAGAAATACATCAGCTTGTCTCCATTCTCTATCGATGAAAAAAGTCGTATATGATCATACCAAGAAATTTTGCTAGTAGGGGGGCACCACAGAGATATCTTGCAGCTGGGCACAAAACACCCTAGGCACGGCCCTGTCTATGAACCATATTTAAACTCAACATAGATTTATAAATTTAACACCACTCAATTAACATGATCAGATTTATAACTTGGCTGCTTTTGATCAAGCAAACAAATTTATTTCCTCCTTGTGAGTGCACTAAGAAAAGCTGTTTTTTCTTAATTTGTTTTAATTCTTATATATTAGGTATTAATAGTTGTTTGAGGAATTTTGTTACTGCTACAGTTAGATCACCAGAAGTCATGTTTTTTCCTGTGCACCTAAATTTAAATAATTATAAATCTCAAAAGAGGGTTTTTAAACAGATATATCAAGAAAAATATATTATTGAAAAATCTGTTTTGTGGTTTCCTAATAGTGTTTTTGATTTCACTATCTTACTTACATTAATATTGAAATTTTGAATGGAACACCAAATAAAATTTTTGCTAGAAGTAAATTCTACAGTCAAATATTTTGGATTTATTACTTTTGATTGTTGACTAAAAAATTTGCATTAAACTCTCCTTGCCTTGAGAAGCACATGGTAGTTGGCATCATCAAAGGGTAGACGCCCATAAACCATTGCAAATAATACAATGCCCATTGACCAAATATCAGTTAATGCTGGCTTGTAAGGAATACCACGCAGTATTTCAGGTGAAGCATATGCATAACTTCCACAAAAAGTTTCACTCAAGACCCTTTTTTGGTTAGATTCCATCTTTGCAAATCCAAAATCTGATAGTTTTATGTTGTAGTCACGGTCCATGAGAAGATTTTCACATTTGATATCTCTACAAATTTGAGATAATTTTAAGAAACTTTGAATACCCTTCTCTTTGTTAATACAATCCAGTTCAAGGTTGGGCAAACTTTGTCATTTGGGCCTTGCACAGCCCACAATAGCATTTTATTTTAACCTCAAAGCTAGGATAAAATCATGAATCTGCACAATTTTATACATATAATTTCAAGTTTTATACTAAAGATTTTGTTCATAATTGCCTTTCTGAAAAAGTTTTAAAATTGTTAGGACTTGATATTCATCAACATGACACAACAAAATCTCTATGAAACTTCTGATGATAGCATAATCATACCTGCTGCCTCACCTAAAACGTTTGCCCAACTCTGGTTTGGTTAATATAAATTAAGCTTGTTTAACAGACTTTATTTATAAATTTTAATAGCATAAAAATTCAATTCTAATATATGTTTATGTATGAACTAGTATTTTTTGCATAAATAATTCTGTTATTGTAAGTAATGATATAAAAACAAAACTGAACCACTTTAATTTACATCAAAGTACTGACAATCTTTACTGTCAATTAAAATTTTGTAAACAAACCTATGCACCACACCATGGTTATGGCAGTATGTAACAGCATCTGATAGCTGTTTAAACCATTTCTTGGATCGAACCTCATCAATAAATGATTCTCTTCTAATTATATCCAAAAGACTTCCATTTTCAGCATATTCCATTATTATGTAAACCCTAAAGATAAATTAGCAAAATATTTTATTTTTACAAATCATTTTATCTTTTTCAGGAGAAAATTGTTCACAAACACTATTGGGGACAGCTCTTATCCTTCTTGCACCTATACATACATCAGTGAGCACACATAAATCATCTTTAAGCTGGATTTTATGCCATGTGTACATCACAAGCATAACTTATTTGCTTTGTATTTAAAAATGACACTTTCAGGACCATTTTCTATACAATTTTTTCTCATTTGTTTTTATTGCCCGAAGAGAAAAAGAGAGGATATAAATCCATACCAATCAAATAATCATAATTTTATAATCGCTTTTTTATAAAAAAAAAAGAGCTTATATATTTGGTTCATGCATCTGTCCGTCTGTCTGTGTACAAAATAACTCAAAAGTTACGTAAGCTACAAACACCAAATTTTCAGGATTTATAGTTCTACATTCAGACTAGATATGGAAAATATTTGGGATCTGTCTGTTTGCCTTTTAATAGTATACTAGCAGGCCTACGCAGATATTCTGCATTTAAAGATAGAACCAGAACATCATTGAAGATTTAACAGTGTTATACAGTCTGGGTTGTGTATCTGGATCTGAAATTTCTTCACAAACAATTTTATCAACATCATCTGAATTGCGGATTTTATCAGCATCTCTTAAAACCAATAAAATATGGGCAAGAGGCAAACCCCTTTTTTGAAATTCTATTACCATTACCATAGCTAGAGGAACTCCCAAAACGTGTTTTTTCATTAGCGTTAAAACTTCATCAGGGAAGGTTATATGGCAACAATAATAATCAAAATATACAAAATTTTCTGATATTAAGAAACTGTAAATGAAATACTTATAGTAACTGAGGGAAAATTTTAGAATCAATTGGATTTTAATATTCCCAAATCGAGAGATCGAAAGGTCTAAATAAAAACAAGAACCAGAAGACCTGCAAATAAACAGATGTGTTATAATCTCACCTCAAATTGTAAAAATTACATTTTATATGATATGAACAATTTCATGCACTATCATTTAATACAAGCGTACAAGTTTAAAATGTGAAAATAATATGCCATACTTACAATTTCCGTTATAAAATACTCAAAACAATCGTTTTAATTCTTCAAAACAATCGTTTTAATATTAATGTGCTCAGAAAGATACCCAGCTCAATCTTTGTAACGTCGATCAACAGTAAATACTGGTTTCCATGGTTACCCTTATGACTTATTTATTTTTAAGCGTCTCAATGCATTTTAAATGGGGAAAAAGAATTGCTGCCTGGACTCGAACCCGCGCATTTTCTCGAAATTAGAATAAGAACAGACAAATCTACACGGAATTTGGAAACGATGTGTGAAAACCGCATCTCTCTAGCTATTGTAGTTGTCGAGTTATCACTGGAATTAGGTGAATGCCAGATAGCCACATACATAGACGGATTTTAGTATATTAGTAGTATATTAAAGAGCCCCTTACGAACTATCTATACAGGTCCATTGTGGCTTTCGTTTTGTTGGCCGTATTCACAGCAACGTATGTAAATAAAATTATGCTATTAAGTGAAAGTAAGTGAAATTATACAGGTGTAAACTTTCATTCTAAGAAATATTTTCTTGTTGTTATTTATGTACTGCCAATTGTTTTTGAGTAAATGTTTACGTGATATGTTGCTTAACATTGTAGTGGTAAATTCATTGCTATGAGTTTACCTAGTTAATTAATTTTTTGAAACAAAAATGAAATTATATAGGTCTGAAAATGTATTTACATGATTAATGTATTGAATATTATTAAAAGATGCAAAATTTTCGAGATAGGTTGGTCTGCAGGGGAATGTTTTTTATTTTAGTATTCTTTAAAAAAGTGCCTTATGGAATTTGCTCTGCAATTCTTTTCTCACTTGTTTAAATTTTAAACGGAAACACTTCTCAACACATTAGCTAGGAATACACAACCTTTTTTATGTTAAAGGTTGAATTATTAGTTTCAAGTGTCATAGGGTCAGAAACTGTCAGATCGCCCCCATCTCCCGCTCTCCCCATGGATATCTTTGTTGCCCACCATTTGATTCATACTGAAACCCATTCTGCATAACATTCACTTAATATACACCACAAATTAAGTTTGTAGACTAAGGGAAAGAATAATTCTGTCAAGAACTGAGATTCCCAGAATACAGGGATGTCAGCAGTGACGGATTCAAGATGTGTGGGAGAGGAGCTACTGGGGGAAGTTTCTGGATCTTCCCCTTGGGGCACATACAAGTCATCATTACTTCTGTAGGCCAGATGAGAGTTTACGTTAAATGTTTCATGAGAGAATTTGTGGTATCATAAAAGTTCAAAGCAATTTCATTTAATTTTGTTATATGAAAACTTCAAAAAATTATCACAAATTCCACTAGCAATTATGACACTGTCTATCAAAAATTTTACAGGTTGCTTTATATTTATGACTTTGCAGTTACAAATTTTCTTGAAGATTGCATCCATCCCACAGGCTGAACTTTTACAACTCTATAATATTTGTCCTGTTTTTTAATTGCGTCAGGTTTTTCATCTTTCAGATTTGTATGAAGTTTTTAAGTAGTTTGACCTACCAAATAGGAATAAGAAACTCGCATGTCTAAAAATACTGGAAAAACCACTGATGCTGTTCTGAACAAAGAAAATAATCTAGTCAATCCAAAAGAAAATTTCTAAATACTTTTCATTATTTCTTTGCTGGATGTAGTGATACATTCTTTAGAAGAAAGATTGACAATCTTAAATAAACACAATGAAATACTTCAAATGTTATACAATATTTAAAATATAAAAATATGGGGTTGGATGTGCTTATGAAAACATGTAGCAACATTCAAATTGCTCTAACAGATAGAGATGATATAGATGTAAACGGAATGGAGTCAAAAATGAAATGGAGAATCTTCCAGCATTTTTATCCCCAGGAATGACAGGATGTGTTAAATTATATATATTCTCATGATTTGGTCACTGTTTTTCCAAATACGATGGTTTATCTTAGAATATCTTAACTCTGTTCGTAACAGTTGCTAGCAGTGAAAGAAGTTTTTCCAAACTGAAAGTAGTTAAAAATGATCCAAGGAAGATTAGCAGGTTTAGCCATACTGTCAATTGAAAGCGAAGATGAATTATTTGGATTATAATGATGTAATTGATACTTTTGCCAACTTAAAAGCTTGCAGAGTATGTTTTTGAAATTTCTTTTTTCCTTGTTTATGTTCAATTTCAATATTAAAATATGTAATTTTTGTTGGTTTATAATTTTGTAACATGTTTGAAAGTATATATGTAGTATTTTTATTTATTTTGTTTTGGTTTCGCCTTTTTAGGTGAGTTTCGCTTCCAGCGTGAGTGCCTATTATCGTCGGTCTGTCTGTCCGTCAGTCTGCAGGTTCGTTCTCAGCTTCTACTGAACGGATTTTCATGAAATTTGGTATTAAGGACTTACAATTAAGTATAACAAGAAAATCGTAAAAATGAATCACGTACGCCAATCAGGGGTACCACTTTACTGGTGACAAAAAATTAAATTTTCGTCATATCTCGTACAGTATTTTTCAAATTAAAGTTATATAATTAGTAAAGAAGAGTATTTCCTTTTCTATACATTTTTATCGTAGGAGTAGCCGTTATCGAGAAAATCAAATAAAAATGTCTTAATTCGAGTTGAACAAATTTTCTTCTTCATTGTTGCTAACATAAACAATCTCACAAACGTTTAATTTTTTTACGTGTGCATGCAATATTTTTAAACATTTTCTTCTTCACTGTTGCTAACATAAACAATCTCACAAACAAACGTTTAATTTCCTTACGTGTGCATGCAATATTTTTAAATAGGAAGAAAATGGATTATTTATGATGAAGAAAAGTACTTTAAAACGCTATTTCCCTTACGTAGAGGTATATAATTTCTTTCTAATACTCCATTGCATCCATTTGTGATACGTTGTACGCTTTCCTAACTTGTTTCTATATCTCTCTATTTTATAAAATCGTAATGGGCATCATGATGCGTAACGCTGTAATTTTGTGAATAACTCGATTAGAAATAAACTTAGAAGTCTGAAATTTCCCAGGATTTCCGTGTTGATGAATCTCTACGTTATGATTAAAAAATTTCGTAAAAGGTTACGGGTTCGACTCCAGAGGATGAATGTCGTTTCCCATAAGATAACACTTAAAATCGCCATTTTGGTTTGAAAGCTTTCATTCTTTTACTCTTTAAAATATCTTAAAATTAAGTTATCGACACGAAAATTGCCATAAAACTCGTCTAAATGGATGAGGAGTCTTATTCTTACCGTTGAATACTCATTCGAATTCGCTCATATTTTGAATTTATACTCGAGTTTTGGTAAATTTTTTAACATTTCAATAATGAGTCCATGGTTACCGGCATTGATGTCCTCGGTAATTTCCGTGCATATGCACTTAAATAAAGGCTTAATGATCAAAAATAAGATTAAAACTTGCTGAAATGACCGAAGATATGAAGTTAATGCAAATAAATCGAACGCAGTATTCATGTTATGGCTTAGATCTGTTAATAGTCACCCAAAACTAATTGTTTACTGATCATGTTTTTAATTTGCCTAGTAACCAAGGATATGTAGTCTACAGAGGAATTACATGTCGCTTGACTTGAGTTAATTTAAAGCTTGCTAACCCATGACTGGTCGGCCCGTCGCGACATTTACAAACCCGGTCACAGGACAATGGGGAGGGATAGTTTCGTTCCAGCCGAGGCGAAGGGCGCGGCAGCGCCCGGAGACGACTACCCATTAAAAGAAAGCGAGCCGAAGGCTCGTCAATATATCCTTTCAATGTTATATATTGTAGAAAAACAATCTTGACGGCGTTCCTTCTTCTCCCAAACATCTTTTCTCTAGGTAAATAAAAACGGGTTTCTAGTGGTAACGGTGTGTTTTATAGTCTGTTCACTATCTAAAGTCTCTTGATCTCTCTCTCTCTTTAACGCTCTATACCTCAGCCATTTTTAATCTCCGGGAATTTCAACCCTCTTAGTTTATTTTTTATCGAGTTATTCGGTACTTGTCGGTTATCCCGGACCACTTTCAATTCGTCGTAATTTAATATATTTTATGTCAATATCAAATATCTGTAAACAGAGTAACAATTAACACGGAAGGACGGACCGACGATAATAGGCGCTCACGTTGTAAGCGAAACGCGCCTAAAAAGTGAAAAAAGTCGCCCTAGAAAAATGCCGTCGTCTCTCCGGCTCAACCCTGGTGCCGGCCCTGTTAGCAATTATTATGTTGACATCCCTTTCCATGCTTTTATCCGCGAAACTAGACTTGCAAATTTCGATACTCCACCTGTGGGTTGTTTCTATGGCTTGCAGAAAACGAATGAGGTTATTATGTTTCAAGCCTTTCACTACCTCAATCTCACGGGGAAGAAATTTTTTTAGATAATCCGCAGGTGCTTGATATTTTGACACAATTTTTATCGCTACGTTTGATTGGTGCCTCTCTGAGAATGCAAGCTGAAAATATAAAGCATCCCGATGTAATAACAAGGTAACAGAATTATTTGGCATTTGCATAAAATAATATGTATATATAGAGCCACTATATTTTTCAGAACTGTAATTAATTATTTGATGATTGTTTTAATGGAAAGCTAGAAACCTTAACTGTTGCATATGATCCATTCCCAATAGATCGTCCTATAGCATAGCCATGGGACTCCAAAACTGTTTGTTTTCTAGTAGGAGGAGGAGAAGCTGCTGCCTCCATCGTATGTTTCTTTTGTGTTGCGGAAGTTACGACAAGAAATTTCACGCTTTTATTTCCTATTTAGTGTTTTATTAAAACACTAAATAGGAACGACAGCCCTGGATATCTATTACAAGTTTTTTATCTAGTTTGTTGTGGTTACTAACAACAATATAGTTGCTTGTTGTTAATTAATAAATTTTAACACTTGCTTCGTTTAACAATTTACAATGAAAGCTAAACTTCAGTATTGAAAAGAATGTAAAAGCACAATCCTTGAGTAAATCGTTTTACATCTTCAATTAAATATGAAATGGAATTCGTACGTCGTAACATTTAAGGAAATGAAAGGGAAGTTTTAGGCTATAAATCTAGCTAAGTTGAAGTTCATTTTATTTATTATTAAGTATTATAATTAATTTAGATTTTATTCCAATCATATGATTTTAAAATCACGTATAAATAGTCCCAATATATCAGGATTTTTATAATTACGAAGGAGAACATACTGGTTGTACTCGAGAACCGTAAGTACGAATTTCACCGTAAATAAGACGCGTGAAGTTATCCTTGGAAAACTTAGGATTTAAAACTAGGTATATGGAAGTGAGTATTTACTTAATTTTATTTTCAATTTTAACTTCGGTAACATATTTGACACTGCATTCCTATAAATAGACGCGCTATGGAATGTTTTAGCTGAATGTATTTTCAAATATACCCATTCGGAATTTATTTCTTCATATGAACAGTAAATTTCATCAATTAAAATAGGGATAATCATAAATTGTTTATCAGAAAAAATAATCTGACAGCAACCAGGATCTAAATATCTGATTTTTGGAACTAACAGAAACAATGCATAAATCCAAAGAAAAAACCTTGAACAAGGTAGGAATTTATATGAATGAAGTGTGTTTCAGTCATGGTCAAATGTAAAAAGGTTTTTCGAGAACTGTTTCTGGAGATTTACTAAAAACGTAAGTATTCGACGGGAAAGTAGTGAGAACGTTTTGAACATGTAAAATTAATATTTTCATCACGTTTACACGTGGACACTTACCGATGATATAGCATACTATTTATCCCCGTCACATTTGACGGGAAATTCTACTACAGTACTAGTCCTATATTATAATTTGCTTGGTTATGTGTAAAGTGTAATGCCGCTTGGCCTGTCTAAGGTATATGTACCGCCGGCGGTATAAGATACCGGGGCATAGTCTTCTGCTATCGTGGAGAGAGAGAAAGAGAATGGGAGGGAGAGAGGAAAAACAACTGGATAGAGCAGGGGTCGGCAGCCTGCGGTCCGCGGGCTTCATGGGGCCCCCGAGAGCGTTTTATGCGGCCCGCGAAGCCATGATGAAAAAGTGATCAGTATAATTTAACACAGTTCCAGTAAAATTATTGTTTCAAAATCTTTTCTGGAGGAGTTTTTATTCTAGTGAACTAATTAAAATAGATTTTCACGTGTATGTACAATATGTACATACATAAATAGGCCCCGCTCCTGCTTACTATCAAACTAGGCCCCGCAAATAATATTATTACCGGTCCTGGTAATATTATTCCCTAACGTGTTGTACAAAGTAAGCAAATTTCAGTCAACTCCATAATATTATTTGTTGACATGTCCGCTCTGGACCGCTTCCAGATGCAGGGGTGTCCATATGTGCAATATGCGACACACGAGAGGCTATTTATCCTCTTGACTGTTGAGAGGATATATTGACGAGCCCTCGGCTCGCTTTGTTTTAATGGGTAGTCGTCTCCGGGCGCTACCGCGCCCTTCGCCTCGCCCGGAACCAAAGTATCCCTCCCCGTTGTGCGGTGATTGGGTTTGTAAATGTCGAGACCGGCCAATCAGTCATGGGTTAGCAACAGTCAAACGAGATATAATAAATGTAATACTGTTGAACTAGTGGTATTCATTAATATCCTGTAGTTCGGGGTAGTTCCATTAATACCTAAGTACCTAATATTCTGTATAATCTTTCATATTTATTAGCTACGGAAATTTATTAACGATGGATTTCACTATGAAATACCTCTTTGTAAATCCTCAAGTGGAGGCTAGGGAAGGACGAGTATCATAAACAGCCAAAGAAAAGCCAATGGTTATGGCATGTGGCTGCTTCCATTGAAAAGGAAAAGGAGTTGTCACCCCCAGTGCGGCCCATGCCACGCCTCCGTACCCCATGCAAGAATTGTCCTGAAAAGTTTCCGGGCCATGAATCCATGTGCTCTCTGGAAACAGAAGATTTTGCCGTCCCTTCTTCTTGCAGCTCAAAAGAGATCGCCTTCGTCGCTGTGAAATCGTTTTTGACCATATGGGAAAATAAATGAAAGGTGGGAAAAAGGTGGTGACAATAGGGGGATGAAATTCTCCAGGCAGAATTTGGAAAACCCGACATTGAGCGTTGCGGGATTGCAAACTAAAATTAAGCGGCCAGCAGCCATTCCTTAATTTTGACAGCCATGTATGTTGCGTTTATGGGCCTACACGCACGTCTCCATCCGCTACTAATTGCGGGGCCACATCTATAGAAAAAGATCCTTAGGTGTGTGTGTAACATCAGTGGTGTTGGTATTAGTGGGAAACCTGCAGAAGTGCTTTCATGCTCGACTAAGAAGCTTAAAGAACGGGTTTTCTGAAATCGCAATTCACATATTATTTTTGATAATATTTATTGGAATTTTAAACATAACATCTTAATATTTTAACAAACTTGTAAATTTCCGCTCCTAAAATATGCCGCCTGAGGCCGCTGCCTCAATAGTTCACCTCACGCGGGGTCCTAATTGTTTCGAATACAATTAGGTTATTAATCAAACTGCTAACTAGATATTTTAACGTTTTTAATGATCAGTAAATGTCTGTTTGCTCAATTCTGTATTCAATAAAAATAAACTTTGTTATTTCCTGCATAGAACCATCCAAGTCTCAACTTCGTACCATGTTTCTAATTAATTTTAAATGAAGAAAGAAAATATTTTTTAAACTAGAAATTTATAAAAACCTGTCTACACCACTTAACTCTATTACGGTTAAAATGACACCTTCCTCTTGTTTCTACGTGTTACTGAGTTATAGAAAAACATACATACATACACTTTGGTTTATAGATATCTATAGATAACGGATATCTTCTGACGTTACTGCACATCAAACGAAAGGTATGAATATATTATTAATACCTTTAAGAATAATATTATACAACTCAATTAATAAACAACACTGGTAGAAAAAAATAACGCAATATTTACCGTTTTCCTAGTACCCAAGTTCGACAAAAATTTGTTAATTCGAGCTTTTTCGTTTAAAAAATAAGAAAAATGTATAAATCATTTTTTACTTCGTTTACACTTTCGTAATAATCAGAAGAAATTTTTGGATATTTTGCAGTATTTTTACCCCAGGCTCTATTCTAGATTATATCTTACGGATTGAATTTTCGTTTTATTAATAAAAAATAATTTGAAATTAGTTTGTTTGAATGTTTTCCCTATTTTTTATTAATAAAACGAAAACTCGCTCCGTAAAATAAAAGCTAGAATGGAGCCGGGGGGACAAATACTGCAAATGGCCCATCGTTTTTCGTTCCCAGTAAAGTGGCACCCTTGATTTGGCTATCCGAACCATTTATGCCATTTTCTTATTATCCTTGGCCGTAAGTCCTGAATACCAAATTTAACAAAAGTCCGTTTGGTAGAAGCCGAGAACGTATGTACATACATGCATACGGATGGGCAGAGATAACCTAATTGGCACTTTGGAAACGAAATGCGCATAAAAATGATTAAAAAAGCTTTCTCACTATACCAAAATTTCGTTTTTCAGTTAGTAATGAATTTCTGCATCTAATAAGTTATTATAGTTAGAATCGGTACAAAATTTTCTTATGGTGTTAGAATATTTTTGCGAAACTGAGCGGTTGAGTGGGAATGAAGTAGTAGAGCTTTATGATATGTCATCAGCGATATTGTCTAAATTGAGTTTACTCTGGCATATTTTGCATCCTCAGCCATATCCAAATAGTAGCATACTCTTAGGAAAGAATCATATCAGCATACATGATTTAAATTGCAATTAAAGCAATCGAGTTTGTAAAAGATGAGTCAATCACAATACTACAAGAAGTTACGGTTGGCTACTGCAGAGTTTTTCTGGAATCTTTAAAATGAAACAGAGGGTGAACTATTAAATATAACTTTTTAAAAATATCGTTTCCCATGCATCAATAATAAAACTGATGGGTGGACGACAACTACATTACGGTATGACAAAAAGTATATCGCGAAATAGCGTGACTATTACTGCCATCTATAATTCTTCTTGCACATCCAGAAATTGCTAATTGTAAGTTTGTCTTAAGTTTTCGTTTGACTAGCGTCGTGCGGTGTAAGATCTGAGTTGTGGAAGTTTGTGGTGTTGAATTGGCGTGGAGAGAGTGATGTTGGTTATTTGTTTGGTTGTTTATGATTATTTTAAGAACTAGGCTATTAGTTGTATCTGTATATAAACATGACAATGGAATTTCACAGTTTGAGCATTGTTGAAGAGTAAATTACTACGGCTGTTTTACTTCTGGCGCAAGGTAAATATACTTAGTATTTTTTTCGTAGTAACAGTTTTTATAAAGTAACCCGTGTTCCATATTGACATATCAGATGACAGTTTTGGGATATCATATCATGGGAGCGACTTGCTTCGATTTGTCTGTTAATCAATCTTGTTAGATATTTAATTTTTTCCTACAACTGAAAGTTTAGTAATTAATCAGGATATAATCCTGAAGTGCTGCAGTTAGGGCTAAAGCTAGGTGGCGTCAAGTTATAAATATCTTAAAGATAGAATACATTTTAAATTGAATATGTAGTATGGGATCATAAATATTGTAAACTTTGCATTAATTGCAGAGTAAGAATTTTTAATTTGAAATTAACATCGTGGGCTACCGTCCTTGAGTTCGCTAGTGAATTATTTTTTTATCCTTTAGTAACTTATTTATTATTGATGCTATTATTTATTTTATGTTTTCTTTACCCACTGTAACAGACAAGTTGAGAATCACATTGAAAGTCGTATTCTAGAAAGCTTCAGGTTTGATTTCCTGAGTATCATGAATATATATTAAGTACTTTGTATTTACATATTGCCACACAAATCAATGAACAGGTAGATTGCAAACATTTTCAGAAGTTTTCAATTATAGGATCTACTCTTTTACTTGATATTCCTTGTGAATCAGTCTCAATGTCGGTCAATACTACGATCGATCTTAAGTATTTTATCGCAGAGTCCTTCGATATATGCCGTGCCTTTTTTGCAGAAGTAGCATACGAAACAGTATTTTTGGAGTTTAAATAGAATTTATGATCTGTGCGTATTTCCATTTCCTAATATCAATTTGACTCAAGTTTCATTTACAGTATTTCCTCTTTAAAAAATTGCTCTGAATGATATTGAGGAGAAACAATTCAAAACAAATAATTTTGTTTATAAAATTGTGCTCAGAGTTGAATGATTAGGCCAAAGAAAAGAATGCTTCATGACGGTATTCGATCTCTGCCCATGCAACATCACTTACACCACAATCCTTATTAACTTGCAATGGAAAGGAAAAGAGAAACACTTGGTGTTACAAGTCAGTGATTAAGTTTTTCTGAATGTAGCCGCCTCCCATTGTCTTTGTTATTGGTGGAAATTGGAATATCCTGAAATAGTCTTCTTCAGGTTTTAGACTTAGTATTGCAAATTGGCAGACATTAGCTTCTGGTAGTAATATATATGTTTTTGTGATCCTGATGCTACCAGATACCCTATGAATAGCTAAAAACAAAAGGAGTATTTAAAAAACACTTGAGATGAATTTGGAGATGGTTAGAGTACTTATGATAGTATGATGCTGGTATCACATTTACATTATAAACTTGCATGCTGCTGAAAGTATATAGCTGGGGTGCCATTGCACCACATCTGTGCATTATGAAAATCTTTTTTAAGCTGCTGTATTTTACCAGTGAAAAAGGAGATGTAGTAGCTGTAAGTTCTACTGATACTTTCATAAATTTTCTTCATCAGTGCAATTTCTTTTCCTACCTTTAAATATATTTAGTTTTGTACCTGTACTTCCTTTTCCTGGAGTTACTATTTTTTGCAAAAAAACAGTATCACCTAATATAAAGTGAGTATCAGAGTTCATTCAATAATCCTGGTGAATTGTCTCTCACCTCTCACTCTCAGAGGATCAGGAAACATGCCATCAAGCGCCATATCTCACCAATTGTGTAAGGATCATTACCAGTTGTAAAATCAATCCAATATTTTGTTATTTTTTAGTTTAAATCACTGTTATTTGATCCTTCACTTTCTATGGTGCAATCAATATTTTCATTAGAGCTATCGAAGTAGCTTCTTAGAATCATCTTTGTTCACTTCTTTGTTTCTCACACACAAAAATAGGTCTTTGGTAGGCAACATGATTTTATTTTCCTAAATCCAGCAAAATGCAAAATCTGACAATATGGTGTTGCTGGGTTTACTTTGTTGTTTGAACTGCTACTCTATTCTGACTCCTTATTGTTGGCTGTCGTCATATTGTCTCAGATTCTCATCCTGATTTCTGTCACCATTTCTCTAATACTAGTCATAATATTACGTAAATAAACATCCCGCTTGTTCTAGCATTTGTACATTCTTTCTAAATACAGTTTTCTCCTGTTTTAAAATCCCATTAAATTTGCTTATTCCTATTATTTTTAGACTTAAAACCTACTCCCTTTCATTTAAGTAATTTTCTTGCACCTGCAGCTTCTTTTCTAAATAATAAACTAATACTTTGACATCTGAAAATCAGATTTAACAAAGTTATCTCATTTTTACTGCTGTATCTTTATTTTTTTGTCTTATTTTTAGCACCTTTAAAAAAATGCGCTTATATTGTTACCTTGGCAGCTGTCTGACTGCCTGTGCACTTCCTTAAATTGAAATTGTGCCGAAACCATAAAAGATAAGAGCTGAAACTTGGAGGGTAGATTTATGTATTCCTGCCAATTTTTATTTGTTTTTTGAAAATTATACAAGTTTGGATTGGAACCCATTTAAAATTTTGTTTTTTTAAAATATCTCTGAAAGTATAAAAAATGGAAAGCTGAATTTCTGAGCGTACATTTTCACGTTAATGCCACTAATTCTTGACAAGTTTGAGAAAAATCTAACAAGTAAGTGGTAGTTTCTTTTGAAATTAGAAAATTTCTTTCATGGTACATTTCGGAGTGTATTTATGGAGCTGTTGAAAATCCTTTCAAAATCAAGAGATCAATAATATAAATTGTGATTGCATTAAGATTTTATTCTACTTAAGTTCTCTTCACTCCTAATGCATTTCTAGAACTTGGTACTTTATGAAAAATGATCTACACCTATAACAGTAATAATTTATTAATCCTGGAGATTTGTACATATGACAAGTCAAGTCAAATTAATATCAATCATGGCTTATAGATTCAGTGCACAACATTGAATTTATTTTAGTGAGGACTTCAACATTTATCGCCAGATAAATAAATAACTCCAAAATAGTTTCAAAGTGTAGGCCTGATCTGGAAACAAATTGTGAGATAGTTTGGGCAGAAATAACAACCTGTGGCCATAGTGTATTGATTGGCTGCTTTTACTGCCCTCCAAATAGTGGCATTGGCTCTCTAAGTGAATTTTTTTCGTTGGTCATGTTTGCTCTTCTTCAAAAAAATGTTATTCTTGTTGATGACTTCAACCTATCCATCAGCTGGTCGGTAAATGCGATAAGTGAACCTAAAAATAATGTTGACTCATGGTTTATTGATCACTTCATCGATGGTGCAGGTCTAATTCAGTGTAATCATATTAAAGCAAGGCATAAGGCAGTACTTGATTACATTGTATCATTGAACCAGGCTACTACTTGCCACACTTGCAATGTTTTTAAGGAAATCCGCTGACATTCAAAATTTCTCTTACGTCACGATTACTATGAGTTCATCAAAAGTGTCATGAGTGAAATCTAAGAGATTCTGGACTTTGATCAACTGCAGATGAAGATCTCAAAGAACTCCAAAAATAGTGAAAATAAGCTATATGATGTGCCAGAATAGTGATAGATCCTTAAAATTCAATGAATTCTTTCTTCTCTTCTCCATCCCAAACCAACTCCTTTTCCCCTCTTTATGAAATCTGTTCAAACTCCCTGTCATTAATATCTACTGACCATATCGAAGTGTACCGTCTACTTTCTACACTTCAGCCCAATAAGGCAATATCTGCGCAATGTTCCTGTGGAAAACATGATACGCTCTATATTCCGATTACGATTTTATATAACCATTGCCTAGATAGCAGAATTTTTCCTCAGCAATGGAAATCTGCCAATGTAACTCCTATTTTGAAATCTGGTAACAGAGCACAGGTTGAAAACTATTGTCCGACTTCCATCCTCCCAATAATGTCATTACTATTTGAGAAAATTGTTCACAGACATCTTTCTTTTACTCTACCTTACATTTCCTCAAAATAGCACAGTTTCTTACCGGGTAGCTCTTGCTTCACGAACTTGACGGTTATTCACCATAACATTACATTAGAGTTAGAAGCATCTTCTCCATTAGATGTATGTTACATTGGTTTAGCTAAGGCCTTCCATACAGTTGATGATAAACTTTTAAGGCATAAACTCTTCCATTGCTTCAATGTCAATGACACCTTTCTTTCTCTTATATCTGATTTTCTTCACGAACGTACTCAACTTGTTGTTATTGACGGCATCTCTTCACTTGTCTCTGTTTTCTCAGGTGTTCTGCAAGGTAGTGGACTTGGTCCCCTTCTCTTTACCCTTTATATCGACGATATTGTTGATGCGATTACCAGTCATTCATATCAGATTCATCTATATACCGATGACTGTAAAATCTTTAAATGCATCGATAGTCCTTCTGATAGTCTCTGTCTTCAAAATGCTCTTAAAGCCCTTTCCTCTTGGTGCCAAACATGGAAACTTAAACCCAATGCAATTATATTACCTTCATCCTACATAAATCTCCGCTCTGTACTATTTACCATCTTTTAGACTCACCCCTTCCTAAACGTCATTCCCAAGATGATCTTGGTGCCATATTTGACTCCAAACTAACTTTCTTGCATCACATTCACCAAATTACTTCCAAAGCCATATCTCTTCTTGATCTTCTCTATCATTTCACTGAAATAGATGATTTCCTTGCTCTGAAATACTTTTTTAGGCGTGTTTCACTTCCAGCGTGAGAGCCTATTATCGTGGTCCGTCTGTCCACATGTTTGTTCTTGGCTTTTACAGAACGGATTTTCATGAAATTTGATAATAAGAACTTTCAACCAAATATATGCATTTTTATCATAGGAGTAGCCGTTGTTGATAAAATCAAACAAAAATGTCTTAATTCGAGTTGAACTTGGAAAATTTCTTGCATGGTTACTTCTTCATTGTTGCTCTCATAAACAATCTCACGAAGCTCACAAACAAACGTTTAATTTCCTTACGTGTGCATGCAATATTTTTAAATAGGAAGAAAATGGATTATTTATGATGAAGAAAAGTGCTTTAAAATGCTATTTCCCTTACGTACAGGTATATAATTTCTTTCTAATACTCCATTGCACAAAACGCGCCCATTTGTGATATGTTGTACACTTTTTTAACTTGTTACAGGCTGTATTCTGCCAATCGTTGAGTATTGCTCTTTCATCTGGCCCACTGTCGCCTCATCCAATACCAAATGCCTTGACCATATCCTAGATTTCTTTCTTGCTTTTCTAAAAATTGTGTCCATCTTTACTGGAATTTATCTAATGATGGTGTTCTTGCTGCACTTGATATAACCGTGTTTTCTCATAGAAGACGTAACACTGACCTTAATTTCCTCTACTTCATTATAAATGGCTGCCACAGTTCTCCCGCCTTAACTTCATTCTTCTCTCTCCGAATTCCTTTTTTACAACTTGCCTTTCCTCTCTTTTCCATCTGCCATCTTTTCATCTCTCTGTTTCTCAACAGTCCTTGTTTTGCCGCCTGCCCAACACTTATAATAGTCTACAATAGAATTTCCGCTACCGACATTTTCTCGGACTTGACAGTTTTCAGGATATCCCTGTCTTTCCTTTAATGCTTTTCCATCTTCTTGATTAGTATGTTTCTGTAGCTATGATTCTTTCTGTTGTTCTATGTTAGCATGTGTTCTGTATTTTGTTGTTGGATATTTGTATCATGTTTTTTTATGTTGTTATATTGTTATATATTGTGTTGAACACCCAATGTAAAGGCCATAGTGCTGTTTTTTGGATTTCTTCAAATAAATGAATAAAAAATTTCATTTCACATAACACAAAGATCACTTTGGAATCTAAAAACTCAGAAATAGAATAAAACATTTATCTAACAGGAAGTATTTCAGCATTATTTTGAACTTAAGTATGCTCAAGGCTGGATTAAGGGACTCTGGGACCCTGGCACACAATTTTTCAAGACTCCTCCCTCCCCTCACCATTGCAAAAAATATCTGGGATGCCTCTAATCCTGGAACCCTGGTGCAACTGCACCCTTGTTAATCCATCATTGGGTATGCTCATCTCTCTTTTAATTAAAAGAGGGGTTTATTGAACAGTAGACAACTCATATATACAGAACATTCACCATACATGTGAAGTTACAGATAGATCCTTTTTAGGCATGTTTCGCTTCCAGCATGAGTGCCTATTAGCATTGACCTGTCTATCCATCCTTCCACATGTTCGTTCTCGGCTTCTACCAAATGGATTTTCATGCAATTTGATGTTAAGGACACAATGAAAGATCATAGGAAAATCACATAAGCCAATCAGGGGTACCACTTTACTGGTGACAAAAAATGAACTTTCCGTCATATCTCGTGAAGTATTGCTCATATCTAAATATTTTTCAAATATAACTTGTAGAATTAGTAAAGAAGAGTATTTCTTTTCCTATACATTTTTATCATAGGAGTAGTCATTATTAAGAAAATCATACGAGAATTTCTTAATTCGAGTTGAACTTGAAAATTTATTTCTTGGTTACTTCTTCCATGTTGCTAACATAAACAATCTCACAAACAAACGTTTAATTTCCTTACATGTGCATGCAGTATTTTTAAATAGGAAGGAAATGGATTATTTATGACGAAGAAAAGAACTTTAAAATGCTATTTCCCTTACGTACAGGTATATAATTTCTTTCTAATACTCCTATGCATGAAATGCACCCATTTGTGATATGCTGTACACTTTCCTAACTTGTTTATTAACTTCGCCCAGATATATACATGCTTTCAAATCCGAAATATAAATGTATACACATTAATAAATTTGAAACAAAAGTTGTACATGTTTCTACGTGCTGTAGTTGCTGAACTATAAAAAAACATAAATACATACAAACACTTTTCTTTATAGATATCTGTAGGTTTTTCATTGCGCTTTATAAATAGATTATAGCATAAAAATATTTTTCTTTTTATATATTTTGATTCTCCCATATAACTCCAAAGAGCATGACCGGATTTCTTAGCTTATTATATAAAGAGATTCCAGATGAACTATAGAGTTGAAATTTGGCATGGTTATAGATCCTTTTGTTCACGCTGTTGACTACCGCATGTGAACAATAGGATCGACTGACAAGAGTAAACAAGTTTAGATGTGAGAATTTCGCCGTTAGCACTTCGCTGCCGCCAGTCTGAATCAACCTTTATTGAATTAATGCATGCATGCGTGACATAAATATTGCAATAATTTAAAGCTTATGATTAGACTGAAAAATCAATTTATGATATTCATGTAAAGCAGGTGTCCCCAAACTGTGGCCCGCGGGCCACATCCAGCCCGCGCAGTGGCTTAATCTGGCCCGCCTTACCTCATATATTTCTTTAAGTTTTGTGTATCACCAACAGCAATTTTCATTAAGTATCATTCGATCGCCAACTCGTTTTAGGTAGATCTCTGAAACTTTTCTCTTTTCTTGATCACCTCCACCCCCCTCTAAATAATTTTTAACAGCGAAGTTGAGCGGTCGAAGTTTCCATTCATTTGAAAAGTCTTAAGTGGCCCGCGATGTCGTACATATATAGCCTCATGTGGCCCTTTCAATAAAAAGTTTAGTGACCCCTGGTGTAAAGGAAACAAATTTAAAAGGCTGTCAACCGCTCACTAAGAAAGCTTTAATTTTTGTCCACAAGCGGGGCAGTAGAATCCGTCTTGCGGACCTAATCTGTCCCGCGGGTGGCCAATTGAATAGAGATGGAGTCTTTAGTTGGAATTTTTCCCTTTTCGAACTCGTGGCGCTGCAATCGTACAAACTAGCGACGTACTCAACGTAAATTGGTCTCCATAAATAGCTTGAACGATTTAATCTTTACTCCCGTCATTTTTGAAGGGGGGTATACGTACACTAGTATATTCTTATTTGTCATAAAAAAATTATTTTGTAATATTGGCACACATGCTATTTCTCGAATATTTAAACAACCAAAACGAAATTTGCGTGAATTTGAAGCTAACAATGACCGGCCCTAAAACATTTGCTTAAGTGTAATTTATTACTTCTTTATATAAAACTTTTAATTAAATCATAATTCTTTTCAGTTCATTAATATGTGTGAGAACTACAATCTCAGCCCGGGTGAAAAGCGGGTTCTTTTGCTAGTCTTATATATATTTCCGAAAGTTTTTTTGTCTGTGTGTATTATTATGCACGCCCAAACTATAAGACCTAGACCAACTAAATTTGGTACGGTTCTTACAACTTAACTTGGTGAATGGTCAATGTTTGGTCAACCGGGATTAGTCAGTGCTATAATAATATAGGAAATTAACATTTTCCCATAATATAATACGTAAAAATCGATTGCTTGATGTAACAATCTTTTATTCTTTTGTAAATTTAAATTACGTAAAATGAATATACGAACTCGGTAAAACATGTATTAAGCTGAAAGATTCAACTTTGTTTTTTAACCCTAAAGAGATAGCGCGAATTTTGTAACGTAAGAGGTCGCGCGCGGTCATTTGGATCACGTTGGAAAATCAGCCAAAATGTCCACCTTACCAATTATTTTTATTACTTTTTAATTTAAAAACAATTCGTTCATACCATATATTTTTATTAATATAACTATTATACATTTAATAGGTGGTTAAATTTACAATAAAATTTTTGAAAAAGCTTTACGAGGAGCAGAATACTTCTTTGTATGTTAAATTAAATGAAGTTTTTAATAAAAAGTTGAACGTGAACTATAAAAATTGAGGATTAAATAATGATCTCTTAAATTTTATTGAGCTTAATCTTCATCATCTTCCTCTTTCTCATCTTGAATTTCGGAACAGTAGATAACCGCATGCTCTCTGCAAAAATATTTTGATCACCACACACAAGAGGTAATATATTATAGTAGACTAGCAGAACTTCCCGTTGAATTTCAACGGATTTAGTAAATCTGAAACTTCGACCGTGTAACATGTAAACATCGTAAGAATAAGATAGTACACAGTTTTAACCGTTGAATAAAGCAAAAATGAAGAAAACCTGTTCGCAATTACCTATTTAGATGAGTGAAAGAAGAAAATCTTGCACTCTGATAAATCGAAAATTACGCGTAAACTTATGGGAAAATAATTATTGAATTAAGCACCCCCACCCCCAATTTGTTATCGCCACAAAGCTCACAAACAAACGTTTAATTTCCTTACGTGTGCATGCAATATTTTTAAATAGGAAGAAAATGGATTATTTATGATGAAGAAAAGTACTTTAAAACGCTATTTCCCTTACGTACAGGTATATAATTTCTTTCTAATACTCCATTGCACGAAACGCGCCCATTTGTGATACGTTGTACACTTTCCTAACTTGTTTATGATATTTGTGTGCGGCGTAGAGTTCTCCAAAGCAAACTTTTTAAAACTACGTAAGTCACTTAAATAATTAGACGTAGATTTTCCGCAAATTGTGATTTCCACACTTTTGAAGATATCGTCACGAAACTTCGCAAAGTATCTAATTTTACCCTGCATGTAACATAGGTTATATGGTGATAAAAAATTGGGGGGAGGGGCTTCTTAATTCAATCATTATTTTCCCATAAGGTTACACGTAATTTTTGATTTTTCACAGTGCAAGATTTTCTTCATTCATCTAAACGCCTAAAGTTTCTTTCGTTTTTGCTTTATACGACGGTTAAAACTATTTACTATCTTATTCTTACGATGTTTACGTTTCACGGTCTAAGCTTTAGATTCACTAAATCCGTTGAAATTCAACGGGCAGTTGCGCTAGTAAGGTTATAAAATTAATAAAACGAAAATGGTGCTGTCTAAAAGAGCGCGCGCGACCTCTTAAGGATTAAAGACAGAATTCGAATCTGCCGATTTCGCGTAAAATGTAGTTTTCCAACATGAAAAAGGTGTTTTTATAGGTCATTAACAATGAAAAATGCTAACCATGGCAACGAGATCAATGCTTTTAATTGGGAACTGATCTCACATGCTGTACAGAGTAACCCCGGGTAATTATGGTACATAGTTTTAAAATAAAACTGTGTAGCTAAAACGAAGGAAGGATATATAAATCAGTATAGTTTTAACTATATAACTATTTTAAATTTATAAATCAACTTAGTTTTAGCCAAATTTCAACTTAGCAGTGGATTAAATTAAATACTAAACTGCTAATGAACAGTTAATATTAATAATGTTGTAATTGCTGTTATTTTACCGAATGACAAAATACATCAATTGATACGCCAAATTTTATGCAAATGAGGTTTCTAGGGTTTATTTGTTATCGTTGCTGCAACAGCAGGGTTAGACAGACAAAAATACGGAATTAGCTTTTTATAATTGTAGTTCCGGCTTCAGATTTTTTCCGTGTATTTGTTCAGTGTGTTCGTCCCTTTTTGTCTTTACCAATACATTTCCCATTTTGTTTCTACCTTTACGTTTATCTCTTGTTGAATATCTCTGCTTCTCCTTTACCACTCTTTCCTTTAATTCCTAAGTTTGTTTAATTCATGACATCTCCCTTCCATTTCACTTTTTCTTCCAGTTCTTCTCTTTCGGCCTTTTAATCATCTCCTTATTGCATTAGTCCTCGTCTATTTTCGTGTCCCAAATTCTTCGGAATCCTTTTTAAGTGGCTCTGAACATGTTGTCCTCTTGTACTTTTTATATTCCTTTTGCCCCTCTTTCCTAAGCTATTTAGCTATTTAAATGCTCATTCGTAATATATATATTTACAAACTTGTTTATGGCGTCTTCTTTCCAGTCGTGGAGCGCTAAGCTTCGGTGTCGTCCGCTTCTGATATTTCGAATCACGAACTGGTGTTGTGATAATGATGATTAATAGTCCCACTTGAATGATACGCAGGACCTTCGTCCAAGAATCGTCTATTATTTTATCACCCGTAAAATTGAGGAAAGTCTTAGGCCGACGTAATTTTCAAATCCCGCTACTGAAATTATATACTGCACGTATTGCCTTAATAATCTTCATTAGATGGGATGTGAAATCAGCAGTTATTATATTACTAGTGCCCGTTGAATTTCCACAGATTTAGTTAATCTGCTTTCGCTACCAATTGCAGGGCGTATGCGGATATACGAAAACTTTATATTCAACGAAAAGCTGAAAATCACGTATAAAGAATACTTTTTCACGTAGCATTTCTTAACAATTAACCAAAATTTGTTTGTAAACAATTCGTTTCCAAGAGTATCGCATTAAAATATAACGATCATTATATTTCGTATCATATCATTTACGCAAAATCAAGATTTGCCGACAGTACTCGTTGTCAGCCCCAAATGAAAGGGGACCATTAAATAATACTTATTGTTAAAAATATGAGCAAATCTTACCAAATAAATGGTAAATCGTTATTATTATATTTGTTTGCGTAAGACCTAAGAGTAAGTAGGCTTTGTTGAAATGAATGCAACGAATATTATCGTCTAAAAAAATAAACATTTGTTGATACGTAAAAAAAACGAAATTAAGCATCGCAATGGTATTTATTTTCTATTTATAAGCATTGGAATCCCATTGGGAATCTAAACGAAGTCTTAGCGGAGATTGATCTTTGTAGTGCCAAATGGAGACTGAATCCCAAACCTGAGAAATGAAGGCTACTCTCTATTCCCATCAACCAAAACCCTTTCATCTTCTTCTCCTACTTGTTGAATGACAGCCCAATCTCAAGAGTCTCTTGTTAGAAGGATTTTGGTGCCATTCTCGACTCCAAACTTACTTTCTTCAACATCTGACTTCAATCAAGAAGAAGGCAATGGCTCGCCTTGTGATTCTCCAGTGCTTTACCGCCATATAAAGACCCTCCTTCTCTCCGCCCTTGATTCTGTAGCATCGTTCTCCTCATCATAAATAACCTATTGCTCGCCCGGTTGTTCCATGTCTGCTCCATCCAATCTCTCTCTTCTCGGTCCCATCTTAAACTTTTTTATTAAAATGGTTTCAAAATTCAACCAAATCCCAAATTCTAACTGCCCTCAACTTTCTCCCCCTCCATAGACAGAACGCGCTCTGACATTTCTTTCCTTTATTATGTGGTAAATGCCAAAATTGACTGTCCTGAATTACTCGTCATTTTGAAGTTTCTTGTTCCCGCAAGAAAGGCTCGCCTTCATTTCATTTTCGCCATTTCATCGTTACTATTTTATGTAGTTGCCTTTTTTGTCGCTTTTTTGCTTGTTTCCATGTTCATTGTTAATATGTTATATTATTTTGTTGGTTTGATGTCATATTTTTATCATGTTGTGTTGATTCATTGTTGGCCAAATCTGCTGTAATTGGCTCCGTGCTATAGGTGGTTTCTTTCATAACATATCTTTGCCAAACAACCTTTATATACCCATGACAATTATTACTTTCTGAAGCATTCGATTATGCGGATTTTATATTTATTTGTTTACGTTTTAGTGCATATAAAACTTGGTGTAATTAATTTTTATTTTATTTTAACTTAATACTTAATTTACACATACCCGTCATATTTGACGGGCAATTACGCTAGTCCTTTTAATATGTCTGCTGCTACTTCTGCTGCAGTTAATAGTCATAGGAAGAATATTTCTCGAGAACCATTCGTCATAGAGATAAGCGGTAAACGGCACGCCGTTTTGTATCTAGGAGGTCCCTGGAAAACTATTTTCGTTTGCTGAAGTGTTCTGGGTTCGAATCCAGGAGAATTATATTTCCCCCTTAAGTTTACACGGGATTTTCGACTTTTCAGAGTATAAGGTTTTTTTCCTTCATTCATCAAAATATGTTTGCTTCGTTTTTGCTTTATTCGACTGATAAAACTGTGTACTATCTTATCTTGCAATGTTTATGTGTTACTCGATCGTAGTTTTAGATTCACTAAATCCGTTGAAATTCAACGGGCACTTTTGCTAGTTTTCTAATAACGTTTTGAGAATCGGGGTGAAAGGAAGAAAAAAATATTGCCACCTGGAATCGAAGCCTAGCCCTTAACGTAAAATGTATGCACACTAGCCTCCCAACCAAACTGACTGCTAGTAACAATCATACAAATAATTATTATAAGTAGGTTTGCCAGATGAAAATTTCTAAAAATCAGTACATACCTGGCTTGTGAGGTGAAGATTTCTTAAAAAATCAGTACATAAATCAGTACATAGGGGTAAAAGGGGTTCTGTAAAAAAAGTGTTAATTCTGCTAAAAATGTATTTGTTTTTATTTACAGAAAAATACTTTATTTAAAAGAGATACTTAAATAACAGAGATGAGATGAAAATCATCCAGTCTTTTTGAAAACAAACAACGACAAAAAACTTATTAATATTTTTATATAAATCACAAAATACTATAAAATTCCATGTAATATAAATAAATATTGAAATACGCAGTTGTTTTATAATTTTTGTGGATATTTTGTATTCTTTCCGGGCGTTGACAAGGCGACCATCATTGTTGCTTCCGTTTCAATTAGTGCCAATTGAACCTTCAAATAGATGAAAGAATAGCGTTATTCGCTTCGAACTTTTGTTTAAGCATCGAAATTATTGCTGTAACTACGTCAAACTTTGTAGATATCAACGTAAATATTTACGGATAATTATTCAATTAACTGCGTATGGGAAGCGTTTCTAACGATTTAATCAAAGCAATTGAATCTTCATTTCATCGTTTGAATGCTGGAATTTTACCTTTTTGTAAGTAAAACTATTATATTATACATCTGTAATGCTTATTAACGCAAATAGGCTCACGCATAAATTTAAAATTAGATGAGAATAGGGACATACGTTATTTTTTTAACACATTACATGGTTATCTTCTCTTCATTAATAATCTAAATAAACGGTTGCATTGATTGTTATATAAAAAAGGACATATATTTCAAACAAGTTAGGAAAGCGTACAACGTATCACAAATGGGGCGCGTTTCGTGCAATGGAGTATTAGAAAGCAATTATATACCTGTACGTAAGGGAAATAGCGTTTTAAAGTCCTTTTCTTCATCATAAATAATCCATTTTCTTCCTATTTAATAATATTGCATGCACACGTAAGGAAATTAAACGTTTGTTTGGGAGATTATGTTAGCAACAATGAAGTAACCATGCAAAAAATTTTCCAAGTTCAACTCCATATAAGACTTTCTTGTTTGATTTTCTCGATAACGGCTACTCCTACGATGAAAATATATAGAGAAGGAAATACTCTACTTTACCGGTTCTACAACTTTTATTTGAAAAATATTTTGATATGAACAATAGTTTCCGAGATATGACGAAAATTTAATATTTTGTCTCTAGTAAAGTGGTACCCCTGATTGGCGTACGTGATTCATTTTTGCGATTTTCTTATTATATTTGATTGAAAGTCCTTAATATCTAATTTCATAAAAATCCGTTCTGTAGAAGCCGAGAACGAACATACGGACGGACCGACCGACGATAATAGGCGCTCACGCTGTAAGCGAAACGCGCCTAAAAAACAAAGAAAATTAAAACCGTAAAAGTACGTGATCAATTACTGTGTAGCATTAATTTCTCCTCTAATGTTTTTAAGTTTCATAATATATTTTCGCGATATTTCGGCATGGATACGAATTTTCTCTTCAGTCATAATGAACTTTGTACTTTCAAGTGTACTATCGTTTAAGTCCCGAGTTTGGTGCTCGATTGGAACTAATTTTAAAATGCAAATGCTGCCCTCGTTCCTATGTTATTCAAATGGAAGAAATTAAAAGAGAAAAACTTTCAAAAAATTAAACTGGTCTATCGAAACTGTTTAACCCTCATAAGACCAAGGTTTGCGTCACTCAAATCCTACCAAGGGGACGCCTGAACCCACATTTTTTTACTTTCTCATATATAGTAGTATAGTATATTGAGAAAGTATTGTTATCGCGAAAAAATTTGACCTCGAAATTTTGGTGGAAATATACATTTTAGGTGTACTCGAGTCCGAAAAAGTGGTTTTCGCAATGCCGTCTGTCTGTCTCTTATTGGCTCTACTAGCTCGACTACTCTGGCGCGTGCTCGGAAACCCTTTCTCCCTCAGTTTGCCATAGAGACTTCATTCCCTCCGGCACGCGCAAAATGAATATTAAATAAAAATTTATATCTTTTTCGGTGGTTAATTTCTTGTTCTTTTTTGCATATATGTATTATATGCATCTATCCGCTGACAGTGGTACTTCATACTTCGAAAACAATAAAAAATGGCGAAGATAGCCGGATTTCAGAAATTTAACAAAATCGGGTATTAATAATAACGTTATAAAATAACGCTTCCACATACTTATATACAATAGATCTAGCTAACATAAGTAATGTTAACGTTTCAATTTGAATCATTCTAGGGTTTCGGAATTGTAAGCATTCAAAATAGTGTTATCGGATTTGCATGCCTAAAAAACGTGTTTTTATTCAAATAACGCGCAATATATAATATTTTAATGCAAATTAAAAATTTTGAATGTATATCAATTAACGTAGAAATAAATTCTCTACCCGCTAATTTTCACCGCATCAAAATCGCTTTTACCGTTTTTGAGATATACCTCTTTAAACTCGGGTATCTAGACTTCTTGAAAGGACAGTAGGGCAGTGTTTCCCAAACTTTTTGACCACGCGAACCCCTTTTTATAATGATCCAAATATCGCCAACCCCCTCCTAAAAATAAAAATTTTGAAGGAGTGTCTGTCTTTCTTACATGAGTATAAATTATTAAATCATATATATTGTAAACCGTTTTTATATTTATTAATTTAAGTATACAATATTTATTATAACATTATTTCCACCTTTTATATATAATTTTCCGTTGCTTGTTTGTAACCTTGTGGTCATATTAGCAGTAAGGGGAGCTGCGTAATTTTTATTTGCATATTAAAATTACGAAGTATCATCATGAAAATTTGAGATTTAAAACAAAGCCCAGAAGTTCAAAATTTACTTTTTTTACAATTTGCGTACAATATTATGTCTCAACATTCGTCCTTGTCTCTTTCTTTAATAGTGCATTACAGTTATATTATCCGCCATGATATCGATTTGTTCATTGTTTAAAGGAGACAGTGATCTTCTATCAACTTATTGCTTACAATTACGAAGACCTATACAGTTTCCGTTGTTACGGAAGTCTCCTCTACGTAATGAAAAGAGAGCGGCGATGTTTCTTCATAAGGCTGAAAAATAGGCTTAGCTCCAGACACATTCTTTTCATGCTTCAAATAAAAGTTTGATATAAATATTGTTTAACTAATGGATTTTTTTGCATTTTATTTAAAAAGTAATTATATAGAATTTCGTAAAAACTTGGATGCCAACAAGGACCAAATTAAGTGATTTGCCAAAAAACTTTGCTCGCCATTATGAATTTTTTTGCCGCGAACCCCCTGAGACATCTCGCGAATCCCCTGGGGGTTCGCGAATCACAGTTTGGGAACATCTGCTCTAGGGCCTAAATGATAGAGCGAAAATGAATGAAATCTCGTACTTAGGCATTTAATCATACAGAGCAGAGGCTATGAAGAAATGGTTGGTATTGCTCAATAATTAAGGGAAGTTTATTCTACGCATTTTTAACAACAATTTGATTTTCCCAAAAACGGCTCTTAACGATTTTGATCAAATTTCATATAGTTACTTGAGTTTACGTCTTCAATAATACCAAATCTTATATAATAAAATTGAATGTCTGCCCATCTATTTGTCCATCTGTCTGTTCCTTATACATTCCCACGCTCTTTGAGCTATCGGGACCAAACTTTGCAAATTGACTTCATATGACTGTACGAGTAACATATGGTACCCGGGATTTCCAAAATCGACCCGGGTTCGATTCCAGGAGACAATTTTATTTTCCCAGAAGTTTACACGGGATTTTCGATTTTTCAGAGTGCAAGGTTTTTTTCCTTCATTCATTAAAACGTAAATATGGACCGATTTTCTTCGTTTTTGCTTTATTCGACGGCTAAAACTCTATACTATTTTATTCTTGCGATGTTTACATGTTACACGGTCGAATCATTCAGAAATACGCAATTGTTTTCGAAATTTTGTGGATATTTTGTACTCTTTCCGGACGTTGTCAAGGCGACCGTAATTGTTGCCGCCGATTCAATTAATGCCAATTAAACCTTCAAATAGGTGGAAGAATAGCGTTATTCGCTTAGCACTTTGTTTAAGCATCGAAATTATTGCTGTAGCAGTGTCAACATTTATACATAGCAACATAAATATTTACGGATAATTATTCGGTCAACTGTGGTTAACATACCATCGTATGGGAAGCATTTCTAACGATTCAGTCAAAGCAGTTGAATCTTCCTATCATCGTTTGAATGCTGGAATCTTATCTCTTTGTAAGTAGAACCATTATATTATACATCCATAATGTTTATTAACGCAAATAGGCTCAAGCATAAATTTTTAATTAAATGAGAATAGGGACACTCGTTATTATTTTAAACATTACATGGTTATCTTCTCTTCATTGATATTCTACATAAACGGTTGCATTGATTGTTATATAAAAAAGAAAAACATAAAAGTTCGCCCAATTCATAGGTATCAGAGATATCTCAGAATTAGTTTTTATTTTCTCCAATATACGTAGTATAGAGAAATTATTGTTTTCACGAAAAAATTCGAAATCGAGATTTCAACGGAAATACACGTTTTGAGGTGCGTAAAGGGAGAAATGATTGTATTACCATATAATACCGACATAATTTTATTCACCAAAGACATCTGGCATAACCCGGGCATCACCGGGTACTTTCAGCTAGTAGTTCATATTTCTCAAAAAATTAATATAAGGCTATTTTATTCTATGAAATTTTAACAATAATTTGCTTTTCTCAAAAATGGCTCGTACCATTTTGATAAAATTTTGTACCATTACTTGAGTATACATCTGCAATAATACTTCGTTTTTTATTTTTCTGAATGAATGAGTATAAGATTAGTTTATTCTTGGTCAACTTTAACGAAAATTGGATTGAGAAGTTCGCTGTCATAAGATCATTTGGAGGCATTTATGCTGATGAGCTGTGAAAAAGGCCTGTTGGTACTTTTAGAAAATCAAAAAATTATAGATGATGTGATAGAAATTGCACCAGGAATACGAACATTTTTCTGGGTGATGACATTGTTTTTTTATTTATTAATCTATTTTTTCTTGTGCCTGCCTATGCAAAATTATTTATATCCTTTTTAATTTTTGTCATTTTTAAGAATGTAATAAGTTTATTTTGTTGTACTATACATTTCTAAATTTTGTAAGACGTACACTTTTTATTCATATATGTATATATCATTATTTTAATAAATGTTCTACTTTTGCTTAGTGAATGATTACTGTAGTGCAATAATTAAATTCCTAAAAAATAGGTAAAACATTGTATGTAAAAAAATGGATGTGGTCAGCAAGGGGGCCGGTTTAGTAAAATTTTCCCAGGCAGGAAAAAATTACCAGTCCACCCCTGAAGCCAGACATCTGCCCCTCCTGCATTTTTGGAAAAAATCAGAACTGAAAAAAGAAGAAAATATACGAACAATTAAAATTATTTTTTAAAAATAATACAAGATAATACAAAACCATTTAACATCTTACTCCACAAAATCATGAATTAAGGCCAATTTTGTAAGCAAATTTTCTGCCTGCTCTCCATTGGAAAAAACCTGGTGCTGCCCATGAATATGATTTTTTAATAGATTGTTTCAGCCACGTACTTGTGAATCATGGCAATTTCATCCCAAATTATTAGTGATGCACATTTTATTAATTCAGATATTTCAGATTGTAAAGTTATACAGCAAGTGGAGCTTTCATTAAATTCATATCAATAATGTATTTATCACTACTTTAATTCATCACAAAGAGAATTCACTGCATCTAAAGCAGTGTTTCTAATCTTATGCAAAACTTAAATTTCATATACTTACTGTCAAAATGTTTTGATACAACAACTCAAAATGTCCCCTTTAAGTAAAAGAGATAACCTAACAAGATAAAAAATCTGATGTGGCCAACACATGACTTTCTCCATATTTGGGGTATAGATATTTAAATTCTTTTTATGAATAGCATTATAAGGCAATATGATTATTTCGTATCGTAAAAGTATACAGACGTCCTTATTACCGTAAATTACGTAAATTTTGAATATGTTTTCATAATCCACTGCTACATGGTGGTGGCGCTGTATACTGGAAATTAAGAAAAAGCAAAATATCTCCGAAATGGATGGTTCTACGAAAATTTGTTTCAAACAAAACTTGGAAGAAATATTATTCTCTACAACTTTGGTCCTCACGAAGATTACCAATAATGATGTTTTCAAGGAGAAAACCGAAAAACCGGTTATTTATAAATAACCCCTAAACAATAACTACAATAGAAAATTGTTTCAAATGAAAGTTGTAGGAAATTACATTCTCTATAACTTTTGTATAGAATTGTAAATACAATAATGATATTTTTAAAAAGAAATATCGCAAAAACCGAATCTGGTATCGAATAAACCTCGACTTCCGGTTACCCGTTATTGTCCACAAACTAATCAGTTTTTTGTGCTCATGTTAAAGTGTTATATATGAAGTTTGGTAACGATATGGCACGTACTTTTTCAGTTAGAGCGCCCACAATAACATACACACACACAGACATCATTCCGAAAATAGTCTAAACGTGTTCTAGGGACCTCAAAACGTGTATTTCTGTTAAAATCTCAAAGTTGATTTTTTTCGTGAATACAATACTTTCCCATTACTACGTATGCAGAAAGTAAAAAGCAAAATATCTCCAAAATGGATGGTTGCGATTGCCGTTCATTCTGATGTTGAGGGGTTTACTGATGAAGCCGGTGTAAAAAAGCAGGACATTGCATCCAAGTAAGGAGGTACATAAAATTAGAGGTGGTCCAGTTTAACCTGCATAAAGGGATGAATGTAGCCTCATTAACTTGGACTGTGAAAATTTCCTATTTTCAGAAACTGTAGCTGTGGCATATAGCAACGTCCATTCTGCACAGGTATAAGGGTCCACTTGTGCATGGAAGGCATATGGTCCATTGCCTGTGGCAGCAGCGTGTATGTCAGCCTGCAGGCAACCGTGGAAAAGGATCTGTGATAGAGCGGTAATAATAAGACCCAGTCTTCACATATACGAGACCTGAGCCTTCTTACCTCACTTACCTCTCAAGCTTGTAGAGTGCCATATATCATCATATCATCCCATGTACCATCCACTTTTACATTTGTTTAACTTTTGTGTTGAGTTTCTGCTAAAACTCACAGATGTCCCTAGGCTCCATGGATTGGTGAATCTTTCTATACAAATGTTTCCTATCTTACCTCCCTTAATCGTTGAGTACATTAAAATTATCATATAAGTACTCATGCTGGGTGGAAACGACCCAATATATGTATTTTGTAGCTCAAAAAGAATAAGACTTCCAGAATATATTTTAATTATTATAAATGAAAAATATATCAGAGAAAAAAAAAACCTCTCAAACATTCACGAGACTTTTGCAATTAAATTCAGCGAACATACTAGGGGTTCAGTTTATCTCCTAATATGAGTGGTAAAGGGCAGCTTAGGCAGTGGCCCAGTTGGTTAAGGGTCGGCTTTCAGAACGTTGGGTGCGTGTTCGATCCTAGCACTCGCAAATTTTTTTTTCAATTTTTATTTGTTGATTTTGTCTTGTAATTTTTGGGATATATTATTTGTTGAAAGTTTACTGGATTTATATTTACATTTTTGCTAATTATGTAAAGCAAAAAATTTTTTTCGTGATAAAGTTGAAAAAGAATTGAATTAGAATTGCCATTATGTATATTGAGATTGCAATGGATAAAAGAGTGAAAAAATATACCTACACTACCAGCTGTAAGGAATTATGGTGTGTCCTTGGTAAATGCTGTTAATTTGTTCCTGAAAATCATAACATTGGGCCAAACCATCACCTTCCACTTGGAAGTTAGCTGTCAACAGCCTCCTAACAGTATTAGTCAGGCTTACCTTTGGCAAGAAAGCTGCTTGAACACTTTAAATCATTGTGGCCAGAATTGGCATCTACGTTAGATCACTTCCTGTTTCGAAAGAGTTCAACACCAATTGATAGAATCCCTTAAGATGTACATGCTGATGAAGAAATTGACTGTGAAGTAATAGAATTGCTGAGAGATGAAGTGATGCCACACTCAAATGCCATTCCAAAGGACTTTGTTCTTCAAGTAGTTGTGTTACTGAACAAAGGATCGATTCATTCTGCATCAGGATGTTTAAAAATAAATCAAAAACTATGATGGTAAATATAACAAACTGCTAAACATGTTAATAACAAACAAAATATACTAAAAAAATAATTATAAATAAAAAAAGTCATTTACAAAGAAAATAATAATAAGTAACTACATACAAAGATTAGAAAAACCCAAATAAAATCACTGCTTTAAAAAATTATGAGTTACTTAAAGTTCAGCTGGCTAATTAAAAAAATCAAATATGCAAAACTAGAAACGGCTGCTTCCACTATCAAGGCTAGGCATCAACTGAATGCATAGTAGTAAAAGAATGCATCTGCTAGACTGCAGGCTCCCCCAGGAAATGAAAGAACCGTTACAAAGACTGTGACATCTTAAGATGTCACCCGCCAGCAGCGAACTTCTCCGTGACATCTTAAGATGTCATCTGCACGGAACATGTTATTGATACTTAGACTTCTTCCACATAACACTATATAAACACAACCAGTTTTGGTGCATAATCACCATCATCAGATAACAAGCATTCAAAAACTAGGCTTTTTATACTCACACCTAACCTATGACCACCTACTTCCCTCTTGTGTCACCTGTCCATGTTTAATCCAACCAATCCCAACTTCTCCCCACCTGCTAATCATCTTTTACTCCTATTTTCATCCCAAAATTTTTCTCCTGTTATTTCAATATCTTTATTTCTAGCTCATGCCTGTCTGCATAAGAAACTTCACCTACACTTTCACTCGAGTCTTTAAGGAGATCGATAAATAAGGCTATTGCATATGCGGGGGTTTGCAGAGAATGATTTCACATAAAAGAAACCTGGGTGTACCAGTTCATTGTCCTTTTTTTTCACTGCAAACCTTACCAACCTTACCTCCTAAGCTGTCTCAGTTCTTTGCTTCAAAGTGGTAGGAGGAGGTGAAAACAGAGGTCAAAGGGCTATTTTATGAAAATCTAATATGAACTGTGAACAGAAGCCACCATTTCTCATTTCTTATCCCCCTTTTTACTTTTCCCCTCTTCCTTCATATCCTGTTGGAATTATAAATGACTTGAAATAAGCTGTAATTCAATCGAAGGGTTTATATTGGATTAGCATAAACCATGCCTGAATTCATCTAGGAGTACAAATCTAATTAGAGTAAAAAATCAACTGCATTCATACATAGTTAGAGTCCCAGTTTATGGTTGCGTATGTCTATCTACTATTTCTGTTTGCCTCTATTTCCTCTGTCCCATGACACCACCCTATCCTTCTTCTAATATAAAGCCCTTATTTTCATTGGCTATAGTTATGAATTGTCTTTCTCATGCAGTGGCTGGATGACTCATTTTTGCATAGATTACGGGGTGGCAGTGAGGGCGCATGGCTTCCAGTGCCACAATTGGTGGCAGCGGAGGCTGCACTTCATCATCTGCAGGTGTGGTCATTGTGGGATGCTCTGATGGCATCTCGGCGTTACCCAGAACAAGCAGCATTGGGGGTGGAGGAGGTGCAGGACCAGGTCTCTATGAGTTTCTCATTGAGGCAGAACTGCAGCAATACTATGGTGGCATCAAGAATGACCTCAAGGTGATTGCCTCAGTCATGATTTTGCTCCTATAAATGTTTCAGCTTTGTTGTTGGTTATGTAGGTGTGTAATCCCTTTCATGCAGTTGTTTTCTGTAATGCTGTGTGATAGCCATTTTTTGATTTTTTTACTTTTAAAGAATTTAAACTTTAGGAAATTCTGTTTTTCATATAGTTTTTAGAAACAACTATTAAAATAATATCAAATAAAGTGTTATAGAGAAATTCAGTCTCACATTTTTGCATAGGTAATCTAATACTCATCTTGATAATTCATCTTGATTACTTTAAAGCTCAGTTTCTTTGTTATTTTATACATAAGTTTGCTTCTTTCATTTGTTTTGTAGGTACAGAATGTTTCCCAGCTGAAATATGTATCTGAGGAAGACTTACATAGTATAGGAATGTCAAAACCAGAGATGAGACGGTTGAAAAAGTATTTCCAAAAGCATTTTCCTCAGAACTACCTATCCAAGTTCAAGAAGGTAAAAATAAAGCTAGTGTGTTCTCTTTTGATTCTTTGATTTTATGTTAATGGTCAGTTATATTTCTAGCTACATTATAAGTAAGTTTTTTGTCGTTATTTGCTTTCAAGATTGTGGCTTAGCCTTTTTCACCAGGCTTTCCTTCACTGCCAGAAATTATTTGTAACACAGTATGCTAATATAGCTTTGTTTAAGTATACAGGTATGTTTTGCCATTTGCGGGAGTTACATTCCTGAAGAACCTTGCAAATGGCAGGTAATTAAAGTGATGACTAAAAATGTGGTTTGGATTCCCCATCTGCGAGAATGGATTGTTTTTTTATGTTACTGATGACCATAGGTTATAGAAACAGATAAAGATAGTAAAATATATTAAGAAGAGAAAAGCAAAGTCAATTATGAAAATTCAATGCTATCTTATTAGATCTCCAGAAAACAGGCAGCTCTAACTTAAATATTTCCCCTTAACTGCACAATAACTCAACATTGGTTTATGTTTAAATTCTCTTATCACATTTCCACTTAAAATGAGTGCAATGATCTTTTGCAGCCTTAAATCCTGGAGCAATACATTCATACATTATCTTTCAAAATAAGCCAGCTTCATCTACATTGAAACCTCATCCTAGGCAATTCATCCCATGATGTCAAAAAATTATTACCATATATATTGGGCTATAAAATGCACTTTTTCCCAGAAAAATGGCTCCCGAAATCAGCCAGCATCTTATAGACTTACTAGTATAATGCCCGTTGAAATATCAACGGAAGAATTATAGATAGATAGATTATTATTATTTTCATTTAAAATAATTAATATCACACTTTTACATACGAAATATTTTGCCATATACAACATTTCTAGTGAATATTCTTTTGTTGACGGGCTCTCTTTAGTTAAACTTAAATTAGTTGCCTCTCTTTCCCTCCCTTTCCCCCCCCCCCCTCACACCCTCTCTTTCCCTCCTTCCTCTCCCCCTCCCCCCCATCTTCCACCCTCTCTCCCTCCTCATTTCTCCCCCTCTCTCCCTTCCCCTCTTTCCCCTTCCCCCCTCTACTTCACTCTCTCCCCTCCCTCTCGCTCCCCCCTCTACATCTCTCCCTCTCTCTCATATTAAAAGCATTCAAAGCACGTTTATACCCATATAGCGTAATTGCCCATCAATATGACAGGATATCTTAAGTTAACCTTACCTCCCTCCCTCTATCTCCCTCTCTTTTCCTCCATCCCTCTCTCTCTCTGCTTCCTTCTCTCTCCCTCCGTCCCTCTCTCCCCCTCTGTTACAAGCCCTCTCTCTCCCTCCCTATCTCATATTAAAAACATTCAAAGCACGCTTACACCATAAGGATTGATTTAACAATAGGATTTTGAGGTCTAACAATATAATTAGTCACCATGGCAACATTCTGTTAAAAAGGGCAAGATTTCCATGAAATATGTAAATTAAACGTTTAACATGGGATATTTCAAACTGTGGCTGAAAAAAGATGAACAGAATAAGAAACTTTATAATTTTTTCTTCAAAATGGTTCAAATCCGAAGGTTGTAGGTTAATTCCTTCTAATTTTAATTTCCAAATGAACAAAAGCCTGCACGTCGAAAAATCGCATTTTACATGTTAAGTAATGGGAAATGGAAATGCCTCCATTGGAGTCGAACCAATGAATTTTTTCGCGATTTAAATTCGTCATCACCTGAAAAAGTGCCAAATTTTGATTTTCTATCTTAATTACTTCTCGAGTTATTAGCGTTTAAGTTAGCATTATAGACAGAGAATTGCTTTTTATTATAATGATGGTAAGATTATTGCTGTATGCCGACACGAACCTACTGATCCCCAAAATGGAATAATTGGTGGTCATTCGGCACTAAAATATAAAAATGTACATTATCAATAATTAACAGTACATTGTTAATATATTCAGTAAAAATTTATGCAATGTGAATTCTGACAATGCATTTTCACTATTCTGCTTTATTTCATGTCTGTTCACAGTGATTATAATTTAGGTATGTTTGAGATGTTAGTTATGTTGTAGTCCCTAGTGAGCCCGTTGAGTTGCACGATTAATACAACAGAACATGATAATTCCGGTAAATGTCATAAAATATTAGAATTGCATTATGTATATTGAGATTGCAATGGATACAAGAGTGAAAAAATATACCTACATTACCAGCTATAAGGAATTACGGTGTGTCCTTGGTAAATGCTGTTAATTTGTTCCTGAAAATCATAACATTGGGCTAAACCAGTGGTTCCCAATCTTTTTCAGTCCAACGCCCCCTTTTTGCTGAAACATTTGCCACTGCCCCCTTAATGAATACCGTCCTACACAGCTAAAAAACTACAGTCAGACCCCGGTTTTATGACAGGTTAGGTTCCAGGCCACCATCGTAAAGCGGATTCTGATGTAATGCTGAACCTATTATTTTTGGAACATCATAGAAATAATACAAATATGTGCAAACCTATCTTAACATTAATAGAAAACTTAAAAAATTTTAATACGTAAAAATATAAAAACTGTTACATAATGTACACAATATTTCATAATGGCATAAAACTAGATTCGGCGACTTAAAAATTCATTTGAAAACAGCCCTGCTGACAAGTAAGCAGCGTGGCCGTGCGGGTCAAGGTGCTGGTAATTCTTCATTTTGAACCTGAGGACCCAGGTTCAATCCCCACATGCAGCATATTTTTTGTCATCACCTACAGACATTTTCTTAACTTTAATTTTTTGCCTTTACATTATTTAAATGGCCGGCAGGTTTTTCGTGATCTTTAAATGTTAATAACTTGAAAAAGAATGGCCATTGGTGGCTAGAAAAAAATACGTCCAATTAATTTTTATGTTCTTTCATGCAGTGGTGGTTTCATCCAGAAACCAGGGGACGAGTTGTCTAACTCTCCTTGTTAGTAGCATGTTTGGTTGTGTTTGGTGTTCAATCCAGATGCTCAATTACCTTTCCGTTGATTCCATAATTGGAGTGTGAGAACAGCTAACTTTTGTGGCATTTAATGGAGTGACACTCTTACTGCTGACTTTTATTTTTCTGCATTGGCCCAAATTGTTGTGCTTCATCAAGGCCAAGAGCAGGCACAATATCCATCAGATGTCCTCCCTTTTCAAATCTTTCAATTACGTTCAATTTGTAGCAAAATACATTTTCTCTTTCTTTTTGGTTTAAAGGCCTTGATCTCACTATCTTTACTTTTTTATTCATGGTTACTAAAGGGTTAATTTGATTTATCGATGTAAACACTATACAGATCACATAGACACAAAATATATTTTCTAGAGAATTAATTATCTTCTGAGAGATGACCGGGACAGTTGATCTCATAATTTCGACTGACAATGAGAACTAAGAGGCAGTATGTGAAGAAGTGCATGCTAGCTGATCAGAATTTAATTAAGACTGAGTCAATGTGAGATGGCGGAGCCAATTTTGGAGGAGGAAGTCCGAGCTGCCTTGAGAAAAACTAAAAATGGGAAAGCAGCTGGCCCAGGTGGAGTACCTATGGAACTGTGGAAGTATGGTGGAAAAGGGATTGTGAGGATTATCACCAGACTATTTAACCAGGTATTGGAGGGAGATGAACTCCTGGAGGATTGGTTACTATCGTATATATCATCTATACATAAGAAAGGAAGCAAGAAGCTATCCACTAACTATAGAGGAATTAGTGTAATGGCTTCAATGAGTATGTTGTTCAGTAGGATACTGAAAGAGAGGGAAAGTTGTATCGAACCGTGGATATCCGAGGAGCAGGCAGGCTTCACTGTAGGCAAGTCTTGCCTTGATAATATTTTTAGCGTACGGCAGGTTACTGAGAAGATGGTGGCAAAAGGTCAGGAGATTCATATGATTTTTGTGGATCTCGAGAAAGCATATGACTCGTCCCAATATGTTAGAAACACATTAATGCAGTAGAGATGGATGACCTGAGGTGTAGCATGCATGGATCCCGATTACAACGGGTAAGGAATGACGTGATTCGGCAAGAGATGGAAGCAGAAGAGACTATCCTTGACTGTTTGGAGTGCAGGTCACTTCAATGGTATGGACATTTGCGGAGAATGTCGCAGGAGAGATGGCCAAAGCGAGTATTCGACTGGTCACCCCCAGGACGCAGGAAGCGAGGACGCCCGCGCATCACTTGGCAAAGACAGATGGAAGAAGTTATGAGAGCACGCAACCTGAGAGATGGCCAGTGGGAGGACCAACAACTGTGGCGATTGGGAGTACAAGGCAACCGCTAAGCAGTGGAGAAGACTTTTAATAATAAGTAGCATGAATCAGATGTCAGCCAATGATACACAGAAAGAAAATGAAACATCAACTAGAGGTGTTGATCACATAGGCTACTCCATCCAGCTGAAACAGATAAGAAAAAATTTTAATTTTTTAAGTGCCAGTGCTTGGTTCACTTATGGGCATGGAATGCTGCAGCAAGTTTCTCAGGGAACGGATTGACATGCAAGTTGTTCGTGGCATGAATATCGTGTAAAGTGAAAAAATATTGTGTAGAGCAGAGGTTCTCAACGTGGTGCCCACCGAGCTATTTCTGGGTGCCTGTTTACCTCTGCACACATGAAGTTATTCATAATCCCTTATCCATTGATGCAAGTCTTGAAATTTTCGTTACTAATATCTTTGTTTGCAGTGTTGCCAAAAACTTCTTTAATGCCATAACGAACAATAACTCATTTGCTTCATGAAATCTTTAATGCCAGAACAGTGCCCAGACATCCTGCCGCCAGGAGTTGCCTGTATTTAAAATTCATTATTTTAAGAAATACTTTGCAGTAAAATATTAATTGCAATTTTTTCAAGTTTTATGCAGTACTAATAAGTTAACTATGGCTGCATAAATTTTGTGGTAGGTACATGTGACAGAAGGCATACTTGAAGATCCTGTTTCTAATACCAAGGTTTATATTCTATAATATCCAATTGAATCTTTGCTTATGTTAGGTCTAGTTTACTAAAATTTATATGCATTGTATGAAATTTTGTTACCGAAGGATTTTGGTAAAAATTTAATTGATATGCTGTAGTTTTTACTATTAATTGGTTGGTTTTCATTTTTGTCAGCTGATCTTGTCTAAGAGAGAGGAGCAATGGAGAATCTCTCTTCCACCTCCAGAAGAAACTGCCCGAGGTGGTCCTCCTGTCAAAGTCCCAAACAAACACATCATTCCATCTGAAGCAATTATGGTCAACAAGGAACTTGGAACAGGAGAGTTTGGTGTTGTACAGCAGGGTGTTTGGACCAATGAGGGAGAGAGGGTGAGAAATTTTCAGACAAAATATGTAAAATTTATTTGCATTATAAGTTTCGTCGGCCATCACTTAGAATTTATGATCATTTCTATTATTTGTACTCTTTTCTGATATTTCTGAGTAAGTAAAACCGTTATTATGGTAAGGTACCTGAAATGTGAAGAGAGAAGGAGAAAAATTCTGAACTTGACCGGGACTTGAACCCAGGTCTCCCACTTGTTGGGTAGGTGCTTGAACCAACTAAACTACCATTCTCAAATTGTGGGAGACTCAGGTTCAGGCCCCGTTCAAGTTCATAATTTTTCTCCTTCCCTATCTTCAACATTTGTGATTAGTGTTATGCACTCATGCATGTAAGTTAAAATTTCCATCATTTCACTCTTGTTAAGGTACCTGAAATTTACAGCATACAAAAGTGGTGTCCTGATTTGTTCAGTATTTTTACCTACCTGGATAGCAGGCAGGGTAAAGTCATCCTCTTGTCAATTGGCAAGATGTAATTCTAAAAAGGATATTAACTGTCAAATAAGGGATGAATTTTTGCCGAATGAATTAGTAGTATAAAGGGTAATGCATTCTTGAATTGTTGTGAATATATTAAACAATTAATAATAATAATATGAAATTCGTTACGTCTTCTGAGACAACTCTCGTCTTGGAATTGCTTATCTATAGACTATTTTACTCAAAATTACAGTCAAATTTTCCTTGAACTTCAGAGAAGTAATAAAACTCAAATAGATAACTTTCCAATACATTTATTTGCATTATTTTAATATTTACTAACTGCACTGTTTGTAATGATGTCATGATTGCATGTCACTATTCGCTTCTCTTTTGTTTAAAATCAATTTTCCTCAAGAATACACTGTTGGGTGTGGATAATTTCTCTCCTTTTCTTGGGCAAGTAAACAATTTTTTTTGTCGGAAAATCCTTAAGGGTGGACTAAGTTAACCCTTACCTCCAGTTGTTATTAAAACAAAAAAGAAGCTAATAGCAATAGGTGCACAAGAAACTCCATAGGATGTAATGCAGTTAGTAAATATTAAAATATTGCAATTAAACGTGTATATTTGAGTTTCATTATTTTCTTGAATGTAAAGGAATTATTTAAGAACAATTGTGAATAGAATACCTAGTCTACAGGTCATACATGAAGATTTCTGACCAAGTTTTAAAAATTGTTAGTTTGGATAGTAAATTTACTGCAACACGTTTGCATCTGTGTTTATACTCGCAGAAGATGAAGAATTCTACAAAATCTCTGCAAATGAAATTTTGAGAAACAAATATTTTTAAGGTACTTAACTGTTCATACGCAAATTTAACTGTTGATGTATAAAATATAGGATTTATCATGAACTAACAAGTGTTTTTTACGTGTACAAAAAATCAGATTGAAGTTTTAAAAAATAGATAAAATTATTTTTTTTCTTCATCGGGGTTCAGAAAAGGATAAATATCCTTGGCTTTTTATCATAAACCATTGAATCCACTTGGCACTCAAAAGGTTAATACTGGGGTAACAAATATTTTTTGAGATTGGTGAGATAAGGGTAAACTACATATGTAAATTTTCCAATAATATGAATGGAAATCAGGATGATTAATTGGTGGGCATATGGATGCTATAAGTTTAGAAGAAAGCTATATATACAGGGGAGACGTCTATGGGAGGCAGCCCCATAACTAGATATTTTAGTGCTCAGAGCAAACTACTAAATATGCGTCCTCTCCCCTTCAAGAAATCATTTTCTTTAGTTTATTTAGTTTCTATTTGGATTGTTTGCACCCCTTGCTAAATTGTGCCCAGGGCAATATATTTGCTAGCAGAATTTTGTGTGTCAAATTTTGAAGTGCTAGCTAGTTGTATGACTCCTCAAGATACACTTTCTATCTATTTCTCACATCCTATGGCTGATATATTATATATTATCTTTAATTGTGGCAGAGACATTTCGTTTCTTATTAAATCCTTCACTTTTCTGTAAAAATTAGTCTAATCTGCCTTGTCCCTGTAGCTTCTCCATATCTTCACATTGTCCTTTCCACTTCAACTTTTTTGTTTTTATAGCTTCCCTCCTAATCCTATTGTTTAACTCTCTATACCAGTGTTTCCCAACCTGGGTGCCGCGGCACCCTGGGCTGCCGTGAAGTGTTCTGAAGGGTGCCACAAAAAATATTCTGTTTTCTCATTTTTAGCCTCATTTTGCATTGTCGGCTTTCAAAAATGCAAACCAGAGTTAAGTCGACCTTCATTTCGTTGTGAAGGCACCAAAATGAAAAGAGATATGGAGATTAGGGTTAGGGGTCCAACTTCACCGCGATTATTACTGAGGTGGATAGGGGAAAGGGATTCTGCCAATTTCTGAAAAGTCACCATGATGTAATCAGTCTGATACCTTTATCTCTCCCAATACCATCATTATCACCTTTCTCATCATATTCCTATTGTCTTCATCTTCTTTGTATTTGCTGCCTTTGTCAATGTCTTTGTTATCATAATCGGTATCAGCATTAAAGGTAAGTCCATCTTTACATCATTTATTGTTTGTGAGTTGGGAATCGATGCATCATCTTCCTGCAAGTATTTGGTTTCAATCATCACAGCTTCTGTCTTTGTGATATTATTATGAGAAACATATATGCTGAAAGTTTTATGGCCTACTATACATTATAGCTTTTCTATCTTTTTATTGTTTTATTTTATTTACTATCATTTATTTTTACAAATTATGTCTTTAAAATAATATAACAATGAAGACCATGCAAAAAGTGTGCACAATCTCGATTTACTTCACAAGCTGTATTTAATATGCCTCTGATTTATATTTTGATATAGATGTGATGTTTTAGGTAGCTTAAGTTGAATCTCTTCTCCTGAAAATTAAAATGAAATTAATATAGAACTTCATTTGATAATTACAGATTCAAGTTGCAATAAAATGCCTTAGCAGAGAACGTATGCAGAGCAATCCAATAGAGTTCCTTAAGGAGGCAGCAATCATGCATGCTATTGATCATGAGCATATTGTCCGTCTCTATGGAGTAGTTCTGGACACAAATGCTCTAATGCTGGTTTGTAATTGAATATATTTATTTTTAAATAGCTTATAAACGTATGATAATCATATGAAAATATTTATTTTAAGTATAACAATATTTTAAGGGTCATTGTATACATAAAACAATTATTATATCTTCATTTTTCTATTTTTGTAACATATGAATACAATAAAACCCAGTTATTTCGATCCCAGATAATTAGAAGTATGGTGTAATTCGAAGCTAAGATCAGTCCCCAGCTAGCACCATAAGATTTTGCATACTTGGTGACACGGATTATTCGAAATACATATACAGTGAAATTCAAAGTCCTAATCAATCTGGTCCGGTGACTCTGTACAGTTCGTTTAATTCAAAACCTCTCTCCTTAATGTATGTGTAAGTGGAAGTTTTACATGTGTGCCATCATATCATGTTTTTTATTTCACATTTCTCGCACATGAAATACATATAGCGCACCAAACAAGTGACTCCTTTATACTTATTTAATAGTAGGGTTACCATACATCCTGCTTCTGTCGGGTCAGTCCTGTTTTTCTTAGCCATTTCCCGACCGTCCCGTCATTTTGGTCCAAAAAGCCATTTGTCCCGTTTTGGGGTCCATCACAAATATAATTCAGATTATCTGATAGTATAGCTGATATCGCTATTAGAAAGGTAGGATTCTCGGAAACATCAACCTTATCAAATGAACAACAAATGTTAATAATAGTCGCAATTGTCAGATTAGGAAATCTCAGAGTCATTGATAAATTTGAGGTGTCAAACCTGGTCTCCGTGTGTAATATCCTGCCCCGGTTCTCCCCTAACTTATTCCCTTCAAGTTTCGATGATGGCAACAATGCTAGTCGAATTCTCTTTTGATTGTGAGCTTTGTCCTAGCCTGACATGCTCGAGACTGTAAGAGAAGTTTGTATTAGCCTTTTTTGCTATAGATTGTGACAATGACATCCACCATTAAAAAAAATCATGCAAAAATTTGTCCATGTTTTTTTCTTACAAACGACGGGAAATGTCCCATTTTCACCTCATTGGAATATGGTCACCCTATTTAATAGTCAACGTGAAATAAAAGTTGTAGTGATGCAAATAAATGAATCACCTTATCCTTGCATTACTAGACCTCTTGTGAAGTTTTGTTTATGCCCTCGGCACAAACCTTAAAGCAAATAATTTAATGTGAATGTTCACATTCTCAAGTGGATAGCGAAATTTGAGAAACAAGCTGAAGTGTACAGAAGTTGCAAGAATTATTATTATCTCAATCCTCACAATCTCCCAAACCTGGGCAAGGTTTTTCTCATGAGAAAGTGATATGCTCCAGAAAAGACTGGGATATTGATTTCTCTTACTGAACCAATCATTAAATAACATTGTATGAAGTCAAACCAAATGTTGTCTCTAAAAAGATCATGCATTTGCTTTTCCCGAGAATTCAAGTGATGAACCAAATATAAAAACCAAGTGGTTTTCCCATTATGTCATACAAGAAGAACACAATTTAATACATGGAGTTCTCGACTTATGACACTCCAAACTTATGACGTTTACTAATTAAGTAACCTGCTCCGGACTTAAGGTGCCACTCCACAGTTACGATGCTCGGCCGACCAGCCTGGTCGAAATGACTTTTGATGCTTTAAGGTCGATTCAGTGTACAGGTTTAAATATGCAGTTTTTACTGCCATTGGTGCATCTTCAAGATTGAGATGATGTAATATTTTTAAAATATCAAAATTGTACCTTTTAAATGAGTTTAAAATTTATTATTGTTACTCAAAATAAGGAGTTCTGTCATTAAAAGTTTACTGCAATTCCTACCTATACTTTTGCCATAATAAGTTGCCATCTGGTATCTGTGTTCATCAAATTCATCGTGAACTGCTGATACTCCTTTAACATAAAGAGTGGCCACTATCGAGGAGGAGAGTTCTGCTAGCATTGGCCAATAAATTGCATCATGCAGGTAGGAGGGAGAAGATGTTTAACTTGAGTGGGCCTTGTTTTAAAGGGAGGGGGAATCAATGAGGAGGCCAACTTTTTTGTAAATCCTTGATATCACTGAATTTTTAGACCTTAGTTTACTGCAGTTTACTGCATCATTTTCATTCATTCAGTTGTAGTTTTATTTGCAGGGATGTCACATTTCTGGAGCTTTTAGCAGCATTGTCACCAACACTGAGTTTTGAGACCATTTTGATCACTTAGGGTTTAATAATCTAAAAATATTTAAGAAATATGTGAGGTGAATTATGTTAACTATTGACAAATGAGTTGACAGTTGTACTGCGGCAATCCGCGAAGGAACGTTTTGCTGTTGATTCTTATAGTTGAAGGCAAAATTCTAAATAGAATTAGTCTTTGTTTAACCCTCTTTCAATTTCCGTGAAATTTTTTCCACTCTAACACAATTGACTAAATATTCTCCGAGAACAGCCGCAGGGCACCACTTAGATAGGTGAGACGAATTCACGTCTATGTTACATAATTAAACATGCGTGACATAGTACGTTGCCTCAGGCGACAGAATGTCTGGACACAGTACTGGTGGGCATCAATCTCTCTTTCTCAGTTATGGTGCAATCGTCATTTTATTTGTTTGTCTGCTTCATTCAAATGGTGATGGAATTTTTTCTTTTTTTTATCACTTGGCACCAAATGGCTGTTCGAAACAACGATTATCAATGGCAATTGTTATCGAGGTCCGACTGTAATCTTTGACATTACAATTGCAATTTTGAATGTTTATACAATAATTATAACAAGTCCATATTTTGGTGAAAATGAGGAAATAGTGAAACCACCATGTAGAGTACATGTTGAAACAACACATATAAGTCCATGGATAACTACTGCCATAGGGATCTTAAAAATTTTAAAAATATTGTTGGCATTGTTATTAAATTTTAGCCTTGATACAGTTTTTAGTGTCTCCTGAAAAAATTGGTTTTCTGGACTTACAGGGTTTTTGATTTCCATGATTCAATTTTCTGCTATGTATACACTCAAATGGTGAGGGTTAATTGTAACAGTCTAAAATGCCTTCATGGTTGCAAGGAAAAATACATAAAAGAGTGACCAGTGTAGTGATTTTTACTTAAGGCACAAGTTGAAGAATACTTTGGCTTTTGAATAATTCTTAAAATCATGAAAAACGTTTTCCTTTTGGGTAAAATTGGTAGCCAATCTTCTGAATGTGATAATACCATAAATAATTTTTATCATAACTTTGAATTTCCACATAGAAGGAATCAAAATAAAAGTATGATTTTGGATTGTAATTGTCACGTGGATACTGTAAATATTTCAGTAATTTACAAATGTTTTGATTAAGATTCTTGTTGCTCTACAAGGTGACAGAACTTGCTCCACTCCGCTCCCTTCTTGAGTGCCTGAAGGAGCCATCGCTTCGACCCAGTTTTCCAGTTCTCTCACTTTGTGACTTTGCCATACAAATATGCGATGGTATGCAGTACCTGGAACAGAAACGTCTCATTCACAGGTATGCAAATTCCATTATTAATACTTTTTTATAGACCCCTCCTAGTTTTCTTTCGAATTACAGTAAAACCTCACTATTACGAGTACTGTGTATAACGAAAGTCTTACTATAGCGAGTGGTTTTACACGCACCATCAATTCAATAATGTTAAGCGTAGAAATATTCTTCGGTTATAACGAGTGTCTTTCTTTTGGAATTTTGCCATAACGAGCATGGGTTTCCTTTGCCTGTTGTGAGGGTTGCATTATTTAAGAAACCCGCTCACAGCAGATTTCAACAACATTGCCCTCGAATTGACTTTGGACTGATGATTCCTTTCTGTGTGTGGGAACGAGTGACCAAAACTTGGATCAGGATTTTAGTTTTGCTTAAAAACTGGCGGACATTTTGCGCACATACTGACGTATTTACCAGTACAGCATATTTTGAACATGCTTTTATTCAAAAGATACATTTTTTTATTTTGCGCAATTTTTTATTCCTGCATTGTAGATACATACATGCATATACAGTAGAACTTCGATTATCCAAAATAATTGGGACAAAGGTTGATTAGAATAATCGAAAATTGGGAAAACTGGAAAAAGGTGAAAAATAAGCATGATTTTAGTTTTCTATGTAACAGAGTTCACTTGTTTATACAGTAGAACTCCAAATGCAGTTTATCTAAACCCAGATGGGAAAAAATGCAGGAAATCGATCCAATGAAAACAAAGCTAGGTGGCCACATAGATGAAAATTCCGCATCCAAGTAAACAAAAGTGCTGCATTTCAGGGTCACCCGCAATAGGATTGCAACATGCTGCATTTTTAATCTGAATTTAGGACGTAACTGGGTCGCTGCGCCAGAGGATTCTCTGTAACAACATTCCAACGCGGCCGAAGCTTCTTAATCGCTATCCTTTTTCCAAGTCCTTTATTTAAATAAAAGCTGTGTATTCAGTTGGTCTTCAATGTTTACCACAAAGAGCTACTAACAAGAAATTATCTATAGAAAATTAATTTATAAAAAATATTTTATATTTTATTACGTGTTTTTAGTAAATTTTCATACTTAATTATACATACAGGCAGACCTCGTCTTTCACAGGGGTTATCTTCCTGAAAACACCACGAAAGATGAAAGTGCAAAAGAGAAGTAATTAAGACAATGGAAAATACAGGGTTTGGTTCTTATCCCAGCAAGGATGAATCATTTGTTCTCTGTATTAATGCCCGCAGAAAAATAGAGAAAGAGACAGAAAAATGAACTTCAATGAAAGAGAGACTTAAACAAGATAAAAGAACACGAAAAAATATCAGAAAATAAAATCCTATTTAAGTCCCGTATGTGTGATGTGTGTGATGCACATGGGCATCCAAACAATGGGGCAGCTGATTTATCATCAGACACGTGCAGTATTTTTAACAGTAATGCAGATTGTATTATAATATGCCGTATATTCTTACATATTTATTGGCTACGGAAATTTATCATACCGTAAAGTGATTTTAAAAATTTTTTTAAAGAATGCCTAAAAAGCGCGGCAAATGAGAGACTTGCACATGGGCAGCTGTGACGCCTTTGGTTCCATAGTAGGATTGAGAAAAATGAACAGCGGTTGCCTAACTGACACGAGCTAATTTCCAAATACGGCAGATGTCTTTCTCAGGATGTTACATTCCTGAAAAACTCTGATTTGGGTATACCGCAGGTGGTCTTCCTCTCTATTTCTCGGAAAGGAAGTCCTGTCGTTTTACTTGCCATAATCTTAACATACATCATGTAATATGTAATTTTAAAATATCTGATAAAAAACATGTCATACAGTAATCCTAATATATAACAAATTGCTTTCTGATATAAAATCCATAAATAATATAAATCAGTTCAAAACTACAGTTGAAAAGTATTTATTGAACAATTTATGCTATTCAGTGGTTGATTACCTTAATGGAAAATAATTGTATTTGTAATTTATTTGCTTATTTTATATATTGTTTGTATACACATTTGTGGATACTTTATCCTCTGATATGTCTTACGTTTGTACTACCAATAAATTGTTATTATAATTATTCTGGGGGTCACATGCTGCCAGTGGGCCATTGATTGCTCACCCCTGATGTAAGCAGATGCTTGCACTCAATGTAGTCAATTTCTTAGCTCATCAGCAGAAAGTACAGTATCTAATTTCCTCAATCAGTTTCTCTTAAGAATTTTCTTGCTGCTCAAAAAAAAATTACACTGTTACCAAAACTAAAGAGAAATGAAGTTGAAAACATCCTTTCATCCTTGATGAGCTGTTCAGCTAAAAAATTTCCTAATGGAGTGCACACACCTGCCTTTATATGGTGAATGTCCTTTTTTTGAATTTTATAAATTGGCCTTTGAATTTGACATACCACTTACTAACCCAATTTTTATAATTTTAAGATACAGGACTATTAGGTGATTTCTTTGGAAGTTACCTTTCATACTATAGAGATTACCTAATTGTTTCAAGTTTTAAAATGCTGAGGTAATATTTAATCAGTAATTTTCATCTCAGTAATATTGTCAACATTATGCAACATTTGATGTATATGACATTTATACAATATTTTTCTTATTTTAGGGATCTTGCAGCCAGAAATATATTAGTATTTTCAAAGAACAAAGTGAAAATATCAGATTTTGGTCTTTCTCGTGCTCTAGGTGTGGGAAAGGATTATTATCAGACCAACTTCAATGTTAATCTGAAGCTTCCGATTGCATGGTGAGTTACGATATCTGTTTTTTGTGTATTCTGTAAAACTTACTTTTGTGTAAGCATGCCTACGGCCATTTTATCATGATGATTTCCAGGATATAAGAGTAACTACTGTATTTACGCGAATCTAATGCGCCATCGAATTTAATGCGCACCTCAATTTTCAAAACCTTGAAACCAAAAAAAGTATTCGCTGGCGAATGTAATGCGCATCGGCAAAAAGTGCACTCTTTACAACAATGAGTTTTTATTACGAATTCAATTTTACAAAAAAACACTATTCTTTGATAAACTTATTAGTTCTTATACGCTAACGAGAAAAAAAAAACAAAAACACGCAACTCTTGAATTCAGTTTTACAAAAAAACGCTATTCTTTAGATTTTTCTGTAGATGGGGAGATCGAGTCCCGCTGGGTCTACTTTGTTTCTTGGTTTTTATCCATTCTTTTAGTTACAAAAGTAAATTCCTCTCTTTACTTATTTGTTTACGTGCTCGCCTGTGTCATTCACCCTCGCGATGTTTACTATTTTGTTATGACCAAAGAAAAAAAGCAGACCCAGCAGGACTCGATCACCCCATCTACAGAATGACAGGCAGACGCTGTACCACTACGCTACTTCGCCTTATGACAAGGTCTCTCAATCCAGAGCAATTAGTGGAATAATGTTCAAAGTTAAACGTTAAATAACTTAATACCTGTGAGCCATTAAGCGAAAATACCGAACACGGGTCTAATAGTGTCTTATAGAGAACCAATCCTCAAATTCTGGGCGAAATCGATGAGCACCACTACGTAGCCTCCCCTTTTCCGTAGAGTAGCATTTGTAAGCTGAACGAAAGACACCGACGCGACGAGGATACGTTAGAGGGGGCAGTACTAGCGAGGACGCACTACAGCGTGATCAGCGGTGTTTTTCAAGTTTGCAATCGAATCTAATGCGCACCCTAATTTTCGCGATGTAATTTGGCCAAAAAAGGTGCGCATTACATTCGAGTAAATACAGTATTTAACTGAGACACAATGTGAGTATTGGGACCCATGTTTGTCATATAATGAAGAAAAAAAGGAAATTGGTGTCTCCTGCAAATAAATTGATCGTCTTTATTTGGGCAGTTAACATGTTGAGGGAGTGTGTGCATTAACACTGCCAGCCGACCAATCTATCAGCCCTCGCTGCATATGTGAAAACTGGATCCACGACAAAAGCCCCAAAACATGAAAATGCAACAGCCCCACTTGTCAATTTTTCAGTGATGTTTACCACTTTAAATTTTTTAAAACAATTAAACAGGTTGCATTTTGAACTAACTTATAGAGTATAACCAATTCAAACTGTTAATTTAACCACCGCTAGTATAAACAGTTAAACCAGAATTATATATTAGGGGATAGGTAAATTGTTCCACCAGCTATATAAACTATTGAACGGCAAGTACCAACACCAGTAGTATAAACAATTGAATGGGTAATTATTAACAACAGAAGTAATTGAACGTGTTGCATTCTGAACTAATGTTAGTGTTAATTGTCTGTCTATATGTTTATAATAGCATAGTAAAATGCAATTAATTAACAAATTTAGATTACGAAGGTGGAGGAGCAAAGGAAGATAGTGGGAGAAATCCTCACGAGAAACAAGCAATATAGGTGTCTATCGACTGGAAGTAACATGTAGTTCAAGATTATGTAATAAATTAGCAAATTTAGATTACAATGGTGGGGGAAGGAGGAGGAAGAGGGGAAGGTTGGAGAAATCCTCATGAAACACAAGCAATGTAGGTGTCTATCGACTTGAAGTAACATATAGTTCAAGATTATGTAATAAATTAGCAAATTTAGATTACAAAGGTAGGGGATGGGGAGGGTGAGAGTAATCCTTATGAATCACAAGCAGTCTATAGGTTTAGTATGTTAAAAAAGAGAATGAAATACACGGGAAATACTGCAGTTCTGAAGCATTTTGCATAAAACCATGTGATATCATTTGAGCATAGCAGGTTTAAGGAGAAACGGGTAAAAAGCACATCATGTCACACCTCTTTTTGTTGGTTTTAGAAGGAATATTTCATAAAACTTACACATTAACCCATTAGCGCTGGCTAGAAAACGGCCGGGTGAAAATTGTTCTTATTCATTCACTGGTGAGATAAATCATATAAATAAAATAGAATGTGTGTGTGTGTGTTAACTGTAACTCCAAAACCAATAAACCTACAAATGAAACTTGGCATACATATTAAGAACACCCTGAGGGTGTGCACCTCAGGCTTATTTTTTTTAATTTTTGTCTTGGAACAGCACCAGAAGACAATTATATTTTTCCATAAGTTTACACAGGATTTTCGATTTTTCAGAGTGCAAGGTTTCTTTCCTTCGCTCATCAAAATCCGTAAATATGAACCGATTTTCTTTATTTTTACTTTATTCGACTGATAAAACTGTATACTATCTTATTCTTGCAATGTTTATATGTTATACGGTCGAAGTTTTCAGAAATACGCATATTTCATCATTAATTTTATGCTGGAATATTACCTTTTTGTAAGTAAAACTATTATATTATACATCTGTAATGCTTACTAACACAAATAGGCTCACGCATAAATTTAAAATTAGATGAGAATAGGGACGTAGGTTTTTTTAAATATTGAAAGTTACATAGTTCTTTTCTCTTCGTAGTTACATTTATGCAGATAAAGTTGTACATTTTGATTTATCATATAAATAAAAGAAAATGTCTGTTAGTTTGTTTGAGTGTTAACGCTGTAACTTGAAAACCAATAAACCTAGAAACCTGACACTTGGCATGTGTACTTAGGGAAACCTGAAGGTTTGTATGTCGGGTTTATTTTTTAATTTTTAGTTTGGATGGGGAGAGGGAGTCAAAAAAATAAATAAACGGTCATAAAAACTAAAGAACTGAAACTTCGCATCGGGAACAAGTGCAGCATATTTTTTATTTGCAATTTAAAATTACTTAGAATCATCGTACGAAATTGGGACTTGGACGAAAGAACACTTATAAGAATAAAAATTCATTTTCTTGCTGTCGTTTTTACTCTCTCCGTAAATTAGGCTTGGCCCCAAATGAAAAAAATCTGATGTGGCCAACATATGACTTTTTCCATATTTGGGGTATAGATATTTAAATTATTATGAATAGCATTATAAGGCAAAATTATTACTTCGTATCGTAAATGAATACAGTCATCCTTATTGCCGTAAGTTATATTTTGAATATGTTTACAGAATTCACCGCTACATGGTGGTGCTGTACACTGGAAATTCACGAAAAGCAAAATATATCCGAAATGGATGGTTCTACGAAAATTTGTTTCAAACAAAACTTGGAAGAAATAATATTCTCTTCAACTTTGGCTCTCATGAAGATGATCAATTACGACGTTTTTAAGGAGATATTTGACGGAAACCGAAAAAACTGATTATTTTTTATAAATAATTCCTAAACAATAACTGCTATGGAAAATTGTTTCAAATAAAAGATGTAGGAAATTATATTATCTAATTTTTTTGTAATGGTCAATGTATACAATAATGTTGTATTATCAGAGAAATATTGCAAAAACCGAATTGGAGTTTCGAATAAACCTTGACTTTTGGTTAACCTTTATTGTCCAAAAACTAATCTGTTCTTTGTGCTCATGCTAAAGTGTTATATATGAAATTTGGTAGTAATATGACTAGTACTTTTTGAGTTAAGAGCGCCCACAATCACATACATCCACACACACATCATTCTGAAAATAGTCTAAATGTGTTCTAGGGACCTCAAAACGTGTATTTCCATTGAAATCTCGAAGTCGATTTTTTTTGTGAATACAATACTTTCCCATTACTACGTATGGAGAAAGTAAAAATCTGATGTGGCCAACACATGACTTTCTCCATATTTGGGATATAGATACTACACGTTTCCAGCGAAGTAATATGCATGTAAATTGTCTCCGAGACTTCTATCATTCGTATAAAAGTATAAACAGACATTGTAATATATTTCCACTCAATAGTAGTTCAACTAGCCATCCTCAAACAAGGACGGCTGGCGCTGATGGGTTAATATTATTTGACATGTCAGTTATTATAGAAAGTATTTGTTATTGATTGAAAATACCTAACTATTAAATAATTATGCATTATAAAATAGTAGTTGAATGAAAGTTCATAGTTTCTAATTATCTGACTTTAAATCTTACAGGTGTGCCCCTGAGTGTATAACGTTCCTAAGGTTTACATCTGCATCTGATGTTTGGGCATTTGGTGTCACATTATGGGAGATGTTTAGTTATGGCTTTCAGCCTTGGGCTGCTCTAACAGGCCATCAAATTCTAGAAGCCATTGATGAGCCAAATTGTCAGGTCTGTATCCATACTTATTAATGTTTTTATTCCATTATTATTTTGAGATAAAAATGGAACATTTAAATCCATATTATTATAAACTTGGTAATTAACATAAGAAATACAAATTAAATTAAACTTACTATGTAAATTTCCATTTAATTTTCACAACCAGTTTCACAGTAACTATTACATCACCGGATAACTTGATAGGTTTACATTGGCAGGATGTAGAAATAAGAAGAAAAGGAATGGAGGGAAAGAAGGTAGAAGAGGAAACATATTTCATGGTTTTTGGAAATTGATGAAAAGAGGGTGATGGAGTGGAGGGATTAGGATCAGGGATGAGGTAAAAAAAGATTAAGAACGCTATAAAAAAAGCCATCAGAAAATTTGGATGAGGGTGGCAGGAGGCCTACCTGCCAGGGGCACCAGATCGCACCGTTTTGTTACACACATTGGTAATATAGTTCAGTTTCATCAGAAATTTAGTAACACTGTTCCATTACCTTAACAAGTGTTTGGCTCATAATGTATTCCATTTCAGGCACTGTCAGTAATTGAATGTCAGATAGGACAAAATGTATTTGAAAGGACAAAAATCAATAAATTTTTATATTTTCTAAAAATTTAACAACCGGCTCACAAATTCAGAGAAATATTAACAACTGGCTCATGTGAGCTGGTTTAGCTCATCACTGGGTGTAGCTAGGAGAGGAGGTGCATGTGGACCCCCCAAACTGGTCCAGATAATATGAAATTTTCAGTGCCTTAGCCAACGCAGTAATAATGTTAAGTAAAACGTGACCGTAGTGCATGTATTTTATGGTTGTTACATTGTTAATATAAATTTGAAAAGCCTAATTGTGATAGTGGACCACAAAAAATAGTATGGTGCACCCCCAAACCAAATTTTTGGCTATGCCACTGGTTAGGATCCTTGACCATTTTATACATAACTATACTCTTTTAAATATGACATTGGGGGTGGCTGTTCGGAGATATTCGGAACACGTCGTTCGCTTTCACTTCGAGGAGATGGGGGGACATATTTGCGTGGGAGAATTTGGCACCGATGTTGTCAGATCTATTTCACATTGGGCTCTCTCTCTCTCTAGGCTTTCTAGGCTAAGGGAATGAGAAAGCTACCGTAGATTATAGATGCTGAGGCAGACACACGCTTCATTGTACGAGGACACGAAATACAAAGAAAAATATAAATAAAATTCACCAAATATAAAATATATTTATGTATTTTATTATTTCCTATTGTGCATTGCAATTGCACAAAATATTTTATTGCAACGGAGTGGCTAAAAATTTCTTCTTCCTCGTTATCACTGTCGTCTTCATCATAGCTAGACTCATCATCGCTCTCCATTAGATTAATCACGACAGGATCAATCATTTTGTCCCGATTTACGTCTTTTTTGAAGTCCTCTTGAAGATTTTCTGCATGACGAACACACACGGCCCAAGTCTGTTTTGTAATTCCATCGATAGGCTAAAAAAAAAAAATTGTTATACCTTCGGGTAATTTAGTGAAATGTATCTTTAAATTATGGAACTACATTCTTACCTCATGAGTAATGACTTCTAGGTCTTTTAATTTAAATGTTCTGTTTTCCTCTGTTATTTTTCTTTTAACCTGTGACCAGACAAGCTCGATTGGATTGTATTGGCAGTGATACGGTGGCAATCTCACCACCGTGTGCCCTGCAATAGCTGCCTTTCTATCCAAATCGTAACTTTTTATTGCAGGCTTCATTACGTTGACCAAGGTTAATAATTCCGGTCTTGTCTGGTCAGGGGTACATGACACTCCTCTGGAATGCAGCCAGTCCAATATTTCCTGTTTCCTTGAATTGGATGAAGGCGGCTTATCGACTACCACCGAATGATAACTTGCGTTATCCATCACGGTTATGGCATTTTTAATTTCTCGTTCTCTCAGCGCATCGAGAAATTTTTCAAACCTATTAGCAATTAAGAGAATTGTATTAATAGAAATAGAATCAGACAAGAAAGCATTCCTTTCAAATGGGAAAATAAATTATATGAAAAATTATGAAAAAATATATATTACCATTCCATCAATGCAGCCACATTCATATCTGTATGGTAGCCTGTATTCTTCTTGCCTTTTGACCGGAATACCAGTTTACATTCCGGTGAATTTCATAATTGCAGATTTGTTGGCAAAATAAATTATAAATGACCCAGCACCCGTAGCAGTTGAATCCTGTTGTGTTCTGCCAGCTCTATTAGGGATTGGAGGCAATTTCAGAGTAATTTAGAGTCAATCTGGTATGAGTCAAGTGCCTTTAATGCCAGTTGACTGTCAGAGAGAATATAGATGTTCCTATTTTTATAGTTCCTTTTCATATTCTCCATTGCACATGCAATTATAGCATACACCTCAGCCTGGAATACTTTGCGTACTGCCCTAGGCTAAAATGAAATTTCATCCTAGTACCGCAACAGTACACCCCAGCCCCAGTGCCTGCATTTGTCTTAGACCCATCTGTATACCAGATTAGTCCCCTTTTTCTGTCGGGTCGAAGCCCCTTTTCCCAATCAGTGCAATTAGGAAAGAGCACACTGAACGGCTTGTGAAATGAATATTTTGGTATCATCTTATCCGACACCATTGCTAAATTGGTGTCTTCAGATGTGTTCCAAATCAACCTGTAGGCCGTAACTTCCATTGTTCATTGCAATTGAGTCTGTATTTACCTGCTAGGGCCTCTGCTTCTACTACTAAATGTAGAGGAGTGAGTCCCAAGAGTATCTCAATTGCTGCCGTTGGAGCCGTACTAATTGCTCCCATGATGCCTAAGCAGGCTAACCTCTGCAACTTGCTGAATTCATTCCTGCTGGCCTTATATTTAAACCTAGGCCACCAAACAGTGGTAGCATAGGTCACAATGGGTCTAGCTACCATAGTGTATCACTTTTGGTTTTAGTCTCCATGTCTTGCCAAAAGTGCCCCTGCAGGTCCAGAAGACCCTGATGGCCTTTCTTGTAACTTTTTCCAGCTGTGAACCCCACATCAATCCCTTGTCCAGTATAAGTCCAAGGTATTTAACTTCTGTAGACAGCTGAATCTTAGTTCCAAAAAGGGTAGATTTCTTAAGATCCCTTAGTCCCTTTTCCTGGTGAATGGTACTACCACCGTTTTGTTTGGATTGACTCCCAATGTGGTTATGTCGCACCAACTTTGGACCTTCCTCAGAGCTGTTTGTAGCACCTCTGAGACCACTGAAAGAAATTTCCCGTTAATCAGGATAGTGATGTCATCAGCGTATTTTACTGCATGGTAACCCTCATCATTAAGCTCCCTCAGAAGTTCATCCACAACAAGGCTCCACAGCGGGGGTGATAAAACTCCCACTTGCGGGCATCCTTCATCCTTTGGTAATGGTAACCCTCTTGAGTATCTCCTGCAGGTGAGGTTACTATGATTCTCTCCTTCAGCATGGAATCGATCCACCTGCAAATGGTGTTTTCAATGCCATGCCTTCTGGCTTCTGAAGCTATAGCTTCAAATGAGGTGCGATCAAAAGCCCCCTCAATATCAAGAAAAGCTCCAAGTGCCAATTCCTTGCGGTTTAAAGCACTTTCATTGCATGTTACCACATTGTGGAGTGCCGTCTCGGTTGATTTACCAGCTTGGTATTGGTATCGGTGCAAAGGATATCCCTTTAAAGCCCTGTCCCTGATATATCTGTTTACCAATTTCTCCATAGTTTTAAGTAAAAACGATAGGAGACTAATTGGATGATATGCTTTTGCCTCGGTATAGTTTGCACGCCCGGGTTTAGGTATAAACGTCACCTTAACCTGTCTCCAAGCAATTGGTATACAGGCAGTCCTCAACTTTTGAACATAATGTGTTCCTGAAAACGTGTCCGAAAATCGAATGTATGAAAGTCGAACATAGATTTACATGTTATAGGGGGGTTCCGTTCCCAGAGAGCCAAAAAATATTATAAATTCTCTAATTATGGTATAAATGTTTAGTTTTTTTGCCGAGACTGAATAATAATAATAATTTATTGATTATTAACCGACTTTACAGTGGTATTAATCTTGTCAAATTTCAGTACAATATTAAAAAACATTACACACAAATCTTACATTACATACAATACGTATATTATTACGTAGCATACTTAAATTTATTAAAAGTGTTGGCTTGGCTGACAGACAGCGCCATTATGCGATAGCTCAAAATGTTTGATCGTCAGCTAATGAACGAAAGTCTGAATTCGGCGTTGTTCGGCGTACAAAAGGCGGTGTAGGGGCGAGAATTTACAATGTACGAAAGAGCGAATTCTACGAAAGTCGAATGTACGAATGTTGAGGACTGCCTGTATGCCCCATTGCTAGACAGGCTCTGAATATATACCATAGTGGAGAAGCAAGAAGCTCTAACCCTTGCTGCAAAAGTGCCGGTACAATTTCATCTGTCTCAGGAGCTTTAAATGGTTTAAAAGTGTCTATTTCCCATCTTATCCTAGACTGATTAACCACCTTTCTGGCCAGGCACCAATCCTCCCTGTTAATTCTGCATCTCTGCACATCTAGGTTTGGTTGTTCCTGTCCGTAGGGTGACTCATCAATCTTCTTAGAACCTGGGAAGTATACGTTAAGCATTTCCCTTAAGGTTTCTTTCCCAGTTGTTGTAAAGCTTCTACTTGGTAGTTTCAAAACATGGACCCTACCGATAGCCTCCTTAGCCATGATTTTCATCAGTCTGGAGCTGCCAGGTATATCCTTGATTCCCTGACAGTACCTCCTCCATGATGATCTCTTGACTTTCCTAACTGCTTTGTTATAACTGGTGAGTTTGGTCCTGTAGTTATCCTATCTCCCAGTCCTTTTAGCTATATTAAATAGCTTCCTGACATTGGCTCTAAGATAGCTTAACTGTTTATTCTACCAAGGAACCTTTCTTGGCGAGTAAATTACCTTATCTGGACAATTTTGATGATAGGATAAGAGAATAGCTTTTTGCAACTGGTCAACAGCTAACTCCAAATCCAACACTGAGTGAAAGTTTCGCGGTAGGACCTCCAGATTTACCTTAAGGTCATCCTTATAGGATTCCTAATTAGTTCTCTTGGGGTCCCTAAACATAACCATAGAAGGTACTGCCATTATAACATTAAAGCAGATGTATCTGTGATCTGATAGAGAAGGCTCATCACAAACATACCAGTCTTTTACAAGGTTCCCAATACCATTGGTCCCTAGTGTTTAATATATAACTTCCCTCCTTGCAGCGTTTGCAAAGGTGGGTTCATTACTGTTATTTAGAATATTTAAATTTGTACTTACTAGATACTCCGGTAGCTTCTGCCCTCTGAAGTTGTTGCCAGTGCTCTCCCATACAATGTCGTATGCATTGGCATCACACCCAATGAGAAGCTGTTTGCTGCCATCTTGACAGTAGCCTATGATATCTTTGAGGTCCTTAGTTGGTGGAGGATCCTCAGAATCATATGGCAGGTATGGCTTCCTCCTTTGGCATACATTAGCTTTACCGTCGTTAAGTCTCTGGCACAGAAACTCAACAATGGTAAGGCATTAATGCTTTTTCATATAAACATATAGGTTCTTGCATTTCCATCAGGGGCATTGTAGAATAATGCCCATCCAGGAATGCTTAAACCTCTTATCGTTCCCTTGTATATCCAAGGTTCCTTTATAAGAGCAATATCCATCTTTCCCTTAGCAAGTTTTTGGCACAGAACTGCTGATGCCGCCTTGCTATGGTGTAAGTTTATTCGAAGGATCTTCATTTTCCTTCCTGTTTTTTTGTAGATACTGGTTCTTGGGTATCTGCTACAGGCTCCTCCTCCCCAGTATCTGCTGGCTTACATTTGACATCAGGGTCACTTAGGACCTTAAAGGATCCTTGGTCCACCCCTGTGTAGGCTCGATAGCTGGTTTCTTTAACAGCATTAGCTGAGTCCCGGTCTACGAGTAGTATTAACCGTTGCCCATTTGGATCAGGTTTCTTCTCAAGTACTTTCCAGTGCTCAGTTTTGAGTCCTGGATTATAGGCCTTGAGTCATCTTAGTAGGTTTTTAGGATCATCGGTTGTTAGGCCCGAGTCCTAAAAGCCATTTTCACAGGCTTTGGGAGGTTCCTTGCATCCATCACCTTCAGTACAGTTCTCTCCTTATGCTTGTGATTTTTGAGGGCTTTAACAAGCCAATCACAGGTTTTCTGGTTGTCACAGGTATAGATAATCATCCCTGCCACCAGGTTGTAACTCCTGAGACAAGGTAGAGGTTCTCCTTCTGGAGTTCTATCATTCCTCCTCAGGATCTCAGCCTGGATGAGTTTAATATCTTCATCCTCAATCTTATCATCAGGGTAGCTTGCCTTGATGATTGCCATTTTGTGGATAGCCAACACCTCACTATAAGATTCAGGTTCCTTTTGGCCCTTGGATCTCTTATTGTTAGTGAGATTGGTTTTCCCTGTTGGTGTGGTGTTATCTGATCTGGTTCTCTTGGCCCCAGTCAAATTGCCTCCCTTCTGAAGAGGTGTCATGTGCCCCGGTTGCTGTGTGCTCCCGGTACCATCCTGACCTTTCTCCTTTTTAGGCACGTTTAGCTTACAGCGTGAGCGCCTATTATCGTCGGTCGGTCCGTCTGTCTGTCCGTCCGTCCATCCATCCGCATGTTCATTCTCGGCTTCTACCAAACGGATTTTCATGAAATTTGATATTATGGACTTTCAGTCAAATATAATAAGAAAATCGCAAAAATGAATCACGTATGACAATCAGGGGTACCACTTTACTGGGGACAAAAAATTAAATTTTCGTCATATCTCGTAAAGTATTGCTCATATCAAAATATTTTTCAAGTAAAAGTTGTAGAACTGGTAGAGTATTTCCTTTCCTATACATTTTTATCGTAGGAGTAGCCGTTATTGAGAAAATCAAACAAGAATGTCTTATATCGAGTTGAACTTAGAAAATTTCTTGCATGGTTACTCCATTGTTGCTAACATAAACAATCTCCCAAACAAACATTTAATTTCCTTACGTGTGCATGTAATATTATTAAATAGGAAGAAAATGGATTATTTATGATGAAGAAAAGTACTTTAAAACGCTATTTCCCTTACGTACAGGTATATAATTCTTTCTAATACTCCATTGCACGAAACGTGCCCATTTGTTATACGTTGTACACTTTCCTAACTTGTTAAAAGGCTCGGACGAGGGGTTGGGATTTTTTGGAGAGCAAATAACTATGTTACTTTCAATATTAAATTTTTTTTAAATGTACGTCCCTATTCTCATCTAACTTTAAATTTATGCGTGGGCCTATTTGCGTTAGTAAGCATTACAGATGTATAATATAATAGTTTTGCTTACAAAAAGGTAATATTCCAGCATAAAATTAATGATGAAATGCCTTGATTAAAAGCTTCCCAGATGCAGTCAACAGTATAATTATCTTTAAATATTTATGTTGCTATGCGTCATTAATTTCGATGCTTAAACAAAAGTTCAAAACGAACAATGCTTTTCTTTCATCAATTTGAATGTTTAATTGGCACTAATTTAATCGGAGACAACAATGATGGTCGCCTTGGCAACGCCCGGAATGAGTACAAAAAATATGAAAAATTTTGAAAACAAATGCTTATTTCTGAAAACTTCGACTGTATAACATGTAAACATTGCAAGAATGAGATAGTATACAGTTTTATCCGTCGAATAAAGTAAAAATAAAGAAAATCGGTTCATATTGACGTATTTTGATGAGCGAAGGAAAAAAACCTTGCACTCTGAAAAATCGAAAATCCCGTGTAAACTTATGGAAAAATATAATTGCCTCCTGGATTCGAACCGGGGACACTTTAGCAAACGAAAATATTTTTTCAGGGACCTCATAGCCAGTAGAAACAAAACACCATTTAAAATGATACATTTCTCTTGCTTCTATGATCTGTAGTTCTCAAGTTTTAAAATTATGATACACACATTCATTTTTATATAATAGATGTTCTAATTACTATTCAAATGACTATTGTATAGAGTAAACACTTGATATTGATGGAGGATATTCTCCTGGCTAATCACTGAGGCTAACAAAACTGCATATCTTAAGACCAAAGACTATGGGTGAAAGTGGGTTAGGTAGATCATTCATATGGAAACCAAGACAGACATTCATGATGAATAAGAATAAACCTGTAATAAAAAGAATAACCTGCTAATTATAACAAAAATAAATTGATACTCTATGAACATGAAAAGACATTTGTGGAACCATCAAATAATAGGCTTATGATAAATGAATTTCTAATATCTGCATTGAGATCACTTTCAATGGTTATAGATGTGTGGTGCATAAATTCTTTGCATTCCTCTCTGTTATTACATTCAGGTGAAATGTCAACATTACAATTTTTGGTCAGCTGCATATCTGAAAATTGTGTATTATTTTTGCTATATACATAGTGTGAACAGTTGAATACAGCATTTAGATTACTACCCATTTTTTCATCTACATTTAAAGTGGGTTTCACTATAAGACTTATTATTTAAATGCTGTGCAACATCTTTAATGTTGATTAGCCTTTTCATGTTTCTTATAAGCCATAAACCTTGTGTATGTGACAAAATTTTGTGGGTGCTTTAACTCAAAAATTAATAATCAGATCAGCACAAAACTTTATAAATATTTAAGATTTTTATTAGTAAATGAAGATCTGAAGAGGTTTTGGCTGAAACTTCTGAACTGGAAGAGGTGGTTTATTCCTGTCATTTTTCCCTTTTCCAAATATTTCCTTTAAAACTGAATTTATGTCAATATTTGTTACGATGAAAGTTGTAGACAATGTAATTTTCTACAAGTTTTGTTTGAAATATTTTTTTGTAAAACTGATAGTTACAGAGTTATTTTGATTTTTCTCTAAGTTCATGTTTTATACATTGCTAAGTGATGCCATTGTTTCCGTTGCTATGATAATATTTTCTAATAGTTGAAAGCATTGTATACACTGCCAAGGGTAATTTTAATTGCTCATCATTATTTTGCTATCCATGGAAACAGCTATTAACAATTATCTTTACTTATTGTTTATTTAAAATAAAGACAATTGAAAATGTTTTAAAATCATTCACAAGTGAAATTATTCCCGAGGACGCTGATGTTGAGAGCAATCATATTCATTGCTGTTTGGAGAAAGTCATGTGCCGGACACATTAAATTTTTTACAGTTTAATACATTGTGAAGATGTCCAAGAACAAAATTTTGTTCTAGTAATATTTTGCTAAATTTTATGATTCATGTAAAATTATCTCATTACAGAGACTGGAACAGCCGGAATGCTGCCCAAAAGAGTATTTCAGTATTATGCTGCGATGCTGGGCTCATGATCCAAATAAGAGACCCAAATTCTCTGAACTTATAATTCAGCTTCCAGAGGTTCGTATGCTTCATAAATAGGTTGTAATGTTATCATTAACCAGTTACGCAGGTGTCTATAGACATGCTCTGTTAGTCTCACAAGGGAAGGCACCTAAGTGTAAGTGGTGAATCACGACCATACTTCACAGGATGAAAGAAAATGAAAAATAATTAGACACGTATTTTCGGAAAGGCATCTAATGAGCCCGCGTTTTCGAGATATTTGCAATTGAAAATTGAAAAACAAGTGGCCTTCCTCTAATGCCATGATGAGCGATACCCTGACAACAGATGGCGGTAGCCTAGTGATAGTGTCGGGCTGCAAAAATTTTGTCGTGGGTTCGATCCTTGACATCGCCGAATTTTTTTTCTCCTCCAATCATTGTTTTATGACTTTCATTTTATGTAAGTTGTCCAAATTACATCATTAATAATTTTCTTTCTTTTTTCAGGCCAGTATTTTAATTTTAAATCCATTCCAATGCACTTTTTACGACATACTCGGATTATATACGTACTTGATACATATATACAACATTTTCTATGCACACCCTCCTCGATATTTCCACTGTAGAGATGCATTGTTTACGTGTTGAATAAGGAGCACTTTATGCCACGTTCCGACGGTTTCTCGAGTCCTTTCGGTGCGTCCTGGCGGTGGGCCCTACCGGGTGGGGTCACTTCTCGCTCGCTCTCCTAGGGATGGATTAGGGAACCGTAATTTATTCATATGTAATGGTTATACCACCATTAGTCGGTCGCCATTGCCTCATTAGTTACATCAGAGCACACCACGTGAAGGATGAGGATGCCTTTTGGATAGAAGTTGGCTGTATATTTCTCATCACTATCCCTTGTACTCCACCTAACCTAACGATATTGTAACACTTGTCATAAGCCATTATTAAGAACTGGCCTCAACGTCATTGACGTTGAGGAATACCTTGCGATCGTCAGTCAATTTTGCGGCGTACCAAGCGTACCGAATCATTTTTTGAAAAACTGGTGCCTGCAGCTGGTGATGCACAATTGATTGAATTTTAATGGCATCATTTCCCATCGTGAAGCCTCTTTTACATTCTAACATAGCGGGACATCTCTACAGTGGATATATCGAGGAGGGTGTGCGTAGAAAATGTTGTATATATGTATCAAGTACGTATATAATCCGAGTATGTTGTAAAAAGTGCATTGGAATGGATTTAAAATTAAAATACTGGCCTGAAAAAAGAAAGAAAATTATTAATGATGTAATTTGGACAACTTCCATAAAACTAAAGTCATAAAACATTGATTGGAGGAGAAAAAAAATTCGACGATGTCGAGGATCGAACCCGCGACAAAATTTTCGCAGCCCGACACTTTATCACTAGGCTACCGCCATCTGTTGTCAGGGTATCGCCCATCATGGTATTAGAGGAAGGCCACTTGTATTTCAGTTTTCAATTGCAAATATCTCGAAAACGCGGGCTCGTTAAATGCCTTTCCAAAAATACGTGTCTAATTATTTTTCATTTTCTTTCATCCTGTGAAGTTTGGTCGTGATCCGCCACTTACACTTAGGTGCCTTCCCTTGTCAGTATGAAACATCATAGATACGTTTGCAGAAGTGCACATGCAGTAAATAATAGCATGCAAATAATGTATCCTATAGTAAATATATGAGCAATTACTCAAATGCATGTGTTATAATTGAGTTTATTGACTTGAAAAGTTTCTTTTGTGCAGAAATTTAGAAATTTTTGTAAGTGAAACAACAAACTTGTACTTGTTATTAAAAAGTAATTATAATAAACATCAGCACTTTTTTGAAAGTTATATGTAAAAAATCCTAATACTAGAAATTACTTTAAATGCCGTATGATTATCTATTTTCATTGTTTTGTTTACCTCATTAGAACCACGTTTAGATTTGTGGTGATAGCAATTGTTTATCGTTAATGAAATCAGTATTTGGTTAAATTTTATTTTGACATGGCTTCAAAAAAAGAGGAAAACCCTTTCATGAGTAGTGTTATGAAACGTAAACAGAAAAATCTCACGATTGAAAAGAAAGTGGAATTACTAAGAAAACTTGAAAAAGGTACTTTGCGAAGAATATGGCATTGGTAGTTCCACTGTGTATGACAAAGAAGAAAAAACGGAAATATTGAAATTTTATGCAGAGAGAGATACACCTAAAGCTATGTGTAGTTGTAAAACACTACACACGTCCCGGGTAAATGAGTTGATAAGGTATTGTTTGAGTGGTTTAGTCAGCGTAGAAGTGAAGGTGTACCTATTTCAGGCCTAATGCTCATACAGCAAGCGAAAATTTTTCACAATACCTTGAAAATTACTGAAGATTGTGATTATTCTCAAGGTTAGCTCCATCGATTCAAACTTCATCATGGCATTCGAAAATTAGCAGTGTCTGGCGAAAAACTTAGTGCTGATGCGGAGGCTGCAGAGAAATTTGTTGTCAAATTTGCGAAGTTCGTTGTAGAAAATGAAAATCTTAGTGCCGAGCAAATATATAATGCAGACGAAACTGCTCTATTTTGGAAGTGTCTTCCTCGTAGCACACTTGTAGCTGGTGACCAGGACATGGCATGTGGAGTGAAGGAATCTAAGGAGAGGATGACAGTTCTTGCATGCACAAATGCAGTAGGCACACGCAAACTTAAATTGACTGTAATTGGAAAGAGTGCACACACTCATGCTTTAAAGGGTGTAAAGATTTTTCCTGTCCATTACCAATCAAGCAAACGTGCATGGATAACATCAGCAATAATATTAGATTAGTTTGAGAATCACTTTGTGATCGAGACTTATGCACATTGCAGGTCTAAGGGGCTAGGTGACGACTAAAATAATTTTGATATTAGATAACTGCCCTGCCCACCATGATGCATCTCTTTTGGTATCCGATAATGTTTGTGCTGTTTATTTACCACCAAATTGTACTTTGATTATTCAGCCTATGGATTAAGGTATTTTACGATCACTAAAATGTTATTATAGAAAACAATTTATGCAAAAATTGCTTTTTGCTTGCAATAATGATGAAAGTGTTGACATTTAAAAAGGAATTTAATATTAAAGATGATTTGGATTCTAGCCAATGCATGGACTGATGTAACAGGTGTAACATAGAGAAATGCTTGGCATAACTTGTGGCCTGCAAGTATATTTCTGAAATATGATGAATTGCCTGTAGAGTTTCTAGGTTTTAATGTTAGCAGTTGAGAGAGAATTGTTTCTGAAGTCATGGAGTTTGCTAAGGGAATGACAGATAATGCTATAGAAAAAAAAGTGATGAGTGATAGAAGATGACATTGAAAACTGGATTGAAATCGACAATGATGCACCTGTTGTATGTACTTCAGCTAACTGATGGTGAAATAGTGGACATGGTTTTGAAACCTGAGCATGAAAAAGATGAATAAATTAAAGTGACGATGATCAATAGATAGTTAAAGACAAACCTTCACTAGATCGCTGTATACAGTTGGTCACAGATACAGTATCTGCTTTAGAACAATGCTCTTGCATTGATGTTCAAGAGATTATGTGTTTGTGTCGAATGCAAGATAAACTTATGAAGGAAAAATCAAAACACACGAAGCAAGCTAGTTTGCCTGATCTGTTTAAAAATAATTCTCAGAATAATTTGCAATGAAAATAATGTTGTAAATGCGTATTAGATATATCTATAAGATATAGACACTTCTGACATAGGATAGAGGAGGAGGAGGATACAAATTATGAGGCACTTCCAGATGAGCTTGAAACTTGAAATTTGGCACTATTATAGGTTTTTGGTCACAACCGAAGGAAAAAATCCAAACTGTTGTAATTCCAATTTTGCCCGATAAGAAAACACTTAAATTGGTGTAGAGGTTTTTATATTTGCATTTTAAAATTATTTCCTGTCAAGATTTGAACTGGGAACTTGAACTTTCATAAAGCTTAATAATTTTAATTTCTTATTTTTGAAGACCATTTAAATTCGAGTAGAATTAGTGTAAATATTTAGTTTTTATCGGAAAAAATGGGAATTTTTCTGGGTCCCAACAATTGACTGTCATGGCAACAAGCTCAATGCTTTTATATGGGTAAGCTTTTAAAGGGAATCAGAGGCTTATATTAGAATGCCATTATTTTAAACTATGACCAACGAAGGAAATCCTATGTAAAAATTCAAAAGTTTAGGTGCAGTTTTGACCCATTTTTGCCCTATACGAGGATAAAAATTATAAGGCATTTCTAAATGAGCTAGGGACTTGAAATTTGGCACGGTTATATGATTTTGGACAAAATTGATGGTAAAAGTTTGAAATTGTAAACATTCTAAAATTAAAAAATGCTTGTAGAATGCAAGCACTGTCTACTAGTAATATATGTGTGTAAAAAATTTACAAACAGGTAGGTGTCTTATATATATACTTTTAAATATTTTTGGATGCAATCCTCCCACACTTTTGTATTTCTTTAAACACTAAAAGTTGCAAATGTAAGTTGGTATCACTGTTCAGGAGCTCTCCCCCTTTTTGAAGACAGGGAAGTCCCAAGGGGAAAGACTCAACAAGGGATTTCTTTACCCTTCCTATTCAGTATCCCTAGAGTATTTTCTTAAGTTTGACATAGTTCAACCGCTTGCAATTTGTGTTTTATGCATTATCATTTATTATCGGTGATTTTAGGAGCGATGAATCGTCTTAGTGGTACCTCAATGTGTTTTTGTGGTGGTAACTTACAGATCGCTGAGAGATTTTAACAATTATATTTCAGATTTAACCCATCTATTATTACTTTCTCCATACTTAGTAATGGGAAAGTATTGTGATCACGAAAAAAATCGACTTCGAGATTTCAACGGAAATACACTTTTTGAGGTCCCTAAAACACGTTTAGACTATTTTCGGAATGATGTCTGTGTGTGTGTGTGTATGTGATTGTGGGCGCTCTAACTCAAAAAGTACTTCATATTAATAAGACATATTAATACCAAATTTCATATTTAACACAAAGAACTGATTAGTTTTTGGAAAATAACGGTTAACCGGAAGTCGAGGTTTATTCGAAACCTGATTCGGTTTTTGCGATATTTCTCTGTTAAAACATCATTATTGTATATACAATCCTATACGAATGTTATAGAGAATGTTATTTCCTAAACTTTCATTTGAAACAATTTGCTATAGCAGTTATTGTTTAGGAGTTATTTATAAATAACCGGTTTTTCAGTTTTCTCCTTAAAAACATCATTATTGGTAATCTTCATGAGGACCAAAGTTGTAGAGAATAATATTTCTTCCAAGTTTTGTTTGAAACAAATTTTTGTAGAACCATCCATTTCGGAGATATTCAACCTTTTTCGTAATTTCCAGTATACGGCGCCACCACCATGTAGCGGTGAATTCTGTAAACGTATTCAAAATATACATAATTTACGGCAATAAGGATGACTGTATTCTTTTACGATACGAAATAATAATTTTTCCTTATAATGCTATTCATAATAATTTAAATATCTAGACCCCAAATATGGAGAAAGTCATGTGTTGGCCACATCAGATTTTTCCATTTTTTAATTTATAAGGTTCCTCTTTTATATCTCCCCTTTAAATGTTTAATTTGATTGTATTCTATTTTTAGTCCTAATGCTTTTCGTTTAAGTTATGAGAGTAGTTAGGCAAGCGTTGCTAGTTTCTCAGATTCTACTTCAAAAATAAAATAAAATTTTATTTTCTTTCACTTCATTTGCATGTTCTTTTGTATTTTTTGTTCATGTTCCTTTAAATTGCATATATATTTTTCATCTATATCTGTTCTGCGGTTGTGAAATGCAGAAATGGAATACCACTGTCTTTTGGGCTACAGGCAGTCCTCGACATCAGTACATAATGCATTCCTGAAAACATGTACGGAAGTCGAATATACAGATGTCGAACATAGATTAACATGTTACGGGGGGGTTCCGTTCCCAGAGAGCCAAAAAGATATTATAAAATCTCTAAGTATGGTATAAATGTTTAGTTTTTTTAGCAGGGGCCTTTTAGAAACAATCGTCGATTTTATAATATAGAGAGATATGGCAAAGTGTAATAAAATATTTAAGTAATTGCACAAATAAACACTGCTGTACAGACAAAGATGGCGACGTGGAAGAAACTGGTGGCCTGGTGGCTGGCAACTGGCACCACTCGAAATATTCGTTCGTCATTTCGCTGACACACGAAATTCCGAATTCGGCGTACGGAAGGCGGTTTAGGGGTGTCAGCGTATAATGTATGAAAGTGCGAGTTTTTTTTCATTAAAGCATTTTACTATTTTCATAGTTTTTTTATAATATTGCCTAATCATGGCCCCAAAGAGAGTGGTGATTGAAATGAAAGAAAAGTCGGTAAAAATGGCGAAAAAAGTGACGAGTTTGGATAAGAAAATTGAAATTTTAGATAGGCTTGCGCATAATGAACTGCTTCATCAGTTGGTAAATTACTTGATGTGAATGAGTCCACAAGAAAATCAATAAGGAAAGTGAGAAGCGATTAGAGCTAGTGTTGCAAGTGGTACTTCAACAAGTACAAAAGTGTCTTTTGTACCTAGGAATCCATATGTAGAGAAGACAGCGGAGGCTTTAAACCTGTGGATCGAGACCCAAACTCGCAAGAAAATCTCGCTGAGTTCACTTGTCATTCACGAGAAAGCCAAGCAACTGCACAATCTTTGTCTCAAATTGTTTCGCGGTCTGCTAACAGGATATTGCCAACGTCATCGAAGCGTGTGTAGATCGGTTCCTTGCTCTTTAAAAAAATGTGGCGTTTATTCAGAATGCCACAGTACATATTGTATTATTATATTTGTTCTTCCCATTCACAATTGAACACACATTTGACCAGCTTAAGTCCAATGAATGTCCGATTGAAGCTAAAGATTCGCCGCTTTTGGCACGCCTAATTATTTCCATCTTTGTCTCAATCGTGTTCACTTTATGAGTGCTACGTTTCTTTTCACTTGTATTAGCACTTTCAGTTTTCCATTTCTCACTCATGTTTATAAAATAATAGGTGTAAAATGTACAAACAAAGAAACACTGCTGTACGTACAAACAAAGACGATAACGTTGCCGAGACTGAATAATAATAATAATTTATTGATTATTAACCGACTTTACAGTGGTATTAATCTTGTCAAATTTCAGTACAATATTAAAAAACATTACACACAAATCCTTACATTACATACAATACGTATATTATTACGTGGCATACTTAAATTTATTAAAAGTGTTGGCTTGGCTGACAGACAGCGCCATTATGCGATAGCTCAAAATGTTTGTTCGTCAGCTGATGTACGAAAGTCCGAATTTGGAGTACAAAAGGCGGCTGAGGGGTGAGAATTTATAATGTACAAAAGATTAGAGTGAATTGTACAGATGTTGAATGTATGGATGTCGAATGTATGGATGTCCAATGTACGGATGTCGAGGACTGCCTGTATAGTACAACAAGGTGGCTGTCATTGATGCCTGTAATTGAAGGAATTTTAAAGTTATACATTCCTTTAAAAAACTATTTTTTATCTAGTGAAAAATGTCCAAAAATTGATGAAAATTTTTTGAAGGTGAAAGCTCAGAGTTATGGCTTAAATTTGTTCCAAAATCAAGTCACTATACTCTATGCTAACTATTAGCTCAAAGTTGACAACAACTTGCTAAGTATTCGTAGTATTTCTTATTGTTATACACTTTCAAGCATTGATCTACCAGTTTTTTGCAGGAAAAGAATAAAGCATTCAAAGTGATCATTATGATAGATGATGCAGTCAAACTGAGAAATTTTTAGATCGTTCTCTTGCCATTTAATCTTGCACCCTGAAGAGATCAGTATGAAGCAGATCCTTTTAGACAATAAACAAGCTCTTAGCCACTGTGATGAAATAGAAATAGGTGTTAGGAATTCATTTGAAAAGTAGCTGCAAATAAGGAAAACCTGGCCTGGGCATACCAAATACAACTGTGGCAGGGGATTATAGCAGTATTTGCTGTTTCCAACATTGTAATGTTCAGAATTATTTATTTATCCCAAAATATGATTGTTATTTTTCTAGTGTAAACCGGAGCAAGTTCAGGCAGTCCAAGAATACTATGAAGACCCAGTGAAGGTGAAGAGAGAGCAGCTTCAATATAAAGTTCAAGATGTCATCACTGTGCTTGATAAAGGGTAATTATGAATTTCCTTTAACACTAACTATTGGAATTAGGTTGACTTGTTAATCCAGTCACTGCTACACTTAGGTCCTGGAATATCTTCCACTCGTTTGTTTATTTATCTAAAAGTCATTGAGGATGAATAACTTTTTTTTGTTACCTTCTTGGGATTAACACTCCGTACATAAGCATAAACAATGTTACCGGTTTTTGTCGTAGCAGTCTCTCCTTAATTTTATAAACTGACATAATTTCTTGTTCTGTTATGAATTCATGCTGCTCCAGTCCTTCAATAAGTCCGTCACACATTTTCACCATGTTGACTATTGGCACCTTTTTCACTGTGCTTACAATGTCATCTTCATCATCACTTGTATCATCACGATCACCTTGATTCGGAACCATTGCAGCTATTTCACCATCAGTCATTGAGTGAACAAGTGGAGCATCATTATCAATGTTGAAAACTTCTTCTATGTCCTCTTCCACCAGCTTATTGACAGCATCCGATGGTACACCTTTTGCATATGTAAGGAGATCTGATATAATCGTGTCACACGGAATTCCTCAAAGTCATCATTTTGTTCATCATCGTCACTGAACATTGTAGGCCACTGGTTGTGCCAGGCTTTCAAAGGACGAACTTACATACATTGTTCCATGCATTAGCAGCGGCATAGATGGCATCCTTCACAGTAAACTTCTTTTGGAAACCTTCCATGCCCACACCTCTTTTAACTGCTGCCAACATGCTGTTCAAGAAAAAGTCTTTATATTTAGCCTTCATTGATCTAAGTATACCTTGGTCACATGGTAGAATTAATGAAGTCACTTTTGGGAGAAAGTAGATGTCATAAACATTATTCTTGACGAGAAGTTCAGCTGGGGGATGTGCAGAACAGTTGTCGAGAAATAACAAAATCTCGCAGTTGTCATCCAGTCCAGCTTCTCTGCAGTGGGCACGAGCTTCTGGTACAAAATGTTTGTTAAAACATTCAGAAAAGATGCCCCTGGTGATCCATGCCCTCTTGTTTGCATAATAATGGACTGGTAATGTAGTCACTCCTTTAAAACAGCGGGGACACCTGCTCTTGCCTGCCGCAGCAAGTTTGCACTTCTTTCCTAGCACATCCCATCACAATCACTCTGTCTTTGGCATCCTTAACTCCTGTAGGGTTCTTCTCATCAGCTGTAGTCAGTGCCAAACCAGGGCAAGTGGGGGCATGATTGTAAGCGTCTGCTGCGCAGGGGGACCTGCACATCGTCGAGGAACCTTCTCAGAGCCTTCCACTCATGACGTCTTGGCACTCAAAAAAAACTTTCAGATTTCGGATAAGGGATACTGAACCTGTATAGCATAATTGGATATTTATAAGGAGGGATAAAAAGAAAAGAAAAACTACAATAAAACAGTTGTTTGAAACTGCTTCAAAGCATTGGTGAGATATGATTCATTCTTCCAATGGCATGTATTGAAAGTAACAACATTATGATGCAGTGGATTAAATCTGCAACTAGTCAAGTTGTATGCCATTAATGTTGAATTGGTATGTGTAGCAACCTATATGAAACTGCAGTTGTTGAGGGTTTATTGCTTTTCTTCTGGAGGATAAGCTCTATATGTGCACTTTAAACCTGCTACACTTTTCCCTTGACATCAGTTTTTGAATGATTTATAAATAGTTTAAATTGACACATTTTACAAGTTCACTAAATAACAAACATTTTTTATAGATGAATTTAACTGCTTTTATATTTTTCTTTTCTACATTAGCCCCATTCCTAATGTAAACAACTGCTGGAAAGGTGTGCTCAACAATGGGAAAGCTGGTTTGTTCAATCCTGCACACACTGTGGCATATCTGGGATCCAATCTACCTACCTCAGTTAAAACATCCGAGTTCACTCGTGGTGGTAAGTTGTGCTTATCCTTCTTCAAGTAGATTTTCCTGATTTGTATTTGGAAATTTTGAACACATAGCAAATCATACTAAAAGAAAACCTTGTTAATTCAAAATCAGGTACCAAAAATTCAGAGCTTTGAATTAAACAGGTTCAAATTATCCTATATTTCATTTTGGTGCTAAAACTTAAAGTCCTAATTTTCTTGCATGGTAATTGATACTATCGTTCTTACCACACAATTGTTGGTTGGGTTGGGTAAATCACAAAGATCAGCACAAGAGACATAGAAGATCACTACTTATTTAATGAATAAACAGATATACATTAAAATGGAGAGACATTAACATAAATAATGTATCACAGGAAAATGAATAACGACATGAAACGTGTCATCAGTGCATTAATTTATAACTTTTTGAAACATCCATTAATTTAACAGTCATACCTCCCTTTGTGCTACCCTGTTTTATGCAGATTTGTTATAGTGCGACTTTATAACGGAGTATAGACAACGCTCGAGATGCGATTGGGATGCATTCCTGAATAGAGGGTCAAATCTCGAACAGTTAAATATCGAATGCTGTTTTGTCATTAAATTATAGGCAACCCTCGGGTTACATAACCCCCGACTCGCGTAAATCCAAACTTACGTAAGCGGCCACAAAAATTGCATCTGGAAAAAATTTCGCACTGCTTACTCTAGCGGTTTCTGTGGGCAAGTGTGAACTAAATCTTTATCCATATGCATAAAGAAAGAAGGTAAGACATGGCTGTAATGTAATATTACCCTGCCGATGTTGCCGTTTTAGCGATTTTCTCACTTTATCTCAAGACTGGTGTTGAATTGCAACCGAAAAAAATGCCTCTGTGACTACCGCCTTATATAATGAATCGATCTAGCAATGTACGTAATTCTAGCGACTAGCTATAATTGCGGCGTAATCTGCACTCAAATGAATACATTGACAATAGATAACATCGTTCTTGCATGTCTGCATGGTACCGTGGTTTCTCTCCCAATCCCCTCAGTCTTTTTCCGATCGTTGACATCTGTGGTCTTCATATGAGTTTACACTTTATGTTTTGGATGTGTGTTTCACTTTTAAACAAACCACCTAAGTGTTGCCCTTGTAATCATGGCTGATAAGCGACGGAATGAATGTAAAAGTGCGAGTGCAGCTAAAGAGTGACGTACAATAACTTTGGAAGAAAAACTGGACATTGTGAAGAGGTACAAAAATGGCCAGTCGCTCTCTCACATTTCACGTGCTTGGTTTGGTGGTGTCGACCATAAATTCAATAGTAAAAGACAAGGAACGCATAAAAGAGCATGTAAAAGGCCATTATTTCCCCATCTCCTGTACTTTCCATAGTAATTTCCGACTTATGCAAATTTCGAGTTACGTAATGAGTTCTGGAACACATTACTTACGTAACCTGAGGGTTGCCTGTATATGTTATTATTGAGGGATACGATCCAGCATCTCAGGAGAAAATTATTAAGTTCCATCTCATATTACATATACCGTATATTCCGGCCTATAAGTTGACCCAGTGTATAAGTCGACCCCTGCTTTTTTAGATGAAAATACATGATTAGGCATATGTTCGCTGTATAAATCGACCCCCACTTTTTCACTTAAAAATACTTCTCATGAAACCATTTTCAGACAAAATCAAAGTCATGTACAGTCCAAATCAGAAATAAACAATAATAAAAATATATATAATTATTGTTTAGAGTCCGTGCTATTCTTCTTGAACATTCCATGTGACAGATGTTTTAATTTTAATCATTAAGAAACTTATTTTTGGAGAGCTTGACCCACTACATAAGTTTCCTATAATTCAATTGATTTCAGCTGCTAATGATACTATCGAAATGAACTATACCTAGTGATTGTGATCGATTTCTACAGTGGCGAAATTCAATAAAATATTGCAAATGTGTCCCCGTGTACCTTTTTTGCAAAATTGTTGGTCATACATGAAGATTTCTGACCAAGTTTTAAAAATTACGAGTTTCGATAGTAAATTTACTGCAACACGCGTCTACGTTTATACTCGCAAGAAATGGAAGAATTTTATGAAGTATATGCATATCTAAACGATGGCAAACGTTTATGGTTTAAATGTGCTGTTTATATTGCTGTTGGTGCATCTTCAACATTGAGATGACGTAATATATTTATAATACTAAAGCTGTACCTTTTAATTGAGTTTTAAGTTTATTATTGTTACTCAAGAAGAGCAGTTCTGTCATTAAAAATTTACTATCAGTTTCTACCTACGCTTGTTGCCAGAATAAGTTGGCATGCGGTATCTCTATTCGCCATATTCATCGTGAGTCGCTGATGCCCATTTAACCCAGGAGAGAACCATAGTTCCTTCTAATTTTTTTCATCCATGGGCGGAATGAATATCGCTATGTGCGCCTACATGACGATAGTGCATGGATATACACGGGTTGACACGGTTCTATTCCGATATATTCTAAAATACACACAATCATGCGCACTTGAAAAATTTAGTGATCAGCACTTCAAAAACTGCTGCACGGCCATGCAGTCGTGCAGCTTACATTAGAGGGGACCATGGAGAGACCACACCTACAGGGAATCCCCACATTTTTTATATTTTTTCTAATTTTCTGCCGCTGTAGACATCAACTTATTAAAGTACGAATTTATTTTTTTCTCCTCAAACTGGTCCAAAAATAGGGGTGTGCATGGTACACGAGTGCGCGGATTACGCGAGCAAATACAGTATTAAAATTAATTATTATAAATCTTCTAAAATACCGTCGGTGTATTCTTTCTGTCTACTTTTGTGTTTTTGTCTGAAGCACGGGCATAACTTATACATTTGTGTGGTCTCATAAATATGCGTATACTTCGTACAATTCGACGTCTTTTTTTAATATAAACGTAGACGCGAGCATATTGCAGAGAATTTACTATTGATACTCACAATTTATATAACCTGTTCAGAAATCCTCGTGTAAGATGCGCATCTCCTTTTTTCCCGGCGTTTCTGGAAAAAATGTGCACGGGGTACACGAGTAAATACGATAAATATCATTAAATTGTAAATACTGGAACAGCTGATTCAAAATTGCGATCACCTCCACCGCAAGATCAACAGTCTTCTTAAATATTGATGTTATTCATTTGTAATTTAAGGTTCACATATTTATGTTCGGCATATAAGTCATCCTTAAGTTTTAGGAAAATTTTTTTAGACTTCAGAGGTCAACTTATATGCTGGAATATATGGTAGTTAAAATAACATTATTAAAGTGCTAAGAAAACATTAAATCATTAAAAAGCATAAAATAACTTAAGACTAAAAGAAAAAATGTAAAGAAAAACATTTTCATGCTTGAAATCTTTTTCAACTGTGTTTACTGGACTTGGTTTATTAATTTAGAAATTGGGAAATGTTAGTTGGCTGGGAGAATGGACAAGATAGCTTCAACCCTTCAGCGCCAAAAATTATAATTTTTCTTTGAAAAAGTAATTATGCAAAACCAAATTTCCTGTATTACAGTGAAGCCTGCTGCACTGCTTGACACAAGCCCAAACAGTTCCCATGTCTTTCACTCTCACTTAATTCATGTATTATCATGTTTCTCTTTTACTGGAAATTACTTTCTGAAATAAGCCTTTCTATTAAATTTTCTTTCAATTTCTATTAATCACAATTTGAAAAAAGGGCTCATGTCAACCAGTTGGGATCATCTCCTAAACTGACCACACCACAGACCCCTCAACCCTCATTAACTCAGATTAGCTCAAATCTGGAGGCCCTGATACAAATCTGAGTTCAGGTACCTCTACCCTTACAGCAGGGGAGCACTATCTGACCACATTTTTTGCAATAAAATTTAAACTATTTTATGTTGTTAACTTAGTGAGGTGGTGACTCAAGCATAAAATTCTGGTGAATGCACTGATTAACACGTTGACAATGGGACATTTAAATCAAACCTGTCCACATAGGACTGGGCATTTAAGCAATTTCTTTCTAAATTAACAATTTCATTTAAAAATTCATAACTTTGTTTGTTTTTGACATATGTGAAAATAATTTTTAATGTTTTGCTCACCAACGATTCTAGTATTTTTCTGTTGTGTGAAAGCACCTGAAGCATTCTCTTTTATGCTGCGGAACCTTGTAGGAAGAACAGATGTACCTCATTTCTTTCCTCAGTTTTTTTAGCTGCGCACAATCGACACATTCTTGAAGGATATTTATTTTTTCCTTTGACCAATATCTTCTCCAGGTTATGCTTTCTCAGACTACCAGATATCCTGAAAAGATGGTCCTTTCAAGAGGCTCGTTGAATCAGATTTTCTTCTTCCTCGGATTCATCATCACTCGAGGACTCGTTTTTCTCCACCTAACTTTTGTGTCTCCTTTTGAAAATTCCCCCGAGGTAATACTCCAAGTTTATTTTTGGAAGGTGAAGTCATAAAAGCCCATACTTCAACTAATGCTTATATACATCCCATATCCAGAACAGGAACATTTCATCTACCTTGTGTGTCGGAAGTGAAGACTTACTATTCCCTCAGAAATATGTCCCTCAGATGATAATAAATCTGTATTTTACACAGTTTATAAAGAGTAAAAACCTTTGTAACCATAGGATAACTAATGGCGGGATTTCATAACATTATTCAGAAATTATGATACAAAATAAGGGCAATAAACATACTGAATTAAATGTATCTCAATGAGAAAAAATAAAAAAATTGTTATATTTTACAAGAAATGACAATAAGAAACTTCAACAAAAATATTTTTATTATGCAGTAAAAACCTTACTTATTACTTAAAGTTAATAGAAAAAACGGTTAAATTTCACTAAAAAAAGTTAAGATAAATACCAAAAAGATGGAAGTCTCTGTCATCAACATGTTAAGAGCATCTTTTGAATGTAATTCTACGATAAATAATAAGATATTTATGCTCACATCTAATCTTGATGCTCAGGAGTTATCAACATAAAATAGTTTAAATTTTATTGCAAAAGATGTGGTCAGCTAGTGTCCCCCTGCCGCGAGGGTAGAGGTACCTGAGCTCCTATTTGGGCCTGGGTATCAAGGTTCGAGTTCCTAATTTGAGTTAATGAGGGTCGAGGTGTCTGTGGTGTGGCCAGTTTTGGAGATGGTCCCAGTTAGTTGACATAAGCTGAAAAAAGAAAACTCACAAAAGTTCTTTGAAAAAATTGTCTTAGAGAGAGTATGCAGAATTCTAAGTGACTCCAAATCCCAAACTGAATGTAAAGGGTACCTACCTACCTGCGTGTTGAAAAGTTCTTTTTAGGTGAAATTATGTTACCTTATGGGAAATGGAAATTATCCCCAGGAGTCGAATCCAGATCTTTGATCTCGAGTTCGATACATTAAAACATTTTGTTATTTTATCATAATGCTATCCTGAAAATTTCATCAAATTCGGTTCAGTCGTTTGCGAGATATTAAGCTTCAAAAAGCATTACTGACAAAGGGACACTGTCTTTTATATAGTTTGGATGATATGTTAATACGGTAAATGAACATTGCAATAAAGTAATTGTCGAAAATTATAGATTTAAAAAATATAAATCATCAAAAACATTCTTTATGATCCTATGATACCAAAGAAGCATGAATCATATTTCTGTTTCTGTTTTTCAAATGATTTCCGCCTTAGGAGCTATATTTTTTGTGTTATACCTATGAAATACACAGGGAAAAGAGTGAAACTGGCCACCAGACGATACAATACTATTCAACACTGCTGAAATATCACAATATTTAGGATACTTTATGAAATTTGATTACTGCGAAAATTTAAAAAATCATAAGATATTATTAGCCTGAGATGGCACTGTGCATAAGATATTTATCTATATTTTTTTTTTTAATTTTTAATTTGAAATAAAATACACGTTATAACGAATCTGTGTTGGCCGGGGCCACGTTAAGCGGGGCTCACCTGTATTCCTTATTCTTCATTACATAAACAGACAGTTGCTGATGGAGCATGAAAGTGGTAACTGGTAATAAGGAGGGGTTTTTTGGTCTGTGCCCATATATTGTCATGGTTATTTAGGAATTTTCCTTTTCTTGGGATAGATGGAAAGAACACATACTCATCTCGTCGCAGGCTCCGTCCTGATATGATATCTTCTCCACAAGGTGACCTGAAACATACTGGGCATGTTGGCTTGGATGGAGCTTATTTTGGAGATATTGCATTCTTAGGTGGTAAGGTACGTTATTAGTGTTGATAGTCTCTGTAAGTAGTGTCATATTCATTAATTGCATTAAATCAACATAGATTGTTAATGAAGCAGTCAGAAGTTATTGCACTTAATCTGTGTAAAACACTAAATTGAGGAACATTAATTCAAATAAAATTACATATTGCTTAAATGTGGTGTTTGTTGACAATACTGAAAAAAAACAAGGCAAAACTCATAAATTGGGGTTTCACTGTATATTGAAAAAGTCCCTATAACAGGTGCACATTACTATTCAATTCTCTCCCTATTGACTTCAAAGACATTAACTCAATTGTCATTTCTACAAAGAAAGTTGTAATATTTCTTTCATAAAATGCATTCTGTAATGTGGATGACTATGTAAATATGTAAACAACTAAATTTAACCTATTATATACCTTTGTGTTTTTAATGTTTTTTTTGTGTTTTATCTACTATACAGGGTGTCCCAGAATTTGCGTCTACGGGCATAACCATGCAAATCCTTGTGAAATTTTAAGTTGAAAATGTTCTTTGTAAAAATTTTGGAAGATGCATAGTTGTCTCAGAAAACGTTTAAATTTGGAAATATGTGGCAACACTGTACTGGGAAAGGGTCGTTTACTATATTGACTCTAGGGTCTAAATGATGACGCTAATGCATTTATCATTATTTGCTTGCAATCTTTAAATTAGGTACTTAACTTGCTTTTATTTATTTCTGTTTTTTTTATTTTTCTTGATCAGTGATTTGTGGTAACAAACATCAATTTAACTAAAAGATTGGAAACAGAAGAAATAAAAACAAAACTGAAATAAATAAAAGCAAGTTAAGGAATTTAAAGATTGCAAGCAAATAATGATAAACATATTAGTGTCGTCATTATAGACCCTAGAGTCATTATTGGAAACGACCCTTTCCCAGTACAGTGCTACCACATATTGCCAACTTTAAACATGTTTTCTGAGGAAACTATGGTTTTCCAAAATTTTTACAAAGAACATTTTGAACCTAAAATTTCACAAGGATTTGCATGGTTATGTCCATAGATGCGAATTCTGGGACACTATATTTAAAAGAGTTTGTGTTTTTGTTTGTTTCTTCATGGAACTCCTTTTCTGTAGAATTTTAAAATATCTTCAAATTGAGATATCGATGCAGGATTTTCAAAATTATGCTGAGAAAACTGGAAATGAATTTCCATATCATAGAAATTCAATTCTCATTTGAAAAAACAAAAAATTACGTTTAATGACTATTTTCTGGGGTTTTTACACATTTATTCAATTCATCGCCATGACAACTATTGTTAAACTCTGTTGTTGGCTTGATCCTAATGTGTAAGAAATGTAAAAGAATTTAGAAAAAATTGTATTAGAGAAAAATTTCAATAATATTTGAATTTCTATGCTATGGACATTAATCTTAATAATTTTCTCTGCATGACTGCACAAGTTTTGCATCAAAATCGTATTTTTGAGATATTTTAAAATGTTAATGAAATAATGTCTGTACATAAAAAAGTCGATTTATACATAGTATATTATGGGAAAAAGAAACTATCCCCTGGAGCCAAAAGGAAATACCTATAAAAATTAACAATTTATCAAGTAATCTACATTGCCAAAAGCATAATTCCATCAGTATTGCCAATATATGGACTTAACAATTTTAAACGCTAAGCATGTATATTCACAGATATTCTATTATATAAAACCAGTTCTGAACAACAATAGCCATAAATAACGCATTATTTACCATCGACTGTGATGAAATTTTTGACCAGTAGTTGGATATTGTGGGCCTTCTCATGAGTCCCATAATCACAATGCATGCTAGAAATGCTTTCATTTCCTCCAGTGCCACTGGCTTCCATTTTTTCACCAGAATTGACAAATTCTCCTTATGATTGTCGATGTACTGCATGGCATACCCGTTAGTAAAATTAAAGCAATTTTTCTTCTCTGCATTGTCTTTCCCTAAACTTGTTTCTTTGATTCACACAGGTAACTCCTTACCCACACCTCCCTCACCAGGTGGTGGCACCCTACAAACCTCAAGAAGATGGTAAAACTGCAGTTGGGGAAGACCACACTCCTCTTGGTAGAGCATCATCTGTGGATGTTTCCTCTTCAGACAAGGCGCCACTTTTACTTCGAACAGGGGGTGGAATACGGAAACCTTGCTCAGTTCAAGGTTGGAGAAAATGCAAGCATATAATAATAATAATAATAATAGTGATCAAATTGTGCTCTATTAACCCATTCTTTAATTCTGTGAATTTATGAAACTTTTTTCAAAGACAAGGATGCTAGTTGAGGTTAAATTTTTGGAAAATGAGTTTGGCCTGTTATTGAGTTGTAATGTTGTGTGATACTTTTCATAATAATGTTGGCTACATCATCGTTTAAATTAGGCTCCACTTTGTGGAATATATCCATCATTACATAGAATAAATATATTATGTACCTTCCACATAAATATTTTATTAAAATCATGGTCTAAAGAGCTGAGTGTGTTTATGATGCAGTTACAGATGAATTCTTTAAGATCATAGGTTGGATTTCATCTACAAATAAGGTGAATAATACTTTTATTTGTATGTCTCTTTTTATTTCGGAGGTATGTTAAATCAGTACAGTAATTCCTCATTATTTGCAGTTTCAACTATCCACTAAATTCCTTATAGATTCCCTTTAAAGTCTCCATGCATCTTCCCGAGCAGCCCATGAAGCTTTAAATGCCTCTTGAGACCTTTTTAATCATCAATGCATCTCCCGCTCTCCTTACGTCACAGTATCCTTCTCAAGCCTTTGTCTGGGGCACTCTCTTCCTCATTATACATGAAGCAACATCTTACATTATTTCTTTATTAATGTTTAATTCAGTGTTATTTTCAATATTATTGCATTATTTAAATATGTAGCCTATTTATTTATGGTATACTAGTAGTAGTGCCCCGGCGAACGTGGATTTTCGCTTAATACGGAAACCTCAAGAACGCATCCCCCACGTTAAGCAGAGCTCACCTATTCTATAAGGTCGTTGTAATTCTCTGTGATGATAAATTATGGCAATTATGTATATGAACCTTGTTCTATTTCTTACGATGTGATTTGCGTCTGTTTTGCAGTTGTTCTTTTCCTTCCTTTACCCAGTTATTTCTCAGCCTCATGACTTGATCTGACAGTCCTTTAGTTCATTGTTTATTGATGTTAATCGAACGTTTTAGTCTTTTTCTTAGAGCTTCATCTAACATTGTAAAGCTAGTTTCATAATCAGAATAAAATTCAATTTACATACAACAGTCTACATGGTCAACAATACAGCAAATCATAAATAAATATTGAAATCAACGAAAGAATGAAATAATCTAATGTTATGTAGTTTGTTTAATTTTATAATTACTATTATAACTGATATCTTCTGACGTTAATGCCCATCAAATGAAGGGGATGAATATATTATTGACACTTTTAAGAATAATATAAGATATGGAATCTAAGATTGTATTTATTATAAAACTCAAATGGTAAACAACACTGGCAGAAAAAAAACAATGCAATATTTACAGTTTTCCTAGTACTCAAGTTCAATATAAAAATTTGTTAATTTGAACTTCTTTATTTAAAGATAAAAATAATTGCATTCCTTTATTTTACTTTGTTTACACTTTTGTTATAATCATAAGAAATTTTATATTGTATTTTAGTTTAACGGTGCATATTTAAAAAGATAAATTACTTAGTCAAAAATAAAAAATATCGGTCTCGAAACTGTCACCACAATGTACATTTTTGTAAACAATCCTTTATCAAGCTTATATTGATAAATCTTATATCCATTCTCCTGTAAATAAAATATTAAGTACGTATAATAGATATTATAAACAATTAGGCCATTTTACAACAGCTATGTAAATATCAACCATAATTATAATTCTGATATAATTAGTTTTTAATAGTTCCAAATAGCATTTCACGCTATTTCGTATGTACACTGCTCCCCGGTTATAACGCCGTCAGTTATACTGCGGGTCTTCCTCTCTATTTCTTGGAAAGAAAGTCCTGTCGTTTTTTTAGTATGTACTAAAGTAAAAACAACATAATATACTGACGTTTTAAGGAATCGATTGAATAAATTTCTTCTACTCACTGTATATTGTTTTTTTAATTGAATTCTGTCATTTGTAGCAAGTATAGAAATTAAAAAAATTAAAAGTCATGTCCTCGGTTATACCACGGTTGTCTTATAATGCGGGTCACAGCTCCTCCACCGATACCCCGCTTGATAACCGGGGAGCGGTGTACTTCGATATATAATAGATAACAAATAAATACAATTGGGATTATGCTATCGTGTTAAATGCCTAACAATTGAGTTGTCATGGCAAGGAAAATTATTAAGTTCAAAAATCTTAAATTTTGTGATAAAAACCATAATTTTGGACAAATTTGATGGTAGGAAAACGAGACGTTAGTTTTTCCTCCATTTCTGGGTTCAAGTCCCGTCTTTGTACTGTGATTTTAAGTAATTTTAAAGTGAAAATTAAAAATAGTCTACACTCATCCCTGTGTGTCAGTTGCAGGATGCAGCAAAATACGTGGCATTGGATTATTAAACCGTTCCTTTGCCATTTTGAATCAAAATGACGAACAGAAACGAAACCTTGACCATTCACTGAGTTAGGGTGTAAGGAAGAAATGTACCAAATTTGGTTGTTCTAGCTTTTATTATTTAGGAGGAGTTCCATGAACAAACATACAAACAAATTCTTTAAAATATATAATAGACTAGCTGTGTTACCTGGCATTGCTCTGGTTGCTAGTGAATTAGGTGTTTTGAAAAGAATGTAAGTTATTTAGGGACATACATATATGGATTCTAATAATGCCACCGTGAGATTTTGCTGTGTGATATGTAACTTCACCAATGGAATGAAATGTTCCTTCTCATTAGAAGAGAGTGACTGGAATTATGAAGAGCTTTAGAAAGTTGGGTTACCGTAAATAAATAAATGATCAAAAAGTCGTGAATGTGAAAAGATAGACTTGACCTTGATTTCCGTTTAATGTGTTCTATCACTTAAGTCTTACTCATTTTAATCTCTCTTTGTAAACAACATTAAGGGTTTTGTTCTCTGGAGCACAAACGAACAGATGTCTGCTGCTACTAACTCTTGAGCATGCGACATACAGCTGCCCATGTGAAAAGCAACTTGATCTTAAGTCAAGGCCTGCCACACTGAATGTCTGTCCCTGTGACTTATTGATTGTCATTGTGAAACATACAGTTACTGGGAACTGCAGGCGTTTAAACTGAAAGGGATAATTGCTGGGTATGAGGGGTATTCTGGGTATTAATACTGTTTCTCCTTTACCACATCCTATCAGAATAAGGGCCTCTATTATATTTCTATGGAGGGATTTAACCTGTAACTGTGTACCATTGCACAATTTTTGAGGATTTAAATTTCTCATTAACATAATAGGAGCACCTATTTTCAGTAAAAGTGTATGTGCAGGAAGTCCAGGGGCAGAAACTGAATTTAAAAACTCAGTGGGATAGTGGACAGCATCATCTTGGTTTAGGACAGTATCCACAGACCTGTACACTACCTCTTGTGCGTAAAACCGGCCTAGTATAATATTATTTGTGACAGTTGCTTGTTCATTTTTGGGTGTAAGGATGGAACGATCACACAACCAAGAGCTTGGTTTCACCGCGATTTCATGAACATCAGGATGCACACTGGCAATAAGTTCCTCTACATTACTAACTACCTGACACAGAGATGGACAAAGATTTATTTCTCCGTCGTCATTTTCCATGTTACCTTCACCGATGTTAAGCAGCAAGTCTAAAAATTCTTGGCTGTCTGCATCGCCACCCAGGCGGACCCTCATTTTCAATGTCAGGGACAGTTTTTCCACGTGTGACCAAAGAACAGAACGTTTAAGGGAAGCATTCACTTCATCAGCCCTTGTACCTCCCGGCACAACGGGCAATGTCTGTCTGAAGTCACCAGAAAAGAGCACTGTTACGCCTCCCATCATTTAAGGCTTCAATACCTTTTTTGTTAGCCATAGTACATTCATCCCATACTATAAATATGCAGTCTTGCAGAACTTTTGCTATATTGCTATTTTTTGCAACATTGCAAACAGGATTTTCCATTCTTTCCAGTTCAAAAGGAATTTTAAAAGTGGAATGAGCTGTTTTTACTACCGGTAGAAGAGTGACTGCAATGCTGGAGGAAGCAATGGCCAGTGCTATTTTACCGTTACTCCGTACCTTGGATAACAAAAGTTTAACAAGGAACATCTTGTCTGTACCACCAGAAGCATCTAAGAAAAACATTCTTCTTGAACCATTTTCTACGCTTGTCAATATTTGATGGTACACATCATTTTGCTCATCAGTTAATTTGCTCTAATTTTCTTCCACAAATTCTACCAATTGGCCCAATTTGTAGCTGGTTTCTTTTAAATATTCTGTATTCAAGTAGCTTTGATTCACGGTTTCGGGTAACGGCAAGTTGTATTTGACTAAAGACCGTTGATGAAACCTCATGTTGTAGCATATGCAAGCATCTGTTGTACATGTTGGGATTGAATGTCACTGTCACGTCAGGATTATTTCTTTGCACGTTTCTAAGTATATCCTCTGAAAGGCTATCTCTATACTTATTCCACAGACTCAAAAGGATCAGACAGGTTGCAATACACCAACAGTATTGGGAAAAGTTGTCTTATTTTTCCGGCACTCTCAAACAGACTCGCCTCTCTCAATGTTTCGTCCCAGTGACTATCATCTTGAAGTAGGCCGAGTGCTTTGCAGGCTGCCTGATATGTCGGGTAGATCTCACTACCGATTGTCTTTAAACTCTCAAATGAAGTTGGTCCTCTTACATTATGAAGTAGCATTCTCAAATAATAGCACTCACCGTTATTGGGGTACACAGTATACACTACCAATAACGTGGTCCTTTTTCACACCTGGATAGCCTTTCACAGGACTACCCTGCTTTCTGTGACAAAAGACACCCCTCTGTTTGTTGAACGAGTAGTATGATGGCACTTCATTGTAAAACAAAGTTCTTGCAAACTCATCCTCCTGACAAAGTTTGAACAAAGCAAGGACAGTGGTGTTTACAGCAACCAACGTATTTATCAACAACTTTGTGCACATCAGTAAAGCCACAAATCCTGAATCAGCAACACCTAATTTGTTTAACTCACATTTCTTTTATGCAACCTTCTTTGATTGTTGAAAAACCAATCAAAACAATAGTTTAAACGTTGCTTGTGCAACTATTTTGTAATGTTTGGAAAACCAATTACAAAAATAATTTAAACGTTGTAGAAAAACAATCACCAAGTCAAAAAGCAATCACAATAATAATGCGAAGTAATAATTACATAGAAGTTACCAAGTAGAATGTAAAATACAATTATTACCTACTCAGAACAAAGTAACTACTAATCCAACCAAAATAATCCAAGAACAACTTTGTGGACGTAACTGAAGCCAACTCATGCAGAAAGTCACCAAGGCAGAGGGGCCTAGACAGTAGCGCCGTGGTAGTGATATGGAGAACTACATGATCAATGCAGCATGAATTAGCCACATACCTTTATCAGTTTTTCGGAAATATCTCAGAAAATATGGGTCTTACAACAAAATTGTGTAGAACATGAAATATTCTAAATTTTATTTCCAGCAATATTTTCTCAGAGCATTTTTGCGCTAAAGTTTATGGTAAGCGAGATATTGACAATAATAGCATTTGGCCCCTCCCAAAACCCCTCTTGAAAAAAGGGTAGTTGATATGAGGTATATCCTATATTCTAAGTTAGGGCCAGTGTAACTTACGTACAAAGTTTCGTAAATTTCCGTTCAGCCGTTTTGATATCCATTGATAAGAAACAGATAAACAGAAGGACAGACAGACACGAAATGTAAAAACCATGCCAATCATCTTGTGGTGATGAGAAATGAATAAGCAAAGCACCAAAAACTTGTAAATCTCAAAAGACAGACGTGACCTTGATTTCAGTTTTATTTATATAGATTATAGTAATGAAGTTTAACAAAATACCCTTTAATGCTAAATAACACAATCTCCAGGGATCCACGATTTTCTCTATCCGTGAACTCACTAGGGCCATATCCTTCACGAATAATGAGTTAATACTGTATTATATATGCAGGTATCCCTCACCATTCGCAGTTTGTCAGTGATTTTACTAGTTTACGGTTTTGCTTTTTTTGTAATTATTTTCCGTATTTCTCATTCAAGTGAATATGAGATCTTGGTATGACTTAAAGTGCTGAAACACATAGGACAGTAAGATACATAAACAGGTTTCCTTGGCTTGGTGCAGGGGTTGAATTCCAAGAAAGGGGCACATTAAATTCGCATAAAGAGAACCTATATTTATACGTAAAAGATAGGATACATTCCATAATGTTAATCTCCCTCCAAGACTATATTACAGGGGTGGCCTAACCGTGGCTCGTGAACCACACACGGCTCTTACAATTTAGTTTGTGGCTATTTAAATATCCACTCAACATTTTTCATCAGAGAATACATTGATGTAGTGTGGCTTGATGTTTTTTGGATGCCTAAGGGACATGCAATGTATCTGAATTGCTTTGGATACAGGTTATGTATTACTTGTAAATTTATGAGCACAGAATGTGTCATGCAGCTCTAAAAATTTCTAAGAATATCGCATGCGGCTCCGAGAGTAAGTTAGTTTGGCCACCCCTGCTATATCTATAATATATAGCTGCTATTTACAAAGGAGGATACAAATTATGAGGCACTTCCAGATGTGTTAGAAAATTGAAATTTGGCATGATTATAGGTTTTTGGGTACAACTGAAGGAAAAATTCCAAAATCATTGAAATTCCTATTTTGAGAGGCTATTTTTGCCCCATTATTGCCCATAAGAAAAGCATGTAAATCGGTGTAGAAGTGTTTATATTTGCTTTTTAAAATTATTTCCCATCAAGATTCAAACTCAGGACTTAATTGGAATGTTTAGAAATTGTAGTTTCTTATTTTTGAAGATCTGTGTAGAATTAGCGTAAATTTATAGTTTTTATCGGAAAAATGTGGGAATATTTCTGAGTCTCAACAATTGACAACCATGGCAACGAGCTCAATGCTTTTATATGGGTAAGCGTTTAATGGGAATCAGAGGCTTATATTATAATTCCATTAATATAAAACTGTGACTAATGAAAGAAATCTGATATTGATGTAATCCCCATTTTTGAGGCTGTTTTGCTCCATTATTGCCTCATACAAGAATAAAAATTATAAGGCATTTCCAGAAGAGCTAGAGACTTAATTTTTGGCAAGACTAGATATTTGCTCACAACCGATGGAAAAAATATATGAGAATTCCAACTTTTAGGGGTTATTTTGCCCCATTTTCACTCCATATGAGGTAAAAAATTATAAGGCATTTCCAGATGAGTTAGAATCTTGAAATTTGGCAAGTCTATAGATTTTTGTTATAACTGATTGAAAATATCTGATATAAAAATTCCAATTTGTAGGGGCTGTTTTGCCCTTTTATTGCCCCATACGAGGATAAAAATTATAAGGCACTTCCAGATGAGCTAAAGGCTTGAAATTTGGCACGATTATAGGATCAGTTATAAGAAATGGAAAAAATCCAACATTGTTAAAAAACTAATTCTTAGGTGTTGTTTTTCATTACAATTGAAAGTAAGTTGAAATGCTTGCAGAATGCAAACGTCTACTAGTAATATAGTATTATTGGTTAAACAGATTTTAAACGATTGGCACTGCTTCTGTGAATGTTAAATATCCAATTAACACTAAAACACATCAATAGAAACGGTAGGATCTTAAGGATTGGTGGAGGTTGAAGGGCCACCCACCTTCTTTCAACACCAGTATATCCAAGAAGTGGATAAAATCAAAGTGTTTTTATCTCTCTACAGATAACAGTTGGTCAGATGCAAGCAGTGAGAAGGGGGCAGTAGGAGTGGAATCTTCATCTGGTTCATCATCTTTGTCCTGTGGTGCTGGTAGCAGTAACTTAAAGGGCATTTATTTACTTGCTGACCATGAATATCATGAAATTAGTGATGATGAGGAAAGTGGCATTCGTGAAGGCTGTAAGGATTATGCTATCGAAGATGAGGATGATGAAAATGCAGTAGAAAGTCCAAGATTTGAGGTTAGTTCTTTCTCAAATGCTTAGAATTATTTTGGCATTGATTTTGGCTGACTTATTTGATGAAATATACTCACTTCTGTGAGTTGATAATGGGTTGTTACCATGAGGTATTTATGTAGATGTAAAAATAATTTTACCATTAGTTTTCTTTTAATAAGGAATATTTTATTAGGTAAATATTTACTTACAATTATGTATGAAGAAAGTAAAAATGCACTAAATGCATATATACCGTATTTACTTGTATAACCCGTGCATTCATGTACCACGTGCACCCCTATTTTTGGGCTGGTTCAGAGGGAATGTTTTTTTCCACAGATTTCCACTCCCTGAAACAAGTTCTGTTCAAGTTAAGCATATTCTAACTCCTATGTGATGCAATTTATTGGGTGATCTCTTTATGTCAATACTAGCAGAAATCTTCTCCTCGATAGTTCTCTATTGTTAACCCCTTAACTGCTTTTGTTGTAATAATACGCAACTTCATCCCCACTTCAGTGTTTTTGAAGTAATATTATGTACTGATGCTTGTTTTTGACATAATATGTCGTTCAGCGTCAATAGCCTGTACAGTGGGTTCCTCTCTCAGAGGAAATGGAAGCTATTACAGGTTTATTGCAAGTTGTGAACGAAACTTTACAATAAAAATATACAAAAATCTTTTTAAATTATACTCTATAAAATGCACTGAAAAATATAAAATAAATTTTTGGGTTCAAGAAAATATGTGGATCTTCATGAAAATTTTCATTGAATTTGATCATGAATCTCTTTAAAAAAAAAAAGAGGTATGGCATATGTTGATTAAACAGGAATTTATAGTCTATTTATATGGCAGTGAATAATTTAACCAACATATGCCATACCTCTTTAATAAAGAGATTCATGATCATATACAATGAAAATCTTGAACCCAAAAATTTATTTTATATTTTTCAGTGCGCTTTATAAAAAGAGCTTGGTGTCACTAGGTGTTCGATAAGTATAGCAATCAATCTGTTTTAGAATTACAAAATAAAATGAAAATATAAAGAACGTGAAAACTGCTTAAATATTTTTTATTGTGGGACCATTACAGATGCTTTTCCATTCTTCATACTTCTGATTGCATGTCTCACCTCTTCCGGAAGGATATCTGGGACCTCTTCGGTGGGCATGTTTCCATCATCATTTACTTCAATCATTTCCTAGCGGATCCTCATACAGCTTGGTGTAAAATTCTTGTACCCGTTTCAGGATTAGTTTCCTACTATGGGTTATGGAGCCGTCTTCTAGCATCAGGGCCACCAGCTGTCTCTTTCCGATCGAGAGATGTTGCCTCATTTTCTTGTAACTTCTATTGTTTTCTATGGCTTTCTCGATTAGCTCATAATTATATTTTTTCACATCTTCCTTGATGCACTTCCTTATAGTTTTGTTTAGTTCTGCAAAATGGATCATTTCTTTAGGGTCTTTAGTAATTATCATTTTCCTTCTTTTTTCCATCAGCAGTCTTGTTTTTTCGGTCAACTTTTTCTCTGGCTTTGTTTTAACTGTTCCGCCTATTTCTTCAGCAGTTTCCTTGAGTATCTCTATAAATTGAGATTCAACTTCTTGGTCTTCCAGTGCACTGAATCGATTTTTCAGTTGGAACTGAAATTCTTCTTTTCGTTCTTTTAGCACCTGCATGTTGATAATAGACTTAGGCTTCTTTATAAGCTTCTGTCTTTCTAAATTTGAGTTGAATTTTATTCTGCATCTTACCAAGCGATGGTCGCTTCCAGTTTTAAACTGGTTGAGGACGGAACAGTCTTCAGCCAATTGCTTCTTATTTACTAGTATGTAGTCAGTTTCGTTTTTGGTACCATTGGGTCCTTTCCAGGTCAATTTTCTATTGGGACTCTTTTTGAAGAAAGTGTTCATTATATATAGACTAGTACTTTCAGCAAAGTCTACAAGTCGGTCCCCTCGTTCATTTCTGTCTCCATAGCCCCATTTTCCAACTGTGCTGTCGTCTTTCTTTTGTTCTCCTACCTTGGCATTGAAATCACCCATGACCACTTTTAGATAGCAGCTTCCATTGTCGTGCAGTTCTCCAACTTCTTGGTAGAAATCTTCCACTTCCTCTTCCGAGTATGATGACATTGGCGCATAAAGTTGGACTATTTGAAGTTGATATCTTTTATTTATTTGAAGCACTAGTCTAGCTGCCCACTCGGATGAACTTTCCATTTCCACGATGTTATTCTTCAATTTTTTGTGGATGATGAATCTAACTCCTCCTGTTCTTCCTGTGTCAGTTCCCCTGTAATAAAAAATATGTCCGCTCTTCATCACCAATAGGTCTTCACCTTTTCTTCTCATCTCACTAAGCCCTAAAATGTCCTACTTGATCTTCTCCAGTTGTTCTTGGAGCTCTTGAAGTTTATCTTCACTGGACAAAGTCCGGCAGTTAAAGGTAGTTAGGTTGAGGTTAAAGGAATTGGGTAAGGATGAGAAAGAGTGGCAGTGGGCGTTTAACCTCCGGGGATTCTTAGCACCCTCTGCCTTCATGCCTTGTTCCTGACCACTGCCACAGTCAGAGGCAATCCAGCCTCCGGAGAATGAGGGGTTTTTTATGGGTGTACATGTCATGGGAGGATTGTGGGCCTTAAAACACCACGCTGGCCCAGAGCGGGTTGGTGAGTACCTCTTTCACTTTGGCCGGAGATATTGCAGAAAGACTTCACAGCATGGTTGAACCTACCAGTGTCCGAGGACACCACTGTTCTTTGTCCTTTAGCCTCCGTTTACACCCTTCCGCCGACTTTGAGGCAGTTGGAAGGGATATATATATGTGTGTGTGTGTGTATGTATATATATGTATGTCATCCTCAGTAGATAATTTGGAATTAATTGTTTGGATGCTGAGTTTTATATTTACCGTATTTATTTATGTACCCTGTGCACCTTTTTCCCTGAAATGCTGATGAAAAAAAAGGAGGTGAGCATCTTACACTAGGATTTCTGAACAAGTTGTATAAATTCTGAGTATTGATAGTAAATTTACTGAAACACATGTCTACGTTTATACTCACAGGTGATGAAGAATTCAACGAAGTATATGAGTAGCTATATGACCAAGCAAATAGTTAGTGTTCAAATGCATGGTTTTTACTGACGTTGGTGCATCTTCAAGATTGAAATGATGTAATATTTTTATAATATTAAAGCTGTACCTTTTAATTGAGTTTTAAGTTTATTATTTTTTCTCAAAATAAGCAGTCCTGTCATTAAAAATTTACTATCAATTTCTACCTATGCTTTTGCCAGAATAAGTTTGCATCTGGTATCTGTGTTCGCCAAATTCATCATGAGCTGCTGCTGCTCCTTTAATCTATGAGAGAATGCACCTATGAGGAATCCACCCACTTTTAAAAATTTCTTTTTCACTAACTCATAAACAGCACTTTACAATGAGTGTAACAACAATAATAAGGACGAAACACATAAGACCATGCCCTAGGCAGGATTCGAACCTGCGACCTTCACATTGGGAGCTAGACACCCCTCCACCACTAATTTTTCGCCACCATAGATTTGAATTTATTCCAGCATGAATTAATTTTTTTCCCCCCGAACTGGCACAAAAATAGGGGTGCACGTGACACAAGGTTGCGGAATACACGAGTAAATATGGAATAGTGTATGTTAGCATGGGTTTGAAAGTGAAAGAGAGCAGAGGCAGGGTGAAGCATATTGAGTGGTAAAAGGATTTGGGATTTAGTATTGTGTTTGGGTGTGTAAGTACCTCGGAAGTCCCTTTCGTGGTCAAAAGACATGCATATTCTAGGTGTGTGAATGACTGCATGACACTGGGGAAGATTAACTATCCCGTAAACCTGTTAAGTTTTTTTTACCCTCTTTTTTTTCTCTTTCCTTTGCACATACGTGCTTTTCATCCTTCACCATCTCTCTTGTCCTCTTTGTGATTCTCAAATATCATAATTTACGATTATGGAAGAACTCTTTCCAAATTTAATTCTTTGAATGTGCTTGTACTTTCTGTTGCAGAAGTCATTTGATTTTGGTCCTAGTCTCATGGATGAGATGGATGCCATGCTAAGGTGTCTCAGCGGAGGAAGTGGTATTGATGCAGTATGTTCAAACACTGCTCCTTCTCCACTTGAATCGAGTTGCCAAACTCCTCTCCCATCTTTACACCTCCCTCATCATTTGACATCATCAGTTGGAGAGAACAACAGTGAAGTAGAAAGTGAGTTGCAACATCAGAGGCATAAGGATGACTCTGCACATAATATGCGCAATGAGCTTAGAGAAATGGCAGCAAAAATGGGTGGAAAGAAGAAGCAAGCTACAGTGAGTAATTTGAAGTATTTCACTATCTTATTTATGTGAATTCTCATACCTGTTATAAGCTCTGGCATTTTATTAAAATATTTTCAATGCTAAATATCATTTTAAAGAGCATCGGTGAATGAGTGTGTGTTGTTTAATTTGTACTTATTTATTTATATATCATATTTATTTGGGATTAAACTTAAAAAAATAAAAGCCTCATTGAATGGAAACCTGTTATAATCCATTGTACGATATGGCAGATATTCCTTAGGTCTACTCATATTTACAGCATGAATCGTGCCATATTTCCTATCTGCTAAAAATGCTTCAAAAGTAAATCTTAAAAAATTATTTGAACTAAAATCCAATGCAACAATTAGTACTCTTGTCTTGATGTAATATGAGAAGATTCAGACTATGAATGCAAGTGATAAATTCTCATTCTTGTGCAGTCTTATCACAGTCATCATTATTTCTTATGCTGTAGCACGTTTATCATTAGTCATTTATTAGGCTTAACCTTTAACCCTTAGGCTGCAAAATTCGGATATACAGTGTGTCCTCAGTTTAACATTGCCTCAATTAATGTTGTCTCAATTAATATTGATTGGCATTAACATCACTGAAAAATTACTTGCACATATTCAAATTTGTGCAGGCGATTAACCCTTTTGCTGCTGCACTCAAGTAGATAAAAATTATAGTTTCTTATTCTGTTCATCTTTTTCTGCCTATAGTTCAAAATCACTCATGTTAAACGTGATAAAATTTTCTCGGGTTTCTAGCCAGGTTACAGCACACCTAATGGCCGACGTTTTGGCAACTATCTCTGTCACCATCATCAGGGAACCTGAGTAAACCAGAAGTTAGAGAAGGAGAAAAATTCTGAACTTGACCGGGTTCAGAATTTTTCTCCTTCTCAAACTTCACATTTGTGATCAGTACTATGCACACATGCATATAAGTTAAATTTCCATCATTTCACTCTTGTTATTCAGTAAACTATGTGATTACTCTCATTTCATTATTTCATACTTAATCATGATATGCAAAAATTAGTGTTGTCAGGTGAAAAACTTTGTGCTGATTTGCATTCTGCAGAGAAATTTGTTGTATTTTCCAAGTTTGTTATGGATGAAAATCTTACTGCTGTGCAAATTTATAAAGCCAAAGAAATGGCTATTTAGGCAGTATCATTCTTGTAGTACATTTACAGGTGGTGGTGAGAACAAAGAATGTGGAGTGGAAGAATCAAAGAAGAGGCTGATGGTTCTTGCATGCGAGAATTTCCGTTGAGAGCAGAAAAAAAAGGAAAAAATTGCTGAAGAAAGTACTATTCTAGTTCTTACTGTTTCTGAGACAAAAGGGGTTCAATTACATTGATAACATACAAGTATACAAATGAATTTAATGTAGAAGTCATTTTAATAAATGAAACTTTATTGCTAAGAATTAAAACCACTAGCCCAATGACATAATTTCTAGCATGATTAAGTATTCTGCCTATTAACGTCCGTCCGTCTGTCTGTCTGTCCGTCCATCTGCCTGTCTGTCCGTTCATCAGCATGTTCGTTCCTTGCCTCTACCAAATGGATTTTCATGAAGTTTGATATTAAGGACACAATGAAAGGTAATAGGAAAATCACATAAATGAATCACATAAGCCAGTCAGGGATACCACTTGACTGGTGACAAAAAATGAACTTTCCGTCGTGTCTCATGAAGTATTGCTCATATCTGAATATTTTTCAAATAAAACTTGTAGGACTAGTAAAGAAGAGTAGTCATTATCAAGAAAATCATACAAGAATTTCTTAATTCGAGTTGAACTTGAAAATTTCTTTCGTGGTTACTTCTTCATTGTTGCTAACATAAACAATCTCATAAAAATACGTTTAATTTCCTTACATGTGCATGCAATATTTTTAAATAGGAAGGAAATGGATTATTTATGACGAAGAAAAGAACTTTAAAATGCTATTTCCCTTACATACAGGTATATAATTTCTTTAAATACTCCATTACACAAAACACACCCATTTGTGATATGCTGTACACTTTCCTAACTTGTTAAAATGCTACTGTTAAAAAAATTACTCTTAAATCAACACACATAAGTATAATCTTTTTACAAAGAGAGTGTGTACGAGTTTTTCATCAATGTTTCTTTAATATATCTCAAGCAATAAATTACTTTTGTAAAATTTGCTGGAACTACAAGTCAAAGCAAGAGCAAACCATGTAATTAGAAGGAAATTGTCTTCTGTCTCGTCAGTGGGCAATATCTAAATACACTTACAAAAAACTTATTGAAATAGAAACACGTCATATATATTTTAAAATTGGATATCTTCCAGAGCAGGGGTTGGCAACCTTTTATGCACAGTGAACAACTTTTGTAGTTGAGAATGCTTCAGAGAGCCACATTGGAAATCACAAGAGCTTCAGCAGGCCAGTTGAGCATTTACATCAGAAGTTGCCTAGAGATTCTGTAATCTTATATTTGTGAAAATCAAGTCTAAATAATTTACGTATTAAAATTTTACCATAAAAGGTTTTAAGAACATAATTTTACTTAAAAATATGAAATTGTCTGTATTCAATTTTACTGACCACTTTTTCAGCATAGCTTTGTGGCTCACAGGCAGTGATTGGCTAACTCTGTACAAGGGTATCTCTTATAATAACAGACAAGTGTTGGTTGGTTGGTTAGTGATCATATAAAAATCAATAAAGAATCGAGATAGAAGCTCTAAATTAGGCAGGAATGCTCAGTTCACATATTTTAAGGTAATGGTGGAAAAACATCTCGAAAAAAATCCTGGATTTGTCTCCGAGGAAGACATTTCCATTTCCCATACAAGTAAAAATCAGCTTTACAACGTGCAGGCTTTTGTTCTTTTTGAGATTAAAATTAGAAAGAATTAACCTACGAACTTTGGATTTAAACCTTTTTGAAGAAAACATTACGAAGGTTCTTATTCTGTTCGTCTTTTTCTGCCTACAGTTTGAAATTGCTCATGTTAAACGTTTAATTTACATATTTTGTGGAAATCTTGCCATTTTAACGAGATGTTGTCTGCCTACCAATTACATTGTTAGACCTCAAAATCCTATTGTTATATCAGTCCTTATGGATATGAATGTGCTATGAATGTTTTTAATACAAGAGGGAGGGAGCGAGAGGAAATGAGGGGGAGGGTGGTGGAGAGAGGGAGGGGGAGAGAGGGAGGGAGGGAGAGGGAAGGATGCAACTATTTTAAGTTTAACTTAAGATAGCCCATCATATTGATTGGCTTTTATACTAGTATATTTCATAATTTCATTGATGATGTGCATCATAAATATACTTTATTCATATTAATAGGTTTACCATAATTTGTTTTAGCTCATGTATTCATTCATCATTTCTTCTGTTATGGTTGTATTATCCAAGAATTGGTAAGAAAATACCAAACACATAATCTTCTCGAATAGTGAAGCCCTATATAATAATATAGTTTTGGGAATACATACTTCATATGCATAGTATGAATTGCCAGCCATATTTTATTATATCATTTTCTTTGTATTCATCAGGTTAAACCTATTTCTGCTGCTGACCAGAGAACATTGGAATCAGCCATTGCTATGGCTACTGAAATGGCTACTCGCTCTATGCTGGAAGCAGATGGTGGAGGCATGTTGGATGCAGGAAAGAGTTCCTCTCTTGACTCTCCACCACATACGCCAAGGACACCAGCATCACCTTCTCGCAGGAAATTTTCCTTCAAGTTTAGTGGAGGAAGTGGAAGAGGTGGGGCTGGAGGGAGCCCACGACAGGAGCGAAGAAACTTTGCCGAAGAAGCTGCATCCATCCAGGATATTCAGGTAGGAATGGAATACCAATTCTTTTGATAGTTAGTTTGTCCATACACAGCATGGAGAAAGTATTGTTTTTGTGAAATATGAATATATTCTCTGCTCTTTTGGAGTACACATGCAAATATATTTTTGGGGACATCAAATTACTGTTAAAAGAAAGTGTTTGAAATTCTGATATTATGAGATATGATTTTGTTGAATGCGCTGTTAAGTTCTGCATTAATTTTAAGGATACACCCCAAAACAAAAAGTACATCTTGACAATACATTTGTTTAAAATTAATTTACACAATTACAATTTATTAATTTATAAGGAATTGGTCTACAGCATGAATCCAATTGCAGCTGATCGATTAATAATATATAAATAAAATAACACAGTAAAGGCAACAGTCTAATAAGACTACAAAGAGGATAACAACAGTGAAATAATAAAAACAGAGCAGAATAAACACAACTGTGCATCGACAATCAGGGTGGCCATTTTGAGTCACTTAAATGAAAATCAATTTAAGAGTGCAATATAACTTTACTACTACTACTAATAGCAATTATCATGTTACCTAAAATCAAATGGAAATAATGTAGAAATTATAAATGCAATAAAATGCTAATTCTCATTTTCTTGACAAACCGTTGCAGATCGGACCCATGTTTATTTGAACTTTTCGACTCAAAATGATCCCAAGAGCACGTAGTTAGGCTATGTACATCCTGTTGCGGGACACCCTGTATATTAGAAAAATGCATTATTTTTTAAAAATAGTCGGTTAACTGGATTTCCGGATAACTGGAATCCAGATAAAAGGTTCTATACTGTACATGCCTTTGTCATTAATTATCCAAAATTATGTTACACAACATTTTTTGTGCAATTATGCCGTTCCTTACTTTTCCTTGTCCTTAGCTCTCTGAAATGTTTACTAGTTGGTCATGATTGAACACAAGCTCTGGTAAATGAAACCTGGATATGTGGGCCTATTTGCATTAATAAGCATTAAAAATAAAAATGTAGAATATAACAATTTTACTTACAAAAAAGGTACAATTCCAGTATTCAAATGATCATAGAAGATTCGATTGCTTTGGTGAATCATTATAAACGCTTCCAATATGAAGTTTCCTGAATAATTATCAGTAACTATTTATAAAGATGACGTTGCTACAACAATAATTTTGATTCTTAAACAATAGTGTGAGATGAATAATGCTATTCTTTTGCCTTGGCAACACCCGTAAAGAGTACAAAAAATCCACAAAATTTCTAAAAAGAGTGTATATTTCTGAAAACTTCGACTGTGCAACATGTAAAAATCAACAGAATAAGATAGTGTACAATTTTAACCATTGAATAAAGCAGTAATGAATAAAATTGGTTCATATTTAGGTATTTTGATGAATGAAGGAAAAAATCGTTGCACTCTGAAAAATGTAAGCTTATGAAAAATTATAATAATATCCTAGAGTCTGGCCTGGGACTTTTTCCAGGCTATTTTATTTTTCTATGGAATGATTTGTTGGGGTTTAAGTGTATTGAAAGTTTCGGCTATAAATTCTATTTGGAATTGTCCTAACATAGCATGACAGACAGATAGACAGAAAATAATGTCTGGACACATGGACATTAGATAAACAGGGCAGTGTGAGTGTGCTCATTGTCATGATGAATCAACCAATCTCCATTTGGCCACTTTTCAGGATGTTTTCTTGTTTCAGAAGCTGTTTTTACCAAGCTTGAAACAAAACTTCATATAAACTTTTTGTTCTTTTGTATCACTCCCTTAAATAAACTAACAGAACATGTTGTACACATCTACACTAAACAGTTTCAAAAATATGACATGCAACATAAAATGGCATACTCACAAAACCCTATCACCACCTAATGGGGGAAAAATTTGTATTAATATTGATAGCGTTGTTACATGAGCATTCTTATAACTGTTAGTAGCATCTTGTATAAAGTAGATTATTTAAGCAGTGTTGTAACTAGGGTATGGCGAAGATGGCATTTTCCATAGGTGCTGAGAAAAGTGTATTTTCCAATAAATAAGTACTATTTTTATACTCAAACGTTAATTTATATGTTATAAAAATGCTATTATTATTTATTAAAAAACAGAAAAAATGATATCCTACCTAACTAATAATTTCCTAAACTTTTGCCATAAGCGCCATATCGCCTAGGTACATCTCTGTATTTAAGTAATATTTTATTTATTTTCCCCCAAAATATAAATTTTGATATTTTATTGTTATTATAATGTTATATAATGTTATGCTTTTTTGTATTTTGTTACATTAAGAAATATTACAGTTCTCTATAATGTTATCAAATACCATAATATTATATATCAATTGATGCTCATAGTGGCTTTCTATGACAGCTGTATCTGGGGCATGATGTAACCGAGGTTTCGCAAACATTTTAGGTTATTTCTTCAGGGTGAAGGGCAAACACAACTGTCCACCAAAAGCTTCTATGAGCATCAAACATCATCACCTTGAAAGCCTTCAATTGAAGTTGATTATATATTATTATTAGACCCTTGATGTAAATATAACTCAAAATTTGCATAATTTTGCATTATAATAAATTAGTGTTAACTTTTTTAAATCAAAGACATTTTTAGAGTTTAGTGTCACTAATTATTTCTTTTCCCATCTCCCATCAATCCCACCTCCAATAAAACACTTTTACTATTGAAATCATTTTTATTTTTCATTTTTTTTATATTGTTAATTTATTATCATTATTTTGGCTTTCTGTAATATTCATAAATTCTTTATGATTTCTGTCTTCTCTTCTATTGTATCCTATTATTTGACTCATAATTTTTCTTTATCTTAATGCATGTATGTATGTATGTTTGCATATGCGGGTTTTGTTGCTAAATCTCTGTTTTTCCATTGAAAATGTTTTTATTTAATTACCATGTAACTACTCTACATTATGGATTATAATAAATTAAAAATAGACTTCTAGCATGTGTAGTTCTTCATCCACTATTTCTCGTTCTGTTGGAACACCTCCAGGGCTTCACATCTGCTCTAATGTAAATAATTTTGCTCAAGCATCAAGTGGATGCTGGGACACTGCCTCAGGAGAGTTTTGCTTTGCACACTCACGTGATACCCTTCCAGTTGCAGCGAGCTCTCCTCCCAATCCCATTCTTTTGACCTCTGTTAGTCGATTCAGTCATCACAGCCCTCAACCAAGACAACTTGGTTACCTTGTCCGTCCTCATCAAACTGCATCATCTGATTCGGATGAAGGACTTGAACAAGAAACGAATGCCCCTGCTTTTGCTACAAATTTATGGGTGAAGAGAGCTCCTTCACGTATACCGCCTCTCCCTCGAGCCCTAGACGTTGACCACTTACGTCGCATGGGTATGTGGCAGGGGGTCAATGGGTCTCATCCTCCTCCCACCTCCATGTCCTCCTCCCCTCCAAAATCCTTCTCACTAACCAAAGCAAGTACTCCAAGAGGTGCTTATTCACTTGCAGCCATATCTTCTGAGAATGGTACAGGAAGCCCTGAGTATCCTGAGCTCTTTTATGATTTTCTTACATCAAGTCCTGCTCTTTCGTAGTAATGCACTTATTTGCTTGCTCTCGAGTCTGACTTCCCATGTGCATGCTCTGCTGCTTTGCTTGTTTTGTGAATTTCTTTCTTTACCATTAAATTTTTATCCCCCTCACTAACATTGTTCTTCTTAAAAGTGTGACAGTGTTAAAGATGTGTTTATTTTCAGACTTGTATAGTAAAATGGAAAATCAGTTTTGAAGAAAAATATCCGTTGTGAAAAATATTTTTGGTCTGCTGATGAAATTCGTTAATTTTAATTATCAAATAAAATATATCTATCAACTGGTTTGTTTCTCCAATTGTTATTTTCCTTACAGTAAAAATAATTTCAAAATATAAGACTAATGTTAAAAGGTATGCTTCAATAATCAATTTTGCTTTGCACTTAAGCTTCTTATTTTATGAAATTTCTTTTATATATGTCTGTAAATATTTATTTAAAAGTCACATCTCTTTTATTTTGTTATTATTAATTATATTTTCACAAGAGATTTCATGTAACTTGTTGTAATCAGTGATTTATAGAATGGATCGATTACTGTAGGTTAGACCAACTTTATCTAATATGCTGTTTCATAAATTTTCTTTTATTATTTTATTTCTTTAATGATTTGTAGTTAACTTCCAGTGGTTAAATCGACAAATGTTGTGCTTGTCTTTGTGAGTATTCTTAACTGGTATGTTATGAACCAAGTGTCTTAGTTCTTTTAGTCATTCTCCTATGTTGTTAGCTTTTTTATTCTTTTTATTAATATTCTAATATGGCATTTATAATTTATATATTTCATATTCCTTCTGTCTTGTTCTCATTCCAAGCTTCAATATTGTTATTCATTTTTAATGTTCTGACCATGTGATTCTCATTCTCTTTCCAACATTACCTTTTTCTTTTAACCTCATAACTCCTCATACCTATTCATTTTTGCTATTTAATTATTATTTTTGTTGTCTCATTTTTATTTTCTCCAAATTTTATTTGGTATACTCCCTCTCTTTCTCACTTCCATGTCAACATAAATCTCCTTGACCCCTGTGCTTTCCCCTCTAACCTCGACCCAACATCCCAGTCATCTCTGACGGAGGAGGCCAAAGCAGTTTACAACAGCCTGGTGGAGCAGCCTGTCTTGCCTTTATCCTCTCCCAACTCTTCTATCTCCCATTGTCACCAACACAACCACCAACACCACTCTGATCACCACACTCGCCCATGCTCTCCACCCGATGACCCTGTCGATCCTGATGACACAAATCCCTTGAGGATGCTACGCTCAGGTTTTGGGGTGAGACCACGCATCCGTGGCAATAAACATCATGCTACCACTGAGAGGACCCATGGAATGCAGAACCATTCACAAAGGCAGCAGAGGTGTGGCTCTGTAGGAGAAAGAAGCAGTCGCTCATCGCTCCCGAGGCCACCTTCAGATGGGATAGGATTGACATCCCACATTTCAACACTACCATCAATGACATCACCACTGCCCGGTGATGATTCTGTTGAGGATGAAGAGGATGAGGAGGAAGGTAATCCTATACCATTGCCTCCAAGAGACAGATCAAAGCCAAGTATTCCCGATCAGCCAAGGCACCAACGGAAGCACCCTCTGGTTTATCCATGTGGTGGAACGTCTCATGTCCTGCCCAAAATTTCATTAAGAGCTGACATAGAGAGTTGTGAGTTGACATTTTTATTTACTGGAAATTATTCATCAATTTCCTTTCAGGTCAGTTTAGGTTATATCTGGTGATACCATGAATAAAATGTCGATTTTAACATGTCTGTTTTAAAATTAGGGTACTTATGGAATAAACAGTTCACACTACTGAGTTCAACGTTTATCCACTAGATGGCACTACTTATGTGCACTGTTGTGCCTCCCAAGAACTTCCCATTATGGCTGATAGGTGGCACTGTGTGACATATTTAGCGGTGTGATTCCCAAAGGAATGGGATTTTTCAAATCTCGAGAGCGCACTACATCCCAACCATTTTTCTGAAACCCTTCTTCCAATCAACCCAACCCAACGATTTTATTGAAATCCTTCTTCCAACTAAACAAATTAAACCATTTTAATCACACAATTTTACAAATGGTATTTTTGGACCCATGTTCTGCTTGGCTTTTTCTTGCTTATTATGCAAAATTTTTTGGTAACATTCAAGTATTACGTCACAGCCTCTCTTCACAGCACTCACTCTGGTGAAGTCATTGTCATGTTCAACCAACAAAGCCATGTAGTGAAAGCGCCTCTTCAATGACTGCTAGTCACAGGGGTATACCCTTGCGTTTCCACAGAAGCCACATGGTGGTCCAGCTCCTTCAGTTCATCATTGGTAAGGGACTCACCATGGGAGGTTATCAACTCATCTATGTCATCTGCACTGACTCCCTAGATCCCCGCTACAGTGGCAATGTGACTGATGTTTTATATGGCATTGGGTAGCTCCTCTTCAAAGTCGGGAGTTCTGTGCAACGAACGTTAGAGCTTGAAGCACACAACCATAACTGACATGCTCTTTTGTTAAGGCAACGGCAAAAATAAGGCTATACACCAATTTCAATGTTTAAAGATTTACACAATACAGGCAGACCTTGTCTTTCGCGGCTTTATGTTTTGCGTGTTTCGATCTTTCTCGGTTCCGCATTTGCGACCGATTTTGTCTTCCGCGGTCTTATGTTTCGCTCTTTCGTGGAAAAAATCACGGAAAAGGCTGCGCGAATTTTTTATGTATGGAATGAATCTCGTTTTCCTCACATTTCTCTCATAGACAGGTATGAAAAATATTACGTTATTCTGATATGTAAAAAATTTATGTAATTTAAAAAAATAGATACGTGTATCTATTTTTTAAAAGTATATACCGTATCTGCCCGAATACAAGCCGGTGTTTTTTGTCAAAATCTATCATGAAAAAATCACCCTTCGGCTTAAATGCAAGTCCAAGGAAAATTTGGGTTATGGTTAAATGTCTAAGTCCCTCATTGCCTTCGCATGCAAATGATAGTACTATATTTTTTGTAAAGTAAAGATTTGACCTACGATGAATATATAAAAATATCTTGGCGAGATCGCTTGCGTAAATTGACAATTACGCAAAATGCGTTGACGGCTTGAATGCTCAACTGTTTGAATTTCGGTTAAACTTTACATGGAACATGTATAATTATAAAAATGCAGTTTCTTAAGGCAATGTAAATGCTAATTTCATTGGAAATAGACTTGGATGCAAAAATATCTTGGCGAGATCGCTTGCATAAATTGATGATCACGCAAAATGCGTTGACGGTTTTGAATGCTCAACTGTTTGAATTTTGGTAAAACTTTACATGGAGCGTGTATAATTATAAAAATGCAGTTTCTTAAAGCAATGTATATGTTAATTTCATTGGAAATAGACTTGGATGAAAAAATATCTTGGCGAGATCACTGTTACTATATTTGACCTTTTGTGAAAATGAAGATGAATGAAATTATTGTCACTGAATGTGGAACATTATTCAGCAACACAGAATTATTAATTGGAGTAATATTTCAAAATGTCAACAACTAAACCATTTCCCACACATTTCTTCGATCTCGAATAATGTATTCTAAGATGTGCATGAATGCCCGGCACAGTTCAGCATAAAATCTACGAAATTTACGTTTTTGCCAAAAAATTGTGAAAATTTTTGGAGGGTCGGCTTCTATTCGGGCAGATATGGTATATAAGACACGTGTTCCTGTCTTTTATATACTTTTAAATATTTTTAGGATGCAATCCTCCCACACTTTTGTGTCCCTTCGCACATGAAAAGTTGCAGAATATTAGCTGGCATCACCGTTCAGGAGCCTTCTGTCTTTATTACGACAGGGAAGTCCTGAGGGGAAAGACTCAACTCATGACCCTTCTGATTCAGGATTATTGGGATATTTGCTCTGGTTTGACGTAGTTCAAATACTTTAGCTTTGCGTTTTGCGCATCATTTATTATTGGAGGAGTTTCGCAGAGTTTTTCAGGAATGTAACCCCCAAGAAAGATGCGGTCTGCCATATTTGGGGAATTAGCCCTTGCAAGTTAGGCAACCTTCGTTCAATTTTTTTCTTGATTCTACTGTGAAACTTAAAACTTTATTTTCTGATACCTTTTTCATCTTCTTTTAACTTGTTTAGGTCTCACTTTCATTGAAGTTAATTTTTCCATCTCTTTTTCTATTTTTCTGCAGTCACCAATACAGAGGACAGATGATCTGTTTTTGGGAACCATACTCTGTATTTCCCATTGCCTTAATTACTTCTCTTTCGCGATTTCGTCTTTCGCTGTGTTTTCAGTAACATAATCCCCACGAAAGATGAGGTCTGCCTGTATTACCAAAGTACAATTACACTGTATTTAGTCACGTGCATCAAACCAAATAAAGTACAGAGCATAACATATACAAATGTACCATGTTCTTGAAGCTGCTTAATAATAACAATAGTAGCAGGAAATACCCTTATTCAAGAGAGGGACAGCCGATTTATCGTCAGACACAGTATTTTTACAGATTGTATTATAATATGCCGTATATTCGTACTTATTTATTGGCTATGGAAATTTATCAAGCCATAAGGTGTTTCTTTAAATTTTTGTAAAGGGCACCTAAAAAGGGCAGCAAATTGAAAACCTTGCACACAGGCAGCCAATGAGAGACTTGAGTATGGGTGGCCGTGAGGCACAGTGTGCCCCTGAATGAAACTAACATATTTGTGTGATATATTTTTCATTCTTAACGATCTAAACTTAAAACTACAAGGGTGACAGAACAATATATACAAAGTTATTTTAAATTATTGATATTGTCAAAAGCAAGACGAAATAGTACTACATGTTTCCTACTTTACAAAGATTTTGTGAAGAGAACGACAAATTTGAAGAATTGAAACAAATGAATGGTATATTCAAATACATTTGTTGGCATTGTTTGATATCTTTAATCAATGTTTTCCAAAAGATTGTTTTTTAAATTTGAAAATTTATTTGTGGGTGCAAGATCCTTTTCAGTATGAACATCCGGATCAATAATGCAAATTACCTTTTGTCACCAAAAAGAGCAAGAATGAATTCAAATTAATAGTGATGAATCGTTAAAGTTGGAACAAAAAAATCAAATCTTTCATTATTCTGAATAAAATTATCCAATGAATACCCACAATTTAGCAATGTATCAATTCAAATATTGCTTTCTTTTACTACCACATATCTGTGTGAATGTGGGTTATCTACCCTTGAAAAGTTAAAAACTGAGGAGAGGAATCGGCTATTTACTCCGCCAGATATGTGCATTGCATTGTCTTCTTTAACTCCATATTGGAGCAAACCAACTAACTAATAATAAACAGGCTCATCAATCACACTAGAATAATCCAGCCTCTCTGATACTAACCACTATTTTTATGTAGAAAACTATTTAAATTTAATTAGATTAACATGACAAAGCAGTCTTTAATGTATTACAACAATATTATAAAACTCTACATTATTTAATAATTTATAATTTGATTTTAATAATTTACACACAATTGACTAAAAAAACCTTGTTATTTTTATTAATGTATTTATTTTCTTATGTAGTATTTTAATTAAATTTCTCCTGGACCGCCATGTATATTTTCTCATTTTTTGGGCCTCAGAGAAAAAAGTTTGAAAACCCCTGTGCTAACCTACGCATTTTTCAGAGACACGTCTCTTTCAAATAGTGGGGTATGGCTATATTTCATAAATTAATTAAGTAAATACTTTCAGCAACCTGCACCAAAAAAATACTTTTCTCAGTTATCTCCAGTAGCCACAAGGTTATGAAGAACAAGATGTGCATCTTGACTACATAGCATCCATCTTCAGTGGTAATTCACCAAAAATATATTCAATGTGTGGCTATAGGAGATACCTCAGGCAAGTATTTGTTAAATGCTTGTTGTTGAATTTTTTCAGATGAACTTGATAATTCTCTATTGAATTCAGTAAATACTGTTTAAAATATTACTTGAGGGATAAATTGGTAGCAGTAGACTTAATGAGTTGTTTGATAGGAAGATAAATATTAAAAATAAAGCAAGGAGTGTATGATTTAAAAAAAATAATAATTTCCCTAAAGATAAATACCCAATATAATGCATAGTAATTCAAATAGAAATAAATTATTTGTTCCTTTGTTTGTTGTTATGTTTTGTAATACTGAACTTTTACCAACTTAGCTCTGGAATGTATTCCATCACCCCCGGATTACCAAGCAAATACAACAGATGGCTCTGGCATTGATGATGGCACTGACCTCATGAGACCAAGATCTCCTGACAAGGCACCTAGAATTCTGTGCAAGTAAGAAATGTCTTATACTCACATCATAGGCATTCAATCTGGATTTAAAGCACCAATATGGAAATGTAAATATAATGTGAGAGTTCAGTTTATTAATGTATATTTAGCTGAATTTTATTTTAAATTTCTTTATTATTTTGTCATCAAACACTGCTTTTTACAAATTATCATTTATTGACTTGAGTCTTTTCTGAATTACAATTAGATTGTCAATCATAAACTTGACTGTGCTAACCTTAACTTAGTGTTATTCCAGTAAAACTACCAAGAAACTTTATTATGCGCATCACAGCTTTTTAATTACTTTACTCTTGGGTAGAAGCTTATCATCTATCATCTAGATCAGGGCTGTCCACCTGGCAGGCCACATGCGGCCTGTGGCATAGTTTATTTTGGCCCTCAGTCAAGGTCCAAAATATTATGTTAATGCTGTTTGGGACGACACATTTATTTTCCTAATGCAGCTTTTCTCAAACTGTGAAACAAAGTATAACACAGTTGTTTACTCAACATTGTTTAGCGTGAATGAGCTGAGAATTAGCACTACAAAGATGTTATTTCTGAATTTTTTTTACATCTTCCGGGAGGCAATGTGCTACAAAGTTTCTCATGGGAGGCATCATGCTACAAAATTTCTTACCACATGAGGTAAGAAGTAGAGATTGTGATTTCTCGACTTTTTTTCATTCTCGAGATTCAAGAGTTCTCTTTTTTCCCAATATTTTTTTCTCGAGAATTCGAGAATTTATTTTCAGTCTCGAGAAATCTCGAGTGCGAAAGCAATTGCTCGTGAAATTTTTCATAAAATATTTTTTTCTTAAAAAGTGGCAATGAAAGATAATAATTCTGAATTTAAAAAAATTAATTTTAATTAATATTTCTCGTAATAGTGAGCTACTTACTATTTTCGATAATAATTTTCTTTAGCATTACAACAGAAATAATTTCGAAATGAATACCATATTTTTAGTCTTTAGATGATGTTTAATTGAAACTCAATAACAAACAAAGGTAATATGACTTAGAAAGGTCAAGATTAAAATACAATTATCAGTGCATTGCTTTTTATCACATCTTAGGAAGTAATGCTTTAAAAAACACAGACAGTCTATTGATTTCTCGTATAATCTTGCCCTTCTCTTAGAGACCAGATTTCCAGAAATAGAGAAATTCCTTTCGTTTTGTGTCGACGTTGGTTTAATTATACTTAGACATTTTTCAGCTTTTTCAAGATGGTTGTAATTTTTCCTGTTGCCTCGTACACGTTCATTTCTTTTGATAACGAACGGAAGTCATCGTCAATTACTTGGCTTGGCATCAAGCATTTACAGATCGATTCTTCCAATTGTTGATTCAGGCTCAGACTATCACCTTGATCCGTTTTTAAGTTTTCTTCAACTGGTTCTTCAGCATGATTCAGTGTAGTATTCTTTTCATTTGAATAATGGTATAGTCTGTTCATGATTAATTTTGCTGTTTTGACGATTTCATTTTTTGGACTTAGCGCAAAGAAATCATCTTTTTTACATAGCTGTAGGCATTTTGGGTTTTGAAGATACTTGATCAAAGAAATTAAAGGCACATCTCTTCTGTCGGCATTTTGTTTTTTCAAATCAACAAGGAAATTTGCACTTATTTCAGAGGTGTTCTCGCCTAATGGACGGTTCATTCCTATGTCTTGCAGAGAATCTCAAAATCTCGAGAAATTTTTTTCGATACTTGAGATTCTCGAATATTAGAAAAAAAAATTTCTCAAGAAATGAGAATTTGAAAACTAGGAATTTCTCGAGAATTCTCTAACACAATCTCTAGTAAGAAGTTGGACAGTCCTGATCTAGACAGTGGTCGGCAACGTTTTTTTATAGCGGGTCAATTTGATCCTGGGTCATCAACTAATGGGTCAGTGCTCAAAATTCAAATTCAAACAAACTTTCACCGTTTTATGTAACAACCTTTATGTTATGATGTTATATATTTTGTAAAATTTAGATACATATATGTACTGTATTAATTGTATATCTATAAAATATAAACAAAAACTTTATCTTTTTGTAAAAAATATTAGTGACATCCTTGGTGCTGTTTCATTTTCTTTGAAAGCTTTGAAGTATTTGGTGAATAATTAGTTGTTTTTAAAAGAATACAAGAATTTGAATTTTCTGTAGTTAGTCTGTTTCGTGAAGAATTCATAATAAAATTCATCTGCGAAAATACTTGCTCACATTTGTAGGTGGATCCAAAAGCTGACAATAGGGCAACTCCTATTTTCTTGATTGAAGAAAATTTAGATGGAAGTGATGCCCAGCATGTAGATATCATTTTTAGGTGATTCTCTTCCGTTTTCTCAAGATTCATTCTTAAGTCTTTAAATTTATCTATCCATAAAGTTGAACTTCTGAAGTCAATTAACTCCATATCCAGATTTTCAATTCCAAGGAAGTTAAAATACTAAAGTTCCAACACATTCTCGTGAATTTCATCAGGCTTTATTATGAAGGCAAACATTGGACCGTAGGCCTTAAAATTTGCAAATCTGGATTGAAATTCTATTTTAATGACATTAATGAAGCTTATGAGTATGTCTAAATTTGCATCATTAATTTCTTCGTGTTTTCACAGTTGGAAAATATTTAAATGTTCTTTTTTAGGCGCGTTTCGCTTACAGCGTGAGCGCCTATTATCGTCGGTCGGTCCGTCCGTCCGTCTGTCCGTCCGTCCGTCCGCATGTTCGTTCTCGGCTTCTACCGAACGGATTTTTATGAAATTTGATATTAAGGACTTTCAATCAAATATAATAAGAAAATCGCAAAAATGTATCACGTACGCCAATCAGGGGTACCACTTTACTAGAGACAAAAAATTAAATTTTCGTCATATCTCGTAAACTATTGTTCATATCAAAATATTTTTCAAATAAAAGTTGTAGAACTGGTAAAGTAGAGTATTTCCATTCCTATACATTTTTATCGTAGGAGTAGCCATTATCAAGAAAATCAAACAAGAAAGTCTTATATCGAGTTGAACTTAGAAAATTTCTTGCATGGTTACTTCTTCATTGTTGCTAACATAAACAATCTCCCAAACAAACGTTTAATTTCCTTACGTGTGCATGTAATACTATTAAATAGGAAGAAAATGGATTATTTATGATGAAGAAAACGACTTTAAAACGCTATTTCCCTTACGTACAGGTATATAATTGCTTTCTAATACTCCATTGCACGAAACGCGCCCCATTTGTGATACGTTGTACGCTTTCCTAACTTGTTTAATGTCATCCTGAAATAGAGCTAATTTCGAACAAAAACTTTTCCATTCTTCATGAAGTTTGAGAATGGTATGTTCTTTACCCTGGAAGCGCAAATTTAAATCATTTTAATGATTTGTAGTATCTGTTAAAAACTTCAATTTCAAAATTCAATTTTTGTCTTTAAGCTGAGGAAAGCTTTCGCCAATTTCACTTAAAAATATTTCAATAGCATCAATACAGGTCAAAAATGTATTCAAAACATTCCCTCTGCTTAACCAGCGAACTTCAGCATGCATTAATAAGTCACTACATTCACACTATTTCCTCTAAAAATGTCTGTGATGCAAGGCCCTACAATTTTGTTAGTAATTTTAACACCATACTCATCATCTCATTTAACTGTTTCGAGGATGCTTTCGCACATAAATGTTCTTCATGAATTATGCAGTGGAATGAAAGTATTGGTTTTCCAAGTTCCTTCTCTAATAGCTTCACAAAGCCAATTTTTTCCCTAACATGGCTTGAGCACCATCTGTTATCACAGAAAATAATTTTTTCTTCAAATCTAAAATGTTTCCATTTTCAAATTTAAAGAAATCTTGTACTTTCGTAGTACCTAACATTGGTGCCAGTACACATAATTCTTCACAATTTGTTGGAGAATTTATTGTTCCATAATGAGTAACTATTGCAAGCCTTGCAATATTATTTATGTCAATACTTTTGTCAACAATCGCTCAGAAACAAATCAGTTGTAATCTGCTCATTAACATTCTTGGACATATCATTGACACGATGCTGAACAGTGCTAGCAGATAAAGGCATTTTTTGTATTCTCCTTAAGATTCCTTTTTTATTTTGATAGTCAGAAAATATCTCTTCAGAACACTCAAGAAAATTTGTTTTTAAGAACTCACCATCAGTAAAAGGTTTTACGTGCCTGGCTATGCCAAGCAATGCAACAAAACTAGCTCGTGTTAACTCACGAACTTAAAGATAATTCCTTTCTGCTTGGTTTAATTTTGTACACATCTTTTATGTATTACAGTCTTTCTTCCGATCTTATTTTAGATAGAGATGCATTATGTTTTGATGAATAATGGTGCTCTATGTTGTATGTGCGAGCAGTTATACTTTCACCACAGAGAGTGCAGTGAACACTTCCACCAAGTTGAACGCATCCATAATTTTCTTCCCAGACAGAATGAAACTGTCTTATCTTTTTTGATTTGGCTCAGACATGGGCTGTAATCGAAATTTTATTTTTTATTTAGTTTCTAAAAATATATGTTAAAGTTACTTGTAGGCGAAAAATTAGCTATTAGAAAATATGAAATAATTGATGAAAGGTTTTGTACAATAGGACAATAAAATTGTTATGTTTGTCGACTTACTGCTAATGTAAATTATCTATAAATATCACCACAAATATAATAATTAATAAGTACTATGTCCATCTAATTCCTTAATTAATACAAATAAAGTACTTAAAGAATAGCATTAATTTACTACAATGAAACACACCTGTATTGGGCCTAAGAGTCCCTGTTGCTATACACTTAGTACATTGAATACAAGAATTAAACCGAAAATATAGGAGTGACACGAACAGGACTACATAGTTGTTCGCATACAATAAATCTTCATAAATGAATACTCACACAGAATGCTGTAATTATAAAAAGAAAAGACACCACAATGAAAATATCTCGCTTAATACTGCCAATTCAAAATATATTAAAACTTACAGCTCGTTATTGTGAGGAAAATAAAGAAAAATCTCTAAATCTTTGCTAATTAATAAGCACCTAATACAGAGCAATTGTTACAATTACCCATCTACAAAAAACTTTTAAACATCTAAGAGACCACAACGGCTACAAATATGTTACATTTGGGCCATATATGATGCCTAAGTTCTAGCCAAAAAGCTAATACAGCCAACTATATGCATAGAGGTGCAACACTCCAGCGAAAACAAATGAAGAATGCAATTGCCCTGGTGAGAACTAGCTTTTCATTGGCTCAAAAATTTTTAAATTTTTGCAGCTATATACAACTTTTGAATTAGTCTATCATAAACGTTCTCTTCCTTTTTTATATAGGCAACTTAAATAATAAAATGTATACAAAAATATTATTTTTAATGCAAACAAATTTCCAATATCCTTGTAATAGTGTGCCGTCACACGATTTTATTTTTAGAAAGAAATCAGAATTTCCTCAGTGGGTCAGCAAAATGTTCCTGTGGGTCACTAACTGACCCACGGGTCATAGGTTGCTGACCACTGATCTAGGTCATGGGTGGGGAACCTTTTGTGTATGACAGGCCACATTTAAAGAAGCTGAAGCCTACATTAGACACGTAAATGGGAGAAAATGATTGAGATAATATTCCATAAAACAACATAGGAAAGGACCTTTTTCCCATCATGCATAGACAAAATCAATCACGGCCAAACATAAAAAGATCAAATTTATTTTTTTTACAGAAAACTGAAGTGTTTGACTCACCTGTTTTAATGCGATGGCTGATATTGCTTTTCCTTGGTGAGCTTTGTGATATCTGCTGGCACTGAAGATGTTGCTACTCACAACTGTTTTTCCAAATTCTCGTCTGTTATTCTGGCATAGAGAGGATTCTTTGCGAGAGAGAGTTTCATAAAGAACTGCTTACAGCTGTAGGTAGTTCCAAACAACGATGCAATTTTCAGTGCATTTCTCCTCAAATTTTGAAATTCATTGGCATCTATATGGAATCTGTAGAATTCTAGCCAAGGCATATTATCGAATTTAACTTTGAGTTCATTGTTGGTTTGCAAATCTTTGACTTCATGTTGGAAGTTTTCAGGTACATCGACTGTTTCAATATTTAACGGTGTTGCAAAAATGTTTAATTCCAGTTCTTTTATTTTTAGTTCTTGAAATTGCTCACAAAACTTCTGAAGTATATTTCCGCACTCCCTACCATATTCCATTGTTGTTGCAAGTTGTTGCTCCCGAAGGATAGGAAACTGCACTGTGTTGCCCTTTTCCAGTTGCATTTTCCAGGGTTTTAATTTGGCCTCAAATGCTTTCACATTTGAAAGAAGAGATGTAAGAAACTGGTTACAGTCATGCCTCATTTAGCGCAAAGGATATGTTTCGAACGGTCTTTGCGCTAAACAAACCGATTATAACATATACTTGGTAGTGATCAGTTTGCGAAATTGCAAGGTTCGCTATATTTTTACTTTCTTCATATACATAATATAGAGAAAGTATTGTTTTCATGAAAAAAATCAACTTCGAGATTTCAACGGAAATACATGTTTTGAGGTCCCTAGAACATGTTTAGACTATTTTCGGAATGATGTCTATGTGTGTGTGTATGTGATTGTGGGTGCTGTAACTCAAAAAGTACATTCTATATCATTACTAAATTTCATATATAACACTTTGGTATGAGCACAAAGAACAGGTTAGTTTTCGGACAATACCAGTTAACCGGAAGTCGAAGTTTATTTGAAACCCGATTTGGTTTTGGCAAAATATCTCTTTTAAAACATCATTACTGTATATACAAATATATGCAAAGGTTATAGAGAATGTAATTTCCTACAACTTTTATTTGAAACAATTTTCCATAGCCATTATTGTTTAGGTATTATTTATAAATAATCGGTTTTTTCGGTTTCCTTCAAATATCTCCTTAAAAACATCGTTATTGGTAATCTTTGTGAGGACCAAAGTTGTAGAGAATAATGTTTCTTCCAAGTTTTGTTTGAAACCAGTTTTCGTAGGACCTTCCATTTAGTAGATAATTAGTTTATTCGTAAATTTTCAGTATACAGCGCCACCATCTAGCGGTGAATTCTGTAAACATATTCAAAATATAATTTACGGCAATAAGGACGACTGTATTCTTTTATGATACGAAATAATAACTTTGCCTTATAATGCTATTCATAATAATTTAAATATCTATACCCCAAATATGGAGAAAGTTGTGTTGGCCACATCAGATTTTTAAAATTATATTTACAAATAATGTAGTAATGCACATTAATAAAACTAATGTTACTTTTTGTATGTATTTAATATTAATTATCATTTAAAATCAATATTAATACAATTTTAAATCTTTTGCAGCGGTGCTTGCATTTATGCACAGATAGCTAGGTTCTGTTAATTATAATTTTCCTCACTGCAGTGCTCACATCTACACGTAAATTACTTATCTGTATGTATGCGACATATTTTGTCAGTAATTTTATTATTTACTAAATTTAATATATCAGATGAAAGTTGGGGACCGCCTGTAGTGCACATGCGAAATCCCTTTTTTTTCATTAAAGCATTTTGCTATTTTCATAGTTTTTTTGTAATATTGCCTAATCATGGCCCCAAAGAGAATGATGATTGAAATGAAAGAAAAGTCGGTAAATAGGGCATACTTTAATTTGGTAATTTATTAAAAGTGTTAGCTTGGCTGACAGCGCCATTATGCGATAGCTCGAAATGTTTGTTCGTCAGCTGATGTACGAAAGTCCAAATTCAGAGTACAAAAGGCGGTTTAGGGGCGAGAATTTATAATGTACGAAAGAGCGAATTGTATGGATATCGAGGACTGCCTGTAAGTGCTTTTATTTTATCTGTGCGTACCTGTCCTTGAAATTCTTCATAATTTTTTTTTGTTTGTGCTGTAGTGTCTTTCCACATTGACTTTTTTCATTACAGAAATCACTTCTCCACAAATCCGAAAAAATAATTGTTTGGCCGTTTTTTGTTGAAAATGCGACACTCCTCATCCAGTTTTCTTCTTTGCTTTCACTTACTATTTTTACAGTAAATGCACAGATTAATTTATTTATTACTTGCTAATAATAGTAAACACTATCTTGGAATTGATCATCAAAACTCAGTAAACAACGTGCTACATGGCTGGGAAGAAATGACAATGCATCCTGAACACGATATTAGAAAACTATAAATAGGGTAAATGCTGTAAGCACTAACATGGAGACAGTCTGTCTCTACATGTAATTTGACATATCCTAGAACTTGCATGGCTTGCGCCACTCCGATCTTGTTTTGCAAATAAACTAAAGATCAACCAACTTGAAGGTACTGGGAGTGGTAGGGTGTGATCATAAAATGAAACAGAGTTAAAATATGTAACATTTCACGTGGAATCAGGCAGAATCCACTGTAGTACTTATAGGTTAAGATGACCTGGGATTGACGTAGCCATAAATAATTTAATTTCCTCGGAAAATTTGTTGCTTCTTGAAATAGCTTCTGAAAGGAATAGTTTTACTTTCATATAAAAAATTTAATTTTTGCCGTTGTTGTTGTAATTTTTTGCCGGTTTTCTCCAAATTAGTTTTTTCCTATATCTTGATGCTCAAAAATGGGGTGCGTGTCTTACACGAGTGCGCATGGTACACGTGAACATACGGTATTTATCTGAAAGACCCTTTAAACATTTTTGTTAATTTAGTCAATTTCACACTGCTTTATTTCTACAAATACTATAAATTTTGAGTCCTACTTTTCATAAACTTCAAATTTAGTTATGAATTGGCGTATTTTTCGAGCTATAAAGGTTTGTTTCCACAGACATAGTTCACTGGCGACAGTGGACTGGCACCATTAACACGCCAGTACCTGTGGTGCCAGCAGGGTGTTTCCACACACTTCAGACTGGCAAGCTGATTTTTTAGTTTTAAAATGGCTTCATCCGAGTTATTTCATGCAGCTATGAGTGTAACTATTGAAATTTTATTGTGTGAAATGCAAGAACTTCTAGAAAAAAAGAAGAGAATGAAGAATCGGTGGTGGGTTCGAGGGTGGATTGCAAGGAGGCATCGGTTTGGAGCCTCTATGACCTTATTAAAAGAGCTTGCAGCCGAAGATACAGAGGGCTATTTCAGTCACTTGAGAATGGGAGAAGAAAAATTTGATGACCTATTGAACCGCATTGCTCACAAACTGAAAAAATCTGATACTCGCATGAGAATTGCCCTTCCAGTAAGTCTGAAGTTGCAAGTAACAGTACGGTATCTTGCTTGCGGAGATCCATATACTTCTTTACAATACCTTTACAGAGTCCCCAAGAGCTCTATCTCAAAATTCATTTGTGAAGTCCTTGAAGCAGTGTACAAGGCATTGAAGGAATTTATTTAAGATAAATTAATTAAATTAATCAAAATTATTTTGTAATATTCAAATTATTTAAAAAAGGAATTATTATAAATGAAAATAAAAATGGCAATTACATTTTAATAATTATTATAGGTGTAAATGTTAAAAATTTCATTCAGTTTGGTAACCTATAGATGCAACCGCTTTTGATAGAAGATCTCCGCCATTTGTAGTGTTCTGAAATGAATCCATGTTTAATATATTGAGATCCGTCCTCTCTTCATATTCTTCATAGGATGAGGGTGCTGTAGATACGATGGATGAATGTTGGGAGTACACTGATGGTGTGGAATTTTGGGGATATTGCATTTGTGGTATAGGTGGGGAATTGTAAGCGCTCAATCTTTTGTTAATAACATAGTTAGTCATGAAACTTTGGCATTCCAGTGCAACATCACTTGGAAGATGTCTTAGGTGATTAGCTATAGTTTTCCCAAAAACATCAAATTCATCCTCACTTGATGCTGCTTTTGCACATTCGCAATGTCTCTCTGATATTTCACGTAGTGTTTCTACTGCTTTGGTGACGGCCTCTCTTCTAGCATTCAGTTCGGTTCTTAACCGTTTTTCGGAGCAAGCCCCATGATGTTTGAGCCAGGCCTCTTTGATGTTGAAGAGGCGTGATTCGGTGCTGTGGGAGTGCTAAAAGGGGCCTGTTTTAGTTACTGTGATATGGAAGCTATAGGCGTATCAGTGGCACTTGGAGACTCGGTGTTGCCACAGGTTATTGTTGCATTCAAATTTTCCTGTGTAGTGTTTTCAGTTTTAGAATCATCATCAGCATGCAAATCAAATTTAACCTGCAACAAAAACAACGAAATAGAGACCAACCAAATCCAAAACCACCTATCATATTAGCTACAAAATTACCTACTAGAATTAGTATGAATGAATTTCTATAGGGGTACATGTATAATACAAGTACACAAATAATAAAACTGTTCCAGGTTCCTGCCACTGAACCAGAATGGAAAGAGATAGAACGTGGATTCGCCACCAGATGGAACTTTCCTGGATGCATAGGGGCTTTAGATGGCAAACATGTCCAAATCAAATGCCATTACAATAGTGGATCAACCTTCTACAACTACAAAAAAAGTTTCAGCATTGTATTATTTGCTTTGGTAGACAGCAACTATTGCTTCACATACGTAGATGTTAGAGCTGTAGGAAAGGAATCCGATGGCGGGATGTTTCAACTCTCTAACTTGAAAACTTATATTGAAAACAACGATCTTAATACACCCAAGAGCTGTTTTTTGTTGGTGATGATGCCTTTCCTCTTAAACATTACTTATTAAAGCCATACTCTAGGGGAAATGGACTAAATTTGAAAAAAAATATTCAATTATAGACTCAGTAGAGCTAGACGAATTGTGGAGAATGCTTTTGTGATATTAGCAATGAAATTTAGAATATTTGAAAAACCCATTCCTCTTGCTCCAGAAAAGGTGGACAAAGTCGTACTAGCAACTTGCACACTGCATAATTGGCTACGAAAAACATTGGGATCTGTATATCTTCCATTGGGATCAACAGACATTGAAGATATAGACAGTGGAATAGTTATACCGGGTTCTTGGAGATCAATGATAACCAACTCATCAGCTCTGACAGATATAACGTCAGCTAGTAGCAATAACTATTCAACTAAAGCAGCCAATTTTAGGGACACAATTGCTGACTATTTTATGACAGAACATGGCAGGAGGAAATGGTACGGAATAGACAAATGTGACATGTGAACATGTAAAATGTTTTTTAATTTTTAATTAGAATCATGTATTTTACCCTAAAAATCTTTGCATTATTCATGAATATAGTTGCTTGTTACAATTATAAAACTTACCATGTTGTCCTGTGTTTCTCTTATTTCCACCATAGATCTAAGGAATCTGTCTGCTGTTGGAAACCAGGGAACTGTTGACTCATACACATCATCGCCCATGTACCACACTTAGTCAACTTATTAATTTTATGTATTTCCAAGGTATAAGCTTCTAATTTTTGATTTTGCCTGGGAAATATCAAAATCCGGCATTGTATCTCGCATGACTTCTACGAGTTTCTCAATGCATCATGTCTGATGTCTCTGTCTTTGTACAGAGAGCTGCTAGAATTCCAAAGACATTCATGTTGTTCAGAGCATTCAAGGAACTTGATAGTTTTGTCCAGAGACCACTTTTTACTAGTTTTTCCTTTTACTTTGGGCATTTCATAGACCGAAACAACATACAACACAAAAAAAGCATACACAACTGTCAACAAGGAGGTTATCAGGTGGTTATAAACTACGACTGGCACACCAGAGTCGCTGAAAAGTTGTCCCTTAATCAACTTTACTGGCGCATTGATTTCTGGCACCACATCGCTGGCGCCAATTCAAATTGGTTGTTTCCACATGCGTAGATCACTGGCACCAGTCAATTGGTACCAGTGATCTATGCATGTGGAAACGGTGCTTAAGAAAAATGACTCCCAAAATCTGAAGGTAAGATTATTACTGACTCACACTCAGAAACCCTCTGATCCCCAAAATGGAATAATTGGCAGCCATTCATCACAAAAACATTGAAGTATACATTATTAATGGTGAAGAAATTAATAACATATTCAGTAAAACATTACGCAGTGTAAATTCCAATGATTTTTTTGACAAAAAGTATAGGTGCGCATTATACACAAGGGCGCGCTATACACGAGTATATACGGTATGAAATTTCACTTTTGTTTAAAAATATTAATTAACTCCTCTCACAGCAATGTATGTTACCATTAAAATGTTAAGCAGCATATCACGTAAACATTTACTCAAAAACAATTGGCATTAAATAACAACGACAAAATATTTCATAAATGAAATTTTAGAGCTGTAATTTCACTTACGTTTAATAGCATAATTGTTTATTTACAATTGTTGCAGTGAATAGGGCCAACAATGTGAAAGCCATAATGGACCTGTATAGATAGTTAATAAGGGGTTTTCTAATATACTGTTAAAAGGCAAATGAACAGACGGATGGACCCCAAATTTTTCCCATTACTAGTCCAAATTTAGAACTGTGTCTTGAAAATTTGGTGTTTGTAGCTTACATCATTTTTGAGTTATTTTGTACACAGTCAGAAAGACAGATGGAAGAACCGAATACATAAGCTCTTTTTACTTTCTCCATACATAGTATGGGGAAAGTATTGTGATCACAAAAAAAATCGACTTCGAGATATCAATGGAAATACACGTTTTGAGGTCCCTAGAACATGTTTAGACTATTTTTGGAATGATGTGTGTGTGTGTGGATGGATGGTTGTATGTGATTGTGGGCGCTCTAACTCAAAAAGTACTTGTCATATTATGGCCATTTCAAAAATCTCTTTAAAACTGTTTCAGAATTAACATTTAAACTTTCAGGTACTTCAATGACCAAGTCATAATAACTCATTGCCTTCTTCAAATCAGTATTAACTATTTGTAAATATTCACTCAACTTCTTAGTGAGAGCGAATACTTCATTTATAGTCAGCAAAGAGATAATAAAATCAGCTTTGGAAATCGATATATTTAAAAGGGAAGCTTCATTCAGTGCTGCTCGTATAGCATTAAACAATACAGCCATAACTGGTATCGAATCGTGTCTTTCAATCCATCTCGTGCCCCACATTTGAAATAATTCTTGTTTTTTAGAAAGATGACAGTATTTTTCAATGTTTCTTATTCTGCCTCAATGGAGTGTGAAAAAAATTATAGATTTTACCCACTATTCCCACACAGTTTCTGATATCAGGTAAATTACAAGAATCTGAAATCTCTTAAGTTTAAGCTGTGTGAGCTACAATGCACATATAATGCGGAGGGGAATTGTTTTTTAATATGAGCTTGAACTCCTTGGAACTGTCCACTCATTGCACTAGCCCCATCATATCCTTGGCTTCTGAGAAATTTTAAATTAATATTGAAAGATTGCAAAGAATCGATCAAATGTGTGGCGAGACTTTGCCCTGTTCTGCTGACAACCGGTATAAATTGTATAAACTGTTCTTGGACTGTATCATTTTCAATGAATCGAGCAGCAAGAGCAAACTGTTCTACCCCAGCAACATCAGTAGTTTCATCTGCAATTATACTGAAACACTCTTATTGACGCGATTTGCAATATCCCTTAAAATGATATCATTTATAGAAGAAATGATTTCATTTTGTGTTCTCCAGCTTATGTAAGAATTTCTTCCAGCACTTTTTAAATGATTCCTTAACATTTCATCTCCTGCTTTGACTCACATTCTAAGTAATGCTCTAAAATTTCCTTCATTTTTTTAAGTGGTTTCTTCAACATTTAAAGGGCCGTAATCTAAATGTCCTCATAAGGGGATCCCCTGTTTCCTACAAAATATAACGGTTTTTATTATTGAGCCAAGTGCTGGTCCGGGGTCTCATGCAAATTCTCCAAACGCCGTAAGGCACTTTACATCCGCATCCAGCGTTCAATATGCATATAACCATTTCGGCAGTGGTTAATCCTAATTTCTCTGTTTTTTGCTATTTCCTCTGCTTTGTTTTTATCTAAAATCAAATTAATCGGAAGCACCTTTTTCTCGTAAATTTTCTTTAAATTATGAAATATTTCCAAGCTTCGTGTATGATATTATAATTTGTTATGCATCTCAAAATATTCTAAGGCATGGTTCCATTTGTTGAAAGCTTCTGAAACAAATTTACCCGGATTTTGACCCTTATGTACTCCTACTTTAAATGGAGAAAATAGCACACAATATTTGCAGAATAGACCTTCCATCAATTCTGAATAACATAACCAATGCCATTTTTCAAGCCAATGTGCTTGACACCTTAAATTTCTGCCTTTAATATTGTTAACAGGAAATTTATATTTAGCATCTGGTGACCATAAACTATTAAAAACTTCTAGGAGTTTCTGACCGGAAAAATATTCTTTCGATTTCAACAAATTGCTATATCATTAGGGTTACCTTTATCGACCGTGCCTATCTGCGGAGTATATCCAGTAACCAATGCAAACGACGAACACGGCTCTTTTTCTTGCAATGATGCAGTGTCGATGATGTCACTCTGTTCACTAAAATTAATTTTCTCACTATCACTTTGTTCACCATGTACATTTTCCCTTGGCTTCTTCACAAATGATAATATTATAATTTGTTTCCTTTTATTACTCATATTTATCTATGTTTTAAGGGGTAAACTAAAGATTTTTTAATTGGCAGTTTCTCACTCTACTTTTTCACTTGCACGGCAATGTGAATAGCCTATCTTACATCTATAACCTATTCTGTTGTTTAGGCTTATGTTTTTCCTAAGTATAATCTAAATGGTGCACTCTCGGATAAAGAAGAAAGGTGTAACCAGCCTAGACCGTCACCAGGGGCGTTCAAAAGCGAAGAAAATGTGTACTTTGTTACTTTGTGCGTGAATTAAAATATATTGACTGATCGTGGCGCCAAGTCGTAGACAGTGTATGTATGTGTGTGAAGAGGAGTTAATCGGGAGTAAGAAACACGTAGACACTACGATTGGTCGATGTTCAGGATCTGTAGCGTAAATATTGCTCGGGTGCTTGTATTATTCCGAAAGATGCACTTTTACACAGTATGGGATACAGTCATCACTAAACTTCCTTACTCATCGAGACTTCTTTTCCAGCTAACCAACTTCTCCAGTTGTATTCTTTTAAGAGTCTCAGCTGCAGTCTTCGTCCCCTTTAAGTGGAAATAGGATATTTTAAACAAACGGGCATTCTCTTGGTCACCTCGACCTCTCCCACGCAATAGGGGTCCAGGAAGTCTCTGAAAGATCACATGGAGAACGGAAGATCCAGGAAGTGCTGGACGTTTCTCAACTGAAACCCCTTCTCATGGAAATAGGATATTTTAAACAAAAAGATTTTCTCTTGACCAGCGGTCACCCTAACCTCTCGTGCCTTTCTTTACCCCTCTCTCCACCAACCTTTTCTTGGAAAGGGAACTGACCCTTCTCCTTTCCTCACTTCCTTCTCACTTTCTGTCTTTCCCATATCCACACCCTCTTTCCTGGAGCAAGAGCGTTCTTGGGAACACTTAGAACGTCTTACTGCCTTCACCTATATCTCAGGATTAAATATGCTTCCATGGGGGGGGGGGGGTCCAGACCCGGTGGACCTCCCCTATGTGTGCGCCACGGATGTGGGCGCTCTAACTCAAAAAGTACTTCATATTAATAAGTCATATTAATACCAAATTTCATATATAACACTTTAGCATGAGCACAAAGAACTGATTAGTTTTTGGACAATGCCAGTTAACCGGAAGTCGAGGTTTATTTGAAACCCAATTCAGTTTTTGCGATATTTATTGTTCATTATTGTATACATTGACCATTACAAAAAATGTAGAAAATATAATTTCCCACATCTTTTATTTCAAACAATTTTCCATAGCAGTTATTGTTTAGGAATTATTTAAAAGTAATTGGTGTTTTCGATTTCCGTCAAATATCACCTTAAAAACGTATTTATTGGTAATCTTCGTGAGGAGCAAAGTTGTAGAGAATAATATTTCTTCCAGGTTTTGTTTGAAACAAATTTTTGTAGAACCATCCATTTCGGAGATATTCAACTTTTTCATAATTTCCAGTATACAGCGCCAGCACCATGTAGCGGTGAATTCTGTAAACATATTCAAAATATAATTTACGGCAATAAGGATGACTGTATTCTTTTACGATATGAAATGATAATTTTGCCTCGTAATGCTATTCATAATAATTTAAATATCTATACGCCAAATATGGAGAAAGTCGTGTTGGCCACATCAGATTTTTTTATAAAAAAGCAGTAAAAAGTCAACAAGACCACATAATTACAACATAGTTTTGGAGATAAACATTCACAAACCACCCAATCTGTTGATACTGTTTTGCATGTAAATCCCATAAAGAACAGTGAAATATCTGTGTATTCCATTTTAGTGTTGTTCTACTTGTTTATGTTTTCAATCGCGGATGGCAAATGATTTTTGTGTCACGTGCCAGGAAAGTAATGTGAGTCATTAGAATTTTGTGCATGCCACTAATTTATTCTTTCTCTAAGAAACTGCATATTTTATAGGGAAAACAAGCTTATGCCTGCCAAGTAAAATCACATGCATTTGCCATCTCTTTTAGATCATCCATATTTACTTTCTTAAATAAAGTTTACTTAATACATTATATTTAATTGTTATCATACCCTAATATCTTCTCTAAATATTACCAGATATGGACTTAATCACGGCTAAAATTGATACACAATGTGGCCCTTCTTAAATGCTTCAGGCGTCAATCAAAATACTTTTTTCCTGAAAATTCTCTTCAAAGGTCAGGGTGTTTCTTATATCCCAAAAAATATGGTAGTTTTTAATTGTATCTAAAAAAAATAAATTTTAAAGTTTTAATTTTTTTTTACTAGTACGGATGACAGCTTTGAGAACCAAATAGCTTCCGAACTTGAAGCATTAGATAACATCCCAGAAGAGGAAACAGCTGCCGTATCTTCTTCTTCAGCATCAGGTCAGCCACAGGTTCACTCTATTAATCACCGTCAATCTTTTCCTCATCCTTCTCAGCCTCCACCTCCACCTCCAACCACAAATCCCCCTTCAACCTCAAATCCCCCTTCAACTTCATCAACGCCTCCACCTAAACAGACCCTTTGCCCAGAAGTAGATGAAGAAAGCGGCAAGGAAGAGGATGAGGTTGATGGTAGCAGTGACGTTCCGATGCTACGCAATGGGGACCATGTTTCTTGCGAAGATCTACTGGAATTTGCTTGCGATGGTCCTAATGTTCGGAGGACACGAGGACGAGCAAGAGGAGTAGACTCTGATGAAGTCAGGATAATGGGAAAAGTCCTTGGGAAAGAGGTAAGGCAACTTTCTCATATACAGTAAATGCAACCTAAATATGAAGATAAAACATTACTTATAAAAAATTGTATAAAAAAAGTGGGAGCTTCATTTGCTGATGCAATATGAAAAAGCACGTTTTATTTTTGAAGTTTATTTGGAGTTGTAAACTTAAAATTCTCTATAAATTTGGTAATATAATTATATGACATAAAGTAAATTATTCAATATTTAATTAAAAATCTTAACTTTCCATTTATAACCATTTGGTCAGAATCTTAATTTGAAAATTTTGAAGGCACCCCCTACCACCAAACACTTTTTCAAAAAAATTTCTTGTATATTGCTATAGATGCCATGAAATATAACAAAAAGAGGAAATTTTAACTTTCTATCTACTGTAATACCTCTATACAATAATCCCTTACCATTTATGAATTTGCCATTCACGAAATTTGCATATCTGCGATTTTTATTGTACCTGTTTTTTCATTTGCAAGGCCAAAATTCGCATAACCACGGATGATCACTTAAGTACTGCTCACTGCATGACATTTTTTTCTAAACTTCGTTCCTTCTCGAAGTCTCGTAGTTATCACGGTAGTGTACGTGCGCAGTTCCTCGTCCATTTCATGAATTTATTGTGCCATTTTCATAGTTTTTTATTAGTGATATCGCTTAATCATGGCCCCAAAGAGAGAGATGAGTGAAATGAAAGAAAAGTCAGTAAAAAGGACAAAAAACATGAGTTTGGAGAAGAAAATTGAAGTTTTAGATAGGCTTGCACGTAGTGAATCTGCTTCATCAGTAGGTAAATTACTTGGTGTGAACTAGTCAACAATAAGATCGATTAAGAAAAGTGAAGAAGTGATTAGAGCTAGTGTTGCAAATAGTACTTCAACGAGTGCAAAAGTATCCTTTGTGCCTCAGAATCCATATGTAGAGAAGATGGAGAAGGCTTTAAAACCTGTGGATCGAAACCCAAATTTGCAAGAAAGCCTCGCTGTACAACAACTGTACGATCACTGTGTCAACATTTATATTTTAAGGGTTTAAATGCAAGTTACATAGTGGAATAGAGACTTTAAGAACCTAACCCTATTTTTTCCATACATCCCATTATTTACCATTCTTGAATTTGCCATTCGCGAGGGTTTTCAGGAACCTAACCCTTGCAAATGGCAAGGGACTGCTACTGTATATCAAAATGGAAGGGACCAGATTTTTGGAAATTTTGATGGAGGTTCACTATAAGGAGGTTTAGCGTAAGGCCATGATATTGTTTTCTCATGCTCATTATAACAGCTTATGCCTGCTTGCATAGTGATCTTCAGATCATTCTTTCTATCAATTTATATGGCAATCTCACTCTCTGAGAGTAAAGGGTTTTTCTTTGGTGTATCTCTTTGAGGACATCTGTTGGCGCCGATTGATACTAGCTTCGCTAGCTTGGTTCCCAACGTAAGAATATATTCCCCGCTCGGAAACAGGAGAATTAGTCTGCCACGGTAGTTCAGGGGTAGAATATCCGCCCGGCAAGTGGAAGGCCCAGATTCGATTCCCGGTCATGGCAGATTTTTTCTCCTGTTTTCTCATGCTTATTTTCGGAATGATGTCTATCTGTGTGTGTGTGTATGTGATTGTGGGCGCTCTAACTCAAAAAGTACTTGTCATATTAATACCAAATTTCATATATAACATTTTAGCATGAGCACAAAGAACTGATTAGTTTTTGGACAATACAGGTTAACCGGAAGTCGAGGTTTATTCGAAACCCAATTCAGTTTTTGTGATATTTATTATTCATTATTGTATACATAGACCATTACAAAAAATGTAGAAAATATAATTTCCTACATCTTTTATTTCAAACAATTTTCCATAGCAGTTATTGTTTAGGAATTATTTAAAAATAATTGGTGTTTTCGATTTCCGTCAAATATCACCTTAAAAACGTATTTATTGGTAATCTTCGTGAGGAGCAAAGTTGTAGAGAATAATATTTCTTCCAGGTTTTGTTTGAAACAAATTTTTGTAGAACCATCCATTTCGGAGATATTCAACTTTTTCATAATTTCCAGTATACAGCGCCAGCACCATGTAGCGGTGAATTCTGTAAACATATTCAAAATATAATTATGGCAATAAGGACGACTGTATTCTTTTACGATACGAAATAATAATTTTGCCTTATAATGCTATTCATTATAATTTAAATATCTATACCCCAAATATGGAGAAAGTCATGTGTTGGCCACATCAGATTTTTGAAATACTGCAATTATTTGCACAAATTCATGTTAATATATAGTCTATTTTTCTACATTATCTCCATGATGATTTAGGTATTTATCCCAATGCGAAACCAGCACATCAATACCTCTTTCGAAAAAAGGTCACTCCAATCCCCAAAGCCAACGTTTGGTCTCTTGCATGGCTTCATCATCTGTTGCAAAACGTTTTCCAGATAAATCCTGCTTTAGGGACCCAAACAAGTGCAAATCTGATGGAGCCAGATCCGGGCTTTAAGATGGCTGTACCAAAATTTCCTGCCTGTTCTTTGTGATTTACTCACATGTGCATACAGCCGCATGCAGGGTTGCGTTGTCATGCAACAGAATGACTCGTTAGAAGACCACGACGTTTTTAGCGGATTCCAGCCTTTTATTTATCCAGTGTTTGGCAGTGGTGCTCTGAATTGATGGTGGTTCCTCTTTCCATGAAGTCAATGAGGATAATGCTGTTTCGGTCCCAAAATACTGTGACCATCACCTTCTTGGCTGACAGTCCTGTCTAGTACTTTTTTGCGTCAGGTGAACTCGTGTGTTTCCACCCCATCGAACTTCGTTTTGTTTCAGAGGTGACATGGTGCACCCATGTTTCGCCTCTCATAATTCTGTCAAGGAATCGTTTGCCTTCTTCGCTGTACCGTTGAAGGTGTTGCAGGCACAATCCCATTCTTCTTGCCTTGTGATCGCTTGTCAAGAGACATGGAACCCACCGGGCACACATCTTGTGGAAGCCAAGAATGTTATGCTCAATTTCTTGCACAATGGACTTCAAAATCTTCATGTCTTCTGCAATTTCCCTAAGTTTAACATGCCTGTTTGCACGAATCATTTCTTCGACTGTGATGTTGTCTTGAGTCTTGCGTGTGCAGTCTCCCTACCCTTTGTTTGCCAGTCACTGCGGTCCGACCATGTTTAAAATCCCGGCATTAAAACAACATTTGCTTGATTGACATAACCTTTTCCCCATACACTGACAGAAGTTCATGGCGAATTTCATTGCCTGTCTTCCCTTTGGCCAACAGAAAACGAATAACGGAATGCACTTCTACAGTGGAGTATGTCTCTACGAGACCAGCCATATTTCCTCTTGTTCCAAATGTAAACACTTAGCAGCATTGCCATCTGTTGTTACATTTTGGAACCAATTACTGTGTAACAAATTCATATCTGTGGATTCAAGCCCTATCGAGAAAAACTCTTGAAAGTTACTTTCTGGACAACCCTCATATTTCCTGTATGAATGAAATCCTAAATAAATCAGCAAGTAAGTTTTATTCAGAAAGTCATCTTCCTTTAGAAATAATAATGCCAAAATAAGTATCGATCAAGTGATAAAAATGGTGTGCCAATCTGGAGTCGTCGGCTCCGACAGCCTGGGTACTTATACCATCTTGAATCCTATACGTGTAGTAATGTGTACTATTCTTCACTTTCTTGTTTGACGACTTCTGGGATTCTCTTTATTATTTCAGAAATAACTGAAGGATTAAACTCTTTAATTAATTTATTTCAGGTTTCTACAGAATCCTGCCTTTTAGCCCTCAATGCTACAGATTGGGACGTTCATCGTGCCATTAAAGTTGTTCACCTCCAAACTTTACTCCTTGGACCTTCATTATCTCTCCAAGGGTCAGGTGATTGTCAGCAACAGGTACCTCCTTCCTCATTCGTGGGGGCCTTGGATCCTATATCTGCATTTGAGGCCCTTTCTGTTTGTGGTTGGGACGTGGCTCGGGCTGCTGGGTGGTATCTTGCAGCAAGGGAAGGGGGAGATACCACTGAAGTGTGAAAATTGTGATTATAAATGGAATAAAATTATGGTAATAGTTATTTCAGACATAATGAAAATTATTCTACCACAATAGAAGCAATATGGAGAAAAGATATAGCTTTAGTCCTTGAACTAAAATGACTATATTGATCGAGGTTTTTTTGACTTCAGAATTTGCAAGTTTTTATGTAATGCTGTAGTGTTTTGTAAACAGCTAAATGTACAAATGCTCAAATCAAGCTTATGCTTTTAATATGAACATGGTTTTATAATAATACTAATTCTTTCGATGCTTCAAAGAGAAAAAATCAAATTGAGTCTTAATGGTCTGTATCTTTTTTGTCTTCTGGAGTGCCTTGTGATTGAAGCACTTAAAAGTTGTAGATGGGTAAATTACTATTTCAAGTTTTTTATTGATAATAATATATCCGTGAATCTTATCCTGTTGCTCAGTTTCTTGCATTTCTTTAATTGGAATATCCAAAATACGTCTTTCATTATTTTAGTACATTAATCAAGCATATGTTGAATGTCATAATGCTTAAGAATAGACAGAGGAAATCACTCAAAGTAGCTTCTAAAGGATTATTATTTTCAATTTATGTAATTTTACCATTTTCTAGTTAATAATGAAATCAGAAAATTGAAAATAGATGTTACTTCATATCCTATTGCAAAAATGTTTCTTATAATTGCTAAGCAGTTGTACGATTAAAAAGTTGTATTGTTTTAATTTTATATTTGTTACTTTAATAAGCTTATAATTTCCATCAAGTCTAGCTTAGCTAACTAAGCTTTTTGATAAAAATATATCGTGGATGACTATTTATATGCATCAAATATTGAAGTGTGTTTTTAAAAATTGATTTGAAAACTCTCAGAATTTTGGAGAAAAGAATTAAACTTCATACATTTTATATTGGAGTGCATTTTGTACTAATTTTATTAGTATGGTTTAACTAAATTTAAGGACCAACTAGTGCCTCGTGCTTTTCATGTGAAAAGTTTTTGACAGCTTTGTGTTCAATTAAGTATCATTTTGATTGTATTGCATTTCATTGAACACATTGTTATTCCTGTTGTACATCCAGGACCAGCTCTCACTGTGAACTAAATCTTTCTGTGGCATCCATGCTGTTTAAAATTATCATTATTTGTTACGTGGAGCTTCACTTACAGCCCTTTGTACAACATACTGTTCAAGCTGTTTTGCATTTTTACAAGTACCTGTATTCATTTTCCCAAAGGAATCCAACATGCATGTAAAGGAATTAGATTAATTTGTCAGCATTTGACAATTTTTACATTTGATAGTTTATTTTATGCCTGTATGTCTTGAAAAGAAATTCAAAACAACCTTAATGTTATAACACATTTATTTAAAGTCAAAAATGCTAAGGGAATTTTTCATCATCTAGTGAATGAATGGAGTTATCAATATAATTATATAAATAAGTGCATTTAATTTTTTGGAATTTTGTCACTATTTCTGAAGTAATACTTCTTTGTAAAATAGTGGATATATTTTGTAAAGATAATTAAAAATTGCAACTTGCATAATAAAATGCTTTGGCATAAATTTTTATTGAAATATACATGTATATTATTTTCTTGTAAAAATTCAACTAACAAATTTGTAATTTATGCTTGTAATATTTCATGCCTGTTATATTTGTATGTACACTCTTGACTAATATTTTCATTCTTTAGTAGCTTCCTTAAATTTTGTCATCCATATTCTACCATCAGAGTGCTTTAAATAAAATGTTATTCTCCTGTTAAAAAGTCTAGATATCACAATGAAGAAATAAATCGTTTTTTATAGGCATATAATTTTTGCAGTAGCTTGTATTTGATATCTTGATTTGGTCTAAAAGAGAACTGTTAAACCTTTGACAAAGGCTGTATTTGTATTTGTTATTGCTTTGGTGGGTTGGTTAAGAGTTTACATAATAAGTTGTTTAAGGAGTTATGTGGAATAATAAAAGAGCAAATCAATCATAAACAACTTTTTGAATTTACCAGACTGATCTGGTTTATGACTGTAAATTTGACAATTATGGAATTGGATGATACTTTTTAGGGATAATTTCACCATTACAGGCAGTCCTCGACATCTGTACATAATGCGTTCCTGAAAACGTGTACAAAAGTCGAATGTACAGATGTCGAACATAGATTTATATGTTATAGGAGGGGTTCTGTTCCCAGAGAGCCAAAAAATATTATAAAATCTCTAATTACGGTATAAATGTTTAGTTTTTTGAGCAGGGGCCTTTTAGACACTGGGCCCCACACTTAAGAGGCCCTGCATTCTCAAGGATTATTTGTTGTACTTATAAATTACATGTATTTTTGAAAAATATCGATGTGTCATAGTGAGCGAGATTGCTTTATTATAATTTACTATTAAAAATTTTTGACGAGTAAGAGGCTCTGAGCACACATTTTGCACTGGGCCCCGTGATTTTCCTAACCATCTGGTAATTATTTTTCACTTTTTTAATTCGTTTTAACTAGCATAAGGGAGTGAACTAACACCATCTGCGTTATTACGCACCAGCAACACTTGATTTGTTTTGGAATTGTCTACAACTTTTATAATAAATATTTACATAAATTGAGTTTTAGAGGAGGTATTTGGAGAAAAAGGAAAAACGACAGGGATAAACTTCCACTTCCTCTTTTCCAGTTTCAGTCAAAACCTTTTCAGATCTTCATTTACTAAAAATAATCTTAAGTATAAAGTTGTGTGTTGATCTGATTATTAGTTTTTGAGTTAGAGCGCCCGCGTAATTCTTGTCACACAGACAGACCGCAAAAATAGACATGTTCTAGGAAACTCAAAGCGTATTTCCATAGAAATCTCTAACTCAATTTTTTTTACTTTCTCCTGTACTATGTACGTATGGAGAGAGTAAAAATTAAAACTAGATTATAACAATTCAATCTTCATATTGCATATAACATTTATTTATTTATTTATTGACTATTAGGTGATGTCAGTAAAAATTATCATAATTTTATATAAAATTTTACAGTAGATATTTAAAAACAGGTTAAAACTTTTTTTTAGATCTTCAAATAAAATGCTTCATGATAAAAAAACCACATTTTGTATATTTTTTGCATGACATGCAACAAGTTTCTGGGAGTCTTTTAAAATTAAAAAATTGCACTTCAACAAAATCTGCATGGCAGAAAAGTAAAATATTTTTTATCTGTCAAGTTCATTTCTATTTATCTTGCTTGCCGCCGTGCCTTACCCATATGACATTCATTAACTCTGGAAGCAAATCGTAAAGAATTGAGTGTCTCTTCAATACACACTTCTCTTGGGGAAAGGTTTACAAGCATCAAGGTTTTAGAATTACCACCAAGACTTGTTTGAAGCACATGTGTCAATTTTGAATTTCTATAAGGCACATGCTCATTCTGGAAAAAAAAGCATTACATTAATATAAATATAGCACAAATGCAATCTAAGGTTTCAAATATAAAAGATCCTGCAAAGACATTATACATAATAATATATATTAAATGCCAGATCAAATGCCTATTGCAGCTATGCTCGAGATTACTTTGTAGTTAGAATTTACCAAGAAACAGCATTGGAAGAAAAGTGTCAAAAGAATGAAGAAAATTGTTAGGTTGGAAGACTTCATAGTAATAATAATACATCAGAGGCATAGAAAAATAGGGACTGGAAATGGTTGACCCAACATTTTATTGTTATTAGGGTTCAATATAATCACTAACAGCAATACAACGAGCAGGTCCCTTGGAGACCCATTGGCTAAAATGAAAGAAGAAAAGATAGAAATCCCCATCGTAATAACACATTCTGAGTAATTTCTTTGTTCTCCAACACGCTTCCTTGTGTCCTTTTCCTCAACAACTAAGTGCCATAGATATCTCTATTTTCAGGTCCAGCCTAGTTCTGCAGGTGTGCAACAAAGCTTCCTTTTTTTAAACACTATTACTTAACTTCCCTTCATATTTATTTATTTGTCATACAACACTCACCTGTTATAAAAATGCGAATAACTCTAGAAAGAATAGAAACTCAAAATTTGGCAGGAATGTTCAATTCACATATTTTAAGGCGATGACGAAAAAGAAATCTCTACAAAAGTCCTGGGTTTGACTCCAAGGAAGACTTTCATTTCCCATAAAGTAACGTAAAACTCGGCTTTTTGACATGCAGGCTTTCATTCTTTTTGAGATTAAAATTAGAAAGAATTGACCTACAATCTTCGGATATAAACCATTTTGAAGAAAACATTATAAAGTTTCTTATTCTGTTCATCTATTTCCACATACAGTTCGAAATCGCTCAATTTAAACATTTAATTCACACAGTTTGAGGAAATCTTGCCATTTTAATGGGATGTTGCCTTGCCTACCAATTCCATTGTTAGACCTCATATTGTTATTTCAATCCTTTTAGGAAAAATTGCTTTGAATGCTTTTAATACGAGAGAGAGAGAAGGAAGGCGAGGGAAATTATTTTCATAGCAAACAAAGTAAACAACATTCATAAATTATTATATTGAATATACTTTCATTCTCTTTCATGGAAGAATATACGCAATTATTTTAAGTTATAATTGTTCTCACTACGGAAATTTCAGCATGATAACATAATTTTGAGTACCATACTCTAACATCGTCTGAAGTTTTGTTAAATCAAAAATATTATTAAATGAAAAGTTCATCAGTCAGATAAAACAGATGAATTTTTCATTGTCCATTTGTCGTGCATTGCAACAATTATTCCAAATTTATTAAAGTCTATATCCCATAATTATTTGTCATGCATGTAAAAAATGCATTATTAATAATAGCTCTAAGACGAAAAGGATAAAAATAAAATTAAGTAAAAAAAATTTATTTTACTTAAAACTGCACTCAAAGTTAGAAAATAATTTAAATATATTAATCAAAAATTTGCATGTTTCACTATTTTGTCTGAAAACGATTTCATGAGAAGTATTTTTAAGTGAAAAAGTAGGGGTCGGCTTATATGCTTAATCATGTATTTTCATTCAAAAAAGCAGGGGTGGACTTTTATACGTCAGAATATACAGTAGTCCTAATTAATATGGCATCAACTATGAAGGAGTACAATGAGCATAATCTTAAAGAGAAAATTGATTTGGAAAGTCACAGCAAACAAAAAACTGCAGAAAATTTGGGAATTAATAAAACTTCTGTTAATAATATAACAAAAATAAAGACATATTTGAGTCATTTGAAAGTGAATCATTGTACTTGGGACAGAAAAAATGATCCACAGAATATGATGAAATAAGTGCATTAAAAATCAACTGGTTTTAAAAAGTGTAAGGATTAAATGCAAAAATTCCTGATCCAATGATGCAGGAAATAGCATTGATGTTTGCCAAAGAATTAAATTAACTCATTTTAGAGCATCGTGTGGTTGGCTGGAAAGTTTCAAAAAAATTAATATTTTCTAAAAAGTTCTGTCAGGTGATGCAAATGAGGTCAGTCCAGGTGTTGTTGAAGACTTAACATTCATTTTCTAACAATTTCAAAGGGTTTTGATACTGAAAATATTTTTAATGCCGACAAGTGTAGTTTATTTTTTAAAGCAATGCCTAACTGTACTTTGTTTCCTTCTTTCATATAACGAAAATTATATTTATTTAAAGATATGTATTACACAATATGATTTTGTTATTTTCTAAGCATATAATGGTCCTAATGTAATTTTTTGCATGAAAATGAAAAAAACTACATATGCTGACCAAATGCCTAAACTGACCACTTTTGTGAAGTACCACAAGTGGTCACTTCGGCAATTTCTATTACATCTTAACATAAACCAACTTAACTAAACTCGATTCAACCAGTACAAACATTCAAATTCTCACAATCCACATGCACTTTCCTGCTTGGAGCCTATTGGCTATAGTAGCGTAGCCAAGAAGATGACCAATGTTTGTACTTAATAATTTTTATAGTAAATATTAAGTAAAATCTTATTATTTCACTCTTCTGCAATAGAAATTGGTTATCTTAATATTTTTATGCATAAAGAATTTGTTTTTTCCTTCAGGGACATTTCTCTGTGGTGTCCTTAAAGGAAACAATTAACATATCAATGTGCATTCAAATGTTTCAGAAAGTGTATTCAGTAATCAACCAATATAAGCTCTCAATATAGCATATTTTCATTCCAATGAACGTAGGTATGTAGATATAAATTTTACAAGATTACTAAACGAAGCCCATATATTTCATGAGGATTCCAATTATGGGATCAATATATAATTTTATGGACCAAATTTGTATCAAAATTAATAAATATTGATGCAAGCAACTTAAAAATTAAAGTTTTTAGTGTTTTTCCAACATGGTCAAAGAGACTACATTCCACTTCCTACATCACACATTACCATACAACTTAAAGTTTAAGTTCTAAAAAAAATAACAATATAAACGAAATTATTACCTTGCGGGATAATGACAAGATCACATTTCCAAGATTAGACAGTGAACGGTTGATATTCTTTGTCTCTGTCACTCTGACATTCTCAGATATTTCACTCAGTCTTTCTGACCCAGCAAGATCAACCAAACTCAAGACAGCTATGGAAAAAAGATACATTTTCATAAGCTAGCGAAGTGCAACTTTTGGTAAAAGAAAAATTTACATATAAATTACATTCTACTGGACTGACTTGTAAAGAAAATTTTTATAAAACTAAAGTCACATACAAGATGACAAAACATAACACGCATAGGACAAAATAAAAATGCTACTCTTGAATTACAAACTATTATATTTCTTTTAAAAAGTAAGGAAAGCATGCAGCGTATCACAAAAATGTGCATTTTGTGCAATGGAGTGTTTGAAACTAAATGATGTACTTTGAATTAACTCACACCATAAAATAGTGAAACACCACGACCCAACTGACTGTTTCCATAAATAAGCTGTTTAAAGCATTCATGCATGAGGAGTGGACAAAATGGATGGACGAACCAAACCATGATGTGACACCAACAGGACGAATGAAAATACCCTCAATTTCAAATGTTTGTGAGTGGGTGAAAAATTCTTGGAATTTGGTAAAGACCAAAACGATTCCTAATCATTTTAAAAATGCAGAATTAGCAATGCTCTATATGGCACTGAAAAAGATCATCTGTATAAATATAGTGAAGATTCATGTGAAAGTGCCTGTGGTGATGAATGCAGCAGCAGCAAGAACGATTTTATAGGCTTCTATGATGTATAAACTTTCAGCATATATCAAGCATGTTTTCATTCCTGTACATAAGGTAAGATAAAATGCACGCATATTTTTCCCTGAAATATCTGTTTCAAAATCAGGCCGGGAAATATGGTACAAGTCGATGCATTGTAGCTATTTATCTATGCACAAAACATTCGCATGCATGCTAACAATTGCACAAATGCAAGGCAGTTAACGACAGGATAAACACGGACCAGCCTGCTATATGTGGTCTAAGGCCATAGAAGTTTGGAGACAGCTAAAGAAATCCTTGACAACTCTCACAGAAGCACTGCACAGAAACGTATGGGAAAAGCAGACAAACAGACAAGAACACAAAGCAAACATAACTAACAAAACAAAAAGGCCAAATAAGGAATAATGGAAGTAAGTGTAGCCTAGGTCAGGTCAGTGTTTCTCAACCGGTGGGATGCGTCCATCCCACTGGTAGGACTTGAAAGCCGTCTAGGTGGGAACAGAGCCGGCTGAAGACATTTTGGCACCCCAATTGGTTAAGACTTTCTGGCACCTTCTCCTTTATATAGTTAACAGTCTCAGGCGTCACTTGATGGAATTTCTTCCTAATGTCGAAATAAAAAAGATTTACTTGGTAATTCCACAAAAATTAATTTTTAAATAAATACAGAAATTTTTGTGGAATTCCCAAGTAAATCTTTCTTATTTCGACCTTCTCCTTTGTGTCTACCAATTACTAATGTACTGCTTATCTACTGTAATATATTTTGAAGCGTGTGTTTGTTGGTTTGTTCATGGAACTCCTCCTAAACGATAAAAGCTAGAATAACCAAATTAGGTACGATTCTTCCTTACATCCTAACTTAGTGAATGGTCAAGGTTTGGTCAACCAGGATTAATCAGTGCTGCTAATATAGGGGATTAACATTTTTCCATAAGATAACACGTATCAATCCATTTCTTGACTTGCAAGGTATTCTTCCTTCAAGCATTAAAATACATAAATATGGACCGATTTTTTTTCGTTTTTGCTTTAATCGACAAATAAAACTCTATACTATCTTATTCCTGCAAAGTTTACATGTTACACGGTCGAAGTTTTCAGATATACGTTATTTGTTTCGACATTTTGTAGATTTTTCGTACTCTTTCTGATCGTTGCCAAGGCGGCTGTCATTGTTACCTCTGATTCAATTAGCTTCAATGAAGCTTATAAATTGACGAACGTTTAGCGTTATTTGATTCGCACTTTTGTTTAGGCAACAAAACGGTCGATGTTTATTGATAGCAACGTAAGTAGATACTGATTATTATTCACAAAGCGTTTATAACGATTGATGAAAGTAACTGAACCTTCTTTCGTCAATTGAATACTGGAATCTTACATTTTTTGTAAGTAAAATCATTATATTTTACTTTATAATGTTTATTAACGTAAATAAGCTCATGTATCTGGTGTACATTCTTCAGTTTTTCTACTGTGTTTATGATAAATTCAGGAATTTTTTTATGGCTCACATTACTCTGTGGACAACAGCTTCAATTATTTTCATCTATTTTCCATTACTTTCCTCATCTATATATAATTCGCTTAAACCGACCGGCACCGGCGTGCGCCGTGGCTTTTTTTGGTGCATGTGTACTTGAAGTTTGTGTGTGTGTTAATGCTGTAACTCCAAAACCAATAAACCTAGAAAGCTGAAACTTGGGATATATACTAAGAGCACTCTGAGGGTGTGCTCGTTGGGCTTATATATTTTTATTTTTGGCTTGGTACAGCACCAGGAGACAATTATATTTTCCCATAAGTTTACACGGGATTTTCGATTTTTCCTAGTGCAAGGTTTCTTTCCTTCATTCACTAAAATACGTAAATATGCACCGATTTTCTTTATTTTTACTTTATTCGATGGCTAAAACTCTATACTATCTTATTCTTGCAATGTTTACATGTTACACGGTCGAAATTTTCAGAAATATGCATTTGTTTTTGAAATTTTGCGGATTTTTTGTACTCTTTCCGGGCGTTGCCAAGGAGTCTTTCATTGTTGTCTCCGATTCCAATAGTGCCAATTAAACATTCAAATTGATGAAAGAAAAGCATTGTTCGCTTAGAACTTTTGTTTAAGCATCGAAATTAATGATGCAAAGCAACATAAATCAAGGCATTTCATCATTCATTTTATGCTGACGCAAATAGGCTCACGCATACCTTTAAAGTTAGATGAGAATAGGGACGTACGTTTTTTTAAATTTAATATTGAAAGTTACATAGTTATTTTCTCTTCGTAGCTACATTTACGCAGAATAAGTTGTACATTTTGATTTATCATATAAATAAAAGAAAAATGTGTTAGTATGTTTGAGTGTTAACGCTGTAACTCCAAAACCAATAAACCTAGAAAGCTGAAACTTGGCATGTGTGATTAGGGAAACCTGAGGGTGTGCACCTCAGGCTTATTTTTTTATTTTTTGCTTGGAAGAGGGGATCAAAAAAATTAAATAAACGGTCATAAAAACTAAAGAACTGAAACTTCGCATCGGGAACGAGTGCAGCATATTTTTCATTTGCATTTTAAAATTACTTAGAATCATCGTATGAAATTTAAAAACACAGGTCGTTAAGGTGTTTGTTTATCGTAGAAACAGTTTTGTTAACGTGTGCTGTCGATTGAAAAGATGCGTTTGATTTCATTTAAGTAGTTTAAATATGTTTACATTGATAAGTATATTTTTTATTCGACGGGTATAACTGTGTACTATCTTATTCTTGCAATGATTACATGTTACATGGTCGAAGGTTTAGATTCACTAAATCCGTTGAAATTCAAACCAAATTATAAAAATAAATGTTTTTTTGTTTGTTAAATGTTGTTTTTTGTACTTAATATTTTTATTTTTGTAAAAAAATTATAAGCATATATCCATACCAGAAGGTATTTTTGAAATAAATTTTTGAAACAAATAAATATATTTTAATTTTTAGGTTTTTCATGGATGGTGTACATATTAATGGGAGTTTTCAGAATTAAATTTATCTATTTATCAAAAATCCAAAATGTCTTATATAAAAAAATCAAAATACAAAAATTAAAATAAAAAAAAAGGCAGCAAGCGGAAGGGAAACATCTTGCAACGTTTCTGCAAACAAAGGAAACACTAGGCCCGTTGTATTACGACCACAACGGGCTTTTCTACTTAATAGCTATAATTCTTATCTCCAAAATAAAAGTGAATCATTTTAGCCATAATTTGTCCCATTTATATAAATTTGACTTAATGGCAGTGAAAGTAATACTGTATTTACTTGCATAATTCACTCACCTTTTTCTCAGAATTTCGTGACCAAAACTTTGGGTGTGTGAAGTATATGCGGTATTATTATATTATTATTTTTTCTTAATTCCACATCGAGAAATAAGGTTGCATGAGTTACGTGATGCATGTATTATGCAAGTAAATACGGTATTATTTTATGTATTTAAATACTGGTCAAAAAATTATTCAAAAAATGTAGAAAATATGAGATCCAAGAACCTAACTCCCTATTTCCTATTAACATAACTCATTGAACACTGAGGATGTCAATTGACATCCTTCAGTGTGCTACTGGGGGACTGAGGACTTCAATTGATGTCCTAGTCCCCTACCTTTTGAACAGATAAATGGAGGTTGCCAGCCATCTCTATACATCTCTTTCTTGCATTCCCGTCATCCGTTAATGTTCAGGTCGAGGCTGAACTTGGTGAGGTGGTTTTTATAAGCAAAACCATTACAGAGGATGTCACTTAACCTGTAGACGCCATCTTACGTATTATTACGTCCTCTGAAAACTGTCCAATTTGCTGTCTTATGTACTATTACGTCCTCCGTCAGCACTACATTTAATTGCTCACCTCCACGACTATTCTTACACTTCTCACTTCACAGAGAAGGAAAGCGTCTCCCCAACCTCCTTTCCTTCTTGCTTATCTAAAGCAATTTTGTTGAGAAGGCGCCTATGATTTTCACAGAGGCGAATTCTTAGATTCAATCCATTTTTTACTTATAATATACGTTTAGTTTTGTGATGGAATTTTAATTTTTGCCATGGACCTACGCACTTTCGGTTTCTCAAGTTGACCCATATAGAGCAAATGGCCTAGAAAGAATGTGCTCCCTTTCCTCAGCGTTCGAAAGAAAGGATCCTTGGTTATGATATTGCGAGCCATCTGCATCAGCACTTTGAAGCGAGCGGAGTGACCAGCGAGAAAGCTCACATTCATTAACATCTGGTATCTTTTCACAGAGAAGCTTACTAGATATGTTTTGAGTGTTATAAGGTGAATTTCATGCTGAATTCAATTATGCATGTGTATATTTCCTAAAACAATCGGGAAAGGACTTCTGAGCTAATATGTAACTTTTAAAAGTTTTCCGTATTCTGTGTCTAAAATCATTCATGACATATACAACTTCATATCTCCTCTTCGCCGTTATTCTTATCTTCATGAGGACCAAAGTTGTAGAGAATAATATTTCTTCCAACTTTTGTTTGAAACAAATTTTTGTAGGACCATCCATTTAGGAGATATGCTTATTCGTAAATATCCAGTATACAGCGCCACCACCATGTAACGGTGAATTCTGTAAACATATTCAAAATATAATTTACGACAATAAGAACGACTGTATTCTCTTACGATATGAAATAATAATTTTGCCTTATAATGCTATTCATAATAATTTAAATATCTATACCCCAAATATGGAGAAAGTCATGTTGGCCACATCAGATTTTTTTAAATAAGATTTTATGTCAATACATTTCATAGTTCTCGCGATGCCAAAAGTTATATATAAACCGTGAACGCGCACCGGAAAATAAACTGAGTGGTGTTTATTCGCTTCTACTGCAGCAATGTTTGTATGTGACATATGATATTTTAAATGATACTGTTTAAAAATCTCATCTTTTATGTATATTCACAAAAATTTTCATCAAAATAAAAAGAAAACATCAAAAGTTATGAATTAAAAAAAATTTCCATATTTTGCACATTTTCGCATCTTTTTCGGGTTTTTTTAAAAAACCTCATCCGACAAATAACGTAGGTTTTCATAAATCTCTTCTGGTCTTTAGGGGTTAACATTCACTTTTATTATTATGAAAAAAAGCATTTCTCTAATAATAAACTTCAAAATACTTCACAAAACTATTTTAGGGACTTATTGCAATAGAATAAATTGGAAAAAAAAATTCAGTCACCAAGCTGAGATTAAAATTTATCTTCCACGTTCAAAGGGTTAATGCTTCATTTAACACAATTTCACAAGATGCAATGATTTCAAGGAACGCAACTACCGCACTGTGAGGTTTTACTATATTTGTTTTACATTATTTTGTACAACATAAATGTGCATGATATTTCATACCTGCAATAGTGGAAAGTTTAAGTTTGTTGTTAGTCGTTGCAATATAAATCCTCAGGAGGCAAAATATTTGTCTGGCTCCTAGATCCAACGATAATTTGTTATGCCCTGTGTTAATCAAATGGAGAATCTGAACGATACCAGAAACAAAGCCATGCTTATTGGCAGATGACTATTCACCTAAAACCAGCAATAAATCACTCCAAGTGTTCAGGCAAAAGACGCAAAAAAATTGAGTTGACTGTTCTTGATTTAGTGTCGTCTTTGTACTCTCTCATTTCACGAAGCATCTGACAGAAAACTATTTCATAAAGAGAGAGACTCTCATACAGATAACACTCACCATCACTGCTTTTTCCTGTAATTGCATTTTCACCCAATAAACGAAGTTTGAATACAAAATGTGACCTTGATGAGTGATCATTGCGAACAGTGGCAGCTACAGCCCGATTTGTTTTAGCAATATTTAGCAAACTGTTAACTTGAATGGCAGATGTTACAACTTCCACCTAAAAATATGGAGATAAAACTATTATACATTGATTATCTTCTATTATTCATTATAACAGAAATACATTAGAAACCAATTCCCTATTAATAGAATACAGCACATTTATACAAATATACTCCACAAATAACTTTTCTAAACAAAAAGATACTAAAACAAGGATCCATAACAAACACAATATTAATGAGAAAAGAGTAGATATTTAAAAGAGAAATAAATGCTCACCTTCAAATTAGTGATTACCATGTCTCCTCCAACAATTAGTGGATTTCTTATCTCATAACACTTTTCTGTCTGACCAACATCCAGCAGATCTCTTATTTGCTCATTGTAAATTTCTAAAAACGATGCCTCGACCTTATACTTCCACCCCTGAAATTAATATTTTATTTATAGTTCCATCATTTTCACTCTGCCACTAGCACAAAATGAGAGACACTCAATATATCTAGTTAACAACACAAGCTCCAATTAGTGCAGATAAAGGTTTATTGTATTACTAGCTGAAAGTACCCGGCGATGCCCAGGTTATGCCAGATGTCTTTGGCGAATAAAATTATGTATTATATGGTAACACAATCATTTCACCTTTTGCACATTTTTTACCAAAGAATGAAGGTATTATAAATTAGAAAAATGTTTTAATATTTATTTCAAAGCTTGCTTGTAAGCAATATTTTTTGTTTTTCCTTCATTAGCATAAATAAACAAATTTTTGCTTGATCCAACATGTGAACATAGATTGGCCATGAGAAAAACGTTGATTTTCCAAATTAATGCCAGCCACCTTTAAAGACTGGCCTTGAGCTTTGTTGTTAGTCATAGCAAATGATAATCATACTGGAAACTGAAGGCGACGAAATTCAATTGGTATATGTGCTGGAATTACTGATTTTCCAAATTAATGCCAGCCACCTTTAAAGATTGGCCTTGAGCTTTGTTGATTGTCATAGCAAATGGTAATCGTACTGGAAACTGAAGGCGACGAAATTCAATTGGTATATCTGTTGGAATTACTGGAATCCTGGGGATGAAAATTTCCTCTCCCTTTGCACATCCTGTCAGAATTGTTGCTTCTATAACATTTGGCATTAGTTTTTTTATAGAAAGCCAGGTTCCACTACACAACTTAGGTGGATCTAAGTTCCTCAACAGAATAATAGGAGCTCCAACTTTTAATTTTAAATGATGTTGGGGAACACCAGGAGGATCCAGCATAATAGGATTTCGAGTTTAACAATGTAATCGGTTGGCAAGGCATGTTAAAAACGTTAAATTTTGTCAAAATATATTAAAACGTTAAATTCGAAAGATTTAGATTCGAAAGAGAGAAAAGACGATAATAATAAGAAACTGCATTTATTTTTCTTTAATATAGTCCAAGTAGGTCAAATATGTGAATTTTAATAAGCAAAATAAAATAAGGTATAATACATTTTGAGGTCCCTAGAACACGTTTAGACTATTTTCGGAATGATGTATGTGTGTGTGTGGATGTACAGTAAAAGCTCATTCTAACGGCACCCATTCTAAAGGCAAACTCGCTCTAACGGCATCTTTGGCACAATTGTTTCCTAGATGTCGCCGTAGTTGTGATTGATTTTTGCATATGGTTGAACGTGTATTGCACGAAGTTCCCTAATTTGTCACAAGGTGTTGATAGTTGTGACAGGCATTGCCTTACGTAAGAATTTTGTTTTTGCTATTAAAAATGTGTTGAACATTTAAAATACCCTAAAAATCATGAGTAAGCCCAGCAGCAGTGGAATAAAACAAGGGAAGCGAGTGGTGCTAACATTGCAACAGAAAATTGACATATGCAATCGTCTGGATAGTAGGGTAAATAGACGTCTATTAATGAACGAGTAGAATATAAGCCCATCGGCAATTTATGACATTAAAGCAAGAAAACAGCAAGTTTTTTGTTGACTCAGAGTCTAATAAAAATGTTAAAAATATAATAATATTTCTTCCAAGTTTTGTTTGAAACAAATTTTCGTAGAACCACCCATTTCAGAGATATTTTGCTTATTCGTAAATTTCCAGTACACAGCACCACCACTATGTAGCGGTGAATTCTGTAAACATATTCAAAATATACCTAATTTACGGCAATAAGGACAACTGTATTCTTTTATGATACGAAATAATAATTTTGCCTTATAATGCTATTTGTAATAATAAATATCTATACCCCAAATATGGAGAAAGTCATGTGTTGGCCACATCAGATTTTTTTCTTTTAGTAAGACTAAAAACGTAAAAATAAAATAAAAATTACTTTTTTTACGTTATACAACTTTCATATTAAGGGCACTAAAAACTAATGAAATTAACTGTCATCTGTTGTGATTAGGGTTGCCAACCTCCTGCTTTCGGGCTGGAGACCTCCGGGTGAGTAGCACAAATCTCCGGTTCAATTTCGATTGCAGCGGAAAGCCCTTTTTATGACTTTTTTTGCGTTTCTTGTAAATGATTCGAATTAAGATAGTTTGCACTTCAATTTCCATTGTATTTTGCTTTATACAAAAAACAAATTGACGATGCTGTTAACATTTCGTTAATTAGCGATATTTAAAAAAAAATAAACAACGATTTTTAATTATATTTCCTAAAACCATGAGTGCCTTTAAGAATAATGAATATATTTATCATTACATTTTCATTTGGTTTCTTCTACAGCAGGGGTCTCAAACTCACATCGGTGTGTGAGCCGCATGATGGCTCTCTGCCTATCCGCGGGCCACATTCCTTACTTTCCCAGTCTTCACACTTTTTTGTATTCTTTGTATTATATTCACTCTCCATTTCCACAAGAGAGGAATCGCTCTATTACGCGTTGTACACGCAGTCATTACAAAATTGCTGGATTTGGCGTCGAGGTTTAAGTCCTTCTGATACGCAAGAAACTCACTGGCAGTGGGATAAACATTCTTCAGTAACTCAACTGTGCAGGCTGATATAAATTGGAATGATTTAATACACTTCTTAAATTATTTAGAAATATTTTATAAAAAATAGATTTGAGTTCGGGTCGCGTAGTATAAGGTAAATTGCTTCACGGGCCGCACAAATGCATCGTGCGGGCCTCATGCGGCCCGCGGGCTGCAAATTTGAGACACCTGTTCTAAAGTATCCACGTTTCAAGCAAACTCCAGTTCATGAATATCTTAAAGTAGGCAAACCGTAACATCATCTCTGGTTCATGAAGATCTAAAAGTTGGCAACCCTAGTTGTGATAGATTCTCAAATACCCATATTAAATTTGAGAATGTATCTTAAAGATGTCACTCACCCCATGCCTAAATTTAATTTATTTTTAGGTTTTTAGTGCCTTTAATATAAAAGTTGTATAAACTAAAAAGGTTTTTATTTAATTTATTTCAACTATAAAATGATTGGACACTACAGTCATTACTGCAAATATTGCTTTCTAACATGAGCTATAAGGATCACTGTAATACTTTAAAATTTCATGTGCATACATACTGTTAATACCAGACTATCCAGGACTTCAAAAATATGATCAATACTACGGGGTATCATGCCCCTTTCCTCTTCGTCAAAACCTCCTTCCATTGTGAAAGTCTTCCCAGAACCAGTTTGCCCATATGCAAACACACAAACGTTGTACCCATCAATAACACACTGGAAAAAAAACAATTTAAAACAAGATTTAGTTTGAATGTTCAACAAACAGTTCATTATCTTTAAATGTCTCAATTGTGCAAGAAACCTAAAATTATAAAATTCCTATCATAAATTTCAGTTAGTGCAAAATTCTAATATTAATTACACATACACGCACAGTAGAGAAGGCTGCATTTCAAATTTGATATGTTGCTAGCATTTTTACTTTCACCATACATAGTAATGGGAAAGTATTGTGATCACGAAAATAATCGACTTCAAGATTTCAACGGAAATACACGTTTTGAGGTCCATAGAACATGTTTAGACAATTTTCGGAATGATGTCTGTGTATGTGATTGTGGGTGCTCTAACTCAAAAAGTACGTCATATTTATACCAAACTTCATATATAACACTTTAGCATGAGCACAAAGAACTGATTAGTTTTTGGACAATAATGGTTAACCGGAAGTCGAGGTTTATTCGAAACCCGATTCAGTTTTTGTGATATTTCTCCATTAAAACATCATTACTGTATATATAAATTCTATACAAATGTTATAGAGAATGTAATTTCCTACAACTTTCATTTCAAACAATTTTCCATAGCAGTTATTGTTTAGAAATTACTTATAAATAATGTTTTTTCGGTTTCCGTCAAATATCTCCTTAAAAACGTCGTTATTGGTAATCTTCGTAAGGACCAAAGTTGTAGAGAATAATATTTCTTCCAAGTTTTGTTTGAAACAAATTTTCGTAGAACCATCCATTTCAGAGATATTCAACTTTTCTGTAATTTCCAGTATACAGCGTCACCAACTAGCGGTGAATTCTGTAAACATTCAAAATATAATTTACAGCAATAAGGACGACTGTATTCTTTTACAAAACGAAATAATAATTTTTCCTTATAATGCTATTCATAATAATTTATATATCTATACCCCAAATATGGAGAAAGTCCTGTGTTGGCCACATCAGATTTTTTAATAATAAACAGAGAAGCTTGAAAGGTTTATTGAATTTTATTTTTTAATTTCATATACAGGCGACCCCCGGTTAACGACACCCTAGGTTACTGACAATTCGATGTTACGACCAAACCAAGATCAATAAATTATTTTTCAAAATCGCCTTACGACGTCGCAGTCGTTACTTACGACCAGAGCTGCAAACCGAACCAAACCAATCTGCTGAACTGAACCGCAGCCATTTTGCTGAACTGCGAACCAAACCGAAACCTTTCAATGAACTGAAAACCGAACCGCAATTTTTTGCCAAAGTGGCTTGGTTTCGGTTCGATCTCAATCCACAAAGTACGGACCAACGAAAAGACCAGGAATTTCCATTGGAAAAACAACCAGGTTTGCTTCAAAGGAAAGAGTGCCTAACTCTTTCCTCTCTGATGCTATTGTTATCCGCATAAAAATCATGTTAGGATCAAAAATACCATTTTTTAAATATAAATAAATGAAGATGATGATGGGATTGTAATATATTTAAAATATAAATTTTTCCTTTCTTTAAATAAATTTTTCTTTCATTTAAAAAAATAATGACTGCTGATTGATTTACTTACAGATTGATATTGAATGTGTAATGTTTATATTGGATAAATTATTTCAGGATAGTATTTCAAATGATTAATTTAGGTGAACCGAACTGCAAACCGAACCGAACCACTTGTCAAAATTCCCATCTGAACCGAACCACTTCCAAAAATTTAGAACCGAAGCGCGAACCGAACCACTTTCAAATTTTGAAGTGGTTTCCAGCTCTGCTTATGACCAATAAAAATGTAATACAATACGTAGCAAAGATCGATCATTAAATTAAGATTAAGAATACAAAAAGAATTTTCTATCAAAATCTAAAAATTATATATGAACGTTAAATAAGGCAGTCAGAAATGACAAAAATCAAGCGTATTAATAATTGTAATTTTAACTCGAAGCTTCTCTAAAGAGGCTTTTCTTTCGAACGGCATATTACAATCCAAGCTTCAATCACTTCATCGAAATGAATTACTGTATCTGCCCGAATGGAAGGCGATCCCCCAAAAATTTCCACAATTTTTTGGCAAAAACATAAATTGTGTAGATTTTATGATTCATGCACATCTTAGAATACATTATTCGAGATCGAAGAAATGCGTGGGAAATGGTTTAGTTGTTGACATTTTGAAATATTACTCCAATTAATAATTTTGCATTGCTGAATAATGTTCCACATTCAGCGAAAATAATTTCATTCATCTTCATTTTCACAAAAGGTCAAATATAGTAACAGTGATCTCGTCAAGATATTTTTTCATCCAAGTCTATTTCCAATGAAATTAGCATTTACATTGCCTTAAGAAATTGCATTTTTATAATTATACACATTCCATGTAAAGTTTTACTGAAATTCAAACAGTTGAGCATTCAAAGCCGTCAATGCATTTTGTGTAATCGTCAATTTACACAAGTGATCTCGCCAAGATATTTTTTCATCCAAGTCTATTTCCAATGAAATTAGCATTTACATTGCCTTAAGAAATTGCATTTTTATAATTATACATGTTCCATGTAAAGTTTTACCGAAATTCAAACAGTTGAGCATTTAAAGCCGTTAATGCATTTTGCATAATCGTCAATTTACGCAAGCGATCTCGCCAAGATTTTTTAATATATATTCATCGTAGGCCAAATATTTACTTTACGAAAAATATAGTACTATCATTTTAATGCAAAGCCAATCAGAGACTTCAAGATTTAACCATAACGCAAATTTTCCTCGGACTCGCATTTAAGCTGAGGGGTGATTTTTTCATGATAGATTTTGACAAAAAACATTGGCTTGTATTCGAGCAGATACGGTACATTTCTGGAGAATAAACAATGAGGAACGACGAATATTTAAGAAACAATTATTCTTCAACGAAAACTGAAAGCAACAAAAAGAAGTACGATATACTAGATATAAATGATAAAACTCTTGCTAAAATAAATTACATAAAATAGTAAACATCTACTAATAGATAAGTGGAATTTTAACAATGTTCTTTTGCATGACAATGTTTATTTCACGTTTCTCTTAAAACGTGATAAAATTTTGGTTCTAAAAGTAGATAACTTATGACCTTCTTCGAGATGAAAAGGTATGTCATATCAAATTTAGTTGCATTTTCTCAAACAGTGTCAAAATGTATAAAGAACACGCAAAAAACATTCGACAAAAATATATAGAAGATAAAAGGCACCGTGTGTCAGTCTAGCACTCACATTGGGATGTATTCACATCCGTCCCTTTTTACGTTTTTCTGTATTAAAGTGATGAATTGGATTCAAATTCTGAAGTTGGTATTATCCTAAGGTTATAACACAAATAGTGTAATTGATTATTATCTTTTTATTATAATTTACCGGTTAATAACTTTTATATTAACCTCACTTGATATATATATGTTACGCAAGCGAGGACGACCGCCACGAGAAGTGCTACCAGAAGCGGGACGGAGAAGGAGAGTACTAAGAGATCACGTGACGCGAGAGAGAAGAGTGTGTGACGGGACTCGTGGTAGTGTGGGCCGTGTGTTGGCTCGTGGAAGAGCTTCTGCTGGAGAGCAGAATGCTGGTGTAATTCGGGTTTAAATAAAGTTGGAGTCCCTTGGACGTGTTGTGTTATTTCGGGTGTGCCTCCCCGAGGAGGAAGTTGGAGAGTGGTGTAGTGTTTTCTGACAGAGCAGCGGCGGGATCGGGATCAGATAAGGATAAGAGGATCAAAAACCAGTTTTCGGAAAGGAGCACGTCGTGAGAGAGCCGACTGTTTGCCGATGAAGACTGTACTCCTCCGTAAGTACGTGAAAGAAAAGTGATTCCCGAGTGAACAATACCCCAAGTATAACTAGGGTTGTGAGCGTCGAAACAAACCTGAAAAAGCGAAAAAAAGCGACCGCATGGCGTTTAGTGGGGAACCGGAAATGACGTACCCAGTGGCGGGAACAGGAGTAAGCGAGGCGTTCTTGACGCGAGCAGCGAGCTTTCCTGAGCTACCGAGAGCGATGTCGACGCCCTCTGTGACCCGACCAAAGAACCACTTAGCGCCTAGGGCGAGCGATAACGACATTGAACGTGAGATTCTACGACGAGAAAGACAGTTGCTGGAGAGAGAGCGCGCGTTGTTAGACCGCAAAAGAGAAATAATGGCAGCGGGACATTGTAGTACGATGGCGACAACTGTAGTTGCTCACCGAGACATGGCGGAAAGATTGTTGCCCGAGTTTGACGCGTCGACGACCTTAGGATTTACCGCCGAACAGTGGGTGCGGCGAGTGGAAGGGGTCGCTTCCGCGTATTCGTGGGACAATTCCGTATTGCTTACTCATGCGGTGAATAAGCTGAGAGGAGTAGCTAAATTGTGGTTAAATAGTGTCGCGGAAGAAGTTTATTCTTGGGAGACTTTTAAAGAAAGGTTACTTTATAGCTTCCCATCAACAGCTGATCAGGCCGATGTCCACATGAGTCTCACGAAGAGGAAGAAGCAGCGCGACGAAACCTATGAGTCATACGTGTATGCCATGAAAGCGATAGCGCGGCGAGGTAACATAGATAAAGAATCCTTGATTAAATACATTTTGAACGGCTTAGGTGACAAGGAACTAGTAAGGTCGCTGGCTTTGTGTGAGTTCAAAGATGTTGAAGGGTTACTGCTCAAGATAAAGCGCTATGAAAGTATTACAGAAAGAGCGAGATTAGGTGAAAGACAGTTTTTAGCTAACCGTTATAGTGTCCCAATTGAACCGCCAAACGAAGGTAATGTGGTGAGGAGAAATAAGCAGACAACGCAGGCGAGGTGTTATAATTGTAACGGCCAGGGACACATGGCTAAGGATTGCCCAGAACAACAGCAGAGCAGGCGATGTTTCCAATGCAATAAAGAGGGACACATGATGAAGGAATGCCCTCAGGGAACCCAAGTTAATAGACAGAATTTGGAAATGAAAAGGCGAGTCCAAAGAATTTCGGTGCCGAACGACCAAATTAAAGACGAATATTATAAATGGATAAAGGTTAATGATGAACAAGTTGTTGGGTTCATTGATTTAGGGAGCGATGTTGTGACCATGAGGCAAGATGTCGCTGAACAGCTAGGTGTAGAATACTTTGCGAGTCAAAAAAGTCTGATTGGATTCGGCTGTGGGAAAAGTAACGTAATAGGCTCCAAACAGTTAATCCTTGTTGTGGACGACGTAAGCATTGAGGTAGAAGTGCTTGTGGTCCCAAACTGTTCGCAAGACGATGCCATAATTCTAGGACGAAGCGCCCTAGACCAATCGGGGATTCGAGTTGAGAAGAGCTATCAGAAACTTGTAATTAGGAGAGAGACTGATGGGCAGGAGGAAGAAAGTAACTTCGAAGCCAAAGTTCGAAATGTCAAAGAGAGGGCCGGTATAGAAATGGAAGAAATAAATTTGAATAACGACCTATCTGAAGAGGAGAAGGATGCGGTATACGAAATGGTGAATGAGTATCGAGAATGTTTTGCGAAAAATTTGAGTGAACTGGGTACAGTAGAGTCTGCCAGTTTCGAGATAGAATTGTTGGATAACCACCCTGTGAATTTAAGACCGTATCGCCTACCGTACGCCCAAAGAGCGACTAGGCAAAAGGCAGTCGATGAGTTAATGAAAATGGGTATCGTGCAGGAGTCGACATCAGAATACGCAAGCCCAGCATTGTTAGTGAAGAAAGCTAACGGAGAAGACCGGCTGTGCGTCGATTACAGAGCATTGAATTTGAAGACGAAAAAAATAAAATTCCCCATGCCAGCCATTGAGGAACAATTAGACGCGCTTGCAGGAAACAGTTATTTTACCATTTTAGACTTGGCGTCGGGATACTATCAAATCCCTGTAGCTTCAGAGACGAGACCCTTGACAGCTTTTGTCACCTCAAGTGGACTGTACGAGTTCACAAAAATGCCTTTCGGAGTAGTAAACGCACCTGCAGTGTTTAATCAAATGATGAAAAGGGTAGTGCGAATGACAAGACCAGGAGAGGTCCTAGTCTATATGGATGATCTGTTGATACCCAGCAAAACGGTGAAGGAAGGGTTAGAGAGATTAGAAAGACTGTTGCAAGTACTGAAGAAATTGGGGCTAGCGCTAAAAGTATCAAAATGTGAATTTTTCAAAACTAGAGTAGACTATTTGGGCTTTGAAATAACCAAAGATGGGATCCGACCAGGCGAGAGAAAAATTCAGGCAGTTAAAGAATTTCGAAGGCCGGAGAATGTTCACGAAGTGCGACAATTTATTGGTTTGACGAGCTTCTTTAGAAGATTTGTATTAGGATTCGCTACGTTAAGCAAGCCATTAACGCTCTTGACGAAGAAAGATACGGCATTCGAGTGGACAGAGAAACAAGAAAACGCATTTCAAGAGCTGAAGAAAAGATTAATCGAGCGTCCGGCACTTGCGTTGTTTGATGTAAATGCCGAACATGAAGTTCACACTGACGCCAGTAAGAATGGACTAGCGGGGATTATCTTACAGCGTCGAGAAGGAGAATCTCAAAAACCTGTGGCATATTATAGCCGACAGACGACAGATCTAGAGAAGAACTATCACAGTTATGAGCTAGAAGCGTTGGCAGTAGTTGAAGCCGTAGACAAATTTCGAATGTATTTATTGAACAGACCCTTCAAAGTTGTTACTGACTGTAATGCTTTAAAGACCACCATGTCCAAGAAAGAATTGTTACCGCGGATAGCGAGGTGGTGGCTTCGATTACAAGAGTATGATTTCACGATCGAGTACCGACCAGGACGCAACATGAGTCACGTTGATGCCCTCAGTCGAAATCCCGTGGGAGATTCCGAGGAACCGGATACAGCAGACTTGAAAATCTTCACGTTGCGAATAAATCAGGATGATTGGTTACTAACGATGCAGCTGCAGGATGTAGCTATCCAGAAAATACATCGTACCTTACAGCAACCTGCGGTCGCCAATGAGGATAGGCAGATCCACACAGACTATGTGCTGAAAGACAACCGTGTCTGTAGAAAGGTAGACGGTGGAGTCCGTTGGGTTGTGCCTAAGAACTCTATTTGGCGCATTCTAAAGGGAAGTCATGATGACATGGGACATTACGCAGAAGAGAAAACCCTAGAACACGTGAAGAGATATTTTTGGTTTCCGAAGATGAGAAGAAGGGTAAAGAAATATATTGCAGCTTGCATTGAGTGTGCTTATCATAAGAGACCGGGAGGTAAAAAAGAGGGGCAGTTGCACAGTTTAGAGCGTGTAGCCATCCCATTTCACACAGTTCACGTGGACCACTTAGGGCCATTCCCAAGAAGTAAAAGGGGCAACGAGTATGTTCTCGTGTATCAAGACAACTTTACAAAGTTCATCCTACTAACGGCAGTAAAAACCACAAAAACCAAGCCAGTGTGTGAAGCTATCAGTGAGATTACGAGTTTATTTGGGTGTCCTGAGCGTTTAATTACAGATCGAGGTACGGCATTTACAGCGAAGGAATTTGAAGAATTATGCGAAAGAAACCAGATAAAGCATATAAAGAATGCGACTGCTACCCCTCGAGCAAATGGACAAGTAGAGCGATCAAACGCATCCATTACAAACGCCATATCCACTATGTATGCACAAGAGGATGGAGGCGACTGGGACACGAATTTGAGAAACATCCAATTCGCCATGAATTCTATGTCAAATAAAACTACTGAGAAGAGCGCTTATGAGCTATTGTTTGCTTATAACCCAAGGAATTCATTGCAAAACCGTGTTATATTGGCGTTGCAAGAAAGCGAACTCGATGAGACTAGAGAAACCTTAGGCGAAGCGAGGGAAAAAGCGTTAGTAAAGATATCAGAGACGCAGAAAAAACAGAAGGAGCGTTACGATCAAAGACATAAGGTGCCGAGAGTGTACCAAAAGGGAGATTTAGTCATCGTAGAACGAGAAGCTCAAGCGACAGGGTGTTCGCGAAAATTAGCTCCGAAATTTAAGGGTCCGTATCTTGTCTCAGAAGTGCTAGCTCGAGATAGGTATTCTCTCATGGATATACCAGGGGCAAAGAGGACTCAGCGAGCGTTCAATTCCGTGTTTAGTGCAGACCGAATGAAACCCTGGTGTAAGCCCCCCCAAGGCGAAGTAGGAGATGACGACCAGGCCGACGAGAGCCAGGACGAGGGAGATGACGACCAGGCCGCGGACAGCAGAGGGAAAGAAGACGAGAAGCGGATGGAGAACGGCGCGAGCGCCAGAGGAGCAGTTCAACCGGAGGCAGACCGGACCGGGACCGAGGACGGCCCCGATGTCAGGAAAGGCCGACTGTTACGCAAGCGAGGACGACCGCCACGAGAAGTGCTACCAGAAGCGGGACGGAGAAGGAGAGTACTAAGAGATCACGTGACGCGAGAGAGAAGAGTGTGTGACGAGACTCGTGGTAGTGTGGGCCGTGTTGGCTCGTGGAAGAGCTTCTGCTGGAGAGCAGAATGCTGGTGTAATTCGGGTTTAAATAAAGTTGGAGTCCCTTGGACGTGTTGTGTTATTTCGGGTGTGCCTCCCCGAGGAGGAAGTTGGAGAGTGGTGTAGTGTTTTTCTGACATATATATATCTATATATTTTAAACGCTTCTTACACATATATACACAAATACATATGCACTCATGCATGCATGCACGCACGCGCACACACACACTAGTAGACTGTGCTTGCCTTCCACAAGCATATTTAAATTTCAGCATTTTTACAATTTTGAATTTTTCCCAATCGAATGCGTCCAAAATCAAGTAACCGTGCCAAATTTCAACTCTACAGCTCATTTAGAAGTGCCTTATAATTTTATTACTCATATGGGGCAAAACAGCCCTAAGATTTTGAATTTTTACTATATCAGATATATATCATGTGTAAGAAGCGTCTATATAGTATAGATATATATAGGAGGATACAAAATTATGAGGCACTTACAGATGTGCTAGAAACTTGAAATTTGGTAGGATTACAGGTTTTTGGTCACAACCGAAGGAAAAAATCTGAAACTGGCGAAATTCCTACTTTGAGGGGCTATTTTGGCCCCTTTTTGTCCCATTTTTTGCCCATAAGAAAACGTAAATTGGTGTAGAGGTTTATATATTTGTATTTTAAAATTACTTCCCGTCAAGATATGAACGCGAGACAAACTGTCGGATAGGATATAAATTGTAGTTTCTTATTTTTGAAGACAGAACACAAATCCGAGTAGAATTAACGTAAATTTATAGTTATTATCTCAAAAAAGTGGTAATTTTTCTGGGTCTAACAATAGGCTTCCTAGGCAACTGGCTTAATCCTTTCATATGGGTAAGCATTTAATGGGAATCAGAGGCTTATATTTTAATGCCATTAATGTTAAACTATGACTAATGAAGGAAATCTGATACTGATATAATCCCCATTTTGGGCTGTTTTGCCCCAGTATTGCTCCATATGAGAACAAAAATGATGAGACAGCTCCATATGACTTAGAGACTTGAAATTTGGCATGTTTATAGAAATTACATTGCAGCCAAAGATAAATAGAATACTGCGAAAATTCTAAATTTTAAGGGCGGTTTTGCCCTATTTATGCCCCATACTAGTGTGAAAATTATACGGCAATTTTTAATGTGATAAAAACATGAAATTTGGCAGAATTATGGGTTTTTAGTTAAAACAGAAAGACAAAATCCAATATCGTTAAAATTCGATATCTTAGAGACTGTTTTGCCACATAATTGCCCTGTGCGAGGAATAAAATTACAATGCACTTCTAAATGAGCTACAAAGTTGAAATTTGATACGGTTATATGATTCTGTACAAAATTCATTGGGAATAATTTCAAATCGTAAATATGCTAAACTTTAAATACACTTGCAGAATGCAAGCACACATTAACTAGTATATATATATACTAGTTGTTACGTGCTTGCATTCTGCAAGCATTTTCAAATTTTAGCATTTTTACAAATTCAAATTACTCCCAAGCGATGCTGTACATAATCATATAACCATGTCAAATTTGGAGTTTGTTGCTCATTTAGAAGTGCCTTATAATTTTAATCCTCGTATGGAGCAATAATGGAGCAAAACAGCCCCTAACATTAAGAATTATTACAGTCTCAGATTTTTTCCATCTGTTGTAACTAAAAACCCATAATTCTGCCAAATTTCAAGTTTGTATCTCATTAAGAAGTGCCTTATAATTATCACATTCGTATGGGGCCGAAAAAGGGCAAAACCACACATTAAAAATAGGAATTTTTGCAATTTTACAATAGTTTGCCATGAAAATTCTATAATCATGCCAAATTTCAAGTCTCTAGGTCCTATGCAGCTGCCTCACATTTTTTGTTCTCGCATGGGTCCGAAGAGGGGCAAAACCGCCCTTTAAAAATGAGAATTTTTGTAATTTTATAATTTCATCTTAGGTTGCAATGAAATTTCTATAACCGTGCCAAATATAAAGTCTCTGGGTCCTATGCAGTTGCATCGCCTTTTTTGTTCTCGAATGGGGCAATAATGGGGCAAAACAGCCCCAAAAATGAGGATTATATCAATATCGGATTTCCTTCAATAGGTGTAGTTTGACATTAACAGCATTAAAATATAAGCCTCTGATTCCCATTGAAAGCTTACCAATATGAAATGATTGAGCTTGTTACCAAGGAAACCTATTGTTAGACCCAGAAAAATTAGCAATTTTTTGCGATAAAAACTATAAAATTAAGCTAATTCTACTCGGATTTGCATTCCGTCTTCAAAAATTAGAAACTACAATTTATATCCTATCCAACAGTTTAAGTCTCGAGTTCGTATCTTGACGGGAAGTAATTTTAAAATGTAAATATAAAAACCTCTGCACCAATTTACATGCTTTCTTATGGGCAAAAAATGGGGCAAACAGGGGCCAAAATAGCCCCTCAAAATAGGAATTTTGTCAGTTTCGGATTTTTTCCTTTGGTTGTGACTAAAAACCTATAATCCTACCAAATTTCAAGTTTCTGGCACATCTGGAAGTGCCTCATAATTTTGTATCCTCATATATATATATCATGTGTAAGAAGCATCTATATATTATAGATATATAAAGGTAGCAACAAGGTGTTGGAGGAAGCCCAGTGGACACTTACCTAGATTGAAGAGCCGCTGGGGATGCTGAGGACACGAAAAACACAAAAGAACAAAAACGACACAAAAATGGAGCTTTCGGGCTGACGCCCTTCTTCAGCGATGGAGAAACATATACTGTTTAAAGTGACACACTGGGGGGGATATGGGGAGGGGGAGAGAAGTTTGGGGATAGGAGGAGGCCGGTAGTAGGGACGGCCAATAGGGTTATCGGAGGTTAAGACCAGGGGGGAGAAAGAGTCAAGGAGAAAGATGTAGGCTAACTCTCACTGTCGAAGTAGGGGGCAGGGGTATCATCCTTACAGTAAAGCAATTATTAAAGGTGGCCTGGTGTAAATTGGCGTGAGAAGCCACCGGAAGGGGACGGTTAGTATTTACGCTGTTCCGGTGGCCATTAATTCTAATGTTGAGGGGGTTACTGGTGAGGCCAACATAAAAAGCAGGACAGAGTGTGCAGGTGAGGAGGTAAGCGGCTCTTCAATCTAGGTAAGTGTCCACTGGGCTTCCTCCAACACGTTGTTGCTACCTTTCTTATTACCTTTCCTTTTCCTTATTTATATATATATATACTAGTTAATGTGTGCTTGCATTCTGCAAGCATTTTGTCTCATCTTAATATAAAGAGTAGAATAGGCAGATAATTTTAAAATGCAAAAGTTTGCACCTCTGCGCCGATTAATGTTTTACATTATGGAAAATATTGGAATAAAAACAAACCCTAAAATTTATAATTGTAAAACTTCTATAGTTTTTATCATTTGATACGAATACCTCACATTTCTGCAAAATTTCATCGATGTAGCACCTCTAAATGTGTAGTTATATAAAATTAATTGTTTAAAAAGTGATGTATTTTTAACAGCCACAATAATAAACTTTATTATATTTTTCAATATTATTTACCTCTGGAGTAGCATTCCCTAATTTCTCAAAATATTCAGCTCCCTAGCTCTAATAAAAGTGCATAAACATTAGTAAATTTTTTAAACATTTACGAATGTTTTACGGATCAATAAATAAACATTTTCAAATTTCTATAATCCCATTTTCGTTACTTGGTAAGATCAACCGTTAGAAAAAATTTCAGCATTGTAGCACAATTATAAGTAACTAAACCATGAAACGTTTGTTTATATGTTTATAATATGTGACTGCATTATGCAAGCATTTTTCAATTCCTAATCGATAATGTCCAAAACTATATAACCGTGTCAAATTTCAAGTTTGTATCTCATTAAGAAGTGCCTTATAATGTTCACACTCGTATAGGGTAGAAATGGGGCAAAACCGCACCTAAAAATTTGAATTTTTGCTATTTTTTTATTTTATCTTCGGTTGCAACATTTCTATAATCGTGCTAAATTTCAAGTCTCTAGGTCACATGCAGCTGCCTCACCGTTTTTGTTCTCGAGTAGAGCAATACTGGGGCAAAACAGCCCCAAAAATGACATTATATCAGTATCGGATTTCCTTCATTAGTTGTAGTTTAACATTAAAGGCATTAAAATATAAGCCTCTGATTCCCATTAAATGCTTACCCATATGAAAGGATTAAGCCAGTTGCCTAGGAAGCCCTAATATACTAGTAATATGTGCTTGCATTCTGCAAGCATTTTAAAAGTTTAGCATATTTAGAATTTAAAATTATTCCCAATGAATTTTGTACAAAATCATATAACTGTATCAAATTTCAACTTTGTAGCTCATTTAGAAGTGCATTATAATTTTATTCGTCGCATAGGACAATTATTTGGCAAAACAGTCACTAAGATATCGAATTTTAACGATATTGGATTTTGTCTGTCTGTTTTAACTAAAAACCCATAATTCTGCCAAATTTCATGTTTGTATCTCATTAAGAATTGCCGTATCATTTTCACACTGGTATGGGTCATATATAAGGCAAAACCGCCTTTAAAATTTGGAATTTTCACAGTGCTTTATTTTATCTTTGGTTGCAATAAATTTTTATAACCACGCCAAATTTCAAGTCTCAACGTCATTAGGAGCTGCCTCATAATTTTTGTTCTCGTATGGAGCAATACTGGGGCAAAACAGCCCCAAAAATATGGATTATTACAATATCGGAATTCCTTCATTAGGCATAATTTAACATTAATGGCATAAAAATATATGCCGCTGATTCCCATTAAAAGCTTACCCATATGAAAGCATTAAACCCATTGACTAAGAAGTCCATTGTTAGACCCAGAAATATTACCACTTTTTTGCAATAAAAACTATACATTTATGCTAATTCTACTCGGATTTAAATTCTGTCTTCAAAAACAAGGAACTACAATTTATATCCTATCCGAAAGTTTAAGTCTCGAGTTCGTCTCTTGACGGGAAGTAAATTTAAATTGCAGATATAGAAACCTCTACACCAATTTACATATTATCTTATGGGCAAAACATGGGGGAAAAAGGGGCCAGAACAGCCCCTCAAAATAGGAATTTCACCGGTTTCAGATTTTTTTCTTCGGTTGTGACCAAAAACCTATAATCCTACCAAATTTCAAGTTTCTAGCACATCTGGAAGTGCCTCATAATTTTGTATCCTCCTATATCTATAATATATAGATGCTTCTTATACATGATATATTATATATATATATATATATGAGGATACAAAATTATGAGGCACTTCCAGATGTGCCAGAAACTTGAAATTTGGTAGGATTATAGGTTTTTGGTTACAACCGGAGGAAAAAATCCGAAACTGTCGAAATTACTATTTTGAAGGGCTATTTTGGCCCCTTTTTGCCCCATTTTTTGCCCATAAGAAAACGTAAATTGGTGTAGAGGTTTTTATATTTGCATTTTTAAATTACCTCCCGTCAAGATACAAACTCGAGACTTAAACTGTCGGATAGGATATTAATTGTAGTTTCTTATTTTTGAAGACGGGATGCAAATCCGAGTAGAATTAACGTAAATTTATAGTTTTTATCTCAAAAAAGTAGTAATTTTTCTGGGTCTTACAATAGGTTTCCTTGGTAACAAGCTGTATCCTTTCATATGGGTAAGCTTTTAATGGGAATCAGAGGCTTATATTTTAATGCTGTTAATGTTAAACTACATCTAATGAATGAAATCCAATATTGACATAATCCTGATTTTTGGGGCTGTTTTGCACCATTATTGCCCAATTCGAGAACAAAAAAGGCGATGCCGCTGCGTTGGAACCAGAAACTTCAAATTTGGCACGGTTATAGAAATTTCATTGCAACCTAAGATAAAATTATAAAATTACTAAAATTCTCATTTTTAAGGGGCGGCTTTGCCGCTTTTCGGCCCCATGCAAGAACAAAAAATGCGAGGCAGCTGCATAGGACCTAGAGACTTGAAATTTGGCACGATTATAGGATTTTCATAGCAAACTAAGACAAAATTGTAAAATTGCAAACATTCCAATTTTTAATGTGTGGTTTTGCCCCTTTTCGGCCCCATACGAGTGTGATAATTATAAGGCACTTCTTAATGAGATACAAACTTGAAATTTGGCAGAATTATGGGTTTTTAGTTACAACAGATGGAAAAAATCTGAGTGTAATAACTCATAATGTTAGTGGCTGTTTTGCTCCATTATTGCCCTATACAAGGATTAAAATTATAAGGCACTTCTAAGTGAGCAACTAACTCCAAATTTGACATGGTTATATGATTATGTACAACATCGATTGGGTATAATTTGAATTTGCAAAAAGGCTAAAATTTGAAAATGCTTGCAGAATGTAAGCGCATATTAACTAGTATATATATACTCGTTAATTGTGCTTGCATTCTGCAAGCATTTTCTCTCACCTTAAAGTAAAAATAAAAGCTGAAAAATAATTTTCAACGCTTAAGGTTGCATCTTGGCTCCGAATTACATGTTCTTCTGTTTTGAAAATATTGGGGTAAAAACAACCCCTAAATTTATAACTATGAAACCTTTATAGGTTATTATCATTTGTTACAAATACCTCACATTTATGCAAAATTTCTTCAATGTAGCACCTCTAGAACTGCATTTATATGAATTTAATTGTTTAAATTTTATTAATTTTTAACAGCCACAGCAATAAATATTTCTAAAATTTTCAATGTTATTTACCACCGGGACATTATTTCCTAACACTTAAAATTTTCAGCTTCCTGGATGTAGAGAAAGTACATGAACATTATTCAATTTGTTAAACATTTGAGAATTTATTACGGCCGAACGAATAAAAATTGTCATATTTCTATATTCGTGTTTTTATTATATGGCAAATTCTTCCTCTTGAAAAAATTTCAGCTTCATAGCCCATTTGAAAGTACCTAAACCATGAAATGTTAATAAAATTGTTCATAATTTTTTACGGCCAAGAAACTAAACATTGTTGCAATTTAGCATTTATTCCTGCAATAATTTTTTTTGTTTCACCTGTGTATTAAATTTCAGCTCTCCAACTATAGTAGTTTGGGCCAGACATTAGTATCCTCCTATCATTCTATATCGACTCTTCTTACAGAGGATAAACGATATACGATACTAGTGAACATGTGCTTGCATTCTGCAAGCATTTTCTCTAACCTTAAAGTAAAAATAAAAGCCTAAAAATTACTTTCAATGCATAAGTTCGCATCTCGGCTCCGAATTACGTGTTTTTCTGTTTCGAAAATATTGGGGTATAAACATCCCCAAAAATTTATAATTATAGAACTTTTATAGGTTTTCAGCATTTGTTACAAATACCTCATATTTATGCAAAATGTCGTCAATGTAGCACCTCTAGAAGTGCATTTATCTGAATTTCATTGTTTAAATTTTATTAATTTTTAACAGCCACGACAATATATATTTCTAAAATTTTCAATGTTCTTTACCACCGGAACATTATTTCCTAAATCTTTTAAAATTTGCAGCTTTCTGGATCTTAAGAAAGTACATAAACATTAGTCAATTTGTTTAACATTTGAGAATTTATTACGGCCGAACAAATAACAATTTTCAAATTTCTATACTCCCGTTTTCATTATTTGGCATATTCTACTCGTATAAAAAATTTCAGCTTCATAGCGCGTTTAGAAGTACCTATACCATGAAATGTTAGTAAAATTGTTTATAATTTTTACCTGCTAAGAAAATAAACGTCGCAATTTTCCAATTTTTCCTCTGATTATTTTTCTCGCCTATGTATTAAATTCCAGCTCTCCAGCTATTGTAGTTTGGGCCAGACATTACTATCCTCCTATATATATATATCCTATATCCTCTGTAAGAAGAGTTGATATAGAATGATATATCATGTGTAAAAAGCGTCTATATATTATAGATATATATATATATATATATATATATATATAGTAATCTTGTGCCGAAGAAGGGTGGATGCCCAAAAGCTCCAAGCAAAAGCCTTCCTCTATTATTATGGATGTCCACAACACCAAGTGTCCACTGGCTCCCTCCTATCCCTCTCAACTACTAGTTGCAATCCTATATATACATATATATATGCAGAGCAACTAGTTGTTGAAGGAAACCCAGTGAGCACTTACCGGAAGGAGAGCCGCTGGGGTGTTGGAGACACTGGACAATGCTTCCACCTCCCAACTCCGTCAATGGGAACTGGCCCATATCTAAATGTTAAACTCTTTCTCTTCTCCCGACCTCAATCTCCGTTAATATTCTTTCCACCCTCTCTTTTCCCTCCCCCCCACCCCCTCTGCATTCTCCAATCCCTGACCTTTCCACGCTCCCTTCCCTTCCACCCCCACACCTTTACCCCATTATCACTGCCATATCAGTTGTCTCTCTTTTGTGCCGATGAAGGGATCATCCCGAAAACTCCAATAACTTCTACAAATGTCTCTCTCTAACACCCCAGTGGTTCTCCTTCCGGTAAGTGCTCACTGGGTTTCCTTCAACACCTAGTTGCCTTAAATATCCTCATTTATCTTTCCTCTTCCGTAGTATATATATATATATATATATTTTTTTTTCTACGTTAGCCTCACCAGTAACCCCAACATGAGAATGAACGGCCACCGGAACAGCATAAGCCTCAAACGTCCCCTTCTGGTGGTCTCTCAAGCTAACTTACACAATGTAAGCTTTAATAATTGCTACATTGTAACCGCCCCTAAAAATTACAATATTAAGAATTTTATATTTTTTCCAATGTTTGTAGCTCATGTGGAAGTGCCTCATAATTTGTATCCTCCTATATTCTATCTAAGAAATGTCCACATGATATAGATATACACATACTATATTAACTGCAAGTGGTAAGCATTCCTTCATGAATCGCTCCAATAATCTTATATATCTATAAAATAAAGTGTTTGTATGTCTTTTTACAGCTCAGCAACTACAGCATGTAGAAACAAGAGAAATGTATCATTTTAACCGGAATAACGAGTACAGTGGTGTAATAAGGCTTTTATATCGATTTGATTGACCTTTCTAATTTTAAAAAATATTTTCTTTTTATTTGAATAACATAGGGACGAGTGCAGCAAAGTTTTCATTTGAATTTCAAAATTACTTAGAAATATGGTACGAACTTGAGTCTTGAATGGTTCTATGAAGAAAAGAAAGTTTATTTTTACTGAAGACAATACGAATCCTGATCAAATTAGCATGAAAATGCATTTAGAATCAATAAAATACGTGATTTTATCAGTTTTATTACAATACCCATTATAAGCTACCATGACAATTCCCATTGTCGCCGAAATTGAGAGTCCAATGCAGTTATATTGGAAATTTTTTAACAATATCGTTTTTCAATTTCTGTATGCGATTTTACTTTGTTTACATGACAACCTAATATTTGTTCATTATAATTGAAATATTACTAATAAATAGTTTTTAATGATATTTTCGTGTGGCATAGTTCTCCAAAGCAAGATGTTTTTAAAACTATGCAACTTAAATAATAAGACGTAGACTTTCCACAAATTGTGATTGGATAAATCGTTTCATTGTTTCCAAAGTATTGTTGATGTAAACAATTTTCTTGTAACAGCACTCTGCAGAACTCGTGGATGAAGGAATCGAGCAAGGGTCTGAGGGTAATATTCATTCTGTGATTCTTAAACATTCTCTATTTACTTTTTTGTCTTTTGTTAAATTTAATCATTTCGTAAGTTCCTTTATTTTTTGTTGATTATTGTGGTCTTGCTGGCTTTACTTACAGTTTTCGTCTTGAAGAAATAGTCACGAAACTTCGCATAGGTACATAATTTTATCCTGCAGGTAACATAGGCTATATGGATGGCGATAAAAATTGCGAAGAAAGAAACACAAAGTGTGGCATAGAGTTCTCCAAAGCAAACTGTTTTTAAAACTACGTAACTTAAATAATTAGAAGTAGATTTTCCACAAACTATGATTTTCAAACCTTTGAAGATATCATCACAAAACTTTGTATAGGTATATAATTTTATCCTGAGGATAACATAGGCTAAATGGCGATAAAAAATTTGGAGGGGGGGTGCTTAATTCAATAATTATTTTCCCATAAGTTTACATGTAATTTTCGATTTTTCAGAGTGCAAGATTTTCTTCTTTCATTCATCTGAATAGGTAATTGCAAACAGATTTTCTTCATTTTTGCTTTATTCGACAGTTAAAACTGTGTACTACCATATTCTTACAATGTTTACATGTTACACGGTGGAAGTTTTAGATTCAATAAATCCATTGAAATTCAACGAGCAGTTCTGCTAGTATACTATGTAAAACACTTCAACTTAGCAGAAATTATTGAGTAGTTTACAAGCACAGCAATGGTTTGAGTTAGATGAGATAAAATTTTTTAACTGAACAAGTCAATATAGCCATGAAAATTAGAATTATTGGATAAGACGAGCAAATGGACTACTTTGTTGTTAGAGCCACTTTTGTCAAGTAATATTTTATTTTTTGTTACAAAAAAGTTGATTGCTGAAATTTAAAAAAATGTGCAGGAATACGGATGTACAATGTACGTCCATATAATCACTATGTGCGCATTTTCTAGCAAATCAGTCTCTTGGGTTATTATCACTACAAGTTTAAATTGCAACACTATTTATCTTGAACCACAGAGAAATAGATCAGCATAATCAGCATTCAGAAAATTCGAGCACTTATGCATTAAGGAATTTCTTAATTTCACTTCAGAAAAAGCTAATTACATGTCTATGAATCAATAGGGAGGACCTAGCTATTGAATTCTCAACATTAAGTGCCATCAGTTACTGATAGGTTCACTTAGTAATATGTAATTAATACCTGGATCAGCTCGGACAGTTCTTCAAATATATCACTTTGCCTGGAACTGGGAGAAAACACTCGATCAAATGAAAAGGAGCTCTTGATTCTCTTAGGACCTGTAAGACAAAATTTAAAGTATCACAAAACAAAACAAGTTTTGAATATTATAATAATATTAACAACTTCCCTGACATGCTTTAGTTAACTCGTGCAGAAGTAAAGAAAATTCAGGCAAGCCCAAGTATACTCAGGCCAGGCTTTTTTTCCTTTCTCATATACGAAGTACATTGAGAAAGTATTGTAATCACGAAAAAATTCGACCTCGAGATTTTGATGTTTTGTTAATTGTTAATGAAGCAAATCAATATGAAATTCAGTCTCTGCATGAGAAACCAACCTACTAGTATAATAAACGACCACAAGCCAGATTTTTCTTCTAATTGAATGAACCTTTCCCTTTTTCAGGGAATATATTGAATCCATCGTAATCTTCCTCTTTAGCATAAAACACTGTCGTTGATTGTGATATCACCTTCTGGTGTACACAATGTTTCAAACCATGAAAAACTGTTCGGTATTGCTGGCTTTCTGCACTGTATGACTTATTTTCAATAAAATGCAAATACTGCTGAATTCCCACAAAGCTTCAGTAAAACATGGTCTATCCAAAAAAATTAGGTAAAAGTGTTGGTCTTCTTGACTAATAAAATTCCTGATCAGGCTTTCTAATGACACAGTAATATCATAATTACAAAGAAAACACTAATTTCAGGACCGGTGGTGGTACAATACTGTTTTTCTGCAATATTTGAGGATATATCTATAATATATAGATGCTTCTTACACATGATATATTATATATATATATATGAGGATACAAAATTATGAGGCACTTCCAGATGTGCCAGAAACTTGAAATTTGGTAGGATTATAGGTTTTTGGTTACAACCGGAGGAAAAAATCCGAAACTGTCGAAATTACTATTTTGAAGGGCTATTTTGGCCCCTTTTTGCCCATAAGAAAACATGTAAATTGGTGTAGAGGTTTTTATATTTGCATTTTAAAATTACCTCCCGTCAAGATACAAACTCGAGACTTAAACTGTCGGATAGGATATAAATTGTAGTCTCTTATTTTTGAAGACGGAATGCAAATCCGAGTAGAATTAACGTAAATTTATAGTTATTATCTCAAAAAAGTAGTAATTTTTCTGGGTCTTACAATAGGTTTCCTTGGTAACAAGCTCTATCCTTTCATATGGATAAGCTTTTAATGGGAATCAGAGGCTTATATTTTAATGCTGTTAATGTTAAACTACACCTAATGAAGGAAATCCGATATTGATATAATCCTCATTTTTGGGGCTGTTTTGCCCCATTCGAGAACAAAAAAGGCGATGCAACTGCATAGGACCCAGAGACTTGAAATTTGGCACGGTTATAGAAATTTCATTGCAACCTAAGATAAAATTACAAAAATTCTCATTTTTAAAGGGCGGTTTTGCCCCTTTTCGAACCATGCGAGAACAAAAAATGCGAGGCAGCTGCATAGGACCTAGAGACTTGAAATTTGGCACGATTACAGAATTTTCATGGCAAACTAAGATAAAATTGTAAAATTGCAAAAATTCCTATTTTTAATGTGTGGTTTTGCCCTTTTTCGGCCCCATACGAATGTGATAATTATAAGGCACTTCTTAATGAGATACAAACTTGAAATTTGTCAGAATTATCGGTTTTCAGTTACAACAGATGGAAAAAATCTGAGAGTGTAATAACTCATAATGTTAGTGGCTGTTTTGCTCCATTATTGACCTATACGAGGATTAAAATTATAAGGCACTTCTAAATGAGCAACAAACTCCAAATTTGACAAGGTTATATGATTATGTACAACATCGATTGGGTATAATTTGAATTTGCGAAAAGGCTAAAATTTGAAAATGCTTGCAGAATGCAAGCACATATTAACTAGTATCTATAATATATAGATGCTTCTTACACACGATATATCATATATATAGGAGGATACAAAATTATGAGGCACTTCCAGATGTGCTAGAAACTTGAAATTTGGTAGGATTATAGGTTTTTTGTCACAACCGAAGGAAAAAATCCGAAACTGTCGAAATTACTATTTTGAAGGGCTATTTTGGCCCCTTTTTGCCCATAAGAAAGCATGTAAATTGGTGCAGAGGTTTTTATATTTGCATTTTAAAATTACTTCCCATCGAGATACGAAGGCTTTAACTATCGGATAGGATATAAATTGTAGTTTCTTATTTTTGAAGACAGAATTCAAATCAGAGTAGAATTAGTGTAAATTTATAGTTTTTATCGCAAAAAAGTGGTAATTTTTCTGGGTCTAACAATAGGCTTCCTAGGCAACAGTCTTAATGCTTTCATATGGGTAAGCTTTTAATGGGAATCAGAGGCTTATATTTTAATGCCTTTAATGTTAAACTATGCCTAATGGAGGAAATCCTATATTGTAATAATCCTGATTTTTGGAGCTCTTTTGCCTCAGTATTGCTCCATACGACTACAGAAATGATGAGGCAGCTCCATATAACCCAGAGACTTGAAATTTGGCCTGGTTATAAAACATTTATTGCAACCGAAGATAAAATAAAACTGCGAAAATTCCAAATTTTAAGGGCGGTTTTGCCCTATTTATGACCCATACCAGTGTGAAAATAATACGGCAATTCTTAATGAGATGCAAACATGAAATTTTGCAAAATTATGGATTTTTAGTTACAACAGAAAGAAGAAATCCGACATCGTGAAAATTCCAAATCTTAGCAACTGTATTGCCACATAATTGTCCTATTAAACGAGTAAAATTATAATGCACTTCTAAATGAGTTACAAAGTTGAAATTTGATACGGATATATGATTTTGCACAAAATTGATTGGGAATAATCTGAAATTGTAAAAAGGCTAAACATCAAAAATGCTTGCAGAATGCAAGCATACATTAACTAGTATATATATATATAGAGAGAGAGAGAGAGAGAGTAGGATATAAATTATGAGGCACTTCCAGATGAGCTAGAAACTTGAAATTAGGCACGATTATAGGATTATGGTCAAAACCAATGTGAAAAGTCCAAAATTGTTAAAATTCCAATTTTTAGGGTCTGTTTTTGACCCATAGAAAAAGTATGTAAATCTGTGCAGAGGTTTATATATTTGCTTTTTGAATTAATTTCCCGTCAAGATTCAAATTCAAGACTTGAACTATCAGAAAGCTAAAAGACGGTAATTTCATATTTTTAAAGACATGCAGTTTACTGCATATCTCTACGACAAACGGCTTTTGAGATACAGGGAAGACGGATGGACACTTCCAAATTATATACAGGCGACTCTCCAAGATTCGACGGGGATGCATTCCTGAAAACATGGTCGAACTTCGAACAGTTGAATGTCAAATCAGCATAAATTCAAACAATCAGAGCAGAAATAACGATGTCTAGACTGAAACTAAACCTCTCGTGGTCGGGCAAGCCGAAAATTACTTCGCGTAAACTAGTTTCTAATTCGACCGATTGAGTAGTTGGGTTGATTCGACCGATCAAATTCTCGATTTGGTCGAATCTCTTAACTGTCGAATCTCGGGAGTCGCCTGTATAGGATTTTTGGCCAAAAATTGAAAAGGCATCAGGGAAGCGGATAATTGACTTTCTCCTCCATAGCATGTAAAACAAATTTAAATTTCTAATTCTTCAGTACACATTGTCAACAATACCTTTTATTACATCCAATGAATTTTCGTCATTGAAAGCTAAATGTTCCACTGATTTCTGATCAGACGTTTCACTGGAAAGTAGAGGCCGAACTCTGCAAAATACTCTAATATTTCCCTGAAATATTGCAATTATTCATTTAATAAATAGTATATTGATAACTTCCTAAATCTTGCTAGTATTATTTTATAAGTAATGATGAAAGTTAAAGAATCTATGAACAAAGTCAGAACTAAAACTGTAAACCCACAGAATTAAAGGTATGATACATATTTCAAATGCAAATATTCTTAAAATAAAGATGAAAAATACCCCTGATTAAAGAGGCTGAGAGTTTTAACCTTCAGTTCCATGATTCTGTTGTTTAACACCTTTCGTTTCTCCTCTTGGTGTCTCATGCTTTCTTGAAGAACTGCACATTCCTTCTCATAGTATTTTAGAGAAGCCTCTTTCTCAATTAGGATACTCTGTTGGCTTGAGAGGGTTGCTTCTTTCTCACAATATGCTGCCCTTAAACCAACCATCTCCTCACGAAATAAACTCAATTTTCCCTCCTTTATGGCTAGGGTGTGGGTCGCATTTTGCAAAGCTAACGCAGTGTCCTTGTAAAGTTTATCGCATTCAGCATACTGAATCTTTAACAGCTCCAAATTTTGTACATGGTCTAACAGCTGCCTCTTTGTAGAATCCAGGGTTGCAGTCTTAGCACTGAAGAAGGCATTATTTCCATTCATTATAATGAGGAGGATACATTACATAGATACAAGATTTAAATTTACAAAAAACAAATACAAACTTTATTTCTGCTTCTAAAACAATATTTTGATTTTTCAACTCTTCAAGTTTTTGTCGCTGGATACTTGTCACCAAGGTAAGCTCAGCAACTTTTTCTTTAAGCTTAATTATATTTTCTTCTGCATGCACGAGTTTACCTTTTATATCCCATGATGCAATTTTTGGCTTAGCTAAAATATCAAGTATTGGATACACAGAAAATCAGCACATCTAACTTCTATTCCAAATGATTTTAGTTATCTAGAAAATTTTTCTACAAAGCGGAATTTACGAATATACAAAGGATACAATAGCATACTATAGAACTGAAAACAGGAAATCTATCAATTAAAGATAAATTATGATTATATTTCTATAAATTAAAAGATAAATTGCCATCAACTTAAAATAAATTCCAGATTTTTTATCCTGAGAATTTAATTTTGAAATTTTAAATATGGGGAAAAAATGACATGAAATATTTACATGCTTGGTTGAGAGGCGGCGCCATTGCTTGTTTCTTCTTTTTAGAAGCTTCATCTCGCATAGTATTTGCGGGCCGTTTCAAAGATTGACCTGCATTTGATCTAATACTGTTGCTGCCTTCAAGTGGCATACGAATACGGTCAATTTTGGATACTGAAGAACTTTTGTTTGAACTATATAAGGTCCTTCCAATTACAGCTTTTTCTCCTGCATAAGCAAATAAAAATTTAGAAAAATACTCAAGGCATGAATAAAAGTGAACTGAATATTCCAATACCCGAGGGTGTTTGACCAACAGCTCCTGGTATTGCTGATAGCGAAATTGACCGTCGAATACGTGAGGTACTCATGTTGACTTTCGGTATTCTTGAGCGGTTAGCTGCGAAATGTGTAAGTAGTCAAATTCAATAAATAAAATTGAAGATAGATTTATGGCTTCAATTTATTAACACTTAATTCACTAGTATAGATGCACTATATATTATTTAGAAAGGATTCACACTTACCAGGTGTAATATTTTCCATGTTTTACACCGAAAACCACAACTTTTACTGTAGTCAGCCTCGTCTTAACCGCCCTTAACCGTTGAAGGGGCTTAAAACAAATTCAAACAAACCAATCACGCAACAAAACAAGCGAAAATACGCTCTCAGTGGGCATTTCCAAAACTAGTTCAGTATTGGAAGTAGGGTTGCCAACTATTAGATTTTCATGAACCGGGGAGTTGTTACAGGTTGCCTATAAGATATTCATGAACCGGAGTTTGCTTGAAGCCTGGATATTTTAGAAGAAATTCAAGAGGATTTAAATGTAATGGTAAATATATTCAATAATCTGAAAGGCACTCATGATTTTAGGACATATGATTAAAAATCGTTTATTTTTTTAAATATTGTTAATTAACAAAATTGTAATAGCATCGTCAATTTAAATTTTTTGTATAAAACAAAATACAATGGAAATTAAAGTGCAAACTATCTTAATTGGAACCATTTATAAAAAAGGTTTGTAAGAGAGGGACCTACTTTCAACGCAATGACACACAGCGACAGTGCTGCCACCATCGGTACTTATAACCTCGAATATTGGCAACACTGGGCTTTAGCAGCGCTCCTATATTTTTTGACGTACTACGTATTCGCTGGAAATTTCGTTCAAGAAATCTGCGCGATCGTCTTGAGTCTTGAGTCTTCCGTGGTCTGACGTTTAGATAAGCGGCAAATGTGACGGTTGTATAGGTTAACTTTTAAAATTCCGGAAAAGTGTAATGAAATCTCTTGGCGTTTGATTTTTAAATCTATTTTTGCGAAGGATATATTGATTGAGTTTAATATAGTATTTTGTTATTAAAATGGATATTTCGATAACCTCACAATTATTTCAATGGATAACTGGAGAAATGTCATTTTGTCCGAATAAATACAATGGTTCGACTTTCATTCCCTTGGAATGTAGTGATCTAGAACTGTAAGTGGATTCCTAGAATATAATCTTAAATAACAATGGAGTCCTCTCTTAGTATTTAACCAATACCTCAATTTCAGTATAGTACAAGGTCATGGAGAACATTTGTGGAAGCATATGATGAAACACGTTCATTCGATGAGGAAGGTCGAGTGTATCCGAAAGAATATTTTAATAAGTAGATTTAAACGGCAGAGTACATTCAAAGAAATTTCAAAGGTAATTTTATTCATTATAAGTGTATCCTACCACATATTTATCATATTAAAGTTAATGTACTTTCAGAGTGACTACGTAGGAAAGAAGATAAATGCGTTACAAGAACTGAAAAACATTCGAGGTGCACTTCGTAAAACTAGAGAAGATAAACAGGAAACCGAGGCTCGTGTTCTTCGGATGAATAGTTCTTTGAAAATCGCAAGTATGTTTTATTGTAAATTTATTTTATTCCAATTTTTATTGGTTTAAATGAAGAATCTTTTCATTCTCTTAAATTAACCCTCTACTGGTGAGGTGATTTATTTATTGCATTCCTGGTGAGGTCTAAAACGACCCCATTAATTAAATGATGTTTAAATAATATTAATGATATTTAAAAAAAATGTAAATGACCAAATCTCTCTGTAGGATAAGAATGGACACTTTTTGTTTAAAAAACTTGGCCAGATTTCATTTGGAGCCTGGAAATTTTAATTTTATATTTATTAAAATTTAATCACCATCTTGGATATTAAAAAAGTAATTCTTAAACAAAAGAAAACAATGAACTCCAATTTTGTTTTCGAGTAATTTACTATAAAGCCAATGCAATAAATAATTGATCCCTCAGATTTTATTTTTGTAAGGGTAAAATTGCAAGCAGGGAACATGAGGCTGAATATATAAAGTGATAAACATACCAAAAGTAAGAACAAATTTATTTGGGTGTCATTGTTTCTTTTCTGCTAATTGACTTGTCCTATACTTGTATTAACCCTTCCGTGACTGTGCCTCTAAAAGTTCCATGAGTGGCTGTGTGGGGGTACATTGGGTACCCCAGGGTGGTTTTCCAAAATATTACTACTTGTTATAAACTTTTGTTCTTTTTTGAATGTTTTTAGTGTCTACAATATATTAGTTGTATTCCGTCACATTTTTGCAAATATTTCCGTTATTTCTGCTATGTAATACTACCAGGTTCTTGCTACATTAGCCTGGAAAATATGGGTGTTAGTATTTATATTTATCTTTTCAAGAAATCATAAGTAAATGAACACTTAAATTTGAATTTTACAATCATTATCATTTATTCATATATTGCGTTCATTATTCATAACTGTACAAACATTTAAACTTTTGAAATAAATTCGTTAGTTATCTTTACATTCAGGGCATAATACTTGTTTTCTTTCCTCCCTATGTAAACTGCACACTGCTTTACCACAATCTGTACAAAACAATTTCATCTTTCTGTCTCGTTTTCTTGGACAAAAACAACAACGCGTTGTGCTACTGGAGATATTTCGGGCATTCTCACGTCTTTCACTTTCATTTGAAGGTTGACATTCTTTCAAAAACATCTATTTCCGACTTCACAGGCAAATGATAATTTTGGCTTTTATTTTTTCTGCGTAATACATTGTCTTTAGCAAGTCCAACTGAAATTTTCTTCTTCGGCCACGGTCATTTACTTTCCATTCAGGATATTTCTTTGACCAAATTATGTAGGCATTTAGGGCTGCCATATCAATAATTTCCATGAACATTCGTAGACAGGAATTGACATACCATATATGACTAAATGCTACCGTGACGGGCGTGAGCGCCTATGCGGGATAACTTAGGTACCCCACCTCAGTAATTACGAATTTTAGAAGACAATTGGGATTTGAAGTGAGTAGCGTCACCTTAAAATTTAAGCCAAAAGATTTTTATACGATTACCTGGAGGATGGAAATAATAGACAAAAGAATGAAAATTTTATTCAAGAAAATTATGTCTTGGGATAACTCAGTTACCCCGCACAGTCACGGAAGGGTTAAACATGTCTTTGGTTAAAATAAAATAATTATATTATTATTATTTAGTTTAATGATGTACATATAGAAAATTGTTAACAGCAGTGTTTGCTTGTATATCATCATCATTACCATCATCTGGAATTGACTCTCCATTTTCCTCACCTGACTGTTACGATTTAGATTATCAAGTATAAAATCTGGGTCGTCTTTGTCATCAAGACCACTATCAGAATCATTCAAAAGGTCTCTAACAACACCTTAAATTTACATCGTTGGTTTGTACCAAGCACTGTTCCTGAGACATTGTTAATACCCTAAAACAGAAAATCAAAAACCTAAAATGAAAGTTAAAATGGTATTGAAGCGCTCAAGGTTATAGATGGCAGCGCTATCAAGAAATTATAACAAGCAGTACTCAAGGGGTCGCTAACAACCCCATATCATCAGTAGAGGGTTAAACCCAGAACAAGAAGTCATTTTTTTTAAATTGGATTTAGAAATGTGAATATTTTGTCATGTTGTATATACATACTACCTTTTTCAGAATGTAAGAATCATTATCAATTAAGCATGACTGAGGATGCTGAAAGGAGATTAATTCTGCTTACAATGGCTGGGGAAGCAGCTCAAATAAAGGTGAATATTATGAAATTTATGTTAGGTATATAAGGAGTTCATCTATCCAGAAATTACTCAATTAGCTGGGTTGAAATTAATCTGCTATAACTCTCAGAGAACTATTTTCACAATTCAGTTTTGTTATGTGGAGTTGAAGGCAACCTTAACTCTTAGTTGATATTGTGTATCTGAAAATTCCACAAAGAAAATTAATAACGAAGCCATCGATAAATGGCAATACTGAGGTATTTGTTGTTTACAGTCCCTTCCTAAAACTCACTGAAGAGCACACTCTTCAATTTTCATATTTCTATTCCAGCTTGAGTGAGAGCAATACATATGTTGTTTTACTTGTTAGTTTCTCAACTGGTGGTTAGCCATAGAAGGGCTTGAAGTGGGCTGTCAACATTTTGAAAAAATTAAGACTGGTTAACAACATTTATTAACAAAAGTCACAAAAGTATAGCAATAACTTAATATTTTATAAAAAGCAAACAATAAATAACTGATGTAAGTTTTAATAAATTGCTTTGTTTATTTAAATATACTGCTGCTTTTAGTCAGTATAGAATTTCTCCTGTTTATACGTGTATTGATACATAGATGGACCATGCAACATTTCTTGTAGTTTAATCATGACATGGATACTTTCCTGTAGCTTAAGTGGGCTGTGTTACCAAAAAGGCCTATCTCAAGTCGCTTCGTAACTTATCAAGGATCTCAGCTAATGTCATAACTTTGCTGCTTTTCTTTGCCTCACTACCACTTGAAGATGCTTTACGTTTTGATTCCATACTAAGGGTTATTACAAAAAAATTGCAAAAAGTGGCACTGAACTTAATGCAGTCACAGCTTACACGAAACTGAGGAAGAGGAGAGAGCAGCACTCACCAAACAAATGAAAACATTTATACTTTGTTTTATATGAGTTCTATGAAAATGGCAACAATTGTTGCAGAGATTTTTAGTTTACTAATCGGCAATTTAACCACTCATCTGGGTATGCTGTGTATAGACGTCATGGCCGGATGCACCGGTGTTGGGTATGCCGTCTATAGACATCATGGCATTTTTCATGCTGATTGCTATGGGTATGCTGTGATTTTCCATCCCATAGCATCTCGCACTTATAGCTGGGTTCTTCTAGTTCGTCCTACCTAACACATGGCCTTGTCTTCCTTTTTCTTTGAGGAGCAGGTCTTCATAAGGGAGTTCTGTGTGTGCTTTGCGGGTTGCATTTCCGTGATCGCCACTTCTTCAATGACCGTTTATGACACTTGGGGTTTTTTCACACTCCCTTGCGAAAACTCACACTTTTCTCTGCATGCACTTTTGTCTCAAGGGTAATCCTGCTATTTATGAATGTTTTTCCTGCTAGTAATCCTAACGGTACATGTGAAAAACAGATGTATATGGAGAGTTCAGTTTGCTTCTGAGATTTGAAAGAGACGTTTTGTTTCTAAGAGAAGCATTTTTATCAGTTACGCTGTTTTATATTTGCGGAAACTGGGTGATATTTAACTTTATTTATTTAATTACCCACTGAGACTTGAAAAATAAAATTACCCAGTTGAGTGGTTAAAGGGCACCCGAGTACCGTTTATAAAGTTGTAGAGCATGCATACTGTTCCGTGTTTGGAGTACCGTGCATATTTGAATTTTCCACGTTCAGCAGATAATTGATTGCATTTATTTTTTAGCGTATTAGCAAATCTGCACTGGAAGAACGCGTTGGAGGAGGGTTTGCTGTATTTTAAATGACCGCCATTTTGTTTCAAGATATCAATAGAAAACGAAAATTTTCCTAAGGTTATTCACCTGATGATGGTGATAATTCATTGAAACCAGTTGTGAAAATGGAGAGAACCATTAAATCTGACAGAGCTGCAGCTTTTGTTAACTCTACATAAGAAACTCTATTAAGACCTAAAAAAAATCTGAGGCCAACACGACTTTCTCCATATTTGGGGTATAGATATTTAAATTATTATGAATAGCATTATAAGGCAAAATTATTATTTCGTATCGTAAAAGAATACAGTCATCCTTATTGCCGTAAATTATATTTTGAATATGTTTACAGAATTCACCGCTACATGGTGGCGGCGCTGTATACTGGAAATTACAAATAAGTTAAATATCTCCAAAATGGGTGGTTCTTCGAAAATTTGTTTCAAACAAAAGTTGGAAGAAATATTATTCTCTACAACTTTGGTCCTGATGAAGATTACCAATAACGACGTTCATAAGGAGATATTTGACGGAAACTGAAAGAACCTATTATTTATAAATAATTCCTAAACAATAACTGCTATGGAAAATTGTTTGAAATGAAATTTGTAGGAAATTACATTCTCTATAACCTTTGTAAAGAATTGTATGTACAATAATGATGTTTTAATGGAGAAATATCGCAAAAAAGAATCGGGTTTGGAATTAACCTCTACTTTCCGGTAACTGGTATTGTCCAAATACTAATGTTCTTTGTGCTCATGCTAAAGTGTTATATATGAAATTTAGTATTAATATGACAAGTACTTTTTGAGTTAGTGCCCACAATCACATCCATCCATCCACACACACACACACATCATTCCGAAAATAGTCTAAATGTGTTCTAGGGACCTCAAAACTTGTATTTCCGTTGAAATCTCAAAGTCGATTTTTTTTGTGATCACAATTCTTTCCCTATACTATGTATGGAGAAAGTAAAAATTCAAAACAGATGCTGATCACTGATATTTTTACTTTCTCCATATACGTAGTATAGAGAAAGTATTGTTTTCATGAAAAAAATCGACTTCGAGATTTCAACGGAAATACGTTTTGAGGTCCCTAGAACACCTTTAGACTATTTTCGGAATGATGTCTGTTTGTGTATGTGATTGTGGGCGCTCGAACTCGAAAGTACTTGCCATATCATTATATATAACACTTTGGTATAAGTACAAAGAATTGATTACTTTTTGGACAATACCGGTTAACCGGAAATCAAGGTTTATTCAAAACCAGATTTGGTTTTGGCGAAATATCTCCGTTAAAACATCATTATTGTATATACAATTCTATGCAAAGGTTATAGAGAATGTAATTTCCTACAACTTTCATTTCAAACAATTTTCCATAGCAGTTATTGTTTAGGAATTATTTAAAAATAATAGGTTCTTTCAGTTTCCGTCAAATATCTCCTTATGAACGTCGTTATTGGTAATCTTCTTGACGACCAAAGTTGTAGAGAATAATATTTCTTCCAAGTTTTGTTTGAAATAAATTTTCATAGAACCATCCATTTCGGAGATATTATGCTTATTCGTAAATTTCCAGTATACAGTGCCAGCACCATGTAGCGGTGAATTCTGTAAACATATTCAAAATATACCTTATTTACGGCAGTAAGGACGATTGTATTCTTTTATGATATGAAATAATAATTTTGCCTTATAATGCTATTCGTAATAATTTAAATATCTATACCCCAAATATGGAGAAAGTCATGTGTTGGCCACATCAGATTTTTTTTTAGTAAGGCAGGTTTAACAGTGTCCTTCCTGGATGATATACTCAAAGAGAAACCTCATCCTTTTAACCTCCTTCAAACACAATTATCGCCCTCATCACATCAGCTTTGTCATCATAATTTTGGTTCTGATTGAGCCTTATCCTTCTGTTGAATAATTTATCTTTAACGCGCTTGTTGAATATCCTTATTTGACTAGCTACCTGATTTTTTATACTTTCAAGTGCGTTTGTAAATCTAAATTTAGCAAATTAGGCTTAGTTTAGGTTCGAGTGAATTTTAAACTGCAAATAATTACAAGGTGAGATTGGAAAGGGAAAATATGTAGGATAACATATCGTATATGTTTTAGAATGGATTTTTGGATAAGATGGTGTTGATTCCAAAATAGTACTAGGAAACAGACAAGTAGCAAGAAGGGATAATACCAACCAAGATACTTGTAGTATGTGGTTTTCTTTATCAAATATGCTTCACAAATTATCCATAGTATTTTAAAATGTAAATATCAATGTTATTGATTAGCATTTATGGAATATTATCAGCTAGTTTTATTAATTGCACCTTAATCCAGTGAAGTTATTGATTTATAGACTACAAATTGTCTTATTTCACTCAAAAGGTTTTATATTTGTTTAAATGAGAACATTACACCAGTTATGGTATCTATAGAGTCAATAAAATATTTCTCTTTTCTCATTTTGCATTTATTTTTAGGAAATTGGTGGCTATCTTGAATATATTCTAAAAATTGACAGGAAATTTTATGGACTGCATACTTATTTTTTTAAATAGGTAATTTATTTCTATTTATGTAAAATAATGTAATATGTGATTTAATTTGATATTTTATTTATTACAGGCAGACTTATGCAATTCAACAGAAAATCTTTTCATTCTGGAAAGACAAGGAGTGCCTTCATCTGGTTTCTCCCTGCAACATCATCCACTTGCTGATTCTGTTGAGGATTTTAGAGATAGTATTCCAACTATTCATGATGTTTTGGAGGATCCCCTTGCTCCAAGAGATAATAGTGAATATATGGTGAATATCAGGCCCATCTTAAGGGGGTGGCTGGGTAGGCAGTCGCCTCGGGCCCCGCGCCTATGGGGGGCCCCGCGCCTATGAGGAACTCTAGTAGAGATTATGCTCGATAAATTCTGCCTCGAAAATTCTCGTTAAAATTTGTTATTTTATATTCTCGATTATCAAGAAAACCATTTTTTAAAAATAATTCGGTAATATTGCTTCTCAATGAATTCTCTGGAGAATCTCAATCTCCTCTTAGGAAACCACGCAAAAAGTCGATACAATGCATGAACTTGGGGATAGAGAAGTCGGCAGTGCGACCGCTTCGTCCAAGAATTAGGAGAAAGCAATGTCCCTGCCTCAAAGACAGACATGAGGGGGTCATTTCGCAAAATTCGGCCTTTGAAAACATCTGGCAGACATCAACATAAACCCCGACAACGCCGTTTCCCAGGCATTCTTTCTGAGATCTTGCCTGCTTTTCCATATCCTAATTCCTTTCGAGAAAGGGAAGACATGCTTCGCCACAATAAAATTCTTATCTTGCCTTCAACAAGGTCAATGCCACTTACAAAGTAAGAAGTGCCACCCAGCTTCGAGGCTCCCACCAGGAACCCCTGCAGACTCATTTCCCTTTACCTAACGGGATTGTCCACCGAAAAATAGTGCAGAATGCGCATAGCGGCACTTTATCCCGGATAGTAGAATTCAGAAGGGATATGCGAAAAACCGAGGGTGAGGGCACAGTTTTTCAGCCACATTCGGTTCAGTTTATTGCTTACAGCTCTGGTGGCATTTTGGAACTTAAGAAAATAGAGAAACGCATCTCCTCAGTTCTCCTAAAACTGTGGTAGAAGGAACATCAACTGTGAGAACGTTTTCTTGTGGCGTATGAATCTTATCTGCAAACAAAAGGGCACCTGGATTTATTAGACATTTTCATGAAGAACTTGACATTAACATAGAAGGTTATTGCACTCATTTATATTATTTAATATTTCAGTATGCGTAATCATGGGCCATTTAAATTAATTTAGAATGCTATCTTTGTTAAATAGTGAACCTTTTATTCTTTGGAAGTTTTGGACGTAGTCTGGGAATTGAGTTCAGCATTTTAGTTTTAAAGGTTAGTACCGATATCTCTTCATTATTGTAATATAATAATACGATACTCTTTTTATACGACTTTTAAAATAAAATTCGCGTATTTTATATTCATTAGTATCCCATCACGAAAAAATGAGTGCCTCCAGGGAGAGAGATATAGGAAGAAAATACAAGAGTGGTTCACAAAAAAGAAAAAGGGTGAAAGAAGTACAAGAACAATTGAAGAAACAAAACGGAACATTAAAAAAGTTCATCAAGACCTTTCCAGTGCTAAGTGAGGTCATATCGTGTAAAAGTGAAAGTAAAGCATTGATTTCTTCAGAAGTAGGAATCGAGGTGTCAACAAATAGTGACAGTGAACAGCAATTTGCCAAACACGTTAATTTCATTGTGACTCCATCACCGAGTACGCCATCCTTTTCTTCCCGTGATGTGAATAACGTTTCCATAAATATTAGTCACAGTCACCTTGCTGTAAGCTCTGAAAATTTTTATTTTACGTCAGACCCCGGTACATGGCCTACATTTATTACCCCTTCTCATAGGGATCTTTTATTAGAAATGGGTCCGAAGTACACTGAAGAAAAAATGAGGAATTATCCACGGAACTCAGAGCACAGATGTTTTTCTGACTACCATTTTTATAGGATTTTGAAAAATGGGGAAAAAGTGAGAAGGACATGGTTGGTTTATTCTGAAGAAAAAGATGTCGTCTTTTGTTTCTGCTGTAAACTGTTTCCATCATCAGAGTCAAAGTCGGCATTGGCGTCTGAGGGGTTTAGTCAATGGAAGAATGTAGGAAATAAGCTAAGTGAGCATGATAAATCTTTATCACATATGAGAAGCTTCCAAGAATGGCAGGAATATGTGCAGAGAAAACAGAAAGGGACTTTCATTGATAGCATAAACCAAGATTTATACCAAAAAGAAAAACAGCGTTGGCGTAATGTTTTGGAAAGAATTACTGAGATAATACTTTATCTAGCTCGCCATAACTTGCCTTTTCGCGGTAGTAGTAGTTCGTTATACTCTCCAAATAATGGGCATTTCTTAGGTCAGATAGAGCTGTTAGCTAAATTTGATCTGATCATCCAAGATCATTTACGACGATACCAGGAAAGTGAAATTAAAGATCACTATATGGGACCATTAATACAAAATGAAATAATACAAATTTTGGCTTCTGAAGTTAGAAATTCAATCATTCAAAAAGTTTTAAATGCCAAGTACTATTCTATTATTCTGGATTGTACTCCACAAAGAGCAAATGTCAGTAATTCTAAGAATAGTTCATATTGAAAACAGAAATGTAGAAGTAGTTGAACACTTCATAAACTTTCTTGAAGTCACAGATACTACAGGAAAAGGACTTAGCCAAGCTCTACTGAAAGAATTAGATGATATGGGAATTTCATTGAAATATTGCAGAGGGCAAGGGTATGGTAACGGTGCGAATATGAAAGGTCATGAACAAGGAGTTCAAGCACGAATTTTAAGTTTAAATTCTAAAGCTTTTTTCATGCCATGCGGAGCACACAACTTAAATTTGGTTCTTAGTGACATGGCTCATTCCTGTACCTGTCATTTTTTGGTATAATTCAAAGATTGTATACTTTATTCGCAGCTTCACCGGCAAGATGGAGTGTCTTAAAGAATTACACAGATATATCTCTAAAACCCTTGTCTAGCACTAGGTGGGAGTCCCGACTCGAAAGCATAAAAGCTGTACGCTTTCATTTACCAAAAATAAAAAATGCTTTAGTTGAGGTAGCTGAAGTTTGTAAAGATCCGAAGACAAAAAGCGAGGCAAATTCACTCCTTTCCCATGAATTAAACAGATTTGAATTTATCTTATCTGTTATTGTTTGGTATGACATATTACTAACTGTAAATAAAGTAAGTAAGGTTCTACAATCTGTTCAAATTCCGTTGGATATTGCAGTTAAACATCTGGATGCTTTGAAGTCATCATTAAATATATACAGAAATGAAGGGTTTAATCAAGCCGTATCAGTAGCCGAAAGAGTCGCCAATGATATGTCAATTGATATAGAGTTTTCTAAAAATGTAAAAAGGAGACATTCTGATTGCACAAGAGAGGACGATGCACAGGAAAACTCGGAGAGGTTTAGAACGGATTTCTTTCTGCGAGTGATAGACATGGCACTAACCTCTCTGTCGTGGCGTTTTGATCAGTACAGTGAATACATTTCTAGATTTGGTTTCATGAACAGCATAAGCCAAATTAAAAATTGGGATTTATCTAATTTACAGAGAGTCTGCTGCGATATAGAGAAAGTTTTGAAGGATGAAGGAAGTTCAGAGAGCGACATAGATGGAATTGAACTTAGTGAAGAGTTAAGAATGTTATCAACGGTTGTGCCAGAAGATCATAGTGTAATTGATATTTTGAAGTTCTTACACAAAAATAGATTGCAGGAAATATATCCAAACATAGAAATACTTTGTAGGATAATTCTTACAATGCCAGTGACAGTTGCATCAGCTGAAAGGTCGTTTTCAAAATTAAAATTAATAAAAAATTACTTACGATCGACGATGTCACAAGAGAGACTGAGTGGATTATCTCTTTTGTCAGTTGAATACGATGAGGTTGATAAGATTGAGAAATCAACAATAATCGACAGATTTGAACATATTAAAGCTAGAAAAGTAAACTTTTAAAATAGTAGTGGGCTGGTTATTATTTTGTTAATTTGTGTAACCTTTAACAATTACTGGTTTTTAAAATTTATGTATTTCTGAATAATACTAATAATTATACTGAAAAATAATAATAATAATACTGAATAATACTAATGTAAACTTGAAAACAAAAATAAAATTGTAAGTAAATGAAAAATTTGATTTTTCTGTGAAAAGTAGGGGCCCCGCGGAAACCCTCTCGTTCGGGGCCCCGCGGATCCTAGAGACGGCTCTGGTGAATATTTACTGTACATTAATAGTGAACTTTTGAATAGGCTGAAAAACAGAGAACTGGAAAACCCTTCTTAGCAAACGTTAATATTGTGTAAATTTCTATGTATTGTATCCATTACCATGTTCATAACTCAGTGTTACAAAATATTAAATTTAACTCCTTAGTAACATCCATATTTCTGTATAGACAAAGCTCAACTTTATATACAGGCAGTCCTCACACACAAGTGGTCCCTGAAAGTCGTAAGTCGAAGTGTCATAAGTCAAAGCACATTTCCCCATAAGAGCAATGTTAAAAATTTGGGTTGTTCCTATTCCAAGGGCTAGATAATGTTTTAATAAAATGACCCGTAATATTGCACTTAGCAAAGATAAAGATACATGTAACTTATTAAAGAATTAACAAATCTTTTTATTCTAATCAGGATACAATAATGATGTAAAAAAATCATCGAAAAGTAGATAGAAAAAATTACTGAAGGAATAAAGTACTGTAAATACCTGCATAATCTGCGATTTTTTATATACCCACATATAACGCGCACATTTTCCTAAAATTTTTGTCTCAGTCACAAATTTATCATTTAACTCACAAGGAGAGTAGGGAGGCTAGTACCCTCGGATTTTGTTCAAATTTCACATGGTGATAGCTGATGTGTTCCAATTTAACGTGTAACTTGTCGTTTGTGTGAATAGGCCTTGGTTGTCGAGATATCGCAGTTTGGAATTTTGGCCGATTTATGTGCGCGTGTTAAGACTCGTGAAAGTCAAGTCGCTAGGACAAGTCGGCCGTAGCTGAGTTGGTAAGGCATTGGGCTAGTAAGCCAGACGTCCAGAGTTCGAGTCCCGGTTGTGGAATTTTTCTTTTTTGATTTTTATCTTTTTTAATGCTAAAAAAATGTACAATTCCCATTATTAATTTATTACGACTGAAAAATTTAAATTGTACTATTTTTCTCGATTATAAGAATATATATTTTTATCTTATAGTTGCGATTCAGCAATCTTTTTAAATAAATTCTTACACTTTTTATTGCTACAAAATTATTTACATAATTATTTTGTATTATACATCAATACCTTATAAATTAATTATTCAGATTCTTCATTTGAAAAAATCTGTCATGCGTGCCGGCAAAGTGGGGGATGAAAATTGTCATAAAAACAAACAAAGCACAAATGCTTCTGGCACCAGGAACACACAACAAACGCAACATTTTCACATTCACATTTCCTCTTACGCAGGCTATTGGGGAAACAAACATTTACGTTCATAAAAACACTCCCTGTCATCGTTAATTTTGACGCAAACCACGCATATTTAATCATGTCTTCGAAAATGGGTGCACACAACTGGTGATGAATGATGGAGTGAATTTTCAATGCGTCGTCTCTCTCTCTTGTATTAATCTGACTATTCTGCATCTCACATGCTGGGAGAAATTTTTCCCGTAGTTATGGAAGTTGATCCAAGTACTTCGAAAATTGAAGATCCAGTAAAGATAATTCCGCCGGGTTGTACGCCTTTCTGCCAATCCTGCGACATCCATTTTTACAGGCAAATCAAAAATTTCATAAAGTGCCTGCAAAACAGTACGTACCACCATGTAGTGGTGAATTTTGTAAACATATTCAAAATATATGTAATTTACGGCAATAAGGACGACTGTATTCTTTTACGATACAAAAGGATATTTTTGCCTCATAATGCTGTTCATAATAATTGAAATATCTGTACCCCAAATATGGAGAAAGTCATGTGTTGGCCACATCAGATTTTTACAGTAATGATTAGTTTGTATGATTGCTGCTGTTGCTTTGTTCCATTGCATCAACTTGATAAAGTGATTGAGGATCTTGCAGACAACTTGCCAGTGGAATTGCAATCTCTTCTGAACTGGCTCGACGTTAATTACGAGCTGCTACCCAAAAGTATCTGAAAAAAAAGTAGACTTGTGCAAAGTCCTAATCGCCACCGTTCCCTTCAAAGTATTCCCTTTGGGAGCGTACACAACGATCCCAACGTTTCTGCCATGATCGGAAGCTGTCTTGGAAGTCCTTTTTTGTCAGCGTCTTCAGCACCTCCTGCGATTCGGACTGGATCTCTACGGTGTCAAATCTTCGCCCCTTCAACTTGATTTTCATCTTGGGGAAGAGAAAGAAGTCACAGAGGGCTAAATCAGGCAAGTAAGGGGGGTGGGGGACGGCCGCCATGTTTTTGGAGGCCAAAAACTGCTGCACAGCCAGAGCGGTGTGTGCGGGCACATTGTCATGATGGAGCATCCGTTGTTCCTGCGCCATTTCTCTGGCCGCTTTCTTCGGTCGGGGTGAAGATGGACTCTTTCACTGGGACGATTGCTGTTTTGTTTCAGGGTCATACCCATAAACCCAACTTTCGTCACCAGTTACGACCTTAGAAAGGATTTCTGACCTGCTTCTGAAGTTCCATGCAGGCTTCCGGCCGATGTTGCTTCTGGTCATCAGACAGCAGCCTTGACACGAATTTTGCAGCAATCTGCCTCATGTTGAGTTCGTCCTACAAAATGCGCTGGTATGTCCCGTATGACTGTCCCACAATGTTGCAAACATCATGGATTGTTCGCCTACAGTCCTCGAGGATAGCCTCATGCACTTTTTCAACATTTTCCGGCGTTGTGTCGGTTGAAGGTCATCCAGAACGTGTGTCATCATCAACTGATGTTCGGCCATTTTTAAACCAGTTAAACCAGTCGTAAGTTTGTGTCTGACCCAAAGCGTCATCACCAAATGCTTGTTTAAGCATTTTGTGAGTTTCTGCCACATTCTTGCCATGTTTGAAGCAAAACTTGATGCACACACGCTGCTCCTTCACGTCCACCATTTCAACGAAAAAAAATCGCAAAACTACACAAACACGATGTTATAAAAACGCGTAGAACAAAAGAATGAGTGCACTCAGAGCAGAGCCACGTCGCACAGTGGTTCACAAAGGATACATGCAGCGCTACCGAGTGCCACTAGTCCGTACTACAACTGGTTCCTGTGAGATGTTCAACTTTCAGGAACTTTTGTGTAGCAACTCGTATATTGGTAGACCACAATGGGACATGACGAAGACCTCTTTTCCCAACAAACATGTGGAACTTACATGAAAGAGTGCTGAAAACCAAGATCAGACAAATAATTTTGCTAAATCTGCTCAGTGACATTTGCAATCTTAGATGGATATAAAACAAAAAAATATTTATTTAATTTATTCATTTAATATAATGTGAAATCTAATTATTGGAACCTTATTATCCAGAAAATAGTAACAGAGCATTTACCCTAATTTATTTCCATCTAGCTGTACCTGCGAAATGTTTGCGCAGATTTTTTTCAATATATTAATAATAATGCAAATCAATTAATGATGCAAATGATATCCCCACAGAAAACTATTCTGTTAAAGATGTCTTTTACTATATTCTTGCATTATTGAAACATGAATAGATTTACTTTACACATAAACAATATGGTCAATAAGCTAGCAATTTAAGTTTTTCATATTAACACAACCGAGCATAATGTTTTATACAGGAATAACTTATAGAAAATGAATAAATAAAACTTATGCGTAATGCCTAATTATATCTCCCATTCTAATCACCTCTATAGTTTTTGTAGTTAATCTTCATTAATACTGAAAAACATCTTTAAGACATTATTTCCCTTTTTAGTGTTTCCTGGATGGGGGTTGTTCCATGGCCAAGGAGTTGTTGGATGAAAAATTAAGTTCTATGAATGGGGAACTAACCTCAAGGAATCTCAGCATCATGTCAGAACAGTCCATAGTTACTACTGATAGTAATTATTGGAGTTATATGGAATGCGAAGAGCAACAATTTATTAACCCAAAGTTTGATGCTAAAAAGAGAGAGCTTAGAAAATATATTGCACAGAATGCCACATGCTTCAACGCACAGCAGTTGTATAAAACATTGCAAGAATTGACCTCTGACAGTATTGCAGAAATGGCAAGGCTTCGTGTACAAGAGGGTGATTCTGTTAAAAAAGTCAGGTAAATTATTTTTATTTTATTTAAATTGCTCTAGTGATTAGGATATTGTAATACTTGCCTGATGCACACCTTGTTCTTCAGTCCAACTTTTCCTGTTTCCTGTATCACCTCAATTTTCAGTAATTGCATTTAGTCATATCTTCAGAGGTTATGTTCCTGAAAATTTTTACAGGTATGAGCAATGAACCTATTGCTCGATGCATAATTCTAACTAAGGTGCTCTATGCAAAGGGATATTATGGAAGTAAAGCCATATACCACTTTCAGTATTCAACAATATTAAGAAATTAGGCGAGTACAATTTACACAATATGAGATGGTATCTTGTCTCGTGTTCTAAAAGCCAGATAAATTACATAGCATATAGTTATAACATGCTCTTGAAGCGGCTTTGTAATTCACAGTACAGTAGTGATGAGGAATACCGTTGCTTTAAGAAACCAGCCCATGTGCAATGCGAGATATCTTTTCTGTCGAGTCACACCTTCTCAGCTGTTCTCTGATGTTCTTGTAGCAGTTCCGCCAGCTCCATCTCGCGCACCGTGGAAGGAAGTAAAGTAGACCTTTTGGTCGTAGAATAGGGAAGTGGTCTCGCCAGAGGGGAGGGGAATGATGTCACGGCGGGCCGTTTGAAAAGCAGCCCTGGGCTGTCGTGACTTGAACGTGTCTCATTTGTACGTGCAACTCATCAACTGCTAAGTCAAAGTGCATCGAGGAAAAGCTATGTGAGAAGAAAAGTTGCCACAAGTGTCTAAAGCCTGTTTCACACGGTGCGTTTTTCCTTGCTGGCTAGCATGCGAGATTCCCTGCGGGCTACGCTGATGGGTGCCGTGCTTGGTTCGCTGATGGTTACCGTTTCACACGGTGCGTGAAACCAACGCAAGGAATCCTTCCATTTGGAGATAGGTCAGTGTTGTACCGTGCAGAGGACTCTGAGAGCGGGCTGACTTGCGCGCCACACGGGTGAAAATGCAAGTTTTTACGACAGGGCGGTGGATCACGTGATGTAGCGCTCGGTGGTGGTTGGCCGACACCGCCAGCCAGCATGAAAACATGCAGGAAAAATAGCACAGGACCTAACCTCAAAAACCAGCAAGGTAGCAAGCAAGGCAGCCATCAGCGAGCTGGATTTCCAGCAAGCTAGCACGCACAGCAGCCATCAGGGCTCCACGCAAGCAATCCATCAAGGAAAAACGCACCATGTGAAACGGGCTTAACACAGATATGAAAATAAAGCAAAGAATAATAAATTTGATTGCTATGCCCAGACAAGATGTTTTGGTCATCCAAGTCTGATTTCTTCTAGGTGTCCCATTGGATCAAAAACATTTATATTCTATATGTATTGAATTCTTTATTTATATCAGAGGTCAGCAAACTTTTATGCACGGTGGGTGACATTGAAAGTTGGATATCCTTTGGTTGGCCACCAAGGGCGTCAGCAGAAAATTTTGCAAGAGGGGGGGCAAAACACAAAAATGCCTATTACCCAGGGGCAGACGCAATTTTTTCCAACCCTGGGGAAGTTTACTTACCGGCCTTTTATCTGACCACAAATCCACACTAATGAATTAGGTACTATGAATTATATTATCACTGTACTGAATACCCTTTTGGACTTAAAGTATATTTTAAATGACTAATTTATTCCACGCTTGATGATTGACCTTTCCCTTATAGCAGGTTAAAATCCACTCCGACTGCCTAAATACTTGGACACAAATAACAAATATGTATTAATCTTTTATTCACCCAAAGTTTCAGGAAACGATTAATGTCTAATATAAATATTGCATGTTTATAATATATTAAAAATACCCATCTTTAACAAATGACAGCAAATGTTCTGGCACATGCAAACTTTTTTCAAACGATTTTTGGATGATTTTGGACGTACAGTCCATTGACCGAAAACTGACTGTGGGTAAATACCAGTTGTGAGTTGGGACCAGTTTGCAAGAACCAGTTGTTAGATTTAATATCAACTTAGAGAACTGTTTGTTAACTAGGGCTTCATAAAGATTAAAAAATCAGTACAACATACATTGTACAAACTTTCTCATATACTAATGCGTCGTTTAGTTATCTTTAGAAAATGAAAATCGCATCAGCCAGATTAGAAAATCCAATTTTTGTTAAAGTTGCCCAAGAATAAACTAGCCTTATATTCATTCATTGAGAAAAATTAAATACGTAGTATTATTGTAGATGTATACTCAAGTAACTGTACAATATTTGATCAAAATCGTTGTAGCCGTTTTTGATAAAATCAAATTATTGCTCAAGTTCCCTAGAATAAACTAGCCTTATATTCATTTTTTGAGAAATATGAACTATACAGTATTATTGAAGACGTAGACTCAAGTACCTGTACGAAATTTGATCAAAATCGTTATAGCCGTTTTTGATAAAATCAAATTATTGTTAAAGTTGCCTAGAATAAACTAGCCTTATATTCATTTTTTGAGAAATATGAACTATACAGTATTATTGAAGACTTAAACTCAAGTAACTGTACGAAATTTGATCAAAATTGTTAGAGCCGTTTTTGAGAAATTCGGATTGTTGTTAAAAATGCGTAGAATAAACTACTCTTAATTACTGAGCAATGTCAACCATTTCTATGTATACTCTGCTCAGTATGATAAAATGCCTAAGTAGGAGATTTCCTTCATTTTTGCTCTACCATCTAGGCTCCAGAGCCAGTAACAGACAGACAGACGGCATTACGAAAACCACTTCTTCGGATTCAGCGACACCTAAAACGTATATTTCCGTAAAAATCTCGAGGTCGATTTTTTTCGCGATAACAATACTTTCTCTATACTTCGTATGAGAAAGTAAAAATGTAATTAATGTGGTATAAAAGACATTTTATTTTGGAAAATATGTTTCTACATTCATATTAAACATTCATAATGAATTATTTAAGGAAATTCCTGTGAGATTACGCGAAAATAATGCCAGTAAATGCTGTCTTTGTGGAGTTCTTTTTCTGCGTTTTTGCTGTATCCCAAAAACGTTCGTGTGACTGAAGTTTAAAGGGCTCTAAAGAAAATTACAAGAATGTTTTAATTTGAGTTGAAATTTTCTTGCGTGGTTACTTCTTCATTGTTGCTAACATAAACAATCTCACAAAAATGTTTAATTTCCTTACGTGTGCATGCAATACTTTTAAATAGGAAGAAAATGGATTATTTATGAAGAAGAAAAGAACTTTAAAACGCTATTTCCCTTACATAAACAATCTCAAAAATATGTTTAATTTCCTTTTCCTTACGTGTGCATGCAGCACTTTTAAATAGGAAGAAAATGGATTATTTATTATATATTACATCTATTACTCCTCATCATGAGTTAAGTAAATGCGAGAAAAAGGGAAGGGATCGGGCTCCTTTAGGATATTGTAATAGAAGAGAAAGAAGGAATAACTGGATTGGATGATTCCGATGAAGAGAAAGACTATTTAGAGAAAAGTGACCACAGCACAGGCAGCGAAAAGTCCGCAGCATCTGTGGATGAAGATTCAGACGATGACGATGTAGGGCAACATCACAGAGAATCTACCTAGGAGCCTAAAAGTAAAAATTAGGCGATTCGCACAAATTTCTGAGGAAGAAAGGCCATCACAAGGCAACGATGGACCAGGAAGATGTGCTTTTTGTTCCTGGAAAGAAAACAGGATGACCCGCACCTCTTGTTTATGGTGATCAAAATATTTTTGCAGAGAGCATGCGGTTATCTACTGTTCCGAAATTCAAGATGAGAAAGAGGAAGATGATGAAGATTAAGCTCAATAAAATTTAAGAGATCATTATTTAATTCTCAATTTTTATAGTTCACGTTCAGTTTTTTTATTAAAAACTAAATTTAATTTAACATACAACGAAGTATTCTGCTCCTCATAAAGCTTTTTCAAAAAATTTATTGTAAATTTAACCACCTATTAAATGTATAATAGTTATATTAATAAAAATATATGGTATGAACGAATTGTTTTTAAATTAAAAAGTAATAAAAACAATTGGCAAGTTGGATATTTTAGCTGATTTTCCAACGCATTCCAAATGACCATGTGCAACCTCTTACATTACAAAATCCACGCGACCTCGTAAGGGTTAAGATAGATACAGTAGTTATTCACTGTAAATTTGGAAGGTATGCACATAATAAACTAAAGTTTTTTTAGTTATCTCAATATGTTTCATCAAAATAAATTATAAATATTAGAAATAATAATAATAATTATAAAAATATTCTATAAATTCAAATGCTATTAACTTATTGGAAAAAATCAAATATCAGGTTGCTGGGAAATGAAGAGGATCATCTGAAAGAAGTGAAAGAACTAGTCTCTAAAAAAATGCGGAACTTGTCTTATGCCATTGTCAGTAATTTTGTTGCTGCTGCACAGGAAAAAGTTCTTGCCTGTAGAGCAGAAGAAGATTTAAGAAATCTCAAATCAGAAATAAAAAGTCAGCTGAAGGTATGTCTTTGATATTTTTTCCTTATTATCAAGGTATGATCCAGCTTGCATGTATCCAATTCTCATCACCATTTAAATTTTTATGAGATCCTTTTTCAATATATCCTCGGCAGCCTCAGTCAATATGCTATTTTTCTTCTCTCAACAATTTGTTCCTCACATTACTTAAAGATTCCTCAAGAAGTTGTCAGTGTGTTGTCATCCTTCTTCTGACAACGTACTGACCACTTCCAGTGAAATCATTAGGTAATGCGAGGAACAGATTCTTCAGAGAAGAAAAGAAGCATATAGACTGAGGCTACATCCTTCTCCTTGGGTCACTTGGTCCACTGTCTGCATGAAAAGAAGTAACTATCCTCACTGGGATAGCGACTGATCCTGTAATATCAGTTTCCTAAGGAAACAAAGAGAAAAACATTGGTACTATGGGAACTGAGCATGCATCACTTCAATCCTTAGATTGTTTTGACTGACTTGGGAATATACACAGATGGTGTGGTGGTTTCCTGTTGCCTTCCACACCGCCTCTCTTCTCACATCAGTGCTCCTGCAGAATGAAACCCATTCCAAGCACCTGCACATAAAGCCATTCGTCAACATAAATAATAATAGATTACCAGAAAAATCAAAATCCCTGAAAGGTCTATTACTTTTCTGAAAGAAATAGAATACCGTCTCATTTAAAAAGCATTTGAAATTGTACCTTCGAACAAACAGTGGCATTATACTTCCACACTAAGTTAGTTATGAAATTTAATTTGTGATTTGAGTCATTGTTAGGCGCGTTTCGCTTACAGCGTGAGCGCCTATTATTGTCGGTCGGTCCGTCCGTCCGCATGTTCGTTCTCGGCTTCTACAGAACGGATTTTTATGAAATTTGATATTAAGGACTTTCAATCAAATATAATAAGAAAATCGCAAAAATGAATCACGTACGCCAATCAGGGGTACCACTTTACTAGAGAGAAAAAATTAAATTTTCGTCATATCTCGTAAACTATTGTTCATATCAAAATATTTTTCAAATAAAAGTTGTAGAACTGATAAAGTAGAGTATTTCCTTTTCTATATATTTTCATCGTAGGAGTAGCCGTTATCGAGAAAATCAAACAAGAAAGTCTTATATGGAGTTGAACTTAGAAAATTTCTTGCATGGTTACTTCATTGTTGCTAACATAAACAATCTCCCAAACAAACGTTTAATTTCCTTCCGTGTGCATGTAATACTATTAAATAGGAAGAAAATGGATTATTTATGATGAAGAAAAGGACTTTAAAATGCTATTTCCCTTACGTACAGGTATATAATTGCTTTCTAATACTCCATTGCATGAAACGCGCCCCATTTGTGATACGTTGTACGCTTTCCTAACTTGTTTTACATTCTTAACATAATTGCAAAGGTGCACTAACAAGGGAAGGCACCTAAGTGTAAGTGGCAGATCACGACCAAACTTCACAGGATGAAAGAAAACGAAAAATAATTAGACACGTATTTTCGGAAAGGCGTCTAACGAGCCCGCGTTTTCGAGATATTTGCAATTGAAAATTGAAAAACAAGTGGCAAGTCCTCTAATACCATGACGAGCGACACCCTAACAACAGGTGGTGGTAGCCTAGTGATAAAGTGTCGGGCTGTGAAAATTTTGTCGCGGGTTCGATCCTCGACATCGACGAATTTTTTTTCTCCTCCAATCAATGTCTTATGACTTTAGTTTTATGTAAGTTGTCCAAATTACATCATTAATAATTTTCTTTCTTTTTTCAGGCCAGTATTTTAATTTTAAATCCATTCCAATGCACTTTTTATGACATACTCCGATTATATACGTACTTGATACATATATACAACATTTTCTATGCACACCCTCCTCGATATTTCCACCGTAGAGATGCATAGTTTACATGCCGAATTCAAAACTGTCCCGCTCTGTTAGAAGGTAAAAGAGGCTTGACGGCGAGAAATGATGTCATTAAAATTCAATCAATTGTGCATCACCAGCTGCAGGCACCAGTTTTTCAAAAAATGATTCGGTACGCTTGGTACGCCGCAAAATTGACTGACGATCGCGAGGTATTCCTTAACGTCAATGACGTTGAGGCCAGTTCTTAATAATGGCTTATGGCAAGTGTTATGATATAGGTAGGTTAGGTGGAGTACAAGGGATAGTTATGTGAAATATACAGCCAACTCCTATCCAAAAGGCATCCTCATCCTTCACGTGGTGTGCTCTGATGTAACTAATGAGGCAGTGGCGACTGATTAATGGCGGTATAACCATTACATATGAATAAATTATGGTTCCATTACATATGAATAAATTACGGTTCCCTAATCCATCCCTAGGAGAGCGAGCGAGAAGTGACCCCACCCGGTAGGGCCCACCGCCAGGACACACCGAAAGGACTCAAGAAACCGTCGGAACGTGGCATAAAGTGCTCCTTATTCGGCACGTAAACAATGCATCTCTACAGTGGAAATATCGAGGAGGGTGTGCGTAGAAAATGTTGTATATATGTATCAAGTACATATATAATCCGAGTATGTCATAAAAAGTGCATTGGAATGGATTTAAAATTAAAATACTGGCCTGGAAAAAGAAAGAAAATTATTAATGATGTAATTTGGACAACTTACATAAAACTAAAGTCATAAATCAATCATTGGAGGAGAAAAAAAATTCGGCGATGTCGAGGATCGAACCCGCGACAAAATTTTTGCAGCCCGACACTTTATCACTAGGCTACCGCCATCTGTTGTTAGGGTATCACTCGCCATGGCATTAGAGGAAGGCCACTTGTTTTTCAATTTTCAATTGCAAATATCTCGAAAATGCAGGCTCGTTAGACGCCTTTCCGAAAATATGTGTCTAATTATTTTTCGTTTTCTTTCATCCTGTGAAGTTTGGTCGTGATCCGCCACTTACACTTAGGTGCCTTCCCTTGTAAGTGTTATTTACAACATAATCACGAAATACAAAAATATCACACGGTGAGTATAATAAATGCAAAAAATAAACATAACAATTAGCAGGATTAACTGCATAATAGGAACTGCTGGCATATTAGGAGTAAAATTAATGCATCAAAATATATCACTTACCTATATCACATTTGTTTGTACATGTAATTTTCAGTTTTTTTTATCTCACATAAGGATGTCTTGAAAAAGTCAAAACAGTCTATATAACTATTTGCTGTCCCTTGGATTCTCTCGATTGATGCATTACATAATTTGTGGTGTGAAAGTTTGTATTAAATGCAATTTAGTATCTCACAGATTGAGGAGGAACTCTAATGTTAGTAAGTACTAAAAGGCTAGAAGAATCAACACAGTTATTCAACAATTTATACAAAAAAATTAATTCTTCTGTGCTAAAGAGTATCTTAGGAAAGAATCTCCAAGAGTATACAGTAATTCACATTGAAGCTGAAACCATGTAATTTATAATTTACAAAACATAAGAATTTATGCTGTAACCTTTCCACTCGATTTAAGTGACCAATCTTATATGACGAGCAAACCACCGATTTATATTCAACAAATGGACGGACCAATGCCACATATGGGTCATTCCATGCTACAGGTCCAGACTCAGTAAGTGATGGGTCCTTCGAATCGAACCAAATTTTCAGGATCGGTAGTACATCTGACTACCTTCCCAAAATGCAAAGGGTTTCCCCTCCGGTGCCACCCCCCTCCACCAGATCCGTCGCAACTGTGCTCCCATGCGATGTGTCGACCTCCGGGAAATGTACTCGTGTCGCCCTCTCATCCATCGCACAGAGATAACTTTGATGTCATTTCATTCGGTAAGGATGCCACTACAAGTGCGTATATAGGTTTAGGGGTCTGAGACGTAAAAAAAGAACACTGCTTAGCTACCTTTGAAATCCGGGTAAAAAATTCGAGATTTCTCTATTTTTCCAGCCTCACAGACGGGCGGAAAATTTTTGAAATGGCCAACACACATATCATCGAAAACTAGAGCCAGAGCACTCTTAACTCGCGCAGTATAAAGGTTCAAATGCATCTCATATGGAAGAAAATCGGCTCTGAACATGGTACAATTTGAAAAAGTGCCAACTTGGCATCCCAGAAAAGCTTTGTTTGCATCCTCGCAGAGAGGATTGGTTTGCACTGAGAGAACAAGCAGAACATCTATTTTCAACATGTGAAGAGAAAAACCATTTATTTGTTCTGCAACTGTGGTTTTACAGGGGTTGAAAATTGGCACACTAAACCACCCCCGCTGGCACCTGACATGCATCGCACCACATATGACGGGGTGGGGGGAACAGTGAAGCGATGCACGTGGAAAGCCATCTTACAGATACCCATCAATGACCAAATAGTAAATTTACATGATATGTACAGTACAGTACAGAGAACATTGTGGGTGTGAAGTTTCTCTTCGTTAGTGAGAAAGAGGTTAAAGTCCGAGAAGCAGAATGCCAACAGAGAGTTGAACTGTTGAAAGCAGTACCAAACACTCGGAACCACCATTGATTTATTCCCACCAACTCTGAAGGAGTTCTTCGAGTGCAACTAGTGTCATCATCGTCCGTTAACAAGGATATCCAGGTGCTGAAACGCAATTAAGGTAACATCAAAAATAAGTCTCCTAATCGCCACAATCTAGCCACGACCCACCCGCTATTAACTATAAACCTGCATAATGACGATGGGATAGATCAGTGATGGCGAACCTATGGCATGCGTGCCATAGGTGGCACGCAAGACGATTTTGGTTGGCACGTCATCAAAAGGTGAAAACCAATCAAAGCATTTATCATACTGATTTAGTGCCGAAAAAACATTGTGTTATTTAGTTTACTGTTGTGAACATTAGTTTTGTGGTTACAGATTTCGATCTCTTATATAGTGATCACGAATTTAATTTAGTTGACACGCAAAAAAAATCGAGGACTTTTTTATGGCACGCGAGGCGGAAAAGATTCGACGATTTCAGTAATATTGGCACGCAGGCAATAGAAGGGTCGCCATCACTGGCATAGGTGATCATAAAATAGTAATAGCTGACTTCAAACATACCCCTGTGACAATAGATAAGCCAACGCGATTAGTCTATATCTCAGTAAAGCAAGTATTTAATATACAGAAACAGTCATAAGTCTGCAAGAGGTGAAGCGCGTAAGAAATTTGACACCCACCGATCCACGATACTCTCAGATTCACTCAAAAAGGACTTGAAAGAATTTTGGTCATACGTGCGAGAAGTTCAAGGTGGTCAGTCCACAGTATCTCATCTACTTACAGACAACGGTGAAAATGTGCGCGACTCTTTTATCAAGGCTAGTATGTTAAATCACTACTTCAAAAATTCCTTCACAATCGACAGGAGTCATTTCATTGTTTCCCTACTTGTATAGATTCAAATATGAGCGAAATATCTGAAAGCGGTATCGTTAAATTGCTAAATCAGGTCTACGAATGAAAATCTACAGCACCGAATTCCATTCCTGCATTTTATTATAAACTCGCTTGCAAACGAATTAGCTCTTTATAGTAAGATCGTATTCAGTAAATCTCTAGATGAGGGATTAGTTCCTTTGCTATGGAAAACAGCCCATGTTAAACCTGTACACAAAAAGGGAAATAAATTAAAAGTGGAGAACCTATATTATTGACATCAATTTTTTTCTAAAATTTTTGAGCACATTACTAGTTTCACAAGCGAAAATAGTGCAAAAATTAAAGGCATATTCAATTAACAAGAAAATTGTAAATTGAAATGCTTCGTTCCTTTCGGATAGAACCCAGAGAGTACAGTACTTGTACATATCATGTAAATTTACTATCTGGTCATTGATGGTATCTGTAAGATGGCTTTCCACGTGCATCACTTCACCGTTCCCTCCACCCCGTCATATGTGGTGCGATGCATGTCAGGTGCCAGCAGGGGTGGTTTAGTGCGCCAATTTTCAACCCCTGTAAAACCACAGTTGCAGCCCAAATAAATGGTTTTTTTCTTCAGATGTTGAAAATAGATGTTCTGCTTGTTCTCTCAGTGCAAACCAATCCTCTCTGCGGGGATGCAAACATAGCTTTTCTGGGACGCCAAGTTGGCACTTTTTCAAATTGTACTATGTTCAGAGCCGATTTTCTTCCACGTGAGATGCCTTTGAACCTTTATACTGCACCAGTTAAGAGTGCTCCGGCTCTAGTTTTCGGTGATATGTGTGTCGGCCCTTTCAAAAATTTTCCGCCCATCTGTGAGGCTGGAAAAATAGAGAAATCTCGAATTTTTTACGCGGATTTCAAAGGTGGCTAATTGGTGTTCTTTTACGTCTCAGACCCCTAAACCTATATACGCACTTGTAGTGGCATCCTTACCGAATGAAATGACATCGAAGTTATCTCTGTGCGATAGACAAGAGGGCGATACGAGTACATTTCCCGGAGGTCGACACATCGCACGGGAGCACAGTTGCAACGGATCTGGTGGAGGGGGGTGGCACCAGAGGGGAAACCCTTGTGCATTTTGGGAAGGTAGTCAGATGTACTACCGATCCTGAAAATTTGGTTCGATTCGAAGGACCCGTTACTTACCGAGTCTGGACATGTAGCATGGAATGACCCATACAGGTGAGCCTCGCTTAACGCGGCCCCAGCCAACGCGAATTTGTTATAAAGTGGATTTTATTTCAAGTTAAATTTTTTTTAAAAATATAGATATCTTATGCACAGTATTTTAAATTTCGCACCAATCAAATTTCATCAAGTATCCTAAATATTGTGATATTTTAGAAGTGTTGCATAATATTGCATCATCGGGTGGCCAGTTTCACTCTTTTCCCTATAAATTTCATGGGTGTAACACAAAAAATATATCTCCTAAGGCGGAAAACATTTGAAAAACTGAAATAGAAATATGATTCAATCTTCATGTTTCTTTGGCATCATTGGATTGTAAAGAATGTTTTTGATGATTTATATTTTTAAACATTTATTTTCAACGATTACTATATTACAATGTTAATTTACCATAGTAATATGTCATTATAATTAATATTAAAACAATAACGGTACACATCAAAAAATTATATAATTTTGATATACACCAGCCCCTCAACATCCGCGAGTTCAGCATTCGCGAGTTCAGGTATTTGGCAAGGTAGCCATAAAATTTCATTATTTCAAAAAGGCAACCGTTCTCAGGTTATAAAATTAAAATTAGACAGTCAACAATCCCATAAGCTGTGTAAGTGACTATCCAGAATATTACTAATCTTGCGATAAAAGCGCTTAGAATTGTTGTAATCAATAAGGTATTAATTGATGCAAGTAGAATCTAAGTAGTTGGTGTTAACAGTATAAATACTTGAGGACAGTAGATGTTAACCTTTCAAAAATGCAACTCATAACGTCCTACCTACAATAAGCTATAATTCCGAAAATTGGAATCATTCTGTTACATAGTATGCACTATGTATGTGCATACGAAGTTACAAAACCGCGCCACGGAATCGAACGCTACGCCACCACCATTCCCCACCTTCCGGGCATTTTCATTCTTGCCTGCATTTCGCTCAGTCTGTGTCGCTCTTACATACTTTTCATCAGCTTTTGCACTTTGATTTACTTATTACTGTAATTTTTAATTTAATAATTGCGATTTTTACTTAACTATGTTTTCAAAAAGAAAATCATCTGTTAAAAGTGAATCAAGTATAAAGAGATCAAAGAATATATACTGTATAATACGTACTACGTATTACTACGTTTTCATTTTGTTTTAACTGTTTTCTAGTTTTTTCGTAAGTTTATTTTTAGCCTACGAACATTAATTTTAGGTTTAGTGTTGAGCACAAAGCAGTGTGAATGTTGAATATTAAGTTTGGGTAGTATAATCAGAGCAAAATTCTTATTCGTGAATTTCAACATTCGCCAGGTTATTGGGAACGTATCCCTCGCGAATGTTGAGGGGCTGGTGTAAATATGAAAAAACATGTGGTGCACGCTGAGAGATCTTAATGTTTGAATGCATATTATGTATAATAATATATAATCAGTGATAAGCTGGAAAAAATTAAGAACCGGCTCTCTAAAAAAAAGTCCTAAGGAAATTTGGATAAGGATAACAGGAGAGGCCTATATGCCAGGGGCACCATATCGCTCTAGTAATACCATTCCGCTAGCTTAACAAGTGTTCCGTTCGTAAAGTATTCCATTTCATACACAGCCGGTAATTGACTATCAGATAGGGCAAAATGTACTTGAAAGGACAAAATCAATAAATTTTCATATTTTCTAAAAATTTAACAACCGGCTCGCAAATTGTGAGAAAAATTAACAACAGGCTCGAGCGAGCTGGCGGGAGCCGGCTTCAGCTCATCACTGTATATAATGATATGTAAATTGCAGAAAACCCAACAAGCACTACTATGAGTTTGATCTGTAAGCGGAGCTGCAAGAGCATCGTCGATCAGTGCATGACTTTGTTGGAGGAGCACAGTGACTTCACACGAGAGAGTGCCGTGAAGCAGGGCTGTGACGGACTATTTGAATGCTACCGACAAGTTTTACGTAATAAGCGAAAAAAAGCTAAGCAGTCGACCCTGGACTCTTTTTTTAAATAAAAATTCGTAGGTGTTCTGAGAAATATTTTGAAATTACGTATGTTTACCGCTAAAAAGCTTTTTTGTCTTACTGTTTACTAGGTAATTTTATAGTTTGTTTAATAAATTACGTTCTAAAAGTTCGGTAGAAATGTTTTACATTGAATGTGGGTCCAAAAATACCATTTGGGAAGTTACTTCCCTCTGGATGCCTAAAGGTTATGGTGCCTCGGCGAATGCAGATTTTTGCTTAATGCGGAGACCTCAGGAACACATCCCCCTCGTTAAGCGGGGCTCACCTGTATATGTTCGTCTTACAAATCCCTTCATCTAATTTAATATGATTCATCAAAACGAACTGGATAAATAAAGTTCAAAATTATAAATTTTGCTTTGAAAGGAAAATATTCATACGAAAAACAACAGTTATAGCTACTAGAGCGACTTATGAACTACATTCATAACTTATGAAAACGCTTTAGCATTCACATGAAAAATATTCATTTATATAAATTTACTTACAGTTCCATAGTCCTTGGAAGATGAAAAAATCTCAGTGAGGGATCATCACTTGTGGAGGCGCATCCCAACACCGAGCACACAGATATAGCCATTTTCCTGTCCACGATGTCCAATTGTGTTTGAGGGCTCTCGATCGGGGGAAAAACCTGGTGGTTCTGGTGACACCTAGCATTGGCTCTGCGCATAACTTGTAACGGGAATTTATGCAAAGTTGCACACCCCTGCTAAAGACTAATATGCTAACCTAGCCAAAAACGAAAAATTACACTTCAAAAGGACTAAAAACATTTTTAAATCTTTAAATTAAAAAATTCTTCGACAGTGAGCCGGGCTCCATTATATAATTAGAATAGGGTTACCAGATGCTTTTGGTAGCAACCGGGACGAAAGAAGTTCTGAAAGGGAAAAACCGGGATAATGGGTATTTTGATTTTTTTTCTCTAATATTCTAAAAATCAAATAAATATGTTTACAAAAGAATATATAAACTATAATTTATTGAAATAACAATTAAATTACATATTTTGTGATTAATTAAGCAGTATTACAATAAAACATATTAGGTGAAAATGGTGTTTTCAGTCATATTTTAAAGTACTTCTGCCTGCCTTGATCAAATTTTCATCATTTTTAATCATGTCATGAAAACTTTTACAGGCCATATTAAAGTTGAATTTACATGTCATTATGGAATTGATAGTTTTTATATCCAAGCGGTTTCGTTCATCAGACCATTGAATGTCTATTTGTGAAAATATTCTTTCCACATTTCCATTGTGTGCCGGAATGGCAAACAAAAAGTTAAATAGTTTCTCCATTTCTGAGGTCTGTTCTAGAAATTCAAATTTTGAAAAAAATATGACCACCGGCCGTAGCAAGATCTATTAAGCCATTCATCATTCCTTTCTTTCATCTCCTTTGAAATCAAATTTTTAAGCAATGAAAATTGATTAAATAAAAACTTTCATCAACTTGAAAGCCCATGTCAATAACATTCTTACACATACTTTGCACTTCTTCCCAAACTGGGGAACTTTTTAATAGCATCCATTCCATATACTTCAATTTCAGTAAGGGTTCAACCCATTTTTTTAGATAGTCACAGGTTGTTATGTACATCTCAAATATTTCCTTTTTAAATGATTCTATTTCATCCTTCTGAATATTATTATCAGATAAAACTCTGAGGGCACTCAAAGGAACAAATTTTTCGTTAATGCGTAATGTAAGCATGCCAATCGTTTCATGCACGTAATTCATTACCTCTATTATGCAATTTTGTGAACATTCAAGTTTTAGAATTTGTTTATTAAATAAACCAAGAATATTAAGCATTGCATGGAAGTATGCTACATTTACTGGTGATTCAAAAAATTTCACAATACATTTTAGGGACTTTTCTTCTGAAAAGAAATATGCTTTTAGTGCTTCGAACATTTTAAATACTCTATCAACCGCATTGTATAAACTTAACCAGTGAATTTTTGAATGGGTCAATTACTTTTCATACTGCAAATCTAATAGAGAACAAACATTTTTCGGTCGCTCAATACGTACTGCATAAGTTGAAAGCTATGACAGTATTTTTACCATGACCATTTCTACAATAATTTTCCAATAATTTCACTATGCAAATAGTTGGTGGAAACAGTTGAAAGTGAAAGTTTGGCACAACACTCTATTTAAGATAAATGGAGTAAGTAAATTGTTGCAAAGTCCATTTGTGAATATGAAAGCTTCAATAAATTCTATTGAGCAGATTCAGCAATATTTTGGAGCTTGTAGGTCAAAAATAGAGTTAAATAAATAAATTATAGATGCTCGAGAACTGGCAACAGAACTAGAGGTTGAATCAAACTTTATGCAAGAGACCAAAATTCTGCCACGAAGAAAGAACCCCAATTTTGAATTTGCACAGGTTGATGCAAGTTTTCATAATCCCCAAGATTATTTCCGAGTAATTTTTTTTATTTTGTGTTGGATCAAACAATTGCTTCGATAAAGGAGAGGTTTCAGTGACTCAAAAACCACAGTGAATATTTTAGTTTCTTATATAACTTGAGTGAACTGAAAATCATGGATAAGAAAATTCATCTTTTCTTAGAATCAGCTGTTGGTTAAATAAAATAGTATTTGGAATATCGAGTTTAGTTTTCAAAATAATTTTGTATAAATGGGAATAAAAAAAACTACTGCATATACCATCACTATTACAAGAAAAAAACCGGCACATTGATGCGTCCCTAAAAAAAATCGGGACACCGGGACAAAACTCTGAAAACCGGGACAAATCCGGGGAAACCGGGACGCCTGGCCACCTTAAATTAGAATAAGATCAGTGAGAGGGCCACATAAAATGAATTAATGGACCACAGGTTTGAGACCCCTGGTGTACAGGTTTCTGTATTTGGTTTTTAAAATTATTTGCCCTGAAGATTTGAACTCAAGGACTTGAACTATCGGAATGTTTAGAAATTGTTGTTTCTTATTTTTGATGACTGAATTCAAATCTGAATTGATTTAGCGTAAATTGGAAAAGGGTGGGAATTTTTTGGTCCTAATAATTGGCAACCAAGCTTAATGCTTTTATATGGGTAAGCTTTTAATGGGAATTAATATTAAACTACGACAAATGTAAGAATTCTGACATAAAAATTTCTATTACTGTTTTGACCCACACAAGAATATAAATTATAAGGCACTTTCAGATCTACAGATTTTAAATTTGGGAACTGTAGATTTTTGGTCACAACCGATGGAAAAAATCTGATATTATAAAAATTCCAATTTTTAGGGGCTGTTTTGTCCCATTATTGTCCTAACTAAATAATGGGAAATGAGGAAACAGGTGAAAAAATCTGCCATGACCGGGAATCGAACCCGGGTCTCACTTGCTGGGTGGATATTCTACCACTGAACTATCGTGGCAGACTAATTCTCCTGTTTCAGAACGGGAATATATCAATTTATATCATGGCATTCTCACCATTTGAGAGGGTAGGGGTTTTCTTTGATGTATCTCCTTGAGGACATCCGTTGGGGCTGATTGATACTAGCATAACTAGCTTGGTCCCAACCTAAGAAAATATTTCTGTTCTGAAACAGGAGAATTAGTCTGCCATGGTAGTTCAGTGGTAGAATATCCGCCCGGCAAGTGGGAGACCTGGGTTCGATTCCCGGTCATGGCAGATTTTTTCACCTGTTTCCCCATTTCCCATCATAACAGCTTATGCCTGTCGCATAAGGATCTTTGGATCAACCATTCTTTCAATTCTAACTAAATAAAACTATATTGCATCTTATTTGTAATTTAACTTATTTCAGGAATTAGCTGATGTTAAAACAGGATTTCTAGAAAACATTTATGAATTAATTGATTTGGAGACCCAACAGGCATCTATTGGAACTTCTATTCAGTATCTGAAGGAATCTACTCATGAAATGGAAGTGGAAATTTCTGATAAAACTTTCGAAAACCAATTGAAGAAACTTAGTGTGCAACTAAAGGAAATGGATGCTGAGAAGGTAATGTTTCAAATTGTTGTTGGTCTTAAAATACATAAATGTCAGTTAATGATAGGTTTGTTTCTTATATCTGTTTATTTAAAAAAGTATTTTTGTTTTAGAAATAATAATTATGACATTTTGGATTAAATTTGTTGTTGACTTGCATTCTTGTTATCTTGTCAAAGGTAAGAGTTTATATAAAATTGAAGTATTTACACAAAAATTAACTCAACCAAGTATGAAGTTTTGTGGGGGAGTGCCCCATGGAATTACTATCTGCAATCTCATATTTATATTTGATGTTAATATAACCATATTATGTAGTATGGGAGAAATTTTAAATCATTTGAAAAATTCTGTCCTCTGCCTAGCTCTGCCTGTCACATAGAGATCTATGATCAATTCTTTCCATCATGTTCTATAGCCATATATGTTGAAATTTTTGCTTTGTACTTACTAGTGGTGGGTCTGTGTTGCTTTTCCTTTTTAAGAATCAATGCAATTGATATTCTAATGATCATTATATATGTGATTCACGAATGCTGATAATGTAATCACAATACTATGATTTCATGTGAGGTATTTTAATTATTATGCTGTTCACAATAAAAGTGAAATCCTCTGGTTTTATGGTCCTCTCATGTACAGTAGAATTGTGCAGGACACTTTCAATTAATCAGGCTAATTGTAAGGAAAGGATAAATGTAAAAATATGATGGGAAATTAAATATTGAAGTTTTTATTGTATTGCAGCATATACCTAAACTTAGGCTCAATACTTGGTTTAGTGCAAATTTCTGTTCATTAAAGTCAAACCTGTTGTATATTTGTTCTCATATTTATGAGGAGCTGTCTATTATAAATACCGTATCTGCCCGAATAGAAGATGACCCCCCAAAAATTTCCACAATTTTTTGGCAAAAATGTAAATTTTGTAGATTTTATGCTGAAGTGTGCCGGGCATTCATGCACGGCTTAGAATACATTATTCGAAATCGAACAAATGAGTGGGAAATGATTTAGTTATTGACATTTTGAAATATTACTCCAATTAATAATTTTGCGTTGTTGAATAATGTTCCACATTCAGCGACAATAATTTCATTCATCTTCATTTTCATAAAAGGTCAAATATAGTAACGGTGATCTCGCCAAGATATTTTTTCATCCAAGTCTATTTCCAATGAAATTAGCATATACATTGCCTTAAGAAATTGCATTTTTATGATTATACACGTTCCATGTAAAGTGTTACTGAAATTCAAACAGTTGAGCATTCAAAGCTGTCAATGCATTTTGCATAATCGCCTGCATCGTCAATGTATGCAAATTATGTGACCACTCAAATAATCTGAAAAACCCAGCCTTAAATGGTAACAAAGCACAGGTAGTGCTAAATTCAATATTCTAGCCTTTATTATTTATTCATTAATATTCATCGTAGGTCATATATTTACTTTACGAAAAATATAGTACTATCATTTGAACGTGAAGGCAATGAGAGACGTGCTGCCATCTAAGGGTGACTTCGAGATTTAACCATCACCCAAATTTTCCTCAAACTCGCATTTAGGCCGAGGGGTGATTTTTTTCATGATAGATTTTGACAAAAAACATCAGCTTGTATTCGGGCAGATATGGTAACTGCTTCTTAAATAGGAAATTATCATCATCCTTATCAGCTCTTTTCAGTCCATTGAAGGATGAGGGCTACCGCAGACACCCATTTATCCCTATTAACTGCCTCCTCCTTCCAAGGGCCTAAGAGCTTCACAAGATCTCTATCCCATCTGTCTTTCAGTCCCTTGATGTTTACTGGAATCCATTTGATGATGCTAGACGTACAACACCGATCATTTCTTCTAGCAATAATACCTGCCACTTTAGCATCTTTACTCTTCTAATGACATCACAGACTCCTATCTTCTTTCTTACCCGGTCGTTCCTTTTGCGGTCTCTTTGGGTAATCCCTAACATGCATCTCTCCATGCTCCTCTGTGCTTCAGCTCTTCAATTCATATACTCTCCTTTGGGCTTCCTGTGAACAATATTATGTCATCAGCTAAGCAGAGGAGACATATTTCTCATATGTGTATAATTTAGGAAACGGTATCTCCTTGCCTGTTGACCTTTTCAGTCTTAAAAGGCATTGTTTCTTCATGCAGCTTGACAGACAATGTTGCATTTTTTTATTGTTGTTCAAGCTTATGTATGTTTCTTCTACTCCTTGTTTCTTCAGTGCACTTAACAATGATGAAGTTTGGATGGAGTGGAAAGCTTTTTAATAGTCAACGTAGTGCACACAGTGGGACAACTCTCACTCATTAGTCTGCCTATCTCTTGGGCATCTTGAATGTGATCGTCATATTGCACCCAGCGCGTTATCTTGGTCAGGTGGAATAAAGATGGTTTTGAAGCTGTATAGTGTGTATTTTGGTGAATATACAGGCAGACCTCGTCTTTCGCGGGGGTTACATCCTCGAAAACACTGAGAAAGACAAAATTGCAAAAGAGAAGTAATTAAGGCAATGGGAAATACAGGGTTTGGTTCCCATCCCAGCAAAAATGGATCATATGTCCTCTGTATTGGTGAATGCAGAAGAATAGAGAAAGAGGTGGAAAAATTAACTTCAATGAAAGTGAGACTTAAACAAGTTAAAAGAAGTCGAAGTAAGTATCAGAAAATAAAGTTTTTTTAATTTCCGTAGTAGAATCAAGAAAAAAAATGAACGGAGGTTGCCCAACTTGCAGGAGGTAATTCCCCAAATATGGCATACCGCATCTTTCTTGGGGTTACTTTCCTTGAAAAAAACTGCGAAACTCCACCTGTAATAAATGATGCACAAAACGCAAAGCTTAAGCGTTTGACCTATGTCAAACCTGAGCAAATAACCCAATGATCCTGAATCGGAAGGGTCAAGAGTTGAGGGTTGAGTCTTTCCCCTCGGGACTTCCCTGTCGTAATAAAGACAGAAGGCTCCTGAATGGTGATGCCAGCTTATATTCTGTAACTTTTCACGTGCGAAGGGACACAAAATTGTGGAAGGATTGCATCCTAAAAATATTTAAAGTATATATAAGATACATACATGTGACTTATATATATACTTTTAAAAAATAGATACACTCACTGCTTTTTTTCTGGGGTACACGGGGATATGGCATATCCTCACCTTTTTTTTAAATATTCTTTTGGTTTTATCCTAAATTTTATGAAACTTACAAATTTCGTTTTAATATTTAACAAAAAAAAGTATTTTTTGAAAATTGCGAGTTTTTAGTTCGCGTTACGTATTCTTGTAAATTAATATTTATTTGTCTTATGTTTCAATCTGTGTTGCATGAATGGAAAAAGATTTCCTGCGAAAAGAAAGAAGGCAACGGCGCATGCCATAGATATTTTCGCAGTATCCTAGATGGCAACAGAGTTGGGAGGGCACTGACCCTTAGGAATCCTTGCAAAGGGATCCGCAGGGTAGTGGGAAAAATCGGCGGAACACAGAGTGAGCGAGAGAGTACCGTGTGTGAGCATTTGTGTTCTGATCGTGTGTGAATATCGTGACAATATCTTCTCTATGGTGCATGCTGTCAGCTGTCTTTACTCTAACTTCTAATGTGTCCTGGCTGCGAATGTCACAGTAGAATTTCGACATTCGCGTCCCGGCTTGACTAGTTGCGCGTAAAAAAGTTGTGTAAAACCATATTCGGCTGTTAGTGGAGCATTATTGTGAAAAAAATTGTATTATCTTGACTTTTTTTGAGACACTTTAAATCTTTATAAAATGAATAAAATAACAGATTTTTTAATGCCCATGTCGAAAAGGAAGAGAACTGACGATACAGAAGAAACAATTGATACGTCTAAATCAATTGCAGTTTCGACATCACCATTTTCTACTAAGGCAAATGAACAACTGGAAAATATGTGGCCTTCCTGTTGGACTTTCGAGCAAAAGAATGATTTCTGTGAAAAAAACATTTGGTTATGTACAAAAAACAGAAAACTTGGTTGTGGTGCTTGCCGTAAAGTTCAAACGCTTGGAATTGAGGCAAAAATGGGTATGAAGATATCAAAGGAATGGGCCAATAATGAAGTTACCCATTTTGGTACAACTCGAGAACAGCAGTTAACATCTCTACGGACCAAGATATTTAAACACAAAGAAAGTGCTGGTCACAAAACTGCCATGAAGATATTGGAAGAGGCAAGTAAAGAAACGCTAGAGAAGGTTTGCCTGAAATCCCTTTCACGCCAAAAAGAGGTTACTGCCAAAATATTTCGCACAGCCTACAAAGTTGCAAAAAATAATCAATCATTCAGTAATTTTGAAATGGAAATTGACTTGCAAGAACTTAATGGTGTTGATATGGGATGAATACTTCACTCTGCAAATGCTTGCATCAACATTATCAATCACATTAGCAAGGAACGAGAACAAACTTGGTCCTCAAAATCATAACTTCCAAATCAAAAATATCATTAATCATTGATGAAGCAACATCCCTTAATCAAATGTCTACATTAATCTTGTATATCCGTGTAATGATTTCTGGTTGTGAAATGACTGCACCAGTTAATTTATTTATTGAGTTGATAGAATTAGATGATGTAACGGCGTCTGGGATTTTCTCCGCTTTGATTTGCCATCTTCAATCTATCGGATTGATAGAAGAATACCTGAATGATTATTTAGTTTCTGTTGCTTGTGGTGGTGCAGAGGTAATGCTTGGATCTCGTGGTGGAGTTAAGAAATTATTGAAAGAAAATTTTCCATCAATAATTGTATGGCATTGTGCCAGTCAGACTGGAATTAGCCGTCCACGATGCTGTCAAGACAATTTCTGGAATTAACATGTTCAAGGCATTTATTGACAAGTTATATGTCCTCTACCATGCATCACCAAAAAAGTCGAGAATTGCAAGCCTGTGCTAATTCACTGGATATGCAGCTTTTGAAAATTGGACGAATACTAAGCACTCGTTGGGTAGCATCCAGTTTTCATTCAGTTTCTGCAGTTTGGCAGGATTACAAAGCATTGGTGCATCATTTTACAATTGCTAAGGATGATCGTCCAAAGACAGATGTATGTATGAAGGAATGCTGAAGAAAATTACAACAGTGGAGTTTATTTTAGATCTAGGATTAATGTGTGATGCACTTCAAGAGCTTTCTGAGCTGTCTGAAATTGCAAGAACGCAACATAAATTTGTATTGTGCAAATAAAATGATTAAACGTCTTGCTCAAGTATTTGAAGAGAGACAAATATATCCTGGACCATATTATGAAAAAGCCACCACTGCCGCCAAATGTCTCATTTTCCAAGGGGTTCCTATATACAAAAAAGATAAAAAAGAAGACCCACCAATCTGTCCTATTTCATTTTATGAAAATCTGAAAATATCTATAGAAAAGAGATTACTAGATGATGAAGAAGCTGATTTACCTAAATGGGCCCGAGTGCTAGATTTGAAACAGTGGCCAGAAGAAGTTCAAAATCATTTGACGTTTGGAGAGGCAGAAATAAGAAATTTGTCTAGAAGACTCCGTTTGAATGAAAGGGAGATGATACAGAGTTTCCGAGAATACCTAGAGGAAAAAAGAATTCCATACGGATTATTTCAATTAATACACAATCTCGATATGATTCTGATATCTTCAAGTGAATATGAAAGGGGTTTTTCACAGGTGAACCTTATTATAACCCCTTTAAGATCTTCGTTGTCCACTAAAACAACATCAGCTGTGATGTTCATCAAGATTGTTGGGCCTCCTCAAAGACTGTTTGATCCAATAAAATTCGTCGAATCTTGGTTGCTTTTTGGACATCATTCAGCAATAGACGCAAATAGCAAAGAGAGAAATCGAGACATTGAACCTCCTGAAGGCATGAGTCAGATTTGGAGTTTATTATAAAACCTTTACAAATATGTTTTTTTAATATTCACATCATTAATTACTTAAAACTTTTGTTTAACTTTCCTAATTAATAAATAGAAATAGAATTAATACATTCAATATTTTATTTTTTTCCAAATTTCTCCACCTCTCACAAAAATCTACTATGTAACAAGTAAGTTCCTAAACAAAAAAAAATGACCTTTAACGTGTTGCTTAACCACAAATTGCTTTTGAAGTTGAAAACACGATGCTAAAAATACACACCCCTTTTTTTAGAAAACACAATATACCCACCTATTTTTCTAGAAAAAAGCACTGGATACACTTATCTATTTTTTAATTACGTAAATATATTTACATATCAGAATAACGTAACAACATTTTTCAGGCCTGACTATGAGAGAAAATGTGAGGAAAATGCGATTCATGCAATATATTGTGACGAAATGAACCGGTGGATCACTGCGCCCCTGCGATAGTCAAGGTTCAAGTAAAGTTTCGTCGCCAGAGGCACGGGCTTTGGCCCTGCATTTCCCCCCTCTGTTACCAGTGCCACCCCTCAAAGAGGGAGAGGCTATCCCGCCCCTCCCTCGGCCTATTTAAGGAGAGGAGTTCGACCCCGCGGGGGATTCTCCTGGGCCACGTGTCCTTGTCTGATTTGGTTTGAGTTCTTCAGAGGATTGCCCGTTCGTCACTTCGGTTGGCGTGGTTGTCTGGTGTTTCCCCGCAGCCGAACTTGGAAGAGACTGGCAGCTGCACGTACGGAGTCAGGATGGACTTTGTCTGCCAGGACTGAGTTTGTAGTTTATGGGTTCTCATTGAAAGGCCTTATCGGAACAATTACTTGAATTGTTCTTTTAATAGTGTTTTGTTGCCTTTTGTATTTTGGCTTGACAAAGTCTTTTGGAGCTGTGAGTGTATGGTGTTAATGGGTGAAGAATAATGTCATTTAATCCCATTTAGGGAACAACAACTTGTAAGAGATTAACGAGATCGGAATTGAGTTCTCGTAGTTTTGGTTTGTCTTTTTGTTCATGATATTAAACTATTGTTTTTGGGGAATACAGTGCATTTTATGTGTGTACGACCTCTCCTCACCTTTCCTTTTCTCTCGAGTCGATTCGGAACGCTGTTCGGGTGCGGGGCCCACACGCATTCGCATTTCGGTGACGTAAAACGGGGAGACAGGAACTCAATGCCGTGGGCGTTCCGGTCTCCTCTCTCGACTGGTAACCCCCCCACATTTTATATTAAACTAAATTTTAGAATAATTTCTGTGTGTTAATGTCGGCCCAAGTAAGCGGCAATTCCACCCTCCTCTTTACCTGAGGAACGGAAGATTGGGTTACAATATACAAAATTTCATACAGCCTTTTCCGTGTTTTTTTCTGCGAAAGAGCGAAACATAAGACCGCGAAAGACAAAACTGGTTGCAAATGTGGAACCGCAAAAGATCGAAACACGCGAAAAGTAAAGCCGTGAAAGACGAGGTCTGCCTGTATTTTAGACTGTTAGAAGTAAGCTTATTTGTTTGTAGTTATATCTTTTTTGGAACCTTTCTAGTGCCCAAGGATGATGCTTGTGTGATTCCACAATTGTGATTTATTCTTCTTCCTTAGGCAATAGATAATAACCTTGTAGAGCAGGGGTTCTTAACCTTTTTTGTGCCATGGACCCCTTTGGTAGTCTGGTGAAGGCCACGGACCCCTTCTCAGAATAATGTTTTAAATGCATAAAATAAAATACATAGGATTACAAAGGAGACAAATTATATTGAAATGCAGTTATCAAAATATTTTTTAAACAAATTTATGATATAGTAATATATGTGCTTCTTTCTTAATGCATTAAATAACAATACAATACATTTAAAATATAGGAAAGTAAAAGTTGAAGTTAAATCTTATTTTTCAAAGACATGTCAGTGTGAAGGCTGCTGTTGTTTATCTTGAATAAGAACATTAAACTGTGGGGTGGTATTTGACAAGGCAACACGCATGTCATGTTGGACATCCAATCGATTTTGATTTTTTGTTTTGATGGTTACAAGTGTTGAAAATCCCGATTCGCAAAGATATATTGTTACAAATGGAATTAAAGCTTCCATAGCTCGCTTTACAAGGCGAGGATAGACTTCTCTCAAGGAACACCAGAATTCTCCAAGGCTTTTTGAGTTAAACTTCAATTGTAGTAAGTTTTTTGTCCTAAGATCAATGAGTTCATCTTTGGCTAGGTCAACATCTTCGATACAGTTTATATCAGAAAGAAAAGGATTGCGGATCCATGGTTCAACTTTAATGCCATCAAGATAGAAATAGCTTTTGAAAGAGTTCTGAAGTGTTTCCAAGTGTTCGCAGATTTCTCTTTTCAAAGAAATTGACAGAGAATTTTGTATCTTAACTCCATCTTGGTAAAGCACTTCCTCCAGCATTTGAAAGTTTGCAAGGATGCCGGCCTCTACTCTCTTCTTCCATATCGGTAGCTTAGCCAAGAAAGCTTGTAATATTTCAGTTGCATCCATAATGGTGACTTCAGGACCTTGAATGGAAAGATTTATCTCATTCATATGGTGAAAAATATCTGCCAGGTAAGCCAACCCATGGATAAAATCCTTTCTTTCAAAATGTTCCAAGAGTGGGTTTTCTTTTTCTTTCAGAAAAAGTGAAACTTCTGCCCTTAGTTCAAACAAGCACTTCAAGACTTGTCCTCTTGAAAGCCAGCGAACTTCTGTGTGGTAGAGAAGCACTTCATATTCTGCTCCCATTTCTTGACAAAATCTTTTAAAAATTCGATGATTCAGAGACCTGCTTCTGATAAAGTTGATAAATTTTATGGCTGTTGACAAAACTTCTTTCAGGGTTGTTGCAAGAGTCTTCGTTACCAGTGCATGTCTGCGTAAAAAGCAATGAGTGACGACGACCTGAGGAGCTTCCTTTTTCACTAAAGTAGCAAAACCAGATGTATTACCAAGCATCGCAGGAGCTCCATCTGTGCAAAGAGAATGAAGCTCTTCTTTCCAGTCAAAGTTTCGTTTGTAAAAAAAACTTTTTACCATTTTCTAAACGTCGACGGCCTTTGTAGTTTCCAAAAGGGACTCAAAATAAGAATTCTTCTGTGATGGTGTCAGCATGCGTATAGGGAACAAAAACAAGGAGCTGGCTACATTGAGAGATGTCTGTAGTTTCATCCAGTTGCATACTGAAGGGGAATGGCGAGGCTGCCAATTCCTCGATGACCTGCTTCAAAATGTTAAAAGAAATATCAACTATTCTAGAATGTATCACATCATTTGACAAGGGAACCGCTTCCAGTTTTTTCCTCTGTTCCAGTCTACAAACCAGTTCGACCATTTCCAGTGCACATGGCTTTACTAAAGTCTCTCCAATAGTGTGGGGCTTTTTTTGTTTGGCAATCCGGTAAGCAACTTTATAGGATGCTTCAAGAAAAGGCTTTTGTGAAATGACAAATCCAAGTTTTGGAAGTGTCCCTGCTTTTTCGAATTGAGCTTTTTTCACACAAAAAAACCTGCACCCTTAGATGCATTTTTGGGATGGACAGACGTGAGGTGCTCTTTCAGTTTTGCTGGCTTCATACTTCCATTCACAAGAATATTTCTGCACAAAAAACACCCTGGCTTTTGAGTCCCGTCATGTTCATTAATACAAGTGAAACCAAATAATATATAATCTTCATCATACTTCCTTTCTTCGACATTTCAACTTAAACTGGGTCTGTAAAAAAAAATAATAATAATAAAGCTAAAATAAAATATGTGATTCAATTGACTTTTTGAAACTCATTATTTTTTAATGGTTTTTAAGTAATTTGTTTGATAAATCTGCGTATAAATAAGTAATTTGTATGTTAATTAAGTAAAGTGTATGATATTGAAGAAATTTATACTACAAGTAAAATAAGGCAGGTTTTACAATTTATCCAAAGTTTTAACACTTTTAATGGCTTTTAGCCTTCGGATAGACATGCGGATTACAGCAGTAGATTAGGAGTCGTGTCCTGTTATCTCAACCGTCAGATGTGTCTGAGCTTGTCTGGTCTACACTCGTAGCCCGTGCGCCTATCCACGTTACAAGAGGCCTCCTTACGGAGAGTTACGAATTCTCATTTGAACTGTCCAGTTTTGTAAAACTTAACAAATGATGAAAATGACTCACCTCCTTCCACGTATTGATCAACAAACAATTATAGATAGGGAACACTGGGAAGTAATGCAATCTCTGGGCAACCAATGTTAGAACACGCGACTTCACCATTTGGTGGCTGAACGACTACTAGGCGCAGAGTTGCCCGATAGTTTGCCAGCTGCATCGCATGATCATCTGTAGACAGCAAGACTGCGATCTAGCGGCGGGTCTAATAACTACCGTAATTTCGAAGTAATGATGAGCATAAACGATATTTCGATATATCTGCAACAACTATAATGTGATATGAAAACATCCGTTCTATTGGTGACCACAGGTACAGCTATTACTACTGTGGCTTATTGCATACATTCATAATTGAAGGAAATGCTAGATTTCAGTTAGAGGTTAGTGAAAATAAAGATAATAAGTATTTTTTTCCCATCCAAGCTAATGGACCCCAGGTTAAGAACCCCTGTTGTAGAGGATCTTTTCCATATATTTACCCATTGCTTTTAATCCTCTGTGATACCATCCACTGCAGATGCTTTTCCATTCTTCATGCTTCAGGTTATCTCTCTCACCTTTTCTAGAACCTATTTAATTCTTCCTTCTTCATTTATTTCTTCATTGGTCAATAGATCTTTGTACAGTTTTATGTTGAATTTTTATGCTCATTTTAGAATTAACTCCCTGGTATATGTAATTAAACCATCTTCTAACATCTCACCAATCCATATGTTGCTTCATTTTCTTATAACTTGAATGTTTTCTATAGTTTTATTTATTAGTTCAAAATTTCTTCACAATGAATTTGATGGACTTTCTTATAGTGTTATTTATTACTGGGATGTGGATCATTTCCTTGGGGTCATTAGCAATTTTCATTTCCTGTCTTTTCTTCATCAACATTTTAATTTTTTCTGATAACTTTTTATCTGGATTAACTCTAACAATTCTACTTATTTCTAGGGTAGTTTCTTGGAGAACCAGTGTCAACTTTGATTCTACTTTTTGTTCTTATAGTACAGGAGACGGAAACCTTTTCTATATGGTGGGTCACATTCATTGTTGTGAATGCTTTGGAGGGCCACATTGGAAATCACGAGAGCTTCGGTGGGTCGGATGGGCATTTAAATCAGAATTTAAGAGATTTTGTGGTCTCGTATTAGACAAAATCAATTCTAATTAGTTTACTAGTGTTAAAACTCCACCAGAAAAGGTTTTGAGACCATAATTTCATTGGAATTGACTGTTAAATTATACCGATCACTTTTTCATCATGACTTTGCAGGCCTCATAAAATGCTCTCTGAAGCCAAATGATGCCTGCAGGCCGTAGGTTACCGACCGCTGTTCCAATACATTGAATCGATTATGGAGTTAAAACTGAATTATTCTTTTCGTTCTTTTAGCACCTGCATGTTAGGTTGCTTTATAAGCCTCTTTCAACTTTGAATCGAATTTTATTCTGCATTTTATCAATGGATGGTTTGCTTCAGGTTTTAAACTGGTTAAGGACAGAACAGTCTTCCACCATATGCTTTTTATTGACTAACATGTAGTCGATTTTGTTTTTGATGGCATTGGGTCCCTTCCAGGTCCATTTTCTATTGGGACTCTTCTTAAAGAAGGTGTTCATTATGTGGAGGCTGTTAAATTCAGCAAAGTCTACAAGTTGGTTCCCTCGTTCATTTCTGTCTCCATAGCCCCATTTTCCAACTGCGCTGTCGTCTTTCTTTTGTTCTCTTACCTTGGCATTGAAATCACCCATGACCACTTTTAGATGGCAGCTTCCTTTGTCATGCAGTTCTCCGATTCCTTGGTGACAGTCTTCCACTTCCTCATCCAAGTATGTTGAAGTTGGTGCTTATACTTGCACTATTTGAAGTTGATATCTCTTTTTTATATGAAGCGCTAGTCCTGCTGTTGACTCAAATGAACTTTCTATTTCTATGATGTTACTTTTCAATTTTTTGTTGGCAATGAATCCAACTCCTCCTGTTCTTCCTGTGTCAGTTCCCCTGCAATAAAAAATATGTCAACTCTTCAGCTCCCACAGGTCTTCTCCATTTCTTCTTACCTCGCTAACCCCTAAAATGTCGCACTTGATCTTTTCCGGTTCTTGAAGTTTATTTTTTCTGGACCAAGTCCGGCAGTTAAAGGTAGGTTGAGGTTTAAGGATTTGGGTAAAGATGAGAAAGAGTGGCAGTGGGCATTTAACCTCAGAGGATTTTTAGCACTCTCTGTTTTCATTCCTTTTTCCTGACCACTGCCACAGTTACAGACAATCCAGCCTCCAGGGAATGAAGGCTGTTTTTTAAGGTTATTCATCATAGGGAGTTTAGGGCCATAAAACACCATACTGGCATAATATACTGCCAATAGTCGTTTCCTCATCTCTACATCTAAAAGGTTCCAAGAGTTCTCTACCCTTTCGGCCTGTTGAGATATTATCTTGGAATAGAGAAAAGGGCACCTTTTGCATAGTAAAAGTAGTGCTTGAGCGACCCGGTACCTTCATGGATTATCAGTTGTGGTTAGGGTAGCATCCCTTTTGTCTTGGGACAGAGGCTATAGACCTGCAGGCACTCAGCGTGAGACTATAGTGAGGGATGGTCGGAAATACAAAAATGAATGGTAAATGCAAAGGAAGTCCCGCCTTTCACTTGAGCTATCGAACTGTGAACCGATGGCTTGAAAAATATCAGAGCCCAAAGGCGCCCCAAAAATATGGCACCTGGTGCGGTCGTTCCACTGCTCCATGCCACCACACAGCTCTGACTACAAACTATTTTGCAAGTTAGAGCAACGCATTGAAATTCTAGTTATGAAACATTTAAAGCAGTGGTCCACAACCTTTATAACGTGGTGAGCACCAAGTAACATTCTAGAGCACCCAGCGAGCACCATTATACATTTGTAAAAGTAGGAATGATCATAAATAAAATCAAAGTCAAAGTCAGAATGATTAAAAATGTCCTTTCATGCGTTTAGAAAACAACAAACAGTGGAACAAACAAAATTAATGGCATCGTAGAAGTACATGGCACGACTGCTAAAGAGCAACTCGGTGCTCGCGAGCACCAGGTTGCGGATCACTGATTTAAAGCAACAGAAATAGGATATTTATTTAAAAATTGTCTTTTCAATTGCTTGTAGTATTTTGTTCAATATTTCACAAAAATCGTAATTGTAATATGTTATTTCAATTAGTGTCACTTGCATTGAACAAATGAGTTATTTCAACATTGTGTATTTTTATTTGCATTAAATAGGTAATGGTAGAGTAAAATTATAAATAATTTTCAATTGCATAATTAAGTACTGTTTATTATAATGTCATCTCACCTTCTGAACCAGCCATTTATTGTTATCAGCCGCTTAATGTTATCAATTTCCATTGGACCAATGTGATCACATTAAGCGGAAGTTTAATAAATTATTTTAAAACTATGTTTATCTTTGAACTATAAGGTGCATCATGAGAAAATGTTAGAAAGCTTGCAGAGGGAAAGAGAGGATATCATGACAAGCATTGTCAGCAATCACGGTGAAGTCCAGAAGTGCTTGAGGGGTATAAGAGAACTCAAATTCACGAGGAAACTGGAAGATTTTAAAGAGATACCTGGTTTGCTAGATAGGGAAACCATTGCCTTCAGTGAATATCCATTGGAACATCATATGAAAACTACACTTTTCTCGTAAGTTATAATTGTTGTTTTATTTACTTTAACATTACATGAAACAATTAGAAGTGCAAGTAATTTACCAATTTGTGGTAAGTGTAGCATCTACCTAAGATGCAATGATTTTTAGCTTGGTAAGTTTGTCTCCATTAATGAAATGTTAAAATGGTTGAGTTCCAAATATTTTTCAAGAGAAAAAATCTCAACTTCACCTGGAAATGAACCTGGATCCCTTACTTTGAGGTGCTTTAACCAACTAAGAGATGAAACAAAACACTATATTTCTATAAATGCTTATAGGTTGAGAAAGGTACAGTAATGCCCTCATTTACGTTGCCCCTATTAACATTGATTCGAAGTTACATTGTCAATCATTTAGTACCTGTGTACCGATTCACGTAGGTTTTCTTCGAATTTATGCTTTATCTCAGATTTCTTGGAAAATGGGAAAAAGTCGGAAAATCCTCATATTTTTCTGTTTCCATCTTCTTGAACCGTTTAATGAATTACAATACTTGATTAATATACATTTTAAAAGTATTAAGACAAAAACAATTACCTATATGTACTCATAAATTAGAAAAGAAAGATGGAATTTTAGAATTTGGTTCGGATTCACCACTGGTGAGATTTTGTTTTTTAAGGTTGATAATAATATTAATTGTGTTAGACATTATTCCAGGCATTTCGGTATCAATTATGTCTGATTTTGCTGTATTCTTAAGTGCAAATGTAGCATCTTCTTCTATCTTGAGCCGTATCTTGTTTAATTTTCAAAAGGGTGATCAATAGTTTCATTTTATATGAAATTACTTTACTGAAATTAATTCTTAGAAGTGGTTACATTAAATTACATTTTAAAATTTCATAATTAAGTTATTAATCAACAAAATTAATATGGCTGTGATACCGTTTCTTTATCAGGTCATTAATAAAGAACTTTTAATTAGGTTTACAAATCACTACCATCGGTTGCTATCAACCCATAGGTTTGGCCATGGACTTCTAACTAGTAGGTTGGTAGTCCAATGCGAAAACTGTGATTTCCAAAACATCCCTGGATGATGCAAAATCCCTTATTCCAATATTATCCTTGTGCTGTTCACACTGCTTTCGATAGTTTTGCATTTTGTGATATTTTGGTGAAATTGTAGTGTCGTTATGACTGCTTTAATTTTAACTGTTCCACTATGTTAAATATGAATGAACATCGAATCTTTTAGTTCATTTTTACTTTAGATTGCAGTATGCGTATACATAGTTACAACATGAGACGATAGGATGGCACCATAACTATGTAACCATTTACCGTATTTGACCGAATATAGCCCCCCTGTTTTTGGCCAAAAGTGAAGTGCAAAAGTTGAGGGGGAGGCTATTTTCGGGCACTAAAAATTAGGTGGGTACAAACAAGTGTGCAAAGCTTCAATAACGATGAATTTCATTCGAGTCAGTAAGTGTTTCTATCCATTGTAAGACTAAACTACTCGGGTTGCGAATATTTATTTGCAAGGCTGATTGACGTCACCATATAGGAAGGATTTTTCAATTACTTGATCGCTCTCATTATCGTCAAATTGCAAGTTTTACTGTATTTGTTCGTGTAAGCCGCGCCCCCGTGTATCCCGCGCACCCCGGTTTTTGGGCCAGCTCTAGTGCAAAAAATTTATTTGAGCCGAAAAAGGGTTTATTAAATCACCAATTCCTATTTCTCAAAAATGCTATGCTCAAGTTAAGCATCTTCACACTCCTACGTGACGAATTTATTGGGTGATCTCTTTATATCGGTACTAGCAGAAATCTCCTCGGGAGTACTCTTTTGTTAAACTCTTAACTGTTTTTGTCGTCATATTGGTCATGTTCGGCAGAAATCGCTCCGGTAGCGATCATTCTGCTGTACGTAATTTTCCAGCCATATGGTCACTGATCCCTACCGTAGCGGTCGTCATATTTTGGCGAACTAAAATTATGATCAGTGATCATTCAATGATCACCACGGTGGCTATGACTTTCATAGATGTATCATAGAATAAAGGAATCATGCCGTATCTGAACATGGTAGGCGTCGTCTGCCGCGAGAACAAAACCCCCACCAACCCAAACTGGTCGTGCATGCGCCGTGGCCTCCGTGACGATTGCAGCAGAAAGCCGTCGAGTTTGGGGAGCACCCGTTTAAACTTTTAAAATTTTTATACGATGAACGAAAATGACTAAATACACGGAAATTTAGAAATAGAATAATAGATACGGCATGGGTGCTAGCTTAACGTATATTTGTTTACCAACACGACATTTTGGGAAAAAAGGTGAGCGGCAAATAAAAGAATTCGTGTAAGACACGCACCCCCTTTTTTCCACAGGCGTTTTGGGAAAAAAGGTGCGCAGTTTACACGAGCAAATACGGTAATACCAATAAAATTAACCTTACCCGAGAATGGACTAATTGCCTGGCTAAGCTCGAATTGTTAATTACACAAACGAAAGATAGATTAGCATTGCGCATCGAAATATGAGCAAAGTGCGAATTTATATTGCTGCATAAATTGGTATGTTATTTCGACTTGCTAATATTGATGCATTAATTAGTATGTTATTTCGACTTTTAAAAGTTTATTTTAATCCCTAAAAATGTATTTTTGTTCATTTCCTTGTCAAATCTCTTTTTCGTTAGTATACCCTCTGAATTCTGAGGTACAAATCTGAAAACCTTAAAATTCCAATTAGCATGGTGTTTTATCACTTGCTAATTGGTACTTTTTATTAAATGAGTGCAAGTTTGATATTTCTTCAAATTATACAGCATGTTTCATGACATTAAAGTCCTAAAAATGATCATGTCCTTTCAGGGTATTAAAATATTTTCTAGATTTGTGTGAGAAAAGATGGGTAGGGGGGCTATATTCGGAGGGGGGCTATATTCGGTCAAATACGGTATGTTGGTTTGTTTAAAAAACTTGTCAATCATCATGAAATGTGAAAAAGTCAATCTTTTAATGGTTGTAAAAGGGGAGTCTAGGATTTAATAAAAAACATTAAAGGTAAAGGATAAATGAGGAAGTGAGAAGTTAAAATATAAATATAAAAATATGAACAAAATTCCCAAAACTGGCGACAGAAGTAAACAATCGAGATCGGAAAAGTCTCCAGCAAAGCCAATAGATACACAAGGTAAGGGTGTGTTGAGTAATTTATTGTACTATCAAACATAATATCGAAGAAAAATTATATTAAGGCTAAATAAGTATTACAGTAAAATATCAGTGTAACAAATGCCGGAGTAACGAAATATTCAGTAAAACGAAATTATTTTTCATCCCCTGCCAATTTACTATGTAGCATTATGTAAAAATGTTTCATTTTAATGAATATCATTGTAACGAAAATATCGGTTTAGCACCACAAAAATTTATACCGGTACGAAAAAATAGTCACTATAACGAAGTTTGTAAAAAGAAATTCTTTAAACAGTACGATGTACACTTTTTTATCTTTACTGGATTTGGTTTTTATCATCTGGCAATGTTATAATGATTTAAACTCAGTAAAATCTCAGTCCAGGCAAGTTATTGGACGATTATCCTACTAGCAACCAATAGGCAGGTTCTTCACAGCTCTATTGTTCACATGGTATGTTGCTTGACAAACCGACTCTCTGATTGGTTGGCAAACTTGCGTGGGAGATCTGCTGCATTGTGGCTTTAAAGTGATGGTGGAGTGGGTAGGGTGGGTTGATAGGGATGGGGACTCTTCAAATATTGAGATCTGCATCATGGCAGAATTATTTGGTGCGTTTCTAATAATATTGCATTGTATAAATATGTGGAAATTATATCATAAGATCACTATGCAAGAAGGCATATGATGAAGTTTTGGCAATATGGAAACAGGAGAAAAACATCTGGAATGATTGAGAATCAAACCTGGGTTTTCTACTTGCTGGACGGATGTTGAACTAACATAGCAGACAAATTATTTTTATTTATTTATTAGCAAGAATTCAGAGACAGCACAGGGCCAATTACGCTGAATATCATAACAACAATAACAATGACAAACACATACAACCATGCGCTCGGCAGGATTCGAACTTGCGACCCTAGCATTGGGAGCTAGATATGCTAACCACCGCTCTACCAAGGTGGCAAGAGAATTCGTTTTCTACGGTAGTTCAATATCCACACTGCAATTGGAAGATCCAGTTTTCATTCTCGGTGATAGTAGTTTTTCCCTCCTGCTTCCGAGTTTCCAATGGTAATTTATGTAAAAATGAAAAATACAATAAATTTGTAACTAAGGGTGATTTAAAAATTCCCTCCTTATGAGAAATATTTTCAAAACATTGTTTTTGCATATGTTAAAAATTTGCAAAAATATTATTTACGTTAAAAAAACTAAGGTATCTTTGAAAAAACTGCCAGAAATTATCGAAATTGAATCTGTTGTTGTTGTTTTAATTCATTCTCATTGTTTTTTCAGTGTTTTCTGTTATCATTTTCATTGTTTGCTGTTACTTTTTGCTGCTTTCCATTATCGTTTCATTTGCATTCTGTTATTACTTTTTTTGAGTTTTGTGTTAATTTAACTGAGTTTTGAATGAATCAACAAGTGCTTTCTAGATGCGGCATATTTATTATTGTTTCCCTATCTCATTGTAAGACATCACTGAGGACTTTGAACTGTTTACATGCCTCCTTCTCTCGGAGGTTTTCTTGTTACCCTTGGCATGTGAAGGCAACCACTGAGACAGTCCTTTTTTCCGAGTTGGATTGGATGTCCTCGCACTGTTGAAAGGGGTTCGTCTCACTGGCTCTGATTCCGTTCGTTTCTCCCTGCATGCCTACCTAGGCTTCGAAACCCACCTCCCCATTCTTCCACCCCACCCAATCATTCCCCTCTCCTGCTACCCCTCAAGCAATGTGTAGCAACATACTCGGAACTTTCAGCTCCGGCGTATGCATGGCGTTACTGAGCCGTGTCACTAAACTTTTTGAAATGACTGTACTTACCTAAACCAAATAGGAAAAACGTTTCTCGCAGGTCAACTTTTTCACATCTTGACTAAAAATTTGAAATAAATTTTACATTTCATATATTTTTAAAAGACATTTCATAAAGCTTATAAAGTTTTGAGTTGTGCAGCAGTCATTCATAGTCATTATAGAAGTTACACGGTGAAATTTGTTTTATTTCGTTCAGTAGAAATGGAGATATGATGTATGTATAAGAATGTATGCATAATAAAAAAATCGGTACAACATACATTGTACAAACTTTCTCATATATGGGTACTAATGCGTCGTTTAGTTATCTTTAGAAAATAAAAATCGCATTAGCCTGTTTTTAGAAAATCCAATTTTTGTTCAAGTTTCCCAAGAATAAAGTAGCCTTATATTCATTCATTGAGAAAAATGAAATATGTAGTATTATTGTAGACGTATACTCAAGTAACTGTATGAAATTTGATCAAAATCGTTAGAGCCGTTTTTGAGAAAATCGAATTGTTGTTCAAGTTGCCTAGAATAAACTAGCCTTATACACCCTTCCCTCGCCAACCGCAGGGGTTACGTTCCTGAAAAGTACCGCGGTTGGTAAATACATAAGTATATTGGAAATTGGGCATTAGGTTCTATGGTTTTTATTACTATACCATATATATTATTGATCACTTACATTACTCGCTTATTTCTCACTTAAATACATTATATAAATATTACGAATACAATAACATGCTGTTTTTTCCTTATGAGCTCTCTGGTTTGGCATAGTCGAAACTCCCGTTGATGAAAAATGTGACGAAAAACAATCACCGCCATCTATGTGCTACTTGTGGTACTAAATTTGAGAAATAGCTTTCCACAGCATTCCGCTGTTCGGAACTACATATTCTACCCCAGAATGAATTCTTTTTTAAAGAATTTCTTCAAACGTATCACACTATGCATAAGCCAAACTACTGAGTAAAACAATTACCGACTGAAGGATTACAAACGCCCCGTAGGTAACGGAGAAATTACGTGCATACTACGACGTACATCACATCATTTTATACAATTTACTACGGTCTTCTAATCTTACCCGGCATTTTTTGCATTTAAACAAATATTATTACGCACAAATTCAGAAAAATATTAAACATTTAATTTATTTAGTATGCTGATATGAATAATACACAACTAAACACGTCATGTGGACTTGCGGTGCGCGAAAAGCATGCGTATGCTGATGTGAATAATACACAACTGATCGCCCGTGTGGAATGTGGAGACTTGTGGCGGGCAAAAAGCGTAATCGTACATTACGGCAAAAAGTAATAGCAACCAAGTTAGAACAACAACATAGCTGTTGTGAGTGAGTGAAGATTACAACAGAGTCATACGATGCGCGGGATTATCGTGTTGAATGCAGTGACAGTCTCCTTGCCGGTTGCATGGGATGAAACAGACCGGTTTGTCTAACCCTTCCTGTGTGACTTTTGATGCTCATTTTTGTTACTCTGGTTTTACTGCCTTAAATTTTCATTGAAAAATAGTGTAAGTCAATCAAATTTAATACAATTTCTTTTAGCCATTTAATTTTTTTGTGTTAGACATATAATTTCATTATTTTTTAGTCATCACCAAAAAATCATAAAATCACGTTAACGAGAAATTTGTTGAAGTTGAAGAAGAATAAGTCGGTGGATGTCTGTATAGAAAAACAAATTATGAGAACAAAATGAAGAAAATATTTTCTAAAACATTTTTATTAAGTTGCTACATTACTTTCTTTTTCATTAATTGGTTAAAAAAGAAAGTAAAGATAATTATAATTGTGTATTATCAGTCAAGTTTGGGGTTGTTTATAAATGCTATTTTTGTGTATAATTACTGATGACCCTGTAAAAGAAACAATGATTGGTGGGATATATTTCCAGGAATCGAGAATTGTAGACTCGCCATAAGGTTTAATTTCAAGAACCACTGCTGCCCAACATCTTAAACTTTATCATACAAAAGAGAACTTAAGTTCCCATTAGAAAGTAGAGTTGAAGGGACTAAAGGGAACCCAAGTTCCCAAGAGTTTGTTTCTCTAATCGAACTTACAAGCAGGTATCAAGTACATTGCTAATTCTAACTAACAATTAATAATTCTTTTAAAATACCAGATGATTATCTAAGTGAAATGTTTGTTGAACAGTTTACAATTAACACTGTATTAATTCCTTTAACATGTATGAAAGGCAATACCCAATTAGACTATCATATGCCGTGACATTAAATAAATCCCAAGGCCAAATCTTATACCTTAGCTGGTATTTTTCTGCATGATACTTGCTTTACACATGGACAGTTATGAATAGGGTGCTCAAGAGTTAAAAATAAAAGTTCTTTAAAAATTTGAATAATAGCAAGGACCAACTGTTAGAAATAATCTTTAAGTAACAACATGATAAATGAAACAGCCCCGTAGTCATTATTATTTTTCTTATTGCATAGTGATAAACTGTTTAGCTTATGATACAAGTAAAGTTGAATGCCATTGGTATTCATCATTTTGTGTCAATTAGAATGAGTTTCCTAATTAGAGTAATTAATATTTAAATATGGTTTTAGATTATTGTGAATCTTGATGAAACAATCCTCTCTGAAGTTTAATTATTCTCACCTATTATTAGCGGAAGGACAGTTCCAGATTTCCAATTGCTGCTTAATAATTCCATGTGGAGAAACCTTATCGTTGGAAAAGAAAGTGATGAAGCAATTTCTGAAGCTTTTTGTCATTGGGTGAAGGCTACCCTAGGCAAGGCACCACACTCCTCTGCTGACACAATATGCCTTGCTGCTGTTAAAGCAAATAGAATGATACATCAGTTGAATTCAGCAAGATCATTTCCCTTTCTTTTTGATAATCAAGTACTTCACTATCTTGCAAAAATGTCAGGTAAGAAACGTTCAGGTTTTAATTTGTTGTTTTTTATTGTTAACCTTTTGTAATAAAATTTTTTCTATCTACCATTAGCTTACTTGTATTTGATTGTCTTTTTGTATGTTTTTTAGCTTGGGCAATATTTATGATGTAGAATAATAACTTACATTTTAAGTACAGTAAAATCCCACTATTACAATTACGGTGTATAACGAGAATATCGTTAGAGTGAGTGGTTTTATATACACCGTCGATTTGATAATATTAAGCATAGGAATATTCTTCAGTTATAATGAGGGCCTTTTTTTTGGCATTTTGCTGTAACGAGCAATTTCCTTTGCATGTGATGAGGGTTGTGTTATTTAAGATATCCTCACTCAGCAGATTTCACCAACGTCTGCCTTCGAATTGACCTTGGACCTATAGCAATGTTTGACATTTGGGATGTTGATGTTTCTTATTACGTTTTCCATGCTTTAGTATTTAATTTCTTGATCCATCAGATCAGCTTTGCAAAGGCCACACAACTTTTATATTAAAATGCATTTAAATTTTGTTAATTAGTATCCTAACACTAGATATGTTATTAACATGGATATTTGAGAATCTGTCACGACAGATGACATTCACCTCATGTCAAATTTTATTTTTAGGTTTTTAGTGTCTTTAATATAAAAGTTGTATAAAATTAAAAGGTTTTTTATTTAATTTATTTGTAGATTTTTAGTGCCCTTAATATAAAAGTTGTATAACATAAAAAATAATTTTTATTTTATTTATTTTTAGGTCTTTAGTCCTACTAAAAGACAAAAGGGAGTGAGGTAAACTCTCTCTCTCCCTTACTATCTCTCACCCTCCCTCCCTTTCTCCCCCTCCCCCTTTCCCCCTCCCTCCATCTCTCTCCCTCCTTCCCTCTCTCTCTCTCGTATTAAAGCATTCAAAGCATGCTTGTCTTACGCTTATGAAGACAACAATGTAAGCTTGAGGTTTAACAGTGTCATGCTCATCAAGACAAAGTCTTGCTAAACAGCTGATTTTTCCCAAAATATGTGAATTAAACATAATTTGAGTGATTTTGAGCTGAAGGCGGAAGTTGACGATAAAAATAAGAAACTATTTATTTTTCTTTAAAACAGTCCAGATCCACAGATTGTAGGTCATTTTCTTCCAATTTACATTTGCACTTCCAAAAATGGCTTTTTACATGTTATCTTATGGGACATGGAAATTACCCCTAGGAGTCGAACCTGGGACTTTTTTCTGAGATTTGCTAATTTTTACGTTGGGGTACACCATAACCTACAATCAGTCAGAATTTCATACTCCTAGCTCCTGTGAAGGTGCCCAAAATGTATTGGTTATTGGAATTTGAAACATAGCATATATACATATGTCAAGTTATAATAAAAGTTGTATAATTATCTTATTCAGTTTAGATCCAAAAATCAACAACTTATTGCTTGCCAAACCTACAATTTTAAAGTCTTAATTATGAAACATTTTTGTTCTTGTATCATGCACTACAACTGAGCAAGTGCCAGTGAAATATTTTTTAATTTTAATATAATGGAAAATATTGCAGCCTTGAAAAGACTAGGACTTTGAGATTTGAGTGTGTATGTTTCAGTTGCCCCTCTGTAACAAAAAAAAAGTTTTTGCTATTCAATCTGTCTGCATTATGTAGTCTGTTCATAACTCATAACTTAAAATAGATTCTAGTTATTTTAGAGAATTTTTTTTCACTGAAGACAACTGCTTTGTGGCCAAAATGCAAATCTGTTTTATTATAATCTTGTTTTGGCTATTGGGGATGCCTGAGACAAGTATTCCTTAAGTGCTTGTTCTTGAATACTTCCATTTGTGTTTATCTGGTCATCTCACTTTTGGGTTTTCTTTGAACGTTCCTCATGGAGGAAATATGTTGGCTAGCCTAACCTCAGGCTTAGTCTGCCTCGGTAGTTCAGTTGTAGATTATCATCCCAGTAAGTGGAAAATCCAGGTTTAAATCCCAGTCAAGAGAAATTCTTTCATCTGCTTTTCCAGAATGTCTTCATGAGAGACATTGTATTGAATTAGAGGATAAAAGAGTTGGTAATTAAGCAGTTTTAGTAAACTATTCAGCCTGTGGTGTTGGCTTATTCACTATTGGAGTGAAAATAATGAAATGATGAAGCATTTCTTTTGTAAAATTAACACATTATGCTGAATCTTCCTGTAAATCCATAACGTGAGAAAATGTGGTGGTTAAAGTTAAAAAAAAATTAAAACAGCACACAGCTTTAATAACACTTGTTATGTGGAATAAGTTGAACTGTTATTAACTGCTTCCTTGACAATTTTTTGTACAATGTAGTATTTATAAGTCATTTTTAGGCGCGTTTCGCTTCCAGCATGAGCGCCAATTACCGTATCTACCCGAATAGAAGCCAACCCCGGATTTAAGCCGACCCCCCAAAAATTTCCAATTTTTTTGCATTCATGCACATCTTAGAATACATTATTCGAGATCGAAGAAATGTGTGGGAAATGGTTTAGTTGTTGACATTTTGAAATATTACTCCAATTAATAATTTTGCGTTGCTGAATAATGTTCTACATTCAGTGACAATAATTTCATTCATCTTCATTTTCACAAAAGGTCAAATATAGTAATAGCGATCTCGCCAAGATATTTTTTCATCCAAGTCTGTTTCCAGTGAAATTAGCATATATATTGCCTTAAGAAACTGCATTTTTATAATTATACACGTTCCATGTAAAGTTTTACCGAAATTCAAACAGTTGAGCGTTCAAATCCGTCAACACATTTTGCATTATCGTCTATTTACACAAGCGATCTCGCCAAGATATTTTTTCATCCAAGTCTATTTCCAATGAAATTAGCATATACATTGCCTTAAGAAACTGCATTTTTATAATTATACAGGTTCCATGTAAAGTTTTACCGAAATTCAAACAGTTGAGCATTCAAATCCGTCAACGCATTTTGCGTTATTGTCTATTTATGCAAACAATCTCGCCAAGATATTCCTTCATCCAAGTCTATTTCCAATGAAATTAGCATATACATTGCCTTAAGAAACTGCATTTTTATAATCATACACATTCCATTTAAAGTTTTACCGAACTTCAGACAGTTGAGCGTTCAAATCCATCAATGCATTTTGCGTTATCGTCTATTTACGCAAGCGATCTCGCCAAGATATTTTTATATATGTTCATTGTAGGTCAAATATTTACTTTACGAAAAATATAGTACTATCATTTGAACGCGAAGGCAATGAGAGACATCAGATTTAACCATAACCCAAATTTTCCTCGGACTCGCATTTAAGCCAGGGGGTGATTTTTTCATGATAAATGTTGACAATAAACATCGGCTTGTATTCGGGCAGATACGGTATTGTCAGTCGGTCCGTTCGTCCAACCGCATGTTCGTTCTCGGCTTCTACTGAACGGATTTTTATGAAATTTGATATTAAGGACTTTCAATCAAATATAATAAGAAAATCGCACAAATGAATCACATACTCCAATCAGGGGTACCACTTGACGTGATAAAAAGTAAATTTTCGTCATATCTCGTAAAGTATTAGTCATATAAAAATATCTATCAAATAAAAGTTGTAGAACTATTAAAGAAAAGTATTTCTTCCTTTCATATACATTTTTATCGTAGGAGTAGCCGTTATCGAGAAAATCAAACAAGAATGTCTTAAATCGAGTTGAACTTAGAAAATTTCTTGCATGGTTACCTCTTCATTGTTGCTAACGTAAACAATCTCAAAAACAAGCGTTTAATTTCCTTACGTGTGCATGCACTATTTTTAAATAGGAAGAAAATAGATTATTTATGATGAGGAAAATAACTTTAAAACACTATTTCCCTCACGTACAGGTATATAATTTCTTTCTAATACTCCATTGCACGAAACGCGCCCATTTGTGATACGTTGTACCCTTTCCTAACTCATTTAAATTTTACTTTTGGAAAAATCACAGGGAGACAAAAATACACCAATTTTTTAAGAATAAATTTTATAAAAAATTTGGTACTTAAAGAGTACCATAATTTTCCGTTTATAATACGCAACCCATATAATATGCACCCATGTTTTTACGAGTGAAATGTGAAAATTGTCTTATCACCATGTAAAATACGCAACTCATTATTTGTAAAAAGATCACTGTAATTTTTCACTTGTTATTAGCAGTGTCGAGACAGTTCTCGCCTTGCCGTCAAGTGAGATACTGTATTTACTCTAGTAATATCTGCACGCATGTAATACCCGCACCCCCGTTTTGGAAGTAAATATCTGGGAAAAAAGGTATTCATGTAACGCCCGCACTTTAAAAATTGCAATTTTGTTATTTAATGGCTACATTGGTAAACTCATCTATCTGAAGTCGAATCTGATGATGCATAAGCAGAAAAAATCACGTATTTAAGACCTAAATATTAAAAACAACTTTTAATGCCTATTCTAACATAATCAATCGCGAAAAATTGACATTCAACAATATTATATTATAAGGAAAATAGTCGGAGGCATATTTTGAAGGCCAGTGCATTAATATCGCCAAAAGGTTCCGTTTTGAGTCACTGCACAGTGTACATGATTTATTTTCGCTAAATGTTTGGAATCATGATGGATATGCTACCATCACTGAAAAGAGTGCGCCTCTCATAAAAGAAAACTTAAAATTATATGCACCAACTAAATCCCAACATCCAATAGAATGATTTTTGATTCTTTTTTAACATAATTATAAATCGATTTAGGTCTTAAGGCTCCATGCGGTCTCTTTATCTTTCGATTATTAAATTGTATGTAAATATGAACCCATAAAAAAACAATGAAAACAAGAAATATTATAAAATCCCAAATTTATAAACGAAGAATTTATTCAACTCGCATGTCAAGGTCTTTAGGAATTCCATGTTCGTTTTTTTTCTAATATTTAACCACTGAGCTGGTCTTCATCTACAACACAATAACCCCATAAGTAATGGTCCTCAGTTCCATCCAATGAATTCGAAATTCCAGTCACTTTAAATCCTTTGATCACAGTTTCTTCACTTACGCCACGCCATGCTGCGAACACCCTCGTAGAGCGGAGCGTATTTCAGCCTGCCTGTTGCTGTTGTGTTCTTCAAATTTAAGCATGAATCATGTAAAATTAAAAACAAAATCCGCGGTGTATGGCACCTTCCAGGAAACGCATTGATTTCATTCTTTGCCATGAAATTGCATGCGTCTCGCGGGTGGCCTACCGTTGAAAGGTGAAGGGGCATATCGTGTAATGCTCGCACCCCCTTTTTCTGGGTCCAGTTTTAGGGAAAAAAGTGCAGGTATTACACGAGTAAATAGCCGAAGTGGATAGTGAGGATGAAGATGACGTTCTCGGTGATGCCATTTACGTAGACGATGAGAGAACACAAAATCACCGACGAACTATTTGAGGACAGCAATAATGTATTCAGAGGCTGAGATTCGGACAGCTAAAAGTAAATAAATAATTATTTTTGTTTTGAAAAACGATATTTAAAGGAATGTTATTGAAATACATTGAAATGTACGACTTACTGGTAAAAATATGTTTGAAAATATAAATTATTTCCTTACAAAAAAAGTTGTATGTGCTTGTTACCATATATAATATGCACCCTAACTTTTTGTCAATTTTTCATGAAAAAAAATGCGTATTATAATCGGAAAATTATGGTAAGTAGTTCGCAGTAGCTAGTTCAATGTTTAGTCGCTAGATGGTACTTCTTATATGTGCCTTTCTGCCTCCCAAGAACTTCCTATTTTGGCACTGTATGCATTTGTCACTCAGATGCGATTTTCTTGTGTTCTCATTCCCAGCAGAATTGGTTTTTCCTGAGTGCATGTGACAGTAGGTTCATCGCTACTCTTTTGTTATATGTGAAGGAAAATTGGTGGCTAAAGTGCAATATATTCCCCCCTGACTATTGTGCTGCAAATGGGGCCTATTTAACTTGCAAACCTGTACTGAGGGATAGGTTCCATTTAAGGCACCCGTATTAACTTGCACACTAAACGTAATTGTGACGGCGCTTTTGTCACTCGTCAGTGTTTAAAAGGGATGGTTGGGTTGTGGCGATCTCTGAACTCGGGGAAATTCCATTCCACCGGGAATAAGAATGGAAAAAACATCGCATCTGAGTGACTAAGCCACACAGTGCCATGTAACGGCCAAAATAGGAAGTTCTTGGGAGGCAGAATGGCACGCATAAAAAGTGTCATCTAGCAGCTAAACATTGAACTAGCTACTGCAAACCACTTACTACTTACCAAAAATTTTATGGAACTCTAAAATATGCATATTATTGAAAAGATACAAATGATTTGTCCTCAATTCATATTTAAAAACTAACATTTTTTTAATGGTAACTATATACCTAATTGAGCATAAAATTATGTATAATATGTATGTACATAATTACAATATAAAATACACATGTATAGTATAAATTATATATAAACTTATTGTTGACTGAGTCTGCTGTAGTTAGCTCTGTGCCGTGGGTGGATTCTTCTGCAATAAATAAATAATCTTGGTTATAAAGAAAAGACAAGAAATGGATGTTTCAGATTTTTAGAGGTGAATGTTTGTTGAAAGAAGTGATGGAGGGGAGGATACTAGGAAAGAGACGAGGAAGAAGAAAGAAAGGGTTGCATATGAAGAATCTTGGATTGGACTGATTGGTTTAGGTCAGTGCTCTCCAACCTTTTTTCCTCCACGCCACACCTTCATGCATGCTTAATAACATAGCAGCACACCAAACCACAACTAATTAATTTAACTGCATAAATACACATTTTAAAAGAAAAAACTAGCATAAAACAAATAAATGTCGCAATTATATTAGATTGTTATGGTTGGTAAAGTAATATTCAAATAATTGTAAAATTTTATTGTAAATTAAGTACACACAATTCAAAGTGTAAAAATGTTATGCTCTTCGACAGAAAATTTGGGCTTGCCTTTTTGGTACAAAGACGCTTTATATGTTTCTCAATAATAGAAAGAGCTACAAGAACTTCTTCATCTATGTTCTTTAAACATGCCCTTTTAATATTTTAAATATCGGTTGAAGAACAAATAAATTCGCATAAATATGATGTTGAATTTGGAATGTCATATAGATGGGATATTCACATATTGAAGGATATTCACCTTAAGCATTTAGTCAAGATACATCTAAAGGTAGCATAGTAATTTTAAGTTGTATGATCGTTAATAAGGTCTACCAATTCCGCTCGTAGTTTCAGAATAAATTCTTTGGAGGGTAAAATGTATGCGAATTTGTTTGTTCTAAACGCTTTTGTGAAAATTAAATATCCTCAGACGGTGCAGCACACTAGTGCCTTCATCGCAGCACACCGGTTGGAGAGCACTGGTTTAGGTGACCTACAGAAAATGTATAATGATTTTTATTATTGTCTCACATTTTATCCTTATTTCTTGCACATTTGCATATGCATTTAGCAGTTCCTCTTACATAAAAATCCAATCCCTAGTGATGAGACAAACTTGAATTTGACAATCTAGGTATATTTGGTATTTGGAAAATTATGGTTAGTTTCATGGAAAATTAAACTATTTTGAATTTATTGATTTTTCTGGCATCATTAAGATCTCCAGGAAAATTTAGATGAAGATGAGAAAAAATGGATAGATCTCATCCCCCTGGCAACTGACATCAACAAGGAGCACATTGGATTGATTGAAAAACAGCTCACAAAGGCTGAAACTATATATAAAAATTGGTAAGAGATTTTTAATGAAATGATTTTGTTTTCCACATTTTCTTGAGGTAGTGTTTTTGGTCTTTATTTATGCATATTATTATGCAAGCAATGCTTTTAGTAATTTTTATCAATGGTATGTTTAAGGGTGGAAGGAGCTGTAAACAAATGCATACCAGAAGATATCATTGTCAGTGGAAAGAATTTCAAACAGTGGAATTATGAAATTCAACATGTCCCATTAAAACAAAATGACTGCAGCAGTGGAGATGGGAAGCAATAAAAGTGAGTGCCTTTTTTGAGCAAGTTGGACAAAGAAGGTAATTCCCTTTAAAATTCCCACATATTCTCCAATTAAAACTTTTTTTTCATTGGTAAAAGTTAATATTTTTTGGTCTGTTAATTTTTCAATATTATTGCCTTATTAACCTCAGAGCTGGTATTTCTAAAGATTGAAACTCCAGCTTGAACCAATATATTTAATGCTACTAGATGACAAACAGTAAAACTTTAATAATCGAATGAAACTGATAATGTTCGGTTAAAAACTTTTCCATTCCAGATGATGAAAAATATTTTTTAAATTGCTGTATTTTTTAGCCTATAAGAGGCACCTCAGTTTTTTAGGAAAAAATGATTTTAGCTAACCAAAGCATTTAGGATGGGCCACATTGTGTATTATTTATAGACATGATTAAGTCCGTAGCTGGAAATATTTAAAAAAATATTATGGTGTGATAACAGTTAAATATAACACTTTAGGTAAACTTTATTTGTGAAAGTAAATAAGGATGATTTAAAACAGAAATACGGTAGAACTCTGATTATACAACCTAACTAGGACAAAGGATGGTTAGGATAACAAAAAAATTTGGATAATTGACTTTAAAAAATAAATACACAAAGCCCAATTGTTTATCTTTTATAGAAATAGGCAGTTGTGTGCTTTTCTGCAGACATTGGTTTAGCAATTGACCAAAGTTATATAGAAAGAAACGCATAGATTTTCATCATAAATATAATGTGTGAAATGGTAGAAGATATTTGAGATATTTTAGTACCCTAGGAAAGGTTCCTAATAAAAATATACAGCACACAATATTATCTCTCCAAACAGCAGTAGAAGTAAAATAATATGCAAAAAAATTTATATGATAAAAAGTTCAAATAGTCACCCCTAAGGGTATCTCTGGACGGGTGCCTTGCTCACATAGCACTTGTCCCATCTCTGACGATAGCCATATATATGCTGTTAATAATTTCTAGTTAGGTTGGCTAGAATTAAAAAATTAATTTCTTGAGCCGAGCTCTTTTTGTTAAAAAATTCTATCTCGGTTTGTGGTTCAGTAAATTGGGGCAGTTTGATGGTTTGCTTCACTTCTTTAGTGTAGTTACTGTTCACTTCCTTTTTTAGGAGCTGCCGCCTGATAATTTTTGATAATAACTCGCTAAATTGCTATAAAATTAAAAAAATTAGAGAAGTCATGTATTAAATGTGTGATTTTCCAATCGTGTTCGACTCATGAAATAAGTGTTTCTCACACGGTGTTCAGTGGTGGGAATTATCCCAATATTATTTACAGTGGTCGCGAGTTTCACTTAAATTGCTTCTCCGCCTGCGGTATCTCTGGCAGCCGCCTCCGCTTCCCGCCCATGTCATCTGCATTGCCCGGGGGCCCTGAGTGTTCCTCTCTGGCCTGTAAGCTATTCGCCCACCTCATCCTACTCTCTGGTGATATTAGCCTCAATCCTGGGCCCATGTGTAAATTTTTCTACCAAAATGTGAGAAGTATTCGAAACAAACTTTCCATTGTCACCTCTCATCTTGCCGAACTCGCTGAGTTTGATGTGATTGCGCTCTCTGAGACTTGGCTCAACAATAATATCTTACACAGCAAGTTTTAGCTTACTAACACCCACCAAGTATTTTGTTGCAACCAGAATTCTTGTGACAGAGGTGTTTGTTCTCTTAGCCGTTTCTTCCTCCTTCCATGCGAAATGTCGAGCGGACTTTGAGTCCGACTGTAAACTGACTGAGGTCATTATGCAACACAACATTAATGGTGGACCCCAAAACCATGGCAAACTCTTTGTCGACTGCTTTCATCGTTCACCTGGTAGTAATTTATCCGTCCTCGAAGCCTGCTTTGATTCAGTCCTCCGAGTACATGCACTTGGGGAGTTTATTCTCTTTGGAGACTTCAATCTGGCCATTAATTGGACCTCACCTTCCAGCAGTATTGGCGCCAATCCCCATGATGACTATTTCATTGACTATTTCATCAATGGTCTAGGGCTAACACAATGTAATCCTTTCCCTATCTGCAATTTGGCAACATTGGATTACATCCTCTCTTCGACCATAGTCCAATCTGTCTCCACTGGTAGAAATATTTTTCCGGTGGATAATGAGTCCTTGGAGTGCTCCCTTTTTCTGTCCCATCCCTCCTTGTCGATGCCCCCACCAAGGATCCTGATAGCTTGGAACAAAGCGAACTGGCCAGCAATCAACCATGTTCTCTCCCTTTTCCCTTGGAACCTTCTGGACAGTGGCACCCCCGACGACTCACTCAAGCTCTTTTATGACTTTCTTCACAGGGTAATCGCAGACTTTGCCCCTACTCGGAGAGTCTCCAAAAGGCGGCCCATCTGGTTGACACATGAGATGACACACTCATGCCTCCTTCGTAGGCAGTCCTGAACCCTTCTTCAGCGTGACTATACGAACCACATAAAATCTATTATGGACGAAATGAGGGATAATAACCAAAAGATTTTGGTCCCTTATAAATGCGAAACAAATCCTCTTGTGTTCCTGTTCATGTTGTATCCGGCGACACTTCATATTATGGTGATGATAGGCCGTCAGTCTTCAATGGCTACTTCTCCTCGAACTTCACTCCCCCCACCCCTGCCACCCCTTCCCACCTCTTCAGCCAGTCTGTCCTCACTCCCTCTCTTTCGTTTTCATCTCTCCTCAGGAGGTTTCAGCCAACTCTCCCTAAATTATTAATTTAACAATTAGAAGAAAAACATTAAAAATTTTGCAAGTTGGGCATTAATGGTTTAAGCTAAAGTGCAATATGATATTTTAATTCCTATTAAATAGAATGCATATGTAATAACGAAAGATATACTTGTCACTCATTTCACTGTTCACTTACAGATGTATCTTCATGAATTATCAATAGATGGCACTTATGCTTGGCAATAGAATTTGTATTATATGCTTGCAGTTAACCACTCTAATGAATGGACGACAGGCAATTATTCCATTTTTGAGATCATTGGGTTCATTAGTGTCAGTACTGATTACAGTAATAATCTTACCTTTGGTATGTTAGACGGAGGTTTATTTTAGGAATAATATTTCTGGAAAAAAGTGCTTCGTGTAGCCCAAAAAATCCGGTACTTAGTAGTACAGTAGTCCCTCGCCATTTGCGAGGGTTAGGTTCCTGAAAACCCTTGCGAATAGCAAATTCGTGAATGATAAATAATGGGGTGTATGGTAAAAATAGAATTAGGTTCTTAGTCCCTATTCTGCCATTAACTTGCATTTTAACCATTAAAAATATAATAGTACAGTACGTACATTCATAAAACAGTAATGGAAGCAGATTCAATATGCGCAAGCCTATCTAAATCTTAAATTTTCTTCTCCAAACTCCACTTTTTTTGCACTTTTTACCGACTTTTCTTTCATTTAACTCATCACTCTCTTTGGGACCATGATTAAGCAATATTACTAATAAAAAACTATGAAAATGGCACACTAAATTCATGAAATAGGCGAGGAACTGCAGCAATCCTTATCCTCTTTTCTGTGCAGAATTTGCCACGTTGTTATACCGGTTGCAGTTCCGGGCGAGCTTCCGCTGCCCTTTTTGGCATTATTGACTTTGCAAGCTGTGTGTTTTTGTCCGAATTAATTTGTTTGGATACCGTATACCTAGAAGGTGTAATGGTGAAAGAGAAAGAGCAACATTAGGGTGAGCACTACTTAAGCGACTGGTGGCGCTGCACGGCATTTGGAGGAAATTAGTGAAGTTTCAAAAAAAATTTCGTGGAGTGACCAGTACTTAAGTGGTCATATGCAGATATGCAAATGAAAAAACAGGTACTCAAAATGAAAATTGCAGATATGCAAATTTTGCGAATGGCGAGGGATAACTGTAATTACCCTTAAAAGATTCACTTTAATACAACCTAAGTTTCATTGCAGTGTAATATCCTCAGGTGCCTGAAGATGTTGCAATGCAGTGAAACCTTTTAACTTACAAAGATGTTCTACTTCTAATTTCAGAGATAGCTGTTTGGTGCAAGTAGGAAATTCCACAATTTTCTCCAAGGCTACAGAATGTATGAATAAAAGCACACAACATATGGGCATCCAAATTGTAGATTTTTACTGGATGATACTTAGCCCAAGGGAAAGGCATGCCATTTTATATGCTGCTGATTTTTTTCTCCTTGCTTTGTGGTTCTACAGTTTTTTTTAATAGTAATAATAATATACTACTTATTCATTCTGTAGTTTTACAATGTAAACATGGAGTAAGTGAAAAATATTTTATATACAAAATACAAATTAAAAGATAAAAAAAGACAGTTAAAAAGTGCACACAGACTTTATAAATGCCCTGTATAATAGAAATAAATATATGGTAATACAGGGCATATAGCCATACGAGGCATTTTTGCATTTTTGTTTAGTACTCTTGTATGCTATAGAATGAATTCATCAATAAATAGTATTTTGCATGTTTTTTAAATATTTCTATTTTTTCAATTTTCTTTATATTGTTAAGGACACTGTATAGTTTGCTACAGGAAAGGTAAGGATTCCTTTTAGAGAGGGTTAGTCAATGGACTATTGTTTGTGTGTTATTTTTACCTCTGAGTAATTGTGAATTGATGAGTTTTGAGTAAAAAGGTGGAAATTTTCTTTGGTAAATATTATTGATTTAGAGTTATATATAATATACTAGTCAGTGTCAGGATTTTGTTTCCAGCGAAAGTTGTTGTACAAGATGTTTGCCTATTTATTTTGAAAATTGCTCTTATGGCTCTTTTCTGGGAAATAAGCAACCTGGAGGTTTGCGGCAAGGATCCCCAGAAAATTATGCCATATGTTATGGAATCGAACTCAGGTCGTTATTTTGCATGGTGATTACACATAAGTGTCTTTATGTGTGGCACTCTTTAAAATTGAAAGAATGGCTAAAATACATACAGCCATGCTCGAGTTATTAAACATTATTTGTTGTGTCTTAAAACTTACCTACATATATATCTGTGTGTGTGTGCGTGCATGTATGTACGAGAGGTGTTTCCTAAGTCCTGGGAATTTTTACAGCGTCTTCCATGGGTACAATTGTAATGTGCTTAATGTAGCTCTTTATTTACTGTGTGACAGAAGCAAACTTAATAGCTTTTGTTCCTATGTAATGATAAACATGTAAGCAATTGTTTATGACTCCCATGATTCATTACGTGCTTTAAACTTAAGCAGGAGAACTCAATTTCCAGAACTTTGGAAACACCCCTCGTATATATATCATAAAATGTATAAAAGAGTGTCACTTTGTCCCTTTGTCATGTAATGCTTTTTGAAGCTTAATATCTCGCAAACGACTGAACCGAATTCGATGAAATTTTCAGGATAGCATTATGATATAACAACAAAACGTTTTAATGTATCGAACTCGAGATCAAAGACCTGGGTTCCATTTCCCATAAGGTAACACGTAAAAATGGTCATTTCGACATGCAGGCTTTCATTCTTTTTTAGATTAAAATTATAAATATTTGGCCTACAATCTTCGGATATGAACCATTTTTAAGAAAACATTGTAAAGTTTCTTATTCTGTTCATCTTCTTTCGCCTACAGTTCGAAATATCTCAATGCAGATGTTTAATTCACATAGTTTGAGGAAATCTTGCCATTTTAACGGGATGTTGCCTTGCCTACCAATTCCATTGTTAGACCTTTATATCATATTGTTACTTCAATCCTTATGGGTATAAACGTGCTTTGAATGCTTTTAATACGAGAGAGAGAGGGGGGAGAGAGAGGTAGAGGGGGGAACGAAAGGAAGAGAGGGAAGTAGAGGGAGGTGGAGGAGAGGGTGTGAGAGGGAGGGAGGGGAAGAGAGGCAACTATTTTAAGTTTAACTAAAGATAGCCCGTCAACAAGAGAATACAGGCGACTCCCGAGATTCGACCAAATCGAGAATTCGACCGGTTGAATCGACCCAGCCGATCGATCGGTCAAATTAGAAACTAGTTTACACGAAATAATTTTCTGCCCGTCCGACCACGAGAGGTTTGTTTTCAGTCTAGACATCGTTATTTCTACTCTAGTTGTTTGAATTTGTGCTGATTTGACATTCGTCCGTGTTACGTGCACTAAAGAAACAAGGAATAGAAGAAACGTACATAACCTTGATCAAGAATATCTATGAAAATGCGACAACATCTGTCCAGCTGCATGAAGAGATTAGTGCCTTTAAGGCCGAAAAGTGAGTGAGACAAGGAGATACTATGTCCCCTAAGTTATTTACAGCAGCTCTAGAGGAAGTATTCAAAATGCTAGAATGGGAGGAAAAAGGCATAAAGGTAAATGGAGAACATCTGAGTCACCTACGCTTTGCAGATGATATCATACAGGGAGCCCAGAAGAACTGAAGAGCTTGAGCAAGCAAGCCAAGAAGCTGGACTTAAGATGAATCTTAATAAAACAAAGGTTATGTACAACTCCTTCACAAATTCTGAGAAGATACATATCAATGGAGCAGAACTCGGAGAAGTAACCAGCTATGTTTACTCAAGTCAACTCATCACTACTGATGGTTCGCTTCTTGGAGAAATCAACCGGAGAGTGAAGATGGCATGGAGTGCTTTTGGCAAGAATGCGAACATCTTTAAATCAAATATTCCAGTCTTCCTAAAAAGGAGACTGTATGACCAATGTGTTCTGCTTGTTCTGACATATGGTTGTGAAACATGGACCATGAATGCCAGAATGATACAGCACCTGCAAACAACACAGAGGGGCATGGAGAGATGCATGTTAGGGATCACCCGAAGAGACCGCAAGAGGAACGACTGGGTAAGAAAGAAGATGGGAGTCTGTGACGTGATTAGAAGAGTGAAGGTGCTAAAATGGCAGTGGGCGGGCCACATTGCTAGAAGAAATGACCAGCGTTGGACGTCCAGTGTCATCGAATGGATCCCAAGAAACATCAAGAGACCAAAAAGAAGACCGAAAGACAGGTGGGACAGAGAGCTTGTTAAGTTCTTGGGGCAAACTTGGAGGAGGGAGGCAGTTGACAGGGAAAACTGTAAGAGTCTGGGAGAGGCCTTCATCCGTCAGTGGACTGAAAAAGGCTGATAATGATGATATATACAGGGCCGTGCCCAGACATTTTGCCGCCTGAGGCGAGATATAATATGATGCCCCCTGTTCACTTTTAACCCTTATAGTCCACGCATACATTTCAATGTACACCAAATGATGGAGCTCACAGCCGTGCATACATTTAAATTTATGCTGGGTGCTATGTCTGCTTATACAAATTTATGCCCATTATATTGTCCATGCCCTGTGGAATGATATGTCCTAAGACAGGGATTACCAGACTTTTTACTCAAAGGCTTTATGTATGACTATATGAGCCACAAATGACTGATCAGGTAATGTGAAAATTTCAAAGAGTGAGTTTGAGTTTGTAAATTTTTTTAATATGTCATATGCCTATATTAAAAGTATTTTGCATCCAAGTACTCAGAAAATATTGTTTAGATGCCAAAAATGATAACTGTGAAAAACTCCTTGTAAATATACAAAACTTAAGAAGTTAATGGGTATGGCAGACTGGGTGAAATCACTTGGTGGGCCAGATGTGGCCCATAGGCCATAGTTTGGAGACCCCTGCCCTAAAATATGACAATTTATAGAAATGTAAATATAATATTTAAATATTCCAACTAAATTGGAAGTGAAATGGAGCTGAGAGAATTTGAATGACTATAAAAGTTCAATCAAATGATTGGCTATCAAGGCTCCATGGAATGGCCTCCAAGGTACCCAGATGGATTTTTTTCTTTATGGGCTTAGTGACTCAACTGCCAAAGTTATGGAAGAGTTAAATACACACATCAATGAGACATTTGCAAAAGTTAGCCAGGGTACTCTTGCAAAGGTATGGCAGAAGATTGAATATTGATTTGACATTGTTCCAGTCACTCAAACTTTATTAACTGTTTGTGAAGTTTTTTAAGTTGCTCTTTCAGATGGTTTTGTTTGTATAAGGTTAACCTGAACATACTCTGCATAATACAACATTAAAATCATAGGATTATTTGTAGACATCCTGTATATTCTCTTTATTCTACTTCTAAAATTTTTTTCTCACAATTGTCAGATACTTTTACCCAAATATGTATCAGGAAATCCTGGTATGAAATAAAAACCATGGAGCTAATACTTTAAATCTGAAAGAAATCCTTTATTTTTTAAATATCATAGAATTTATTGCTCCTAAATAAAAACATTTTATTAAATAGTATAAGAAATTAAATAATGTGATTATTAGAAAAATAAGCAACTCATTCAATGCCTATGTAGCTGATAGATTTATAAAATATGTACATAAATGATATATTTCTTTAATTTGCTTACTCTTGGTAATTCCTATTACTACTAGAAAACTATTTTGCCTAATTTTTAATGTTCTGATAATATTAGGATCTGGCACAACATATAATTGTTTGACATGGATTACAGTTATAAGAAAAACTAACCACAGATTATTCTAAATAACTGCAGCTTGTATCCTCCAGGGACTAGAATTATTTCTTATGTAAGTAACATAAGAGATCAAACTGTCAACTCTTTTTCCCTTGGATTCAAAGCTTTATCTTTGGTATATTAAGGTAGTGTTTATTCACATTTTACAAGTCTTTTCCCAGTCGTTCAAACTCTTGCACTATGAATTCCATGTGGTCATATGATGGAGGAGGGTGGCAGGTAGTGACCAAGCGGAAGAAATTGCGAAGGCTTTTGTGGGACATAGGCTGGTAGCCTAACATGATACTTCCTTCCAAAATCATTCTTTCCTTGAGATGTGGTGCTACCTGTCATTTAGAGACAAGATATTGAAATTTAAACAGCTTAATTTTAAGAATTTACCACATACAGTAGTCCCTTGCCATTCGCAAGGGTTAGAAAACTCTCACAAATGACAAATTCACAAATGGTAAATAATGGGGTATATGGAAAAAATAGGGTTAGGCTCTTAAAGAGTCCCTATTCCACTATGTAACTTGCATTTAAACCCTTAAAAATATAATAGTATGGTACATACATTCATAAAATAGAAATTTAACATTGAAAATACATAACCAAAGCAATATTACTAATAAAAAACTGAAAATGGCACAATAAATTCATGAAATAGGTGAGGAACTGCACACATACACCACTGCGGTGACTACGAGACTGTTCGAGAAAGAGCGACACTAGAGTGAGCACTACTTAAGCGACTGGTTGCACTGCGTGGAATTTGGAAGAAATTAGTGAAGAAGTTTTTGAAAAAAAATGTCGCGGAGTGAGTGGTGCTTAAGCGATCATTCGCGGATATGCGAATTTCGGCTTCACGAATGAAAAAACAGGTAGGTATGTACTCAAAATAAAAATCGCAGATATGCAAATTTCATGAATTTGCCATTCGCGAATGGCGAGTGATTACTGTATTTTATAATATGACAGTAAGTGAAGCCACTGATTGACAAACTCAATAAACCTTTGAGACAGGCTATCAATTCAATTTCAATTTTTAGGTGTAACAAAAAATTGTTTGTTTTTAAGTATTCAGATCAACTCATCACTCGTTTAAAGAAAATATGATTTTATATGTTGACAAAATGAGAAATTCAGTGAGAAAATTAAAATCTGAAACTCCTAGCAACCCATGAATGTTTGGTTTTTTTTTAAACTGAAATTTTCAGAATCAGCTGTTTTTGCCCATGAAAACCCTTGATTAAAATTGTGCTTGACTATTAGGTATGTCTTTTAGCTACATCAAATGTTTTTCAATTTTCAGACTAAATTAATTAAATTTATTTGTTAAAATTTTAATAGCTTAAATTGTAGTCAAAATGCACATCTTGTTTTTTGTTAAATTGTTGTTGCTATTGGAGATACATCAGATAAGAAATAAGCTATAATGGGGAACCATCCCATTCATGCTCAGCTCATCAAATTTTCAAGATTTTTGAAGCTGTCATTTACATTTATGAATCGCCTTTAAAATTATTTAATTTAATGATTACCTTATCCATCTCATCCCACCATGAAGGAGATTCTTGCATTCCTCTCAGTCTTGGTGGAATGAACCAGAAGCAGATATTTGTGCATTCAAAGGATGGGAAGACCGTTCGGAAGCCAGGATGATTACTTATGAGATTTAAAAAGTGTCTGAGGACATAAGTTTTGAGGTAACATTAGTATTTTACAGAGGAAACCCTTTTATGTAGTGCACACATTAATAACCAAATAATCCACACAATAAACTGAAGGAATGGCTGAAAAATTACATTTTTTATGTTTCTATTTAATCAAGTTTAGTAAGAAATATGTTATAAAAGATTAATATTCATTATAAAATATTTTCTATCTACTGTATTTTCCAGTGTATAAGATGCATCCCGAAAAATAAGGCCATTTTTCAGTTTTTAAAACTTGACACTTGTTAAAACAGATTTGTTTGGATAATGACATAAGATTCATCCATGGTTAAAAACAACAAAGAAAATTAATTATTATAGTTTTATAAGTATCGATTAGTTTAATAATTGTGAAGATAAAGTCTTTACTCTCATACAGTCAAACTTTTTTCCCAAATTTTTTTCTTCAAAATGAGAATGCCATTTATATGCAAGGAAAAGAAAAAAATTGTGATGTAATCATTAAAATTCACTATGAATTCACTAAATGGTTGGATATTTGAAAGTGCAGGATGTGACGTATAAAAGCATTACACATTTGCCCCAACAAACAAAAAATCTTGTATATCTAACGGCATTCTCCATAGAGCAGGGTTGCCAATTTCACGGATTTTATCCGTTTTCCCGTTTCTTTAATGAAAAACATTTCCGTGATTCACGGATATTTATAAGGAAAAATTATGTATTTATCTGAGATTTTCGCGTAAAAAACACGTAGACTACTAAGAAATTCCAAGATTATTAATACAGTGAAAACCGGTTAACACGAATTGCTGGGGACTGGCACAGTCATTTCGTGTTATCCGAAGAATATTGCATGTATTTATTTTCGTGGGATCGAAAAATATATATATACAGGGTGTCTTAATTATATACCTTAAATATAAGCATCGTGGTCTAAATCTACAGACAAGCAAAACAGTTCATATAAACATGGTTGCAACAGCTTCGTTAGCGAGATATGGCAGCAGGAAGCACGAAGAAAGAAAAGTAGGCAGATAACGTAGTTTTGGATCAGACATTTATTAGCTGTGAACAGAACGGCATCTGGTCAGAAATGATTTACAAAAGATGTTCAAATTGTCCACCATTACAATCAATGCACAACTGAGCCCTGTTACGCTAAGAATTCCTGGCTCGCTGAAGGACGTCAGGCATTTCGCGTATTGTCATCCCAGCAGCTTCAATGACATTCCATAGCCCGTCACGCGTATTACATCGTTGGGCATAAATTATGTTCTTTAGATGGCCCCACAAGTAAAAGTCGGCAGGAGTGAGATCGGGTGATCACGGAGGCCACACAACTGGTCCGTTTCGTCCTATCCATCAACCTGGGTAGTGACTGTCCAAATACCGCTTGACATCGCGAGCAGAATGGGCAGGAGCCCCATCATGCAATAACCACATTGTCTGACGTGTTTCCAAGGGTATGTCGTCTAGTAGTTGTGGTAATTGTAGAGATAGAAACTGTAAATAGGAGGACCCTGACAGTCGAGGCGGTAGCTCATAAGGACCTAGGAGGAGACCGCCAATAATCCCGCCCAAACATTAATTGCAAACTGCTGTTGGAATTGTGTTTCCTGAAATGTATGTGGATTTTCACCAGCCCATGTGTGCTGGTTACGACTATTAAAAATCCCATTCTTTGTGAAGCATACTCCATCCATCACCAAAACTTGGCTGAGAAAGTTCGGATATGCTGCATCCTACTTCACTAGCCATTCGCAGAATGCTCTTCGACGCTCATAATCCAGCGGCGGTTGCATAAGTTGAACATGAGTTTTTTTTATAATATTGCCATATCTCGCTAACGAAGCGGTTGCGACCATATGTTTATATGAACTTTTTTGCTTGTCTGTAGGTGTAGAACACGATGCTTATATTTAAGGTATGTAATTAAGACTCACCCTGTATATATAATCTAAAGCCTGTCCTGTAAACTAGGCATATGGTTACTTATTGTATTCAATGCATTTGTGCTATTTACTGTATATTTAAAACTTGAATATATTTTTGAAAACTTTCTATGCCAATGCAGTTGATTTGTAATGTAAGGTAAATTTCATAAAAAACATGATTACATTTAAGTTACAGGGCCATGCATAAACAGTTATAAATAATTTTACCTAAAATATGCGAAGCAGGTGCTGAATATATTGAAAGCATAAATTTGTACACTTTGCATAAAAAAACCAAGATATTACATATTACAGGATATTTTGATGTCAATAACAGGATTTAGAACAAACAAGTTAGGAAAGTGTACAACGTATTACAAATGTGCAATGGAGTATTAGAAAGCAATTATATACCTGTACGTAATGGAAATAGCGTTTTAAAGTTCTTTTCTTCATCATAAATAATCCATTTTCTTCCTATTTAATAATATTACATGCACACGTATGGAAATTAAACGTTTGTTTGGGAGATTGTTTATGTTAGCAACAATGAAGAGGTAACCAAGCAAAAAAATTTCTAAGTTCAACTCAATATAAGACTTTCTTGTTTGATTTTCTCGATAATGGCTACTCCTATGATAAAAATGTATAGGAAAGGAAATACTCTACCAGTTCTACAACTTTTATTTGAAAAATATTTTGATATGAAAATTTAATTTTTTGTCCCCAGTAAAGTGGTACCCCTGATTGGCGTATGTGATTCATTTTTGCGATTTTCTTATTATATTTGATTGAAAGTCCTTAATATCAAATTTCTGAAAATCCGTTCAGTAGAAGCCAAGAACGAACATGCGGACGGACGGACTGACCGATGATAATAGGCACTCATGCTGTAAGCGAAACGTGCCTAAAAATGGTGGTAGCCCTGCCGTAGAGTAATGAGTATGATTGTAATAGTTCTTAAGGCATGTTGGAATAGTTTTGACACAGGACCGGAACTGGAAATATAAGGATGTCAGAACTATTCTGATGGAGAACCACAAAGGGTTAAATTGATTTATTTATCTTGTCTTCAAAAGGCTTCCATGTATATTAATGGAAAAAATAGCATTTCTCTTTGTTGTATAAGATGCACCTTGATTTTAGGATACATTTGTGTCACTTATACACAGGAAAATACGTTAAATAAAACTAAAGAAAAGAGTTTAACAGTTACCTTGAACAGTCAATGGCATTCTCCACAAGAGCTTGAAGGCCCTGATCACCTCTTGCAGCCCACATTAGCCATAGTTTAAAAGCATCTACCTTGCGGCCACATTGAATACTTTTATCTCCTGTGTCATATGAGGCATCATAAAACTTGTCTTGTTGAAACAAGTAGGTAGCTGCTGCTGAATTACACTTGTGCAGCACTCCCTGTTAAGGTCATACTTATAATCACAGGATATCATTCATATTTGCATAACATTTCATTAACCAAAATACTATTTTCAATTCATTTTATATCCCTTTTATATGAACTTTTTTTCTATGTGAATAAATAAGATCTCATACAAAAACAATAAATAAAAATTTGATGTCCAACACACTCCATATAGAGCAATGAATATGATTCCTCCCAACATCAGCAATCATACAATTGTATTCACCACTCTATGGAGAAAGTCATGTGCTGGACGTATGGTTTTTTTACTTTAAGTATTTATATTTCATAGAAAAATAATTTATTTAATCACTTTAAAAAATTCTTTATGGTCGGCTAAGAACTTTTTTGTACTGAGAATAATTACTACTATATACACATTATATTTCAAGGTCATGTTTGAAACTTAGCTTATACTAAGCTATATTCTTGAGGTCTCCATAAAAATGCCTTTTGTGAAACTTTAGTTTTAACTTCATCAAGGCTTATTGTCAAGATTCATGTTGTGTGTGGCTGTATGTGCATGCTTAAGTGCATATGAGTGTATGCGAGTGACTGTGGGTGTGAATGAGGATGTGTGCGAATAAGCACAAGCGAAAGTGCATACATAATATATAAACTCACCTCATGGCGGACAAGAAAGGCTGAACATTGCAGTGGAGCACCGAGCATCTTGTGTGGATTCCAAGAAACTGAATCTGCCCTATTAAGAGAGGATTTCGATTTGATAAAATTATTAGAAGAATTTTTCATTTTCTATTTAAATCTTTCTGAAAAAGCAGAAATATTCACCTTAACTTGGAATCTTCCACTTGCCAGTTGAATATTTTACCATTGAACTACTCAGGCAGACTAATCCACCTGTTACAGAATAGATTATTTCTTGCACTGAGGTCAGGCTAGCCAAGCTTATATCAACTTTTCCCAGCATATGTCCTCAATGACAAATGCCCAAGGAAAACGCAATTACATCCCCAATGTGAGATGGCCAGATAAACACAAGTGAAAGTGTCGTAGTCATCAAGAACAATTTTTTTACAATTATTATATGCAATTTTATTCATCTAGGTTAACCAAATACAGTAAAACCCCGCTCTACGTTGCCCTGCTATACATTGTTTCGCATGTACATCGCCAAACAATTAAGGAACATGTTTCATTATAAGTTGTGTCGTTTAGCATATACGTCGTTTGTAAAATACTAAAAGCAAAATTTCAGAAATTCCAATTGCGGTGCATAAATTATAACTATAACAATAAAAACCCTCTATTCGGCTTTTAATTTCATGTTTATCAAAAAATACGATTTATCAAAGAAACGCCGAAGTGAATAGTCAAGTGAGCTGTGTATGTTGTATATATACTAGGGAAGGGTGGGTAGAAGGGGAGGTACGTGGATAAGCCGCGTTGCCGACCCCTGTTATAGGGGGTTGATATATAACACTCATTGGTTCTTAAACTATTAATTTATAGCCTAAATAAGGCTTGGTACATTTTTTCCAAGATCCTGGAACATATCTCAATTTATAACATGTAAGTCTACGGGAAATTGATATTCGACATACAATGTGATTTTCAGTAATGCATTAGTGTTGTAAGTCAGGAATGGCCTGTATTAATTTATTAATTGTTTTAAGTCTTAAAAATGTTTATTATACAATATATATCACTCATTGCAGATTTTGATCTACCAAATTTGATAACTGTAATTGTTGAAATTTGATTTTTTCACCTTCAGAGCAAATACTAATTCTTATTAATATATGTATTAAGAGAATGGTTCCTACCTTTCTATTCCTTTGAGAAGGTTTCTGTGGCTCTTGGAGAAAAGAAAGCTTCCACCCCAACATGCCTGTTAAGTGTAAAAGATGTGATGAAGAAACTATTAGAAAATTTGAAGCTGTCATTTGCCGCCATATGCTATTAAGTATCAAAAATTTAAAGAGGAGAATACTGTAAATCACAAAATGACATACATGATTTTATTAAAGATATTACTTATCCAAGGCGCATTATAGGGACCTAATTATGGGGGCAGTGTATTCAGAAAGTGTATAGTTATTAACAAATAACCTGATGGCATTTATGGAAATGTAGCTTTTATGCGTAACTGAATAAGACTTATCACAAATGTAAAGGAGAAAATTTTTGAACTTCACTTGGACTCAAACCCAAGTCTTCCACTTGCCAAGAAAAAGTAGGGATGTTTTCCGCTGCACCTCAGTGAGGATATCTAGTGTCATAAGGTTTACTACTGAGTTCGTCCTTCCTCATCGTAAATACCCTAATTCGAAGATTGAGAAGTAGATTGTCTTGATAGTTTAGTTGGATAAGCACTTATCTGGCAAGTAGGATATTTTTCTCCTTCTCCAACTTCATATTTATATAGTTATTTTTGCTTTCTTCATATGTAGCTCAAAAGAAAGTATTGTATTCGTGAAAAAAAATGGAATTCGAGATTTAACCGGAAATACACGCTTTTAGGTCCTCTAATTACATTTTGACTTTCACGATGATGTTATGTGAGAGAATTTTGTGGGTGCTCTAACTCAAAAATAATCAGATCAGCGCAAAACTTTAGAATTAAGATTTTTATTAGGTAATTAAGATCTGAAAAGTTTTTGACTGAAACTTCTCAACCGGAAGTGGAGGTTTATTCTAATCGTTTTTCCTTTTTTCCAAATATATCTCCTTTAAAACTCAATTTATGTTCATATTTGTTAATATTAAAACTGTAGATAATGTACATAATTTTCTACAAGTTTTGTTTGAAATATTTTTCATAAAACCAGTAGTTTAACAGGTATTATGTATTTTCTTTTAAATTTATGTTAAATATGTTGCAAAGTGATACCATTGTTTCCATTGCTATGATAAAATTTTCTAATTGTTGGTAGCATTGTGTATGCTGCCAAGGATAATTTTAATTGCACATTGATATTTTATTATCCATAGAAACAGCTAACAATTTTCTTTACATATTGTTTTTTTAAATATGTAAAGACTATTGAAAATGTTATAAAATTATTCATGAGTGTAATTGCTGGTAATTATTCCTGAGGAGGCTCTTGTCAAGAGCAATCATTCTTTTCTCTGTATTGAGAAAGTTATGTGCTGCATATTAGTCTTAAGTTGCTGACATCCATTCCAAATGCTGGCCTGAATTTCTATTTCCTCACAAGCCTCTTTCAATGTTCACCTCATGTACACACGTATGAATGTGCACCTGTGCATTCATATGTGTATTATGAGTTTAATGTAGGTTACAGGCAAGTATTGCAAATTTCTGCCCCTTAATATATTGCTACACCACTCTCCATAGTAATTTAACTGGGCTAGACAGACCTACATGTGACATTATATTTAGTTATTCTGATTGTTATCTATAATTTCTACCAATCAGACCTCACATTGAACTCACATCAACGTGGAGCCACAGTCCTTTCCTGTTGCATATCTCAGCAATCTCTTCAAGGGGGTCAAATGAACCCAGCACTGTTGTCCCAGCTGTTGCGAGGACAAAGAATGGTCTTCCTTTTATTTCTTGAGTCCTATTAGATGTAACATGAAAGAAATTTAGTTATTCTAATTGTTTAAAATGTTTTTAGACATGAATTAAATTAAGCATATTTAATAATTAGTACAAAATAATTATTTTAAATCAGAATGAAAGAATAAACATTATTTTCAACTTTGAAAACTAAATGTTTTATGTACCCAAAGTTATTCACTATGGTGTTTCCTGAGACAGAATTTTCAAAGCACTTTGATATTTTACATGCCAAAGATTTCAAAATGTAGCCACATCCCTGACAAATATTTATGGATAACAACAAATTTAAGTCCCAAAAGGCCAATGGTGTTGATATGCCGAAAAGAGATGTATGATCAAAACTTGTTGATCTGATAATGTTTTTCCATAAAAGGCAACAACGGGAGAAAGCATGTTTGACATTCAAATTACCATGGCATAGGCCTAAAAGACATACCACAATTTTCCGATTATAATGTTTTCACAAGTGAAATGTGAGAATTGTCTCAACACCATGAATAATACACACCTCATTTTTGTGATAACATCAATGTAATTTTTCACTTGATTATTGGTACTATCGAGACAGTTCTCACCTTGCCATCAAGCAAGACATGTGTGAGAGAGTTTACAATATAAATGTGGATTTTAAAAGTGTTGCCTCACAAACACCGTGGATGGTTCTGAAGACAACCACATATGAAATGAGGATTTCACCAAAGTGGAATGAAGACGACATTCGCGGCAACGTCATTTAAACAGGCGATGAGAGAGAACACAAAGTTGCTGTCGAGCTATTTGAGGACAGTGAGAAAGAATTCAGAGGCTTTAGTAATATCCACAGCTCGAAGTAATTAAATGATTATTATTATTTTTGGTTAGAAAATATTTTAAAGCAATGTTATTGTAATGCAATGACAAGTACAATTTATTATTAAAAATGTTTGAAAATATCAATTTTTACTCCCAATGTAATTTTTAAAGGGCATTGAACCAAGCCAAACACCATAACCAAAAAAAAATGATATTTTGGAAGAGTGAAACAGAAACTTATTAGCATTTTTATGGCGAGTGTTGATTTGTGACAAATAAATAAATACAAAGGGAAGTTAAGTGTGTAAAAATTAGTTGAAATTGCATGAAATGTTTTTACAATTTGAAACAATAAAAGACGTTACTAGATCAGGAACTGCAGACAAACTTCTTCAGTGCCTTCACTCATATGGAATACACGTAGAAAAAATGCGAGGTCAATGCTGTGACAGGTCTGGAGTCATGAGCAGGAGAAACGAGTACAAGTGCGCATAAGACAGGTATACGTAATGCACTGTATGTCCACTGTTCTGCTCATAGTCTAAATATTGCAATTTCTAAGTCTTGCAATATTGCAGAAATTAGAGATTGTATGATACTAATCAGCAAGGTGTATGTATTTTTCAATAAACTGAAAAGGTTTCATGTGCTGAAAAGAAATATTGAAAAATTTTGTCCATAAAGCAGGAGAGAAAAATTGAAACAACTGTGTACCACTAAATCAGGGACAGCAAATATGCATGCCAGAAATGGCACACGCCATTTTACTTGGTATGAGTAAGCTTGTATTTTCTACTTAAAGAAGTAAACTAGTGGCACGCAAAAAAAAATGGCACACAAAGAAAGATTGGCACGATTCCCATTACTTTCTTGGCATGCCACACACAACTCATTTGCCATTCCTGCACTAGATGGATATAGAGATACGACTCCATAGATTCTTACCACGAGCTCCTAGATGCAGTTATTCCTGCCCTAAAAGAAATAAATCTTTGGGATGACATAAAATCAGCAAGTGATGCCAAATTTCCTAAACTCCATTCAACAAACAAATTTATGCATCGCTCCTCTTCTTGAACAAAGTATTTTCATATAGTGTGTAGCTTTGTATTGTATTGCAAAAAGAAAATTTAGATCTTGCCAATGCAGTAAAACATGTGGAAGATGTTATCATAGAGTTGTGCAATGCAGAAATCTATTTCAACAAACATTTCATAGAGACTAAAAAATGGCCAAAAAATACAATTTTTCTGTTTCAAGACCATGATTTGCAAAATCTTTCTTGATATAGATGAAAATAAAAGGCTACAGGAACAATTGAATGCTCCAAACACAAGGATGTAACCAACAGTAACCAATAAGTATTCTCTGGTAAAAATAAACAACTGCATGGTAGCTATCTAAATTATATAATGAGCTTAATTGTCACGTCTCACTCGATTGTAGTGATGCAAGTGGTGAGACAGCCATTACATATGATCCATAAGAAACATTTTATGCTAAAAAACAAAATTCTCTTTATCATATAAAACATATAAATTAAAGTAAATAGATAAAGTTTGCGATCAAATTGCTTAATTGATTGATTAATTAATTAGTTTATTACGTTGTCAGCCTAGGTTGTCAACAACAAAAGAAGTATTGTTGGCTTAACAAGCCCCTATAATTCATAAGTCATAGAAAGTTGACTATAGTAAAAGTAATATTAGATATCAGTTAAAGAGTAAAGTGATATTAAAATGGATGATAATATTGAGGAGACATTTGAAGAATGTTGAAGACGATTGGTTAGGGAACGAAGATGTAGATTAACTCAACATCAATTGGATGAAATGAGAGACTACAATAAAAAATATCACCAAACTATGATAAAAAATGAAACACACAATCAGAGGGATTCATGTTTAAATTGTCAGAATCAAAATGCTCAATGACAAATTCAAAACGGATAACAAATAGAAATATATCAAAACTAGCCAATATTCCATCAAACTTGATGGGTAAACAAAAAGTATCACAATTATTTGAACTAAAAATCACCTTTATAAAATTTTCTTATAGAATACATTAGGACTAAAAAATTTATTAATGTGCAAATTTCCTTGAACTGCTGAATTTAGTATTTTTAATTTAATTTTTTTCTTTTGATGTACATCTTGACAGGGCTATATAGAGTTGCTCATATGGACTCCGCTAAAATATTCCTGTAATATCATCAAATGTCTGACCCTGTTGATTGTAATCACAAATGCTGGAATAATGGGAAATTAGCAATGTTTGAAACAAAATGGTAAATGGTTATCACTTGGTGAAAGATCAATTCTTGGAATAAAAACTAAAACTCTATCATGCTCACCTGTTCTAAACCAGCTCCTTACTTATTTGTATCATTATGTTGTATTAGTTCACCTTTAAAGCTTAAATAAAAACTTTTAAAAGATTAGGGTCAACTCATACCATAAAATTGCAGATGAATGTCATTGAAGATGGCTGACTGATGTGAAACTAGTTTGACACTGAATGACTGCATACTTGGAGAGAATCCTCCAATAAATGTTTCAGACTGAAAGAGTAACTTCCACCTTTCTCATTAGCCATTCATCAACATACATATCTTCATTAAAATAATCCCACCTCTGTTGGATTCTCCTGATGGCTGATTCCAGCTCCTGTGGTAGCATTCTTCCTCTTTCATCAGTTGGAACTGATATAATATTATCTGTGCCTATCCCCAGCCAGTTGGCACCTTTTAGAAGGGAATAGTGCACCTATAGATGAAAAGACGGTCAAAAATGCAATAAATATGTTTTAAATGGATTTGAAGATTTTAAGCATCCACCTTCTTGTGATAATTGCTAAGACATAGCCAGCAGTACTGGTTTCAGGCATAAGCAATGATGTATGCAACCACTTACAGGCCCCACTTCAGAGGGCTGGCAAAATATACTTTATACATTTTGAAAATATCCATTTTTAATAGGTTTATTGCACATAACATGAAAACATCTTAAACAAGCAACATAGGGTATAATATGTACTATGTTAGTTATATTTCAAAGCAAAGTGCCTATCCCTGCCTCCTGGAAGACCAGGGCTAGTTATTACATCATAGTTTTAAAAAGTCCCATTGGTTGCAGCACCAAAATGATATAAAGGAATTATGGGTAAACATGACCTATATTAGCAGAGGGGATGCTAATCTTAACTGACATGTTGTTTGGCTGTAGTGGTAAAAAAGTGCTTTTTGTTGTGAAAAGTGTAATTTTTGACTTGAAGCCTTCTGGATGAATTATTCTTCTAGATTAGGGTTGCCAGATTTCGGTTTTGATCATACATGACAGGCAAAGAAAGTCTTCATTAAAATCAATTTTTTCCAAGTATCTCTTCTAGATCTTAATTTATTTAAATGTTTGTTATTATTAATGTGGTAGACAAAATGTAATTTTCTACAAGTTCCTTATGAAACATTTTTTCATAGAATGGATTGTTTAAGAGATATTTTAATTATTTGTCTGAATTTATGTTAAGTATGTTGCTAAGTGATATCTTAGTTTCCGTTGCTATGATAAGATTTAAGAATTGTTAATAGCAATGCCTATGCTCCCAGGAGTAAATTTGGTACTTAGGCAGTCCTTAGTTTGCACTACCTAATTCAACGTTAGTCACTAGATGGCACTAATTATGCATGCCGTTCTGCCTCCCAAGAACTTCCAATTTTGGCCATTACTGTAATTTTACTTTCACATTGATATTTTGTTATGCATAGCAACAGCAAACAATTTTGTTTACTTATTGTTTTTTCTATGTGAAATGTGATTCAATGTATTTTTCACTGTGAAAATTATTCAGTTTTTAGAAACTATTCATGAGTGTAACTGCCGATAACACAGTCCAACAAATGAAAAGTTTTTTTTTGTTTCCTCTGCTAAAATAGGTGTTTCTTATAGACATTTTTGTGCTGAATACTAATCTGTTTTTAAAAGTTTTGTATCACGTATACTTTTTGAGAAATGAACATAGTTGTGTTTACGATAAGAAAAGTGAAATATGCCTTCTCTTACCTAAAATATTTTGGCTGATGACTTCGTCTTGTAGGATGACTGTGGAATTTCTCGGATGAGACACCAACAATAATCAGCTAACATGGAAGAACTCCACTTTCCTTTATATCGTTGTTCCATGGTGGAAATATCTTGGTGGAACCTTTCTCCATGTTCGTCACTGACCTCGCCCAAATTGGCAGGAAAAAAATGCAGATGGGAATCCAGATAATGTAATTTAAGGGACATATTACAACCTAAATTATGATATGCCTGTAGCATTGCTGCCACAATATTTTCGTAATTTGAAGACTTCACTTTTCCCAAAATATTTTCTGTAACCTGCTTAAATCCAGTCCAGGCAGCATGTTCCTTCTGGTTTAAAGATTCTTCAAATTTTGTGTCTGAAAGTAGTTGCCTAATTTGAGGGCCAACAAAAATGCCTTCTTCCAGTTTGGACTCGCTAATCTTCGGAAATTTACTATGGAGGTACGGAAAACCTGGATCATCACGATTCATTGCCTTCACGAAGTTTTTTATAAGCCCAAGCTTTATGTGTAATGATGGCAAGTATACTTTTTGTGGGTTCACCAATGGTTTATTTTTAATATTTTTTTTTCCTGGCGTTAAACATTCACGATCAGGTCACTGCTTAACCACGTAATGATCCTTTTTCGCTCTACTATCCCATTCACAGAGAAAACAACAGTATATCCACTTTGTAATCCAAGAAGAATTCCTATTACCTTAAGGTCACCACATATATTCCATTTATACTTAACATAATTATTTTTTTCTAAGAGGGACTTCATATCTTTATAAGTTTCTTTCATATTGACTGAATGTGCAAGTGGGATGGATGGCTTAGTGTTACCATTGTGAAGAAGTCCAGCTTTCAAACTTATTTTTGATGAGTCAATGAAAAGTCGCCATTCTTCTGGTTTATGATCTTGTCCCAGGCATTTCATTAATCCATTTACATCGTTACAGAAAGTTAGTTCGCCGCATTCTGAGAAAACGTTAATTTGGTCTTTTTGGCGGTTCCGAAAAGCAGTTACTTTGGTTTCCTTTTCAAGAAGATTCCATCCTTGAAGGCGAGAGGCTAAAAGCTCTGTCTGAATTTTTGCTAGATTGAGATCTCTGACAAGATCGTTTAACTCTGATTGAGTAACTAATGGGAGCTTTTTGAATCATCAGCTTCAAAATCTGCATCAAAAAAATTTTTTCTACAAACATCAGCTCTTCATCTCTGCTCTCCAAATCTGAATTTGTTGGTGGTCTTGGCACTGGTAAGTCAACAGAATGTGGAACTGGTCGAATAGCTGATGCAAGATTAGGCACAATTCATAATCATCACGGAGTAAATACTACTACTCTCATTTCTCGAAATCTATACGTGATACAAAAATTTTTAAAGTAAATTCGGATTCAGCATAAAAAAGCTCAGAATCACCTAAGATTTTTAAGGGAACAAAGATTGTGTTTAACAGTGTTATTTTTACGCGTCTGACATGGAAATATTTTTTGATTTAAAAAGCAAAGAAACAGTTGTGAACGCGACATCGCTCTTTTAATCAAAGTAAGATATATCGGTTTAAGATCATGATTCTACTAGAGAGATTTACCTTATTTTATTCTACGTAATAATATTGAAATATTTTCGATGTTAGAATATTAACCTTTATTATATTTTATAGAATTGTCGTTATTGAACTCAATGATGCAGTTTATATAATTATCCCGGCAATAAATATATACTTATTACAACATTTCTTTGAAGAATAAAAATCTACTTTTGTTTTCAATGTGCAAAAATAATTTTAATACTTAAAAGAATATTTGATGAAGAATAATTTACTGGACAACAGAAAAACACTTGTTTTTGATTATTTGTTGAAAAGTTATTGCATTTGATGCGGCACAAGGTGTGAGCTGAGAAGACTCTACGGATAGATTACGTCGAAGCCCAGCGGTGGTTATGGCGGTGACGAATCTAACCGTGGACTCTTCGAGCCATGCGCTTCTAGGTGCTTCAAATGCTAATAACTTTTTAAGAAATGATCGTAATTCAGTTCTTGAACAAGTGATTTAAAGTAGGGAAAATAAGCTTCAAATATACGCATACAAAATTTTTTTACGATTTCTTTTTGGATAGTTATGTCATTTTCAATTTCAAAAATTTCCGTTTTTTCCCATTTTTTCACAAAAATGTCAGAGTTTTGTGCTTATGGCTTCTACAGTAATTTATTTTTGAACTGATGTATTTTTTTATTCATAGTAGCAACCTTTTGGAGTAATAAGTCGCAAATCAGATTGCGTTATCATTTTTGTTGCCATCTAAGAATTTTCGAGAAAAAATCGACTGAAAAAATAGCTTTTTGCAATTTAAAAAAAAATGGAGGGTGATGGAAAAAAACGGATTGCGGATTTGTTTTCAGCGTGCCGAAATCATAAAGAATCACCCTTCAAAGTTCAGGAAACAAAAATGCTGTCGAACAGTGTAATTATTCTTAGAACTCTGATACCGAGAGCAATTATATTCTGTACTGAGAACGTAATGTGCTGGAAACATCACATCTTTTTGTTAAAAAATATCGCTTATGTATTTGGTTTGTCCGTTCGTCCATCCATCTGTTCGGGCAATATCTCAGGAATCCTGCAACTTGGAGAGGCCAAATTTTTATGACAGAACAGTCTACAAAAGGGTTAGACATGGTACAGATGTGGTGGATCTAGAATCAGTTGCTGAGGAGCAATCAGTGGCTTTTTCCAACCCCTTTGTTTCATTTCTAGCCTCAATAAGAAAATCATGAAATTCATCCATGGCATTTCTAAAAGTAATAGTTTCATGATAAGGAAAATAAAAAACTGTCAATTCAACATAAATATATTATAAACGAACAAGATTTCATTGCAAAGCAACATCAAAAGATAAAAATACAGACTTTTAACAGGACATATATATCAAGGGCAACTAGGTGTTGAGTGAGGGAAACTCAGTGAATACTTAACAATAGAAGTGTTGGGATGTCAGAGAAACACATTTACACACGTAACTAGGCCTCCCTCCAAAAGGCATTACTGTGAGAATCCACATATTTGCAATACATGAGAAAACAAGAAGGCCTTCTTGATTCCACCATTTCCTTATGATTCCCAATAAACCTCTCACACCAATCCTCTACCTTCTCCCAAATTCCACAAATCAAATATCCCCTGCCATCCTTATGTTGCCAGCTACAACTCTCCCGTGGAACGCATCTCTGCCTTTGTGGACTCCCATCTGCAACTCGTCCATAAAATCCATCTTTCATTAAAGACGCTAACCACTTTCGTCAATATCTCAAATCTCTCCCCTTCTGCCTAACACAATCATGATGACAACAGACATCTCTCTATACTAACATCCCCCACCATGAAGAACTGTCTGCCCTGAGAAAATCCATTGACTCAAGGCCTACCAACGCAAGACCTTCCTCCAATTTTCTTATGGAGGTGGCAGAAATGGTGCTTCAAAAAACAACTTTTCCTTCAAACAGTATCACTGTCTACAAATATAAGGTACTGTGATGGACATTCACATGGCGCCCTCATATGCCAATGTTATACTGGGTGAATGAGAGGAACATTTCTTGACATATGGCTGAGGTATATTGGTGACATATTTGTTCTCTGGATGCATGGTCCTGACTCCCTCCAATCCTTTCTACAACACCTCTCTTCCCACCCAACGCTCTCCTTCACCCACCACTCCTCCTCCTCTGGCATCACCTTCCTAAATGACGATCTCTCCATTCGGGAAATCAAAATCCACATCAGCGTGCACCTCAAACCCTCTAACCGCCTACAGTATCTCTACTTTCATAGCTGCCACCCCTTCTATATAAAAACCTCAATTCTTTATGCCCTAGCCCACAAAGCAATTACTTGCAGCCAACCGCCAGTGTTTCATAGTTTTCAAAACTTTTTCATTTATTTTAATTAACTACCAAATATTATTTTCTGAGTAGCAAAATCTGTTAAGATATATAATAATTAAAAAGGGGATGGAGACTATGGTGAATTGGATGTTTCAAATGTAGAATAAACTCCTTAACCGTATAAGGTGACCTTATACGGTTAAGGAGTTTGTTCTACATTTGAAACAAGATATATAATATTGAATTGCGACCTCTTAGTGAACATTTCCCAATTTAAGTAAGTTCTTTTTAATGCTGTTTTTGATTTTTTTTCTCAAAGATATTTCCAAGATTGAATTCCACCATGATTTTTTATATTGAAATGTTAAACCTAAAAAGCTAGTTCTAACTTGATTTCCATGCATATGGTGCCTAAGAATCTCTAGGTAACTTACAATTTAACTATAACCATTGACCATTTCCAATGTGGCCCACCAAAGGGTTCACTGCCACCAATGTGGCCCACCATGCAGAAAAGTTTGCCCACCACTGCCCTAGCCTGCCAGGGGCAGAGAATCTGCTCGGACAGAGAATCACACTAATAATATTGCTCCACTGTCAAACATGCATTCCTCCAGAGTGGATACCCATGGGAACTGATCCAGGAATAAATCTGATGGACAGTCACACCCTACATCCCTTCAATACTCGATTCTATCCCCTAACTCACCCTAACCACCACCTTTTATCCCAGCATCCATGATATCCTATGAAATATCCTATCCTACCAAATCCTCTCTCCACCAGGTCCCCTTTCCCAAGTAGCAGCAGAAGAAGGAAAGAGACCAATGAACTGAGAAAAATTTCATCAGATTAAAATATTTCACAGAGATAGTAATAATAATCTCTCTTTATTTAACAGGTTAGACCATCTGTGTGGAAATCTATTGGTAGACTAGGGAACATAAAGGGATCACAAATGACAGTCATGTGAGTTTGCTGGCGGAAAGAGTGAAGTTAGATTTTACTGTACCTCCATTTAGGCATTCATTAATTCAGGCAAAAGCCAATGCATAGGTGAAGAATATTTCATGGAATGGCTCAAGCTTCAACTTTACAAAGTTTGCTACCAAAGGAGCACCAGGAAAAAGAAACAATGTAATGATCCATAAACACAATTTTTATTATTTATTTGTGTTTGTGGATCAACACATTGCTTCTTTTTATTTATTTATTTCTTTCATACAGGTATATGAACCCAATTACAAAAATTATTCAAAAATAAGATTGAATGTGATACTAAATAGATCACATGAACAGTATATCTAAAATTTAACTTTCCACAAATAAAAATGTATTAATCATTCCTATCAGTCAGGAACAAGTTTAACACACCAGACACAATACACAAATTAAATTGCACATTATAAGTTTCAGTGAAAAGTATGCAGAATAACATAAATAATAAGTATTAAAGAAAAATATAGTCAGTAAACCTATCATGTTAACACTCAACGAGCTTAACCAAATTAAAGAAACTTACAAAGGATTAATAAATCAAACATAGAGTAGTTTTTTATAACAATATGAACAGTAAGATAAAACATCAGTATCAGTCACTGAAATATATAATAAATTACTACATATCTTATTCAATAAAGTTACACGTATTCTTAAAGGAACTTTAGAACAATTATAAATCAGACCTAATGTAGTCTATCATTCATAAAAACCAATCATACATAACCATAAAATTTAAAATAATAAGAATGAATAATAATAATATAAAAATTGTAACACCTTTAGATTCAAATAAAGATAAATACATTTTTAACCTCACTTTATATATATTGTTTAAAAAGATTTAAATTCAAAATGCTTTGTTTCTATAATAAAAGTAGATCAAGAAAGAATGAGAAGTATAATAACTAATAATTGACTGTAACTAGTTAGATTGTTTGATAGATAATCTTTTAATAGTCCTTACATTACTGTGAAACCAGTCAATATGTCCATATTCATTATCCAATCTATGTAGTCTGCTTATCGGTGAGAATTTAGTGTAGTTAGTACTGTGAAAGTCAATACAGAAGATAGCGAAATTTTGATTAACTCTAGTAGGAATATTAAATTTAATTAAAGATAATAATTCATTGAAATCTAATTTGAAATTCAAAATTTTATATAATAGGATTAGATCAGAACTCACTCGCTGAAAAGAAAGAGGATTCAGGTTTAAATGCTGTTCCAAGTTAGAATAAGATAATGTGTTATAACTAATGCCAAGCTTAAATGCAATCATTCTCAGGAATTTATGCTGTACTCTTTCTATATTATTACTATAAGAAGATTGATAGGGTGACCACATTGGAGATGCAAACTCCAATATTGAGCGCACCAATGCACAGTACAGAATTTTCAAAGTATTTATATTAGTGAAATTTTTGGTACTTCTCCCTACAAATCCAAGAAGTTTTATAGCACAGCAAGTAATGTTATCAATATGTTTACGAAAATATAGGCCAGAGTCAAACGTTACTCCTAGATCACGAACTTCATTAGTCATAGCAAGAACAATTCCATTAATATTATAAGTAGTGGGAATAGAATTTCTACAACGATTAAATCTTATAAATGAGCACTTATTTAAATTAACATGTAGATTATTTTCCAGACACCATTGAGCAAATCTATTAAGATAAAGTTGTAGGATGAAGGAGTCAAAATTATTTTGGATTTGCTTAAACAATTTTAGATCATCAGCAAACAGAAGAAATTTCACATCTGAAAAGATTTTGCATATATCATTTATAAAAATAATAAATATTAAAGACACCAAATGAGAGCCTTGTGGAACACCTAATGTAGAATGAAATGCATTAGATAATCCAGAATTAATTTTTACATATAGCTATAACTATAAGATAACTACAGTAAGTAGTGAACCTCCGTTTATCGTAAACCTCCGTATTTCGTAATATCTTTTGGGTCCCGCCAAAACTGTATGTTACGGTATAGACAAACCTCTTAATATCGTACCTCCGTATTTTCGTAATTCTCCGTATATCGTAATGGGAAAATGCACCCCTGATAAAAAACAACCTCCCTATAGTAAAATAATGTATTCCTGTTTACGGATAAAATAATTAAGCTAGTTTGCAATGAAAATTTGCATGTGAATAACCAAAAGAAATCAGTCGATGGTATATGTACACGTACGTACAAGGTTATCCCGTTGAAGCAACCACCGTAGTGGCCTCTCGAAAAAGTCGCCAAATATTATAATGCAACAAATATGCACAATTTAAGTTGAAGTTAGGTTGCGTAGTTTATTACCTATGCCAGGCCCTACGAGTTCAACTCGCTCAGATTTACGGTCCCCTTCTAAAAGGAAACAAGGGCAAGCACCAATAGTCAATTTTTCCGTGATTCTCAAGTTACACATCACTGCTACTTATGTACGTATCAATTTTAATCACTCGTGAAAAGTGTCACGAGAACATTATTACAATGTTGCAAAGATATGTCATTTAAACGTAAATTAATTCTCGATCCTCAGCTAACACACCATTGCTACGTATTTATTAATTTTCACGGCCTTTGAAAAGAGCCCTGAAAATATGACTACAGTGTTGCAAAGGCATTTAATTGTCAGTTCTTTCGTGATCCTCATGTTACTATTACTGCCTCTGAAAAACCCACGAATATATAACTGTAACATTGCAAAGACAATATTTAAGTCAATTCTTTCGCGGTCCTGAGGTTAACAACGCACCACTGCTACGTACGTATCACTTTTTACCACATCTGAAAAGAACCGTGAATACATGACTATAATGTTACATAGACATAATATTTATGATAGGTACTGCTTCTGCTGCGAAGATTTCTCGCCTGGTGAATCCCCTCACACGTCCCGGTTTATCCCCTCATGCAGGCGTCCAGCTATACGCCGGTATGCGTCAAGTTTCTATGAACGTGTAGTGCTTATGTTTGCCTAATACGAGGAGCTTGTCAAAATTACTGGTTATACCACATTGATTTGTTTCATTAAGCTATAGTGGATACATAATCTACAAATACGTGTTTTTTAACGTTAATTTTGTCCTTAATCACGTGAGTATATTATTTATTATATCACAACTTTCATGTAGTTATTAATGCATTAATTTTCCGATTATAATTAAAGTTTGTTAGGTGTATAACAATATACCTCATTATGCCTTGTATAATATTAAGTGCAATATTTACAAATAATACACAAGTAATTAATGAATATGTTTATGAATAAATTAATTTTAGACCCATAATGGACATGGTAAATCATAGAAAAAGACGGCTGCTGAAAATAGAAACGAAGTTAGCAATTTTCCAAGCCATTGATGAGGGGAAAAGAAAAATAGATGTGGCAGAAACCTTTGGCATACCACCGTCGACTCTAACATCTATTTTAAATAAACGTAAAGAAACTGAAGTAGCAGCACATCAAGGTTTCATCAATAAAAAATTTCGGGCAGTGAAAAATGAAGAATTAGATAAATGTGTTTGATTGGTTGATGGAAGCTAGAGCCAGAAGCACACCTATATCTGGGCCTATTCTACAACAGAAGGCTAGGGAAATGGCATTGAAAATGGGAATAGATGACTTTAAAGGGTCAAATGGATGGCTACAGAAGTTTAAAGTGCGCTAGAACCTAAGAACTTTAAAAATCTATTTTAAATAAACGTAAAGAAACTGAAGTACCAGCACATCAAGGTTTCATCAATAAAATATCTCGGGCAGTGAAAAATGAAGAATTAGATAAATGTGTGTTTGATTGGTTGATGGAAGCTAGAGCCAGAAGCATACCTATATCTGGGCCTATTCTACAACAGAAGGCTAGGGAAATGGCATTGAAAATGGGAATAGATGACTTTCAAGGGTCAAATGGATGGCTACAGAAGTTTAAAGTGCGCGAGAACCTAAGAACTTTAAATGTGTGGGGAAGAAGCTTCTGTAAGTACAATTGTGGTAGAAGAGTGGAAAAACACTCTGCAAACAATTTTAGTGAGTTATGATCCTAAAGACATTTTCAATGAAGATGAAGCTGGATTTTTTTATAACTTACTCCCAGATAGAACTATTGCAGTTAAAGGAGAACCCTGCCATGGAGGGAAAAAAAGCAAGGAGAGATTTACAGTGCTTTTCTGTACCAATGCAGATGGCACTGAGAAATTAGAGCCACTTGTGATTGGGAAATATAAAAAACCCAGATGTTTTAAGAATATAAAAAAACTTCCCTGTTTATACAGAAATTCTAAAAAGTCATGGATAACTGCAGCTTTATTTAGTGAGTGGCTAAGCATGCTTGATGCAAAGATGGGCATAAAGAACAGAAAAATAGTTCTTTTTCTGGATCAGTGCACTGCTCATAAAGTTGAGGGGATCGTGTTGCGACATGTTAAAATAATGTATTTTCCTCCAAATACCACAAGTAAACTGCAACCATTAGATCAGGGCATAATTTCTAGTGTTAAGAGAAATTACAGACAGCAGTTGGTGCTCTATATTTTAAGAAATGTGGATGAAACAAATGATCTTACAAAATGTAAATGGAATATATTGCAGGCCATGCATAGGCTCTGCCTATCATGGAATTATGTTCAATCAGCCTCTATTAATAAATGCTTCATAAAGGCAGGATTTATGAGGACAACATATGAGGAAGATGAAGTATCAGATGATGAACCTTTGGAATGGGATGAAATCAATAAAATAATTCATGTTCAAACATCATTTAATGATTTTGTTAATGTTGGCACTTCCCTATTAACTTGTGCACCAACTGAGGGAGAAATGGTAGAAGAAGTGGAGATAGAAGTTGAAAGGGAGACTATAGCAGAGACTAATAAGGAAGAAGAAGAAAATGATGAAGAGGAAATAATTCCATCTCCAAAAAAGAGTGAAGTGCAAGAGGCTTTGAGTGTGCTAGAAAGATTTTTTATGAATATGAAGGATTGCTACTAAATAAAATAGAAAATGTTGTATCCAATGAATTTAAGAAAAAGATGACACAGACTGAAATTACCAGCTTTTTTTCCAGTAAACAATAGGTAAAGTACATATTTATTTTTTGTTCAGTTAGGTTGGTATTTATATTATAAATATATTAAATTTATGTTGTGTATATATAAATATACTAATATAGTAATTAAAAAGACAATAGTACTTTTAATTACCAGTTTGTGCATTTATGAATAATAATATGAAGGTCTTACGGTAAACCTCTTTATAGTGAACCTCCATTCATCAAAATGCCTAAAAATCTGGTCCCTTCCATTTCGATATATAGAGGTTTTACTGTATAGCTATAACTATACTACTATAGCTATAACTATAAGATAACTGGAAAAACATTGCAATAAGATACCATAGAAACCAAAACCCTCCAATTTAGCTATCAATAGCTGAATATTCACCTTATCAAATGCTTTTGCGAAATCAATATATATATATATAGAGAGAGAGAGAGAGAGAGTCAATCTGATAATGCTGCTCAAATGCTTGGTATATGTAATGTTCATAGAGAAGAAGATTAGTAACTGTAGATCGTTGAGGAATAAAGCCATGCTGTTGTGGAGATAGAACTCTGTATACAATTGGACTAATTCTATCAAATATTAGTGATTCAAAGAGTTTGGGAATTGATGACTGTTTGCAGATAGGCCTGTAATTCTTAACATCATTTAGTTTTCCAGACTTGTGAACAGGTATAACATAACTACTTTTCCAAATGTCAGGAAATATACCCAGAGTGAGGGATTTGTTAAAGAGATTAAGTAATGGTAGGGTCAAGGAATTAACACAAGAGGATAGTAATTTAGGTGGTACATTGTCAGGACCTGTTCCATAATAATCACCAAGCCCAACAAGTTTGGAATATACTTTTGCAGGGGAAAAAGTTAAAGAAGAAAGACTAACTGGATTATCATAAAAATTATTGGTATTGTATATTATCATACACTCCTGAGGAAAAAGTAGCAAACAAATTGGCAATACCAACATCATCTGTACTGTTCCTATCATCATAGTACATTTCATTAGGAAATCCAGTGTTCTTTCTAAGCGACTTTGTATATTTCCAGAACTGACGAACATTACCAGAAATGGACTCCTCAACAGAGACCATATAGGATTTGTAACAACTTTCCCTAAGTTTCTTGCATTCCGATCTCAGTTTGGAAAATAATTGATAATTGCTCGAAGAGTCGTTTTTTTAATATATCATATGTTTCTTTTGAGCAATTAATCTTTTTAAATCAGAGCTATACCACTTTGGAAATTTAGATTTCTTAAAAGCTACTTTAGGAACATGTTTATCAATTGCACTTTGAATAATGTTATAAAAATACCAATAGCTTCCTCCAATCCATAAATATTAATAAATGACCAATCTACTGAATTAAGATGTTAATTTTATCATATTCCCCTTTGGAAAAGTCAAATGCAACTATATCAGACTCAAGTGGGCAAAAACTATCAGTGAGGTTAGTTTCAATGTAGAGAGCTGGATGATTATTATTACACTTAACTAAAAACTCAGTTGCAACACTAACAACAGTTTCATTTACATTAGTGAAAACAAGATCAAGAATTTTATTAAAAGAATTAAAGGAATAATTAATTTGAGTTAAGTTTAAATAATTTACCATGTCAAGTGTAATAGTGGCACAGGCAGATGACCCAGAAACATGAGGATCATTTTTATTCCATCGAATCATAGGAAGATTATAATCACCTGCCAATATAACTAGCGCATCAGGATATCTACCCGCAATTCTTTCAATTTCCTCACAATGGTGAGAGTATTTTTCAGGAGAGGAACTAGGAGGAATATAGACTGTACCAATTATCAATTTCACAGATTCTATAGAACAAAGAACAAATAAGTGTTCAATGTCATTGTAAAAACACGTTATTTCACAAGAGGGATAAGCTGACTTAATAGCTATCAATACTCCACCACCGTCACTTTTGTCACTATTTGCACCATTTATATCCTGTCTAAAAATATTGTAATTGTTAAATCCTAATTCAGAGGTTGATATGTCCAAAACTATCCATGTTTCTGTAAGAATAAACACATCAGTATCAATGGTGTGAAAAGTCGATCTGATTTCCATGAGTTTGGTCCTTAAACCACGAATATTTTGATAGTAAAACGTAACACCGACATTTTGATAGTTTAAATTAATTCATTGTTTTTTGTACCACACTTCTTAACAATTCTGGGCACACCTCTTACAAATTTAATGGTAATATCACTTTCATTTTTCCTTGTGTAATTCATTGAAATACATTATAGTCCATTTTATTTTTAAAATCACATTTCATTGGCAGGCAGTAATTAATTAAAAATCTTTTTTATACATTTTAAATAGTTATAAATCATGGGAAATTTAAAATGACTTAGTAACCTACATTATACATTATATAGATATGTCATGTTATAGCCTAGTTATGTACACAGGAAGAGTTATTAGAATCACAAAGCATATGCAAACTGATTGGCTTAGATTTTCATAAAACAATTATGCTATTCACATTAGTATTAGTAAAGTGAAATAAAAATACACACTCACATCCTCCGATGCAAAGGCTATCAGGGGAGGAGAAGAGCATAAACCTTTAGAACGAGCATCTGGACACAAACGATGCCTTGCCAGCACCATTCCATACATATTAGAGATGCTGCCACCTACCAAAAAATAATGCAGTAATTGAATAAGAAAAAAGGCAGATTGTGCAAGTAAATAAAAAATGAAAGAATTCACCTGTGACCAAATGATATATTTTTTATGAATACCATCATTTAACTAGGCTTTTAAGTTATTATAAATTATAAGTAAACAATAATAAACTGATGAACAACAAATAAATGAAAATGCTTCTTTGTTACTTTACAGTTTTGTTGAATAATGCAAAAGAATGCAATTTTCCATTCAATTAATAGACATCCTATATCATCATCATCACAGGTAGTCTGTCCGTTGACAGGTCCGTGATTATTCTAGGTTAAACTTGGTTCTCCATATACTCCTATTTTCCGCAGTTTTCTTCATGTCTTGATAGCTCTCTTTCCCTTTCAAGTCGTCTACTAGCTGAAACCTTTTCCTACCTCTTTCTCTTTTTCCATCCAGTTTTCCTTCTAGCACTTCTTTAATCATGCACTCTCTCCTCAGGTAATGCCCAATCCAGTTCGCCTTCCTCTTTCTGATCCTATCCTATATATAATTTCCCAAATGTGTCTGTCCATCTATTCTCCTCTGTATCTCAAGAACAGTTTGTTGTAAAGAAATGTGGTAAATGACATTTTGTTTCTATCAGTTAGGAGACCCCAGGAATACAATTTTCATTTGCCAATTTGAACCAAAATTTACATTTTCGATACGGTACCTCAGAGAAACCTTTTGGACAAAAATATGCATCTTCGTAAGAGAAATTCCAAAAAATTATTTTCAGCTTAGCTTAGCATGTAGTACCAAGATCTGTGGAGCAAGTGAATCAAGCAGAGGGCAGAGTGGAAATGCATAGAGGCACCCCTAGTTTAGTGTTAAATACCTGGCGTGAATATCCCATCCCCAGTTTCAGGAAATCCAATCAGCCTCAGAATCTTCTGAAGTACAGCATTTTCTGCAAGTGTGAAAGCTGGTGCAACCTCATATGTGAATCTGAACAAAGAAAAAAATTATTTATTGCTAAAGTCAAATGCACAACTTTGACTGATCAGGTTTTAAGATAAATCTCATGATTAATTATAGGATTGTAATTTTTAATATCATAATAAAATTTTTGAGTAATAAGTTTACATACTGATTTGTATTGAGTGCTTCTGTAATCCATGCACCTGCCAGGCCATAAGGGTCTAAACCTCCATAGAGTTGGTTGTAAAAATGGGGATGAGAAGTTTTAACACTATATTTTATAATTTCTTGACATGTAGATAAAAGCAATGCTTCATCCATACCAGTTCCATCTTCTACAAGATCTAAATTTAAATTTTCCTGTGAATTATAAGCATATGCAGTAAAATTTATTTGCCAAATAAAATATTTGCTATACTGTTGTATACTGCATGGATTTATGACTTTGTTACATATTTCATAAATCAGTGTTTCTCAACTGGTGGGATGTGTCCCACAGGTGGGACTTGAAAGTCATCTAGGTGGGACCAGAGCCTGCTGAAGACATTTTGCCACCCCAAATTGGTTCAACTTTCTGGCATCTTCTCCATTCAATTCATGTACTTAAAGTGCCACAGAACTTTTATTTAATTTTTTAAAACGTTTCTCCAATCCCAGATGCTATTGTCTTTATCATAAACCAACCTACCGAACAGATGCTGCAGCGCTCCCTCATAGATGAGTTCAGCAAAGCACTGTGTTTATTGCTTCTTATTCGACCTACCATTCTAAAGATTTTTTCATCCTCTCCTAATTAAAAATTCATAATTACTTCAGCCATAGTGCCTCTTCCTCCACTCCAACGTCCCAGCAGCAATAAAGCAAACATATCTATTATATTATCCAGACAATTCATCTATGAGAAAATTTGTGGAGAAACAACCCAGGTTTCTCATTAAAATAATTTTGTATCTTACTTCTGTTAAGGTAACAATATTGTTTTTGTTCATAATTTATGCAATAAAATTATTTAAAAATATTATTACAATTTTTAAATCCTTTAAAATGTCTACCAATTATTAATATACTACTTTGAAGCTTATAAATGTAGAAATACATTTATTAGAAAAAGTGAGGTTCTTCTTTATATCATGGTTGGACCAGGGTTTTTTGAAAACGTGGGAGGTGGGATGTAAGAGGCAAAAGGTTGAGAACAGGGGCGGATCCTGACTAACTGGCTTGGTTTATCATAATTACTTTACCCTGTGAGTGTCTTTGAGCATGGTTGCATACTGTTAGGGGCAACCACAATAGCATTTTGTCTGACCATCATGGAGCATGGGAAATTAAATGTTATTATTCAAGATGAATTTAATACTGGAAGGCAGCAAATAAGCCAAACTAAAAACTACGTGCAATGGTATGAAGAATTTAACTGCACACTTAAATCATAGCGCTTATGACCAACTTCATTTGGAGTGATTAGAAGGCTGGCACGACATTATCTTTGAAAAATAGGGCAATGTTTTTCAGTTAGTTTGGTCAAAACTGAGAATGACACTCAAAACCTATCACTCTTACCGGCAGTTTGTTCTTACAGTTTCCAGGAATTCACCACACAAGGGGAGATTCTGATATTTTTAATTACTAAACTTAGACAAATGTAAACTTTGGCAGTGTTTGGTGTCTCCGCATGACACTCGATCAGCTGTTATATCCTCCACAAAGTGTGCACATATTTTCGTGTCTTTCACCTTCTATGCATCAAATGCCACAAATAACTTCATGTAATTTTATTTCAAACCTAGATCAGTCCGGGTATGGTGTCAATGTGGTGATGAATTTTGAACCACTAACAGCGGAAAGCAATCGGCTTAATCACCACCACTATGGGCAGGGGCGTATCTAGGATTTTGCAAAGGGGGGTGCTGTTAGGAGTTTGTTTTCATTTGTTGGAATACTCGGTGCAATCCCGAGGGGGGCGGAAAAATTATAAAATTATTAGTAAAATTTTGTAATTTCAAGCCTTTCCGCTAATGAAAAAAGAAACAATTATTTTGAATTCATATAAAATTAACATGAACTGGGCAAATTTGAGGAGCGAAAGTAATTATAATGGTAACCCTAGGCCACAGTGACAATGACATTCGTCGTTCACATAGCAGAAGTTGGGGATACAAAAGTAAAAGCAGATTTACATGAATCAGCGCAGTTGAACGCTCGGCGGAACAATTCGATTCGACTAAATCGGTTATTACACTAGAGCCAATGCCATCGTCTTGATCTCTTCTGTATATATCTTGAAGTCTTTGTATTTAAAGTAGAAAAATTGATTGCTTTTGATATCCAGGGGGAGTGCTGTAGCACCATACGTATCCCCCCTGGATACGCCCCTGGCTATGGGTATCCCTCCAAATTATCATCTCATGCACGTAAATTATTTCAATTTTTCATGCTTTTTGCAAACGATATTAGTCAATTTAGGATAAATTATCGCGTAAAGCCAACGCCAGCCTCAGTCAGTGGGATAAATTCTTCTTCTGCAAAGCAAACACGAATGTATGGTTTATTGTGAGAAACGCAGCATTGGAAGAAAATATTCTCCCTTTCCTTGACGATTCAACAAGTACTGCCGTCAGTAGATTTGCTAAAGTTGGATTTGTGTAGGGTTGACATAGGATGACAATGCACTCCTATTCAGCATATATTGTATAAATTCAGCATGTACTGTATAAATTGAGTTAAATTATTATTAAGTTATTATAATTAATACTATACTAATGAAGTTGTGCTTGAATTCTGCAAGCATTTTCTCTCACTTTAAAGTAAAAATAAAAGTCAACAAATATTTTCAAATGCATAAGTTTGCATCTCTGTGCCGAATTACGTGTTTTGCTGTTTTGAAAATATTGGGGTAAAAACAACCCCTAAAATGTATAATTATAATTTTTTTATGTTTTCATCATTCGCTTCGAATACCTCACATTTGTGTAAAATATCATTGCTGTAGCACCTCTAGAAGTGCATTTATATAAATGTAATTGTTTAAAATTTATGAATTTTTAACAGCCACAATAATAAATTTTTCTAAAATTTTCTATGTTAGTTACCACCAGAGCATCATTCCCTATCTTGGTTAAATTTTTCAGCTTCCTGCACCTTCAGAAAGTACATGAACATTAGTCAATTTGTTCAATATTTATGAATTTTTTACGGCCGAACGATTAACATATTAAAATTTCTATAATCCATTTTTCATTATTTGGCAAATTCTACCAGTAGAAAAAATTTCAGCTTCCTAGCACATTTAGAAGTACCTAAACCATGAAATGTTAGTAAAATTGTTTATAATTTTTAACGGCCAAGAAAATAAACTTTGCTGCAATTTTGAAATTTTTCCTCTGATTATTTTTTTCGACTCACCTATGTATTAAATTTTAGCTCTCCAGCTATTGTAGTTTGGGCTGGACATTTGTATCCTCCTATATCCTAAGTAAGGCCCGTCAATATATAATGATTCCATGAAACAACTGAACCAGAAGTCAATGACTGCATGCCAATATTGTAATGAATACCACTATTTAGAAGTAAATTCTTCATCTACCTAATACTGAATTTGAAGAAGGAATACAATTACCATATATTCTAGCATTTTTGAATGAAAATAGATGATCGGCATATGTTCGCCATATAAGCCAACCCCCACTTTTTCACATAAAAATACTTCTCATGAAATCGTTTTCTGACAAAATCAAAGTCATATACAAGCCAAGTTTTAACAGAACAGAAATAAACAATAATAAAAATATATATAAATACTGTTTAGAGTCTGTGCTATTCTTTTTGATCATTCCATGTGACAGATATTTTAATTTCAACTAATAAGAAACTTATTCTTGGAGACCTTGAACCACTAGATAAAACTTCCTATAATTCGACTGATGTCAGCTGTTAATGATACTATTATATCAAAGCTTACTATACCTATTGATCGCGATCAATCTCTACGGTGGTGAAATTCAGTAAAATATCGCAAATGTGTACCACGCTCACCTTTTTTCCCAAAATGTCAGTAAAAAAAAGAGTCACATGAAGATTTCTGATCAAGTTTTTAAAATTGCAAGTTTCGATAGTAAATTTAATGCAACACGCTTGTGTCTACATTTATACTTGCAAAAGACAAAGAATTCTACGAAGTTTATGTGTATCTACACAACCAAGAAAGGCTTATGGTTTAAATGTGCAGTTTATACTGCTATCGGTGCATCTTCAACATTAAGATGATGTAATATTTTTATAATATTAAAGCTGTACCTTTTAATTGAGTTTTAGGTTTATTATTGTTACTCTAAAAAAGGAGTTCTGTTATTAAAAATTTACTATCAGTTTCTGCCTACACTTTTTGCTGGAATAAGTTGGCATCTGCTATCTGTATTTGCCAAATTCATCATGAGCCGCTGATGCTCATTTAACTTGGGAGAGAGCCATAGTTCCCTCTAATTTTTTTCATCCATGGGTGGAATGAATATCGCTATGCGTGCTTACATGACGATAGTGCGAGGATGTACACCAGGGTTGACGCAGCCCTGTTCTGATATATGTATTCTAATATTCACACAATAGTGTACACTTAAAAAATTGTGCACGGTACTTCAAAAACTTCTGTGCGACAGTGCAGTCGTGCAGCTTATTGTTAGAGGAAACCATGGAGAGAACACACCTATCCCCACGCATTTTTGATTTTTTTCTAATTTTCTGCCACCACCATAGACGACAACTTATTAAAGCACGAATTTAGTTTTTTCTCCTTGAACTGGTCCAAAAATAGGGGTGCGTGTGGTATACGAAGACGCAGATTATGTAAGTAAATACAGTATTAAAATTAATTATTATAAATCTTCTAAAATAAATGTCATAAAATGTAAACACTGGAACAGCTGATTCAAAATAGCGATCACCTCCACCAAAAGATCAACGGTCTTCGTAAACATCGATGTTATTTAACTGTAATTTAAGGTTTACATTTTATGTTCGGCATATAAGTCGACCTTAAGTTTTAGGAAAATTTTTTTAGGCTTCGAAGGTTGACTTATACGCTGGAATATATGGTATTATTTCCTGAAAACTAATTTAAAATTTATTTTTTCCAACTTAACATGCCATTATTGCTGCAAGAGGAACAATCGCAAACATTGTCTTAACAATTTTCAGTTGAAATACCTTTTACTATGATTTTAAATAGAACATGTGGCCACTACCTTTTCCACTGTAACCTTATGGAGGACTGATGTAAATGACTGCACTGACTCCCTTTCATCAGGCTGGGAATTCCCTTCTTACTGTTAGACTGAAATGTCTGGAATGCCCATCACCAAAAAAATCAAACAAAACAAAATACATGTCAAAAATCCCTCTCTGCTGGCTGATACATCCCTTTTTCGAATAAAATTATCCACATAAGCAGGATTATAATCACAGTACATACATATTAACCCACACTGTATTGACTAGATTTATCAATTAATTTACGTAGTTCAAAGCCTCAAAATCAAATTTTCTCTCAATGAATGGGCATGATGCACCATGCACTTTTCTTTACTGATTATTTCAGGGCACCATTGCAATCTGTGCATATGGCATTTTCATCATCCTTCTCATTCAATACTGAAAATTACATTCTAATGTTAATTTTTGCTCAAAGGCTTATAACATACATTCATTACATGTTCTTAGGGTCCTCATAAATGATTATGCCTCTTGCTTTACGATTTAATGGCATCAAATTGTTTTCCAAATATCACTAATAAATGAAGTGACATACCTACTTGAAGTGAATTTATTTCACTTCATTGATTTAGCTCAACATTTCTAATATTTATTTTTTTTAATGCGTATCAAAATTTGGCAATCCCACGGAGCAATGCCACAGAATTAGGCAACGCATCAGCCACCCCCACTCTATCTAGTGGAGGGAGTTTTCTTTTCCCCTGAACTTTATCGCTAAGATTCTGCGAGCAACCTAGAGCATGGGATACTGCCTAGCCCCCTCCTGCAACCCCCACCGTCAATTCGCTATGAGGTGAGATGGTGGTGATATCAAGATGACAATACCGCCAGAATTCTGCAGGGCACCACAGCTGCATAGAGTTTCTCATTCTGTTCATCTTTTTTCGCCCACAGTTCGAAATATCCCATGTTAAACGTTTAATTTACATATTTTATGGAAATCTTGCCATTTTAACGGAATGTAGCCATGGTGACTAATTATATTGTTAGACCTCAAAATCCTATTGTTATATCAGTCCTTATGGGTGTAAGCGTGCTTTGCTTTTAATATGAGATAGGGAGACAGAGGGAGGAGGGAGGGAGGGAGGGAGTGAGAGAGAGAGGAGGGAGAGGGAGGGAGAGAGAGGGAGGGAGGGAGAGAGAGAGGCAGAGAGGGAGGGAGGGAGACAGACAAACGACTTTATTGAGAGCAAAATTGAGACTATATAGTCCCTCCTTACATTTAAGAGAGAGAGGGAGGGAGAGAGAAGGGAAGGAGGGAGGGAGGGAGAGAAGGGAAGGAGAGGGTGAAAGGGAGGTGGCGAGATATAGGGAGAGAGAGAGAGGGGGGAGGGAGGTAACTATTTTAAGGTTAACTAAAGATATCCTATCATATTGACGGGCAATTACGCTAGTAATAATAATAATAATACCATTAAAATAATTATTTAATCATCAACAACAACATTCAATTAAACAAATTAACATTTTGAAAATATGTGTTCTACACAAATAGAAAAATACAGTCACATTTTGATTTGTGGTACTTATGTATTAACGGGGGACCCAAGTTTAAATGTTAAAATTCAAAGAAAAGTATATTCTTTTCGGTTATTCCGGACCCCGTTTGAAAAATAATTTTTTGAGATAACCCTTTCACGCAAAACTAAAGCTTGCAAACCCATGACTGATCTGCCTGACCACCCGATCACCGGCCAATGTGGAGGGATAGTTTCGTTCCAGAGATGAGAAGGGCGCGACAGCGCCCGGAGACGGCCGTTTAGGAATGCAACGGGAGACCACCTCAACTAATATCCCAAGCATCATGGCACAGTTATAAAAAAGTTTGATTCATGGTGTGTACGGGGCCATGCCTGTTAGCGCCGCTGGTGTCGACGAGTCTTTCAGTGACGGAAGTAAGGCTCTGCGGTGGTCGCCATCCCGCGAAATCCAAACACGCTTGTGTCGACGAAACGAAGAAGAGAAAGGACTTCGGAAATCAGGATAGGAACTTTGAATGTGAGGACGATGCTTAGGAAAGGCAAACTGGAAAATATAAAGCTATAAATGAAAAAAGGTAAGATAAATGTCTTAGATTTATGCGAAGAATATGGATATTTCTGGAATGATGATTTCAGGGTAATATATAGTGGTGGGGGGAAAGTAGAGTCAGAAGGGAGCAGCGTTAGTTTCAGATAAGAAAGCAGGGCAAGGAGTCATTAGCCCACAGCAGCAGCAAAGCGACCGTTTAATGTTAGCGGAGGTCAAGGCAGAAAGAAGTCAACTTTGCACACGAGTGATCACGGCGAGGAGGAGGAATTGGATGAGTTGCCTCGAGGAAGTTATGAGAGAAGTAAAGGCAAAAAAAGAACAAAGTGAAGATAACAATGTCTTAAAATCCACCCTCTCTTTACACAGGCGTCCATCATTATTCTTTCATTTAAAAAATGAGTTTCTCCCAGAATAGCATCATAAATTAGTTACACGCCTCTACCCAGTAACTAGACGACAGAGTTGGTTTTGAACATGCGATTAGACTCTGGTTAAACTATCTTAATCCGAGAAAACTTTCTCCAATTTTCGTTTTCCACCTTTGTGGTCGAACGATCCAAGTGGTTCGGCCCTGCAGATGGCCTCAAGTGCAAACGGGGATTTAACGCCCTTCTGAAACATCGTATGTTGCGTGTTACGTACATTATTTACGCTGTCTTAATAAAATTCTCTCTTTTTTTAGCGAATTTTTACTTTCTCCATCCTTAGTACGTATAGGAGAAAATACTGTATTCGTGAAAAAATCGAATTCGGGATTTCAACGGAAAACACGTTTTGAGGTCCCCTGATAGTAGGTTTTCACTATTTTTTTATCGATTACTTCTGTGTCTGTAAAACTGATTGTTAACGAGGTATTTTTACTTTCTCCATATACAAAGTGTAGAGAAAGTATTGTTTTCATGAAAAAATCGAATTCGAGATTTCAACGGAAATACACGTTTTGAGGTCCCCTGAACACGTTTTGACCGTTTGCTCGATGAGGTGTGTGTGTGTGTGTCCGTATGTGTGCGACAGAAATTTTGTGTGCCATTTACATTTACATAAATACCCTGCAAGCCGCTAGAAGCGTTTGGCAGGGGGTGTCACAACACCAAGTGAGCTCTAACTAATTCCTCTGTTGGACTGTCTTATCACGTCTGGGAAAAAGGATCTGTAGTATTTCTCTGTTCTGGCGATTGTTTCAACATATTTTCTTCTGTGCTCTGATCTAACATTACGTTCACTAACACCGATGGGGACGACTATGCCGCGTACGTCTTCAACGAATTCGGAGCTTTCGAATTTTTCAAATAGTTTCCTTTTGTATTCAATTCTTCTACTCTTCAACGTCTGCCATTTCAGATCCCTCAATATCTCTGATACACTCGCATCATACCGATATTCTCCTGTTACAAATCTAGCCGCTCTACGCTGAACCATTTCGAGCTCTCTAGTTAGGCCCTCCTCGAAAGGATCCCAGACAGCGCAACAGTATTCCACGACGGGTCGTATGCGATTTCCTTCACATTACGAGGGGCATCCCCGCAGGACTCTAGAGGAAAGCTCTTGAATTCTGTTTGCCGATGCTATAACGGTTTTGATATGTTCTCTACTAGACAAATTGCTACTGAGAGTTACTCCTAGGTATTTGTAGCTATTGACGTATTTTAGCTTTAGTTCAGATATTTGGTACGGGTAACGGTTGAAATTCATGGAGCGCGTAAAGTTCATTGCGGCGCATTTCTCTATATTCAGGTCGAGTTGCCAATCTTTACACCATTTCGTAATAGCCAGAAGGTCCTTTTGCAAATTCTTCTGATCGTGTATTGTGTTGATTTCTCCATACACAAGTGTGTCATCCGCGAAGAGTCTAACATTACACTTTATATTATCCGCTAAATCATTTATATATATATCAAGAATAACAAAGGTCCGATTACACTTCCCTGAGGCACGCCGGAAGTCACTTTGACGACGTCTGATGCAACTCCATCGAGGACTACTCTCTGGGTTCTATCGGAAAGAAACGAGGGGATCCAATTTACAATTTTCTCGTTAATTGAATACGCCCTTAATTTTTGCACTATTTTCACATGAGAAACGGTGTCGAAGGCTTTCCTAAAGTCTAAAAATACTGCATCAACTCCTATTCCTTTATCCGCTGCTTTCACAATATCTTGTGTGAGTAGAGCTAACTGAGTCTCGCATGACCTGCCACTCCGGAAACCATGCTGGTTTCTATTAAGCGCATCTTTGCTTTCGAGAAATCGCATTATTGAGCTTCCGATAATGTGCTCAAAAACCTTACAGAAGATTGACGTCAACGATATAGGGCGGTAGTTCACTTTTAATTTACTTCCCGTTTTATGCATTGGTGTAACATGGGTTATTTTCCATATCAAAGGAACTACACCCTCATCTAAAGATTTTGTGAATAGGATCTTCAGGTACGGAGCTAATTCGTTTGCTAACGAGTTTATAATGAATGTAGGTATGGCTTCAGGCCCTGGCGATTTACTTTTATGGACCTGACCTAGTAATTTAACGATACCGCTTTCGGATATTTCTATGTCGCTCATATTTGAGTCTATACGAGTAGGGAAATCAATGAAATCACCGCTGTCGATTGTGAAGCAATTTTCGAAGAACCGATTTAACATACTAGCCTTAGTAAAAGAATCGTGTACACTTTCACCGTTGTCTGTACATAGAAGAGGTACTGTGGACTGACCTCGAATTTCTCGCACGTACGACCAAAATTCTTTCGAGTCGTTTTTGAGTGAATCCGAGAGTGTCGTGGATCGGTAGGCGTCAAATTCCTTACGCGCTTCGTCCCTTGCAGATTTACGACTATTTCTGTGTGCGCTCTAACTCAAAAAATATTCATCAGATCAGCATGAAATTCTATATTTGTGATTTTATATATATTCTTAAGATTTGAAAATCTTTTAATAACAATCGGCCAGCCGGAAGTAGCGGTTTACTTCTGTCAAATTGTCAAATTTTAGTTTATCTTAAATATTTCGCTTAAAACTGAATTTTTGTTGGCACACACACACACACAGTAGAGCCTCACTAATTCGAACTAATTGGGACTCGGATAGGTTCGGATTAGCGAATTTTCGGATTAACCGGATTTTACAAAATACACAGCGGGGGGGAGGAGGGGGGGGAGGAGGGGGGACTGCTCACGTAGACTCGTTGCCTGGCATTGTCTTGGACCAATGGGAAGTGCTCACATAATGCCTCGTTTTCTAACGTTGAGTGCTACCGTGGATGGTGTTCAAGATGAGCAAGCGCTTGATGAATTTTTTTTACAACCTGTTCGGATTTACCGAAATTTCGGATTACCGAGGTTCGGATTAGCGAGGCTCTACTGTATATGTATATATATGTTAACAATTGGTATACCCTCGACTACACTCCTGATTTCATGTCCTAAGCCACCAATGTTTTCGGAGGGTCTCTCGATAAGAAATCCCTCAAAGGTAACATATTAAGCATCCACCTAGAGAGAATTGCCCCGAGTATAAAGTGAAACAATATTTTTAAGATCGTTGTTTATTTAGATATTATCTTACTGGGTAGATATTCAGATCGCAATATGTGATTTTTGTTTAATATTTCAATCAGATAACCGTTTCAGGAAGGTGGAAACAAACATTTTAAAGAACCTTAGACCTCTAATGACGTATCTTCGATACAAATCGACGTAAATCGTTACACAGGTATTAATTGAATGGTGACATAACTTCGAATCGACGTAAATCGGGACGACGTAAAACGGGGTATATCTGTATTTCCGTTGAAACCTCGAAATCGTTCTTTTTTCATGAAAACAATACTTTCCCTATACTAGGTATGGAGAAAGTAAAAAAATATGTTTCATGGTTCGCTTAAGATTTTTTTCAGTTTAGAGAAACTTCTACCGGATTCTACTGGAATTTCAGACACATGAAACGGAGATCTCCCGTAATCAACTCCTCACGAGTAGGCAGCCCTAGGTACACTCCAAGATCCGGCATGGCTGCTTAGGTCCCAATGTTGTCGGAATTTGGAGGTTAGACTGTACTTGGAAGTATAACATCCGATTTCCCGTAAGCCATAGGTTTTACCTACCGCGGTGTTTTCCAAGAGCCCAACCCCCGCGGTATGGAAAGGATTACACTGAAAGCTTTTTAGCGCTTTTTTCTTTCTCCATATACGTAGTATAGAGAAAGTATTGTTTTCATGAAAAAATTCGAATTCGAGATTTCAACGGAAATACACGTTTTGAGGTCCCCTGATCACTTTTTGACCGTTTTCTCGATGATTTCTGAGTGTGCGACAGAAATTTTGTGTGCGCTCTAACTCAAATCAGATCAGCATGAAATTCTATATTTTTGATTTAATATACATTCTTAAGATTTAAAATGATTTTGATAACAATCGGTCAACCGAAAGTATCGGTTTACTCTTGTAAAGTTTTAGTTTTTCATAAATATTCCGCTTAAAACTGAATTTTTATTAACATAAACTTCAATCCCCTACGCCCTAGCCCGCCACGGGCGGAGAATCTGCTCGGACAGAGACCCACTCTCCGAGTACTGCTCCGTCCTCGAAAATGCATTCCTCCAACGCGGATACCCGCCGTTTCTTTAAAAAGGATATTCCTTTTGCAAAGCCTCGTTAAAAGTACACTTTCTTTTCTTGCCCTTTGCACTCACTTTAACCCTAGAATAAAATTTTATAATTAAATAATTTTGAACGCACTTCAAACCTCTGAAATACAGGCGAAGTAACAATAATATTGAAATGTTTAGTGTGATCATCATCCTCGTGTTGCAGTCGATTTACTTACTTTACTTTGTTGCCATAATTGTTTATATTAGTGCACGCAGCGCGGTGTTCACGGGCTTTATTACTAGAAAGACTAGAAACTTCGCTTCCATTCGTCGCTCCGCGCCGTGCCACCCGTGCTGTGCACACGCATACAGTGCTGGATTATCGCACAGGCGCATGAGGCGCTCACCTGGGGCCTCGACGCTCATGGGGGCCTCAAAAAAGTCAAACCTCGATATTTTTCAATATTTTGTTTATCAAAATATTTCACAATCAGTATAATATATTAGTTACGTACACATCTCGTGTCCCCCCCCTTCCGGTCAGTTGGAGTCTTCCCGAATTTTTTGCGCCTGGGGCCTTCAGATACCTTAATCCGCCACTGCACGCATACATACTACGTACCCAGCTATAGGTACATAATGCGGGATATTATGCGCGCGTTTTCGTATGCGATGTTTCTTGAGCCTGTTAATCTAGATCTTTTGTGGCTCTCAATCTTTTGTGATTTTCTGAACTTATATTTTTATTGTAATGCTTACTGGATTGCTTTAATCAGTTGCTATTTGCTGAAATATTGGAACTTCGGGACATTTCGATGGTTTGTGGGGATAACGAGAAAGATCTTTCTGGCGTATTTCCAGGGGTGTGCTGCCAAATGTATAACAACATGCTAGCTTCCCCTGGCAGTTAGGCATTCCACCCAGCATAGAATTCGTGAACTTTTTTATGCGGCCCTGGGATCGCGTTATCTGATCTTTGCGGGAATTAGAAGGGATATCAACAAAAAAAACAAGATAATATTGTAAATAAAAATGACATTTTTATTTTAAATGTTTAAATATCATTAATGACTGATAAATCAAGGGTGGTGGCTTCGAATAAGCATATTCCATGTATGTACAATTGTTTGGCGTCTTTCAGGTAACAAATTACTTTCTAACACGAACTAGAAAGCGCCCTTAAACTTTTGGCGTTCCATTAGTATTATCAGACCGTGATGCGTCGCTAACCTCCGGATAATGTGGAATGCTTAGCTCAACAACCGGCTCGCAGAACATCAAAAATTAAAAAAAAACGGCTCGCGCGAGCCGGATGCAGCACATTCCTGCGTATTTCAATAATTGTTTTATAATCAGTTTGATGCTTTGGGCGGTTTAAAATTTTAATTTAAAACTTTTATGAAATGAAATTAGTCTCACGATATAGGGATGAATAATTCACTGCCATGGAATGTTTCTTATATATACATTATAATTAAAAGATAAATTAAATTTACGATAAAAAAGGCTCGTTGCTATTTCCAGTCCTAGCGAGTGTTCTGTTTGTTCAAAAGCCAAAGGGGATAGTAGACCATTAAAAATAAATTAAACAGTATAAAATGTAAACAGCAAATACTCTTGCTTAATCTGTAATGACTTCATGACCTCTATTCTATTATAATGTGTTATCTAAGTTCAAACTCCTTAGTAAAGAAGGTGGAAAAATCAAACAAAGTTGAGCGGACTTTTCTCTGTAGAACATCGGCGGCCTAACTCTAGGCGCGATCCAGCAAACCGTGGACAATCGAAACCGCGGATGAGGGGCTACTGTATTCGGTTCATTCGTTTGTATGTCTGTCTGACCAACCGTGTACAAAATAACTCAAAAATTACGTAAGCTACAAACGCCAAACTTTCTTCGTTCAAACTAGATATGGAAAAAACTTGAGGTCCGTCCGTCTGTCCGTTTGCCTTTACACAGAATATTATAAACCCCATTACGAACTATCTGTACGGATCCATTGTTGCTTCCGTATTGTTGGCCATATTCACAGCAACGAATGTAAATAAACAAGTATGCTATTAAGCGAAAGTAAGCGAAATTACACAGTTCTAAAATTTTATTCTATGAAATATTTTGCAGTTTTATTTAATGCCAGTTGTTTTTGAAGAAATGTTTACGTGATATGCTGCTTAACATTTTAATGTTAAAATACATTGCTATGAGATTAGTTAATTAATTTTTCAAAACAAAAGTGAAATAACATAGGTCTAAAAATGTATTTACGTAATTAATGTATTGAATATTGATAAAGATGCAAAATTTTCCAGACAGGTTGGTCTGCAGGTGAATATTTTTTATTTTAGAATTCTTAAAAAAAGCGCCTTACGTAATTTTCTCTGCAATTCCTTCTTCAATTGTTATTTTACCGCCTTGCTTCATTTTTAGCATTAGTCCCAGAGTTTATCCCTTTTTTCCTAAATTCATTAATTAGTTCCGAAACATTCATTTATGGTAATATTAGTTTCTAAATAGAGTGGCGAACTAAGTACTTTTCCAGTTACCCCAAGAGCACGGCTGCCACAATGGCTGCTTTCAGGTGATACATACACCATTACATTTTCTTTGTAAAACGCGATAAAAATTCATTAATCACATTGACAAATGTTTTTAATTTCTCCATACTTAGTATTATAGGAGAAAGTATGTTTGTATTCTTTAAAAAAAATCGAATTCGTGATTTCAACGGAAATGCATGTTTTGCGGTCCCTAGATCACGTTTTCACTATTTTCGCGATGATGTCTTTGTGTGTGTCTCTGTGTATGTGAAAGGAGTTTTGTGAGCACTCTAACTCGAAAGGTATTTGTCATGTCAGTACAAAATTTCAAATATAATATTTTCATCATAGGTCAACTGGAAGTGGAGGTTTTATTCCTATCGTTTTTTCCTTTTTCAAAATATCTCATTTAAAACTCAATTTATGTAAATATTTGTATTATTACAGTCGTAGAACGTAATTTTCTACGTTTTGTTTGAAACGTTTTTTTTATAAAACAGGTAGTTTAAGAGATATTTTGATTTTTCTTCTAAATTTATGTTAAAGACGTCGCTAAGTGATACCATTGTTTTAACTGCTATGTTAAAAATTTCTAATTGTTGATAGCGTTGCTTACGCTGCCAAGGGCAATTTTAATTGCGCATCGATAATTTGTTATCCATAAAAACAGCAAACTATTTCCTTTACTTATTGTTTTATTTGCTCTATACGCAGATTAAGAGAAAGTTTGTTTTAAAATAAAGATTATTGAAATTGTTATAACATTTTTCACGAATATAATTGCTGATAGTTATTCCTGAGGACGCTGATGTCGAGATCAATCATATTCATTACTCTGTATGGAGAAAGTCGTGTGTTGGCCACATCAGGTTCTTTTCGATATGAAAATTATTCATTACTATTATAAAAACCCGTCAATATGACGGGCTCTCTTTTAAAACGAAACTAAAAATTGTTGCCTCTCTCCCTATCCTTCTCTTCCTCCCCCTCCGTTACTCCCTCTCCCCTCTCTCGTGTTAAAAGCATTCAAAGCACTCTTATTCCCATAAGGATTGAAATAACAATAGGATTACTAGGTCTAACAATGTAATTGGTAGACAAGACAACATACTGTTAAAATGGCAAGATTTCTCCGAAATATGTGAATTAAACTTTTAACATGAGCGACTTCGAACTGTAGGCGGAAAAAGATGAACAGAATAAGAAACTTTGTCATTTTTCTCCAAAACTGTTCAAAATTGAAGATCGTAGGTTAATTCTTTTTATTTTCATCTCACAAAGAATGAAAGACTGCACGTTGACAAGTCGATTTTTACGTGTTATTTTACGGGAAACGGAAATTTCTTACTTGGAGTCGAACCCAGGACTTTTTTTAGACATTTTTTTCGTCATCACCTTAAAACAGTGGTTCTCAGGCCGATCTACCATGCGACCCCCTCCGTGCGGGTGTAAGGTCGCCGCGACCCCCCGTGATTTTTAAGGCGTAATAAAAATATTAAAAAACTTTTTTAATTTATACTTTTTTTGTAAAGTGCACTGAAAATTACAAAAATTTAGGGTTCAAGAAAACATCTGGTTTCATTATACATGATCATAAACCAAATATGAAATTAGAAAAAATAAATTGTTAAAAAGAAATTAGCTCATAAAAAATGCAGATGTCATTAATTGCAATACAGATGAGAAACGTTAGTGCTAAGTAAATGAGCGAAGCTAATATAATTCTCCGCATTAATTGTTTTTTATTTTATAATTCTATTTTTTATGCTAAATATAAGTACATTAAAATTAACAAATGCTTTATTTTGAAGATTGCAACTCTCAATCAAACATAAAATTAGACTTATAACCTATAAATTAAAATTGAAGGATTGATAGAATGAGGAAAAAATCAATTGGCATAGCGAAGATTGCTCGCGACCCTCCCAAAATTGTCTCTGAAATGTTTACTTTTATGTCTTGTAAGCGAGAAACCCGTGAAAAGCCAACGTCTAGTTATCCATGAGCGAACATCGGCTCTGGTAAATGTATACCAGGTGCGTGGGACAATTTGCGTAAATAAACATTTAAAATGTAGAATGTAATGATTTTACAAAAAGGTAAGATTCCAGTATTCAATAGACGAAAGAAGGTTCCATTGCTTTGTTAAGTCGTTATAAATGCTTCCCATACGCAGGGCCGCTTTATCTGCGTGAGCGTCGGCCCATTGTTCTTAACCGTTAGAGCGTGAAACAAAGATATCATACCGCTCACTCGTACGCGGCGAATTTTTTATGTAAACAAATTACGTTTTAAATAATGTCAAGGGGAGGGGGCAAGATCATACTTTGCCCAGGGACCGCCATTCTCTTAAGCGGCCCTGTCCACACGCAGTTTCCTTAATCTGTATTTAGGTACATATTTAAGTTGGTACGTATAAAGATTGACGCTGCTACAACTATAATTTCATTGCTAAAACAAAAATGCGAAGCGAATAACGCTTAACTTCGTCTATTTGAAGGCTTTATTGACGCTAATTGAATTGGAGGTAACAATGATGGTCGGCTTGGCAACGCTCGGAAAGAGTACGAAAAATCCACAAAATTTCGAAAAAATGCGTATTTCTGAAAACTTCGACCGTGTAACATGTAAACTTCGCAAGAATAAGATTGTACACAGTTTCAGTAGCGCACACAAGATTCCCTTACGGGGGGGTCAGAAATATTTGACAAGCACAAAAGTTGTATGCAAGTTATATCAATCTCGTGTATTGCATTACCTAATATTTATATTTAAGTTAAAAACAAAGGGGGCAAACCGTCTTCTATTTCCTTCTGACGGCGCCCATGAACACAGATTTAAAATAACGATGTATGTTTCCACAGTTTAGAAAAATCACAATTTTCCAAGGGGAGGGGGGTGGGGGGAGTTGGTTGCCGCCCCCCCCCCCCCCCCCCCGCCCCGGTGTTTGCGCCACAGCAGTTTTACCTGTCGGATAAAGCAAAAACTAAGAAAACCGGTACATATTTTCCTATTTAGATGGCTGAAGGAAGAAAATCGAAAATTACGTGTAAACTTTTTGGAAAACATAATCCTCTCCCGGAGTCAAACCCAGGGGTTTTTCCTGGGTGTTTGATTTTTATAGGCACCACCTCATTGAGATTTAATGGCTTTGATAGTTTCGGCTCTTAATTCCATCGTGAAATGACCAAAAGTACCTTGACAGATGGACACTTGAGATTTTATATATGCACACTGATTTTATAATGATTCTTAAGTGTTATTGCCGCAAATTATTCTTGAGGACGCTGATGCCGAGAGCAATCATATTCATGACTGTATGGAGAAAGTAATGTACTGGACACATCAGATTTTTATATAGTATTTCAATAAGGAATGTCTTCAGGGCGGGCGTGATTATTTGCGGGGCCTATTTAAGCATATATATATATATTACGATTGTACTGCCTCCCTCCCTGTGGTGATGGGCTGTTTTTGATATGAAATTTTTGTTGAACATAGCCCGCCAGTCAGGCTCTACATTCGGAATGTATTAATATCTAATAAAAAATTGTCTCAATCTCAATAAATGAGAAAGTGCCGGGTCCTTTTCGGGGGAACCGACTCCACACGCCTCACGCCGGCCCTGAGTGTCCATCCAATAAAGTATGATTTAAATACAAATTAATGAAAAGATTACAGTGGACTTCACTAACGGTAGAATACGAATTTACGTCACGATAGAGGTTTTTTGCCATACGAACTTATTCAATTTTATTTTAATTTTCTTCAGTAAATGCAGAAATATGAATTATGTGGAATTCTATCTTTCAAGAGCCTAAATAAAATCTTAATATATTTCACAAACTTAAATCAAAGAGCCGCAAATTTACAAAAATCATATTTTACGTAAATATAATATTCCAGTAATTACAAATGGCATTAGGGAAGATAGGATTCAATTACCTTGAGAATTGCTGGGTGCTGGAAGCGAACAACAGGTGTGGTACCATCTTCATTAGTCTTGAATTCTCCAGGAAGAATACCCTCAGACCACATTATTCGAACGATTTCGGTTAAAAACGAAGTTCTATCGTCTCTACCTCTAACAATCTTACCATTCATTATAACCGTTTTATCGGACATCGTGCCAAACTCTTCCTCAACCTACGAAAGTTCTGTGAGCACTGCTAGCAATAAGAAAAGTTGGCTCTTTAAAACGAAAGAGTTAATGTCTGCTCCGGCTGAGGCGCCACTATGGCTTTTATGCGAATAGCTGTAGATCTTTATGTATCCAGTTTTTTCTTCTTTCATATTAATCTTTAAAGTCCAAAGGTTAAGGGTTCGCTTTTACACAGCAAAAGTTCCATTTATTTTGTGATTTTTTAGTTATGGTACTGTTTGGGTGCATTTAGATCTACAACATGCGCCTGTTTAATAACTTATAAATAGTTTTTATTTCACTAACTTGAATAGAATGCTACCAAATTGAAATTCGAGTCACGAGATATTGTTCATTCAAATGATTTTTGAAGAAGTCTGAAGCAGACAACTCTTTTTTACCCGGGAATAATCCTTGACCAATGACAATCGTTATAACTTCTGTCCAATTAATGGCCGCTTGATATGTCAACAACATTGAATTCCGGTAATGGGTTCAAAGGTTGAGCTGGTATGTAGAGTAGTACATGCCATAAGGAAGTTACAATGACATTACGAAGAGAGTAAAGTAACCCGATTAACTGTTCTGTAGAATCAAAGTAACTTTTGTGAGATGTAATTCTCAAGGTAAGTCTTATCATATTCGTAGAGGAAAACAGTATTCGTTGACACGTACAAGTATTGTTCGAGTTCGGCCTCCGTTAATTTTTTAAATTAAACTTCCTATTGCTGCTTGTAACCTTTTTTGTATTAATCAACCATTATAGCAGGTCTTTTGTTTTGAGTGATAATATCTTTTTTTATTACCATCGAATATATATCGCAATTAAAATTCCATTGTTTATCAATCTACAGGATATTTACAGAACTTAAGTGTATATATTGGAATTGTATATCGAAGTGTATTATGTATTTTCGGCGGATAAAGACTTTCTTTGCCATTGAACTGCCCCTACGTGGCCGAGCACACATTATTAAAAAGTTAATCTGATTGACGGATTATAAAAGTATGTAGACTGTATATCGTTTAGTATTATAAGATAGACACGGAAAATATATGTATTTGACTATTCGTATGATTTTGCAAAACATTTTCAGTTGATATGTACCAGTAAATGTATTCGATGGACTTATGAAGACGTATAGAATTTGTATTTTACGCCACTATTTCAAAAGCAGAAATACTTGTACTCATAACCTCGTAGTGCTTTAATGTTATAAACATTGGTATTTTAAGCAATAAATCATAATCACCGTCAGTATCTGGTATAGAGCAAATGGCAAATAGTTATTGCTGATCAATACCTCGTATTTATTAAAATTTTCGTTTCTCCTAATTACCGTTCGATCTTGTCTACATAATATTCATACTTGTTTTTTACACCATGATCTTTGTTGGGTTGGTTATTCCTATATAATTTATTTGATGCAAGTCATTTTCTAATATATAAAATAAAAATTTGAAGTTATATTTCGAAACGTCCTGGATTTTTTTAGATTAATGTGGAAGCTGTAAGGTTTTAATGATTGAATTCCCAAGATATCTGAAATTCAGAAGATCCATACAGTGGTTGGAATAGTTGATGAACATGAGGCTTCGCAGATTCACTGCCTTGGTGGGCACAGTCCTCCTTGTGGCTGCCTGTATCTCCCTCTACCTTACCATGGACCTCACCCTCTTTCCTGGTGGAGATGGTCCTATTGCAGCAGACATGCAAAGGGTAATTGGATTACTTTTTAATAAAAATGTTCTGGAAAGTTTTCTTGTAGTTTATATCTTTGGTTAATTCTTGGAGAACCAGCATTTCCATTTTCGCTCTTAAGTTTATATCTTTGGTTTATACATGGAGAACCAGTGATTCTATTTTCGTTTTTTCAAGACTTCCTTGAGTTGTTTTGTAATATTTACCGTCTTGTTTCTGATGCAAAAAGACTCAAAACATAATTTACATAGGTTGGCATTCTTCTTGTCAGCATACTCTGAAAATGTAAGATGTGATAACAAAATTATGGGGCTAGATTAGGTAAGTAAAATTGTGGTAACAACCAACTCAGTGGATCTATTTTCTTAAAAGCTGTGTTGTCCTATAAGAAGAAACAAACATTTCAATCACTTCCATCTGACGATATATTTGAAATTTTGATCAGCAATATACAAAGAGCTTAGTCCAGCATTGCTATTTTTGGATAAAAGCTCCTGTAAAGACCAATGACTCTGTTATTGTGTTGCAGTCTTTACACAGTGCACTTCTATTTTTGGAAAAGTTATGATGTACTAAACTCTTTAGCCAAAGAAGTGTTAATTTTGCCCATTTGCGGCGAGTTTTCAAAGCCGCCACTGGTTACCTGCAGAAAAATAATCATTACACTTTCTTATTACCCCACACTTCTCTTGTAACAGTTAAATTAATATAGATGCTTTTTTAAATAATATATTTCCACTCAATTAAGTGTCAGATGAACTTATAAACTGTTAATTTTATTGGAATGAGTTTTTAAAGTATTCAACACATGTTGAATACAGTGTAAATATGGTAATTCTGAATCATTTGGTTGTACTGCAGATTCTTACACATTGGATTTTGCCCTTTCATTTCAGTTTTATGTGCCTTCTATTCTTTCAATTTGGCTGTTTGCTTATATTTTCTCATACTTTTCAGTTGCATGTGTTTCAGTGAAGTGACATTAAATGTTAGCTATAAAATAGTTTTACAAGGAGCTACAATTCTTTCAGGAAAAATTAATACTTATTTTGTAACTATTCTGTATTACATTGCTCTAGCATAGGTATATTTCTGTCTGCCTTAGTAAACAGGTGGTTAGAGTATCTGCCGATGAATAATAAGGTCACAGGTTCATCATGTCAGGATTTCATGAAAAGATGGACATGATTGTCCATATATCACCCTCAATGAAGACATCATTTTTTTTCTTAAGGAATTTAACCTAAATTTCTCTTGGAACATTAAAACCATGCTTTTACATAAACTTTTCTAGGCTGATTATGAAATTGGTTGCCTGTTTTCCCAATAAATTGGAACTTTTACCCAGTGTTAAAATACAATTTCAAAAATCTTATGACAAACAGGCTCATATTAAAGAAACAAGTTTTTGTATAGTTGCAGTTTAACACTATTATTGTAATCCTATTATGTTTTATTTATTGCAGAATAAATGGCTCCACTTTGAAGGAAGATTAAAAGAATTGGAGGATGACATAAAGAGAAACCATGAAACTGTTGGAGAAATTCGAGCAGCAATTGGAACTCTGGTTGTTGTCAAGGGAAGAGGCAAAGTTGCAGATGACATACCTGAACATGGTATGATGATGTTCTATTGTGATTTTTCTTTGCTCCATAACTATTATGATGACTTTGACCTTGTTTTTATACTGCATACATACCTTGAAGACAATAAGATCACCTCGGACTTCACGTTAGATTTCACAAGCCATCGAGAACATACATGCGATACATTGTTGTAACGTAATTGAAGATTCATACATTGTCGCATGAGCATTATAACATCCTGAGAGAGAGGGTGAGAGCAACAAGTGAAAATGTTTTCCTGAAAAAACTACACCCTTTGGCGATCCAATCGATTTCCTTCATACTTTCTATTATTTTGAGGAAAATATTATATGAAGTTTGAGACAAATGTAACATTGTAGATTATCATATCCTGAGAAATCGAGTTACATACATTTGTTAGCCCGTAAAATCGTCAAACATATGTGGTCACTCTAGGTTCTTGGATATCACATGTAAGGTAGACGTCATATTTGGTGGAAGAAACACCACCTCTACGTCTTCGTCAGGATGCTGCAGCATAGCTGGGTGCCCAGGGGCATTATCAAGCAGCAATAAAACCTTATAAGACAAGTTTTGATTTTCGAGGTATTCTCTCACCTGCGTAATAAAACAGAATTTGAACCAGTCAGTAAACCTTCAGTTTGCTTTCCAGAAGACTGGTAGGTACATGCCTTATTTTTGCCCTGCCCACTAATTTTACGTTGTGGTAGTTGAAGCGTTTTTTGAACTTCTCAAACCAACCTGCACTTGCACTAAAGGGAACGTTAGTGGATGATTCAGCATTTTGTACGCCTACTGTTTTATAAAGATGCAATGCTTGATCACGTATGATTGAGCCACTCAGTGGTGCCCTCTTCTGGTTTTGGTCTTCAATCCACACGCATAGTAATTTTTCCACTGTGGTTAAGTGTACATTTCGTTTTGACATTCTTTTAATTTTTTCACCTGCAGAAGTTGCTGCAATTACACTGGCTCTTATTTTTTCTTCATTTTTTCGTATGGTACAAATAGTCGACTCATTCACCCCATAATCCCGCCCTAGGACTGTGCTTCCTTGTCCTGGTTTAAGTTTATCTAAAATTTCAATTTTTTGGCATAAGGCAGGGGTCGGCAACCTTTTTGACAAGATGAGCCATTTTTTCCAAATTTGTATAGAATCAAACATAAGATGAGCTGCAGAGCATGTATAATGAAAAGACGTATTAAATACCGTCAAGCCATATTAAATGACATCTATTTACTTAAAAGCTGCACACACACCCATACAGTGGCGTTTTGGAGATAATTCGTAAAAAGATCCTGAGAAACAAAAGAATATTTTACATAATTTTTTATTCAATAAAAATATAAATAAACATTCAAATGAAGCAAATAAAGAGATTCTTGCAGAAAATAAATCTAGGACTATAGATGAAAATGAGAGTTGAAAATGAAATTTTTACTCAACACTCCATCCTGGAGCGCACAGACCCATGAGTTGTTTATTGTTCATTTGTGAGCTGATTAGTAGATTAGTAGCAATGTGTGCGCAAAAGTATATGGCTCCATTTGACGGGTAGCAATGAACGTAAAGAGACGTACTTGTATTTTGAAGGCAGCAAGACATCAGTCACTATCAGCTCACAAATGAACAATAAACAACTCACGGGTCTGTGTGCTCATGAATAACAAGCGCAAACGCATTCAAGTTTTGCAGGCGATTGTGTGATTGAGTTCAAAGTCTTGCTGCCAAGTTTGAATGGTAAAATTTTTTAATCGACTGTAGCGCCACAGGTTGGCTTCAGCGGACATGGGTTACTATTCAAAAGTTGTTGCATTTAGGCCGCTCTACACGCTCACGAAGTGTGGGGCAAAACTTTTGAATCACCCTGTATATGGCAACAAGTGCGTACTTTTTTTAGTAAGGAATAATTTATATTTTCGGGCATATTTTTACCAATCATACATTTCAATGCATTTTGATAACATTCCTTTAAATGTCGTTTTTCATAACAAAAATAAGAATAATTATTTATTTACTTTAACTGTCCGAATTCATTATTGCTGTCCTCAAATAGTTCGCTGGCGATTTTGTTCTCTCTCATCGTCTAGGTAAATGGCATCACCAAGAACGTCGTCTTCATCCTCACTATCCACTTCAGCAAAATCATCATCCCATATGATGTTCTATTCAGAACCATCCATGGCATTGGTGAGGCAACACTTTTTAAAGGCATGCTTTTTAAAAAAAAATCAATGCAAGTTGCGAGCAACAAATATTATTTTACATACCTCGACCGGCTTGTATGAAGACAGAGTCAGAACTAGACGTGATATTCACGTAAACTGTCTTGCTCGGTGGCAAGGCGAGAAGTTTTATTCAAACTGACCGATTATTACACAATGCGACGTATCTATCTTTAAAGTGAGAGTCAAAACTATATATAGACGTGAAGTTTTCGTAAACACTCGCACATAACTCACTTGGTGCTAATGCGAGAACTGTTATTCCAACTGACCAGATTATTACACAATGTGACATGGAGACATGTTTTTATACATTGTATCAATCTTTAAAATGAGGGTCAAAATTATATAGACGTAAAGTTTTCGTAAACACTATCACACATATGTCACTTCGCGGCAAGGTGAGAACTGTCTCGATACTTCTAATAACCAAGTGAAAAATTAGTCATCTTTTTACAAGAATGAGTTGCGTATTATACATGGTGATAAGACAGTTTTCACATTTCACTCGTAAAAACATGGGTGCATATTATAATCGGAAAATTGCAGTAATTACGAACTTTTCGGTATTTTTTTCACGACAAATCCTGGAAAACCAGGACATCTGTACCCAACATGGAATTTTCCTCGTGTGCCATTGTGAAAAGTGAGGATCGGCTTACAATCGATATTGGCTTGCAGTCGATTGAATACGGTACATAATAATTCACAAGTGTCCTGTTTCACTTTATTAAAGTACTTCCAGTTGAATAGCTGAAATATTGTACATGCATAGATGATTGTGAATTGTGGCTTAGAGAAATAAAAATTTCAGAGAAGAATCCTTGGTTTGATTCCAGGACCACACACTCTTCCTGCCACATGATTAACACGAGTAGTTTAGGATATTTTTTTATTGTTATTATTACTGTTTACATTTGCATCACACTCACAAGGGGAGGCCATAATATTAATATTGAAATTCGTAAAACCCTTTTAGGAGGTGAAACTAGAACTAAAATATCAAATATATCTCTTGGCATTTTTGCCAATGGGCCTTTGTTTAAAAGATATTAACTGTATATTTATTGTCAGTTGAGGTTAGGATTTGTTTATAATTGTCAATATTTTGTGTATAATTGCCAATATTTTATTTATAATTGTCAACATTTTACTGGTAATGCCAGACTTGTCTTTGTAATTACTGATACAGGTGACTCCCGCTTAACATGCCCCCGGCTAATGCGGATTCGTTATAGTGCTTTTCTTTTAGATTATCAAAAAATTAAAAAGTAAAAATTTTATATATAAAAATATGGTATTCATAATGCGGTTGCAGCCTAATATCTTATGCACAGTGCGATCATAGCCCAGCATGGTGGGTGACTCAAGATTTATTCACATCGTGGTTCAGATCTTATTTTTGCTCAGCTGTAAAAAAATATTTTGAGGACATTGGTGTTGAACCCCAAGCTCTGATGATGTTTGACAACGTGCCAGACCACCCTCTCCATCTGGAGACTGTACACGGACTTCCCCGTTGAAGTGGTGTTTGGGGAACCAAACACCACATCTGCCCTGCAGCCCATAGATCAGGGCGTAATAGTGACCTTCAAGACCCATTACCTAGGGAAGACCTTTAGCATGGACATGCATTCGTCATGAATCATTTTGTACCTTTCATTTTGTCGCACACATTTCGCTGCCATGCCATATTGTCATATGCTCATTTCGTCGCAGTTCAGTTTGTCGCAGCCACATTATTGTTTAGTTGCATGCGACTAAACAATAATGTGACATTATGCAGGGAGTTTCTTATATAAAACTGACAGGTCTAAATGAATACTATGAGAACTTTGCAATAAATGGCGATATTTTTAGGATGGTCCATCGCCGAATGAGCGAGGTTTGGACTACTGTCAAATTGCCGTTGTTATATGCGACAAAACACATGCGACTAAACAATAATGCGACATTATGTGGCTGCGACAAACTGAACTGCGACGAAATGAGCTTACGACAATATGGCATTGCAGCGAAATGTGTGCGACAAAATGAATGCGACGAAATGATTCACGACGAAATGATAGGGAACCAACCTTTAGGCAACTCATCAAAGAGACCGATGGACAAGACAGACAAAGCATGCGGGACTGGTGGAAATGTTTTGCATAATGAAGTCCATCTGTAACGTTGATAAGGCCTGGGATGAAGTTTCCCAGTCTTGTATGAAGGGTGTTTGGAGGTGACTGTACACAGAAATTGTATGGAACTCCCCTGACTTTGAAGAGGAGCTACTCAATGCCATACAAGACATCAGCCACATCACCACTGTAATGGGGATCTATGGAGTTGGCACGATTGACATAAATGTGGTGCTAACCTCCCATGGTGAGTCCCTTACCAATGATGAGCTGCAGGAGCTGGACTGCCATGTGGCTCCCTTGGAAATGCAAAAGCCTGAGTCTACATTGTTGGAATTTGCCAATTACAAATTTTTGTGAGAAATTGTGTCTTGAGTTGAAGTGAATAATTTGGTCAGTGTATGTCTCTTTTATGAAAATGATGAATTCTAAATTTCAATTTACTTTAGATGTGATGATGTCTAGAAAGTTCAAGGACCCGTTGATTTCTGTTTCACATGTGAATTTTAATGCTTTATTAAAGGAATTTAAGAAGTTATCAAGTTGCCTCAATGACCCAGGCCATACACAAAAAATATCATCCACATAATGAAACCAACAGAAAATGTTTGAAACAATTTGATTCTCTGAAGAGAATAGTTCCCTTTCGAAATTGTCCATATAAATGTCTGCAAGTAGTGGAGACAAAGGAGGCTATATAATTGTTTATAAAGTTTGTCATTAAACTTTAAATAGTTTAAGAAACTTACTTTTAATAGGAAGCACAGGTCACTGATTACCAGAGTGGGAGCACCTTTCTTGATGAGGGTAATTTCGGCCAACTCCAAAGCTTCTATGGTTGGAACACTGGTGAAAAGATTACACACATCAAATGACAAATGATGACAATATGTAATACATTCAATCAAATATTGTTTTTATAGTGGATTTGCTTTAAAGTAAAGATATAATTGGAATTCACTGTTAAAATAATATTTTTAGGAATAAATAATTTTTAAAAACATTGCTATTGAATGGTTATTATGGATTATAATATCTCAATTTGTAGAGGAAGACGAGGAAGACTTTCCTGGTGGCAGAGGAGTTGTTGGCGGAGAAACAGTTGATGGAGAGGAATTGGCTGCAGCATTGGTTCCTGTTCCTCAAGTTGGAAGTTGTGTGGCTGACCCAGAAATCATACCCAAAACAGATATACAAGCAAGTTTACATTTGGCTACATCTTGTAATAAATTTCATCATATAGATTTAGGGAGATAATTTTTAACAACTTTTACATTAGCATTGATATCTATAATATATAGCTGCTTCTTACATCTATTATAATTAGCTGCTTCTGACATAGGAGGAGGAGGATACAAACTATAAGACACTTCCAGATGAACTAGAAATATGAAATTTGGTATAATTATAGATCAAAACCATAGGAATAAATACAAAATTGTTGAAATTCCAATTTTTAGGGGCTGTTTTTGCCTCATTATTGCCCCATATGAAAAGCACAAATCAGTGCACAGGTTTTTTTTTAAATGATGCCTTCCCCGCAAAGCCAATGTTAGACTTGTCTGCAGGTAGGGGAAAACCCATATACGAATCACAACATCTATGCCTGAAGTGGGATTTGAACCCACGACCTTTGGATTAGAAGGCATGCACATTACCTAACAGTCTAACCCTGCTTTTTAAAGTTATTTTCTGTCAAGATTCTTATTTTTGAAAACAGAATGCAAATGCGTGTAGATTTGGTGTAAATTTTTAGTTTTTATCGGAAAAAAGCGGGAAATTTTCTTGATCTCAACAATCGACTACCATGGCAAAGAGCTCAATGCATTTATATGGGCAAGCTTTCATTGGGTATCAGAGGGCTATATTAAAATTGATTGAGTTGTCTTTACCCCATTATTCAGAATAGACAGAATGCAAGCACCATCTACTATACTCTCTCCCATCCACTCCATTCAGTATGGACTATTACGGGAGATTCTCCCTCTCTCTGTCTTTCCCATGTATTTTTCTGTGTAGCTCTATCTCTCTCTAAAGCTAACCTCTGCGCAAGGCAAATCTTGCTGCCAAAACCATTAAAAACATGATTTATTGCTCTCTTTTTGTTTCAATATTCTTTTTCTCTCGTTATGATTGTGGCTGATATTTTTTGCCTACTTTATAAATATATGTACTTTACAAGCACAACAAATATTTTTTAGAGTGTGCGGGGCCTGGTGCAAACATCCTGTTGGCACAGCTATCAAGCCGGTAGCGTCGTTGTCCTCAAAACTCAAAGGAGAAAACCAGGCAGGATATTATACGAGGAGAACAGGTTTGCCACCTCAAATTTATCAATGACTGTGAGATTTCCTAATCTGACAATTGCGACTATAATTAACACGTTGTTCGTTTGATAAGCTCCAAATTTCTGGGAATTCTATACTATCAGATAATTTGTACAAAACCGTGATATGATTGCACATGTGCACAAGCCTTCCGCTTACACATACATTTAGAGGTTTTGAATTAAATGAACTGTTCATGATTCACCGGATGAGATTATGACTTTGAATTTCATTGTATACGTATTTTGAATAATCCATACCAAAAAGTATGCAAACTCCTATGGTGTTGGCCGGGTACTGATCTCAGCTTTGAATTACACCATACATTGAATTATCCGGGATTGAAATAACATGGTTTTACTGTATATGGTATATCTATATATATACTAGCTGAGCCTGCACAAAATTTGTGCGTTTAATTTTAAATTGATTCATAAAAAAATAATAAGTTTGTAAAATAAGTTGATGTTAATAATTCATATTTTACTCTAGCAATGAATTTACACAGTATAGGATACTTAGATATTTGACTCCCAATGTAAGGTTTGCGTGTTAGAATCTCACTGAGGGAAAGGCAGTGTGCGCATATTTAAAAAAATGTTATCCGTAAGTAATGAGAAATCTGTATTTCATAAGTTATGGTAGAGAGTAAATTGATGTGGCACAGTAATTAAATTGAAATGATTAGTGATTGGAAGATTCTTACGCGACAGGCATAAACTGTAGTGATGTGAAATGAGGAAACAGAAGAATAGAACTGCTAAGACCGGGAGTCAAACTGGGTCTTAACACCTCAAAGAAAGCAAATATTGCGAAAAGAAAGATGTGAACTTTCTGTAATTTACAGGAAATGTCATCCACTTAATCAATCACAAAACATAACTCTTGTAAAAGCGACGCCACAAAAAATAATTATTTATCCACTTAAGCCAGACGAAAGTATTAAAAAAGTAAGCGCTGAAACAATTGATTGTAGAATAATGTGGAGTATAAACTTACCGGGGTTTAGGAAGATTCCTCCTCACCAAAGCCTTCATAATGAAATGGCAGAGTCTTACGCGTATTTCCACTGACAGGGTGATTCTTGGTCGCTTCAGTCACGAAAACAAAAACATTTGGTATTTCCAAAAGGTTGAATACTCAGATACAGTATTTTAAAAAATAAATATGCTTTTCTACCACAATCTACGATAAACGCATCCTAGTCACAGAAAATAATCGTACTGAATGTTCTCGAGTTAAATCATTATCTTAATGAATTCATCCATTGTTATATTTATAACAATAAAACTTTAATTAAAGCAAAGATGTAGCGTATAATGATCTTACTAACTTAAGGATTCCATTTTTACGTCAATATGAACGTTTAATCGATGGTAATTGATTCAGAGGCAACAATTAAGGTCGACTTGGCAACGTCCCGAAGGAGAACAAAAAATCGGCAAAATTTCGAAAACAATTGTGTATTTCTGAAAATTTTGACCGCGTAGGGTATAAACATTGAAAGAATAAGATAATTTAGAGTTTTAGCCATCGAATAAATCAAAAACGGAGAAAATCGGTCCATATTTACATATTTTAACGAATGAAGGAAAAAACCTTGCACTCTGAAAACTCGAAAATCCCGTGTAAACTTATGGGAACATATAATTATCTCCTTGAATCGAACCCGGGACTTTAGGAAATTGAGAATAGTTTTCTAGGGACCTCCTGGCCTGTAGAAACAAAACGCAGTTTACTGCAAATCTCTACGGCAAACGGTTTTCGAGATAGAGGGGGGGACGTGCAGACGGACAGACGGATGGACACTTCAGAAATTATATATAGGATATGTACACACACTAGCAGATTTTCCCGTTGAATTTCAACAGATTTAGTGAAGCTACTACAGCACAACATACAAACTCTTTAAAATATATAGTAGATACTTTTTAACTTACAATTCGCTTTTCTTAACAATTAATCATATTTGCTTGTAACAGTCCGTTTCCGAGCCTATTGCATTAAAATATAATGATAATTTTATTTCCTATCATATTACTTTCGCCAAATCCAGCTTCATTTCTTGTGTAATTATGCCTATGAAATGTTTACATTTATTTCTTGTAAGGAAGAAATCCGTGAAAAAGCAACGTACAGTTGTCCATGATTGAACACTGTCTGGTAAATGTACACCAGATACGTGAGCTTATTTACGTTAATAAACATTATAATGTAGAATATAATGATTTTACTTACAAAAAATGTAAGAGTCCAGTATTCAATAGACGAAAGAAGGTTCAATTACTTTCATCAATAAATGCTTCCTGAATAATAATCAGTATCTATTTACATTGCTATCCATAAACATCGATCGTTTCGTTGCTTAAACAAAAGTGCGAAGCGAATAACGCTAAACTTTCGTCTATTTATAAGCTTCATTGAAGCTAATTGAATCGGAGGATAACAATGATGGCTGCCTTGGCAACACCCGGGAGGGGTACGAAAAATCCACAAAATTTCGAAACAAATAACGTATTTCTGAGAACTTCGACTGTATAACATGTAAACTTCGCAGGAATAAGATAGCATAGAGTTTTATTCGTCGAATAAAGCAAAAACGAAAAAAATTGGTCCATATTTACATATTTTGATGCTTGAAGGAAGAATACCTGCAAGTCAAGAAATGGATTGATATGTGTTATCTTATGGAAAAATGTTAATCCCCTATATTGGTAGCACTGATTAATCCTGGTTGACCAAACCTTGACCATTCACTAAGTTAGCATGTAAGGAAGAATCGTACCAAATTTGGTTATTCTAGCTTTTATCGTTTAGGAGTTCCATGAACAAACGCTTCAAAATATATTATAGATATATACCGTATCTGCCCAAATAGAAGCCGACCCCGGATTTAAGCCGACCCCCCAAAAATTTCCCCAATTTTTTGGCAAAAACGTAAATTTCGTAGATTTTTTGCTGAAGTGTGCTGGGCATTTATGCACATCTTAGAAAACATTATTCGAGATCAAAGAAATGTGGGAAATGGTTTAGTTCTAGACATTTTGAAATGTTACTCCAATTAATAATTTTTCGTTGCTGAATAATGTTCCATATTCAGTGACAGTAATTTTTTAAAAATTATACATGTTCCATGTAAAGTTTTACCGAAATTCAAACAGTTGAGCATTCAAAGCCGTCTACGCTTTTTGCGTAATCGTCAATTTACGCAAGCGATCCCGCCAAGATATTTTTATATATATTCATTGTAGGTCAGATATTTACTTTACGAAAAATATAGTACTATCATTTGAACGCAAAGGCAATGAGAGACTTCGAGATTTAACCATAACCCAAATTTTCCTCGGGCTCGCATTTAAGCCGAAGGGTGATTTTTTCATGATAGATATTCATAAAAAACATCGGCTTGTATTTGGGCAGATACGGTATATACAGGGCCATGCCGATGAGTGAGGCGGTGAGGCAACCGCCTCAGGCGCCTCTCGAAGGGGGGTGCCAAAATTTGGCAAAAATGAAAACCTATCAAAATAAGTTCATAAGGCCAGCAAGGCCAGGGGGCGCCATATTATAACTCGCCTCAGGTGGCAAAATGTCTGGGCATGGCCCTGTGTGTGTCTGTGTGTATATATACACACACAGTGAAACCTCGATTTTACACCATTGAAGGGACCGCCTGAAATAAACGTAAAATCAAGGAAGGTCTAAAATCGGAGAAATGAAGATTATGTAACATATAGTAAAATGTAGGTTGCTTTATATCATAACTTTGGTAAAATATACACATTTTAACACATTCACAATGAAATTGCAAATAAACTAACTTATATAACATTTTATTTCTTTAACCAGTCAAAAAGTTTGATGTGTTCCAACATGCGCATCAAGTTGAGCTAAGATATTGATTTGATACTTATCGTAAGTACTTACCGTTTTGCTTTATTATCCATATTTCATGCCAAAAATTAATTAATGGATTGCCTCGTTTATAAAAAACGCCAAGCGTCGTGTAGATGTCGTCGACTTCCTATTAAAATGACCGATCCATAAATTGATTAACTCTTTAACCATATTTACTTGTGTACCCCGCACACATTTTTTCCCGAAACTCCGGGGAAAAAGGGGGTGCGCGTCTTACACGAGGATTTCTGTGAGTAAAAAAGTTCATATGAACGTGTCCAATTCTGAATGGTTACGGAGATAGAGCTGCTTGAATCTAAAAATACATAAACATTGTGAATGGTAATAAAGAAAGAGAAACTGATTACTGTTTCTAACATTTAATGTTTCAACATTAACATTTTTAGTGGTATCAGATACAGAAATGACAGATTTCTTACAGTTTATAAAAAATTTTCGAAAATACCACCGCCAACCTCAATGCACTTTGTAACTCGTGTGCAAAGATCGCGTGTTGTTCGTCTGAGTTGATCTTGACGTTCCTTTATGCGCGCAGCAACATCCAAAATGCGAGCGAGCAATTCGTCTCATGTATCCACCTTTCTTTCGTATGCTTGACTTTTCATCCACCCCCACAAACAATAATCTAACGGAGTGAGGTCTGGAGACCTTTGTGGCCAATGAATAGGACCACCGCGGCCGATCCATCAACCAGGGAAAGTTTGATTTAGATATTGCAGCACCAGACAGGTAGAATGTGGAGGAGCTCCATCATACTGAAAGTAGATATCAGCCCGTGCAGCCAAAGGAACATCCTCCAGTAGTACTGGAAATTCATTTTGCAGAAATTCTAGGTAACTTTGTCCTGTAAGACGATTCTCTAAAATAACAGGACCAATCAGCTGATCATCGATTATATCACACCACATATTGGCAGAGAAGCGATGTTGAAAATTTGTTTCCACAGTGGCATGTGGATTTTCGTCTGACTAACGATGAGAGTTATGATTGTTGTTGATACTGTCACAGGTGAAAGTAGCTTCATCAGTGAACAGTATTAATCAAAGCAATCGGCGATTAGCGTTTACCCAAAGACAAAATTCCAGTCACATGGCAGCATCTCCTGGTTGATGGTGTTGTACATGCTGTACGTGATATGGATACAAGCCTTCCTCACGTAATGTTCGCCATACTCTTGTGTGTGTTACACCGAGATGCGTAGAAATTCTTCGTGAGCTAGTAATAGGACTATGCTCAACCAACTGAAGAATGTTCACTTCATCAAAATCTTGTTTACTTTCATGTTCAGATGAAACATGAGCACTGGGAAGTGTACCACTCTCACGGAATGTGTTGAAAAGCCTGGTAAACACTCTTCGATCCGGAATTCTGCGGTTTGGAAACCGTCGACGGTATTCTGCAACAGCAGCTGTAGCACTTCCATCGCAAAAACCGTAGACATACACCATATCTGCATATTCAGAATGTGAGAATATGTGTGGCATTCTTAACACTGCTTCAAGCTCCAAACAATGTCACTCATAACAGTCAGCTGTCGCTTAGCTTGTGTTGCACCTCTGCTTACGTTGTGTTCTTTTGTTCAAGGTTATGTGTTAAGAGGAGAGGGGAGCTGCGAGCGCATCAGATTCGAACAGAACAACTCACGAACTTCGCACACGAGTTACGAGGTGTGACAATTAAATTCCCTGAATGGCCGCTTAGTGTCACGCATGTAGTGAATAGGACAATAATACATGAGTGAGCATTGTTGGACATGTCTATGCTTCCATATTGTTAGAAACAGTAATTGGTTTCTCTTTCTTTATTACCATTCACAATGTTTATGTATTTTTAGATTCAAGCAGCTATACCTCCATAACCATTCAGAATTGGACACATGTTCATATGAACTTTTTTACTCACAGTGACCGATACTATCACCTCCCGAAGTATTGACCTTTCCTCCTGAAACACCCTGTGTGTGTGTCTGTGTGTATATATATATATATATATATATATATGTAGTGGTATACATATACTGTATATACTCGTGTATATCGTGCAGTTTGAAGACCAAATTTTCAGGTCATAAAGTAGGGGTGCGCGTTATACACACTTAAAATCGGAAATTAAAGTGATCGTACCTCGCACCAGATTCTTGCTTTTTGGTTGAATTAAGGGGAAAAACCAAAATAATTATCGATAATCCAGGTTATACATATATTAATTATATGTCATCATCACAGGTAGTCTGTCCGTTGACAGGTCCGTGATTATTCATGGTTAAACTTGGTTCTCAATATACTCCTATTTTCCGCAGTTTTCTTCATGTCTTGATAGCTCTCTTTCCCTTTCAAGTCGTCTACCAGCTGAAACCTTTTCCCACCTCTCTCTTTTTCCATCCAGTTTTCCTTCTAGCACTTCTTTAATCATGCTTCTCTCTCCTCAGGTAATGCCCAATCCAGTTTGCCTTCCTCTTTCTGATAGTCTTTATAATCGTTCGCTTCTCTCCTATTCTTCTTGGTACTTCCTCATTTTTCATCCTGTCAATTTTATCTTCAGCATTCTTCTCCATGTCCGCATTTCGGAGCTTTCCAAGTATTTAATATCATTTTTCCTTAGCGTCCATGTTTCTGCTTCATACAAAGCTATACTCCATACATAGCATTTTATCAACGTCTTGCAGATTTCCTGCTTTATATTTCCTGTTAGTAGGAGTTTCTTTCTTCTGAAAGCGGCTTTTGCTTTCGTTATTCTAGTCTTGATTTCATCGGTACATTCCGCTTCTCTCTTTATGATGCTTCCTAGGTATTTATATTATGAAACTTGTTCTAATGGCTTTCCTCCAATACTTATGTTCAAATTTTCTTCTTTTTTACTTGATATTCGCATGACCTTGGATTTTTCTCTATTTATTTCCGTACTGTATTTTCTGCCTGTTATTACTAGTCTATTGATAATTTTCTTGATTTCCTTTTCCTTTCTTGCTAGAAGTACTTGATCATCCACATATTTCTCTGTTCTTATAATCCTTCCTCCAATTTTGAAATCTCCCTTGCCTTCTAACGCTTCCTGCATTAGCCTCTTTCCATATATATTGAATATATCCGGTGATATACAGCAGCCCTGTCTTACTCCTCTACTGATATGTACTCTGCTGGTGTCTGCATTCTCCAACCTGACCTTTACAACTTGATTCACATATAGATTCCTGATCAGTCTCCTGTCTTTCCAGTCTACACCTATATCCTTCAATATCCTCATCATCAGTACCCAATTTACTCTATCAAAGGCCTTCTGCCAGTCGACGAAACATACGCAGCAATCTTGGCTGTACTCTATTGCCCTTTCAGATATGATTCTCACTACACCGATAGCATCTCTGGTTCCTCGTCCTTTTCTGAAGCCGAATTGATCTTCCCCTAGCATTTCTTTGGCTTTTTTCTCTAGTCTTTTATTAAGAATCCTCGTGATGATCTTCGAAGTGTTTGACAGTAGGGATATCGTTCTGTAGTCTTTACACTGCATTGCCTTTGGCTTTTGTATAAAATACCTAATTACTTCTATACAGTTATAATTCCATCCTCTCCAAATATTCCACATTTCACTAGCTCATCAGCTGATTGCTGTAATTTTTGCAAACACGCAAGATAGACTTCCCACAAACACACATCGAAAACAAAAAACATAGAATAAGTAAATAGAAAGAATTTTATTTAATGATTCTATTTACAATTAACAATGTTAGTAATTTAAAATCCATAGAATGATATGTATGAACTTAATCATACCGGTCGCGTTTCCTGTTTCTAGGTTTGTTTGTTACATTTCTTCTATTAAACAAGTTTAGAATGAGATAGGAAAGAGAGAACCAACATCCACTATAAATCAAAACTCGATCTGTTTTACAGATCCCTTTTTGTCTGATTTAAAAGGATTGGCAGCAGTGACACTGCGGTTTTCTATGTGACATCAGTTTTATGATGTCTAACGTAAGATGTAATGTGGAGCTTATTGAATGTAATACTTATGGGCAAGTTCAAGCATTTTAAAATTGTTAACTGGCGATAATTTAATTCTTTAACATATTTATTTATGGTACTCTAGTTAATACTTAACATGACGATATAATTTTGTTCTTATACCCCACAAAAATCAAGGGTGCATGTTATACATGGGGTATAAGACAAAGTCGGAATTTTTGGAAAAAGTACGGGTGAGTGTTATGTACGAGGGTGCATTATACACGAGTATATATGGTATACTACCCCTCAAATTAGATTTTTAACAATTTTGGATTTTTCCCATTGGTTATGACAGAAAACAGTGCCAAATATAAAGTTTCTAGCTCATCTGGAAGTGTCTTATAATTTTTACCCTTTTATGGGGAAATAATGTGGTAAAACAAACCCAAAACATAAAATTTTAACAATTTAGGATTTTTTCCTTCGGTTGTGACCAAAAACCAATAATCATGCAAATCGTCCCTCTTTCTTTGGTAACGTGAATCTTTCTACAGTTGAGTGTTCTATGGTGGATGCTATATTTGTCACATGTCATTCTGGTTAGTGTGTTGAGTCCATTTAGGTTGTTTCTGTCCATTTATTGATACAAAAAGAGTATGTTAATACAGTAGAGTCTCGATAGTTCGAGTCCCGTTTGTTTGAGGTTCCGTTTAGTCCGAGGCGATAACTGCCTTGATTTCCCGAAAAACCATGAAGAAAGCTGAATACGAAAAAACAGTGAAGCTTTGTTCCTGTGGTTTTCACAGCAGAGATTGAAAGGAAGCCCAATCACAGGACCAGTGCTCCAAGAAAAAGCACTTAATTTCCAGAAACAGCTTCAAGATGGTGATAGTGACTTTACTGCCAGCGTATTATTATTCTACTGTTGTACTATTGTATACATTTATATTCTAATACATTGTACATACATAGTATTAATACAATGTGTATATCATATATACGTATTCATATGTTCTAAATAGTGGAAAGCAAGAGGGAAACTACCACATTAAAATTCCCTAGTAATGATTATATGGTTGGACAATATGAACATGAAGAAAACTGCAGAAAATAGGAGTATATGGAGAACCAAGGTTATCCTAGAATAATCACGGACCTGTCAACGGACAGACTACCTATGATGATGATGTTCTAAATTGTCATAATCCGTGTAGTCCAAGCTTTTCGGTAATTCGAGGCAACCTCGGTGCCGTTCACCTCGAACTATTGAGATTCTACTGTATCGGGATAGCATGTGCGTTTATTTTGGTTATTTTGTTCTTTCCATTTAGTTCAGTTTTTAGGATTTGTTCTAAGCGTGATTTATATTTCGTTCTTATTTGCTGTTTTACATATTATGGTATGGTCTATTATGGGTGTCTCGAAGAAGCAAAGGTATTTATAGTGTTTGTCTTCTGTCATGCCTTCTATTTGTTGTTCTGTAGTGTTGAGAGAGTAGTGCCATCTAGTGGCTAAACATGGAACTAGGTAGTGTGAACTGTTTATTCCCTAAGAACCAAATATTTAAGAGGTTGGAGAGTGGGTTCAGTGCAGTGCAGAACCATAAAGCACTTAACGAGTCTCCCTGAAACACTGTCAAAAGCTTTTTGATAATTTATATGCCTGCAGTTTAAATTCTTTTTGTGCTTTATTATTATTATTATTATTTAATTATGAATTGTATTTGTCATATTCCAGATGTTAGAAGTGTATAAAAATCTCAAGTTTGACAACCCAGATGGAGGAGCATGGAAACAAGGTTGGAAAGTAGAATACCCAAAAGGGCACTGGGATAGTCATGCAGCCAAGGCTCTCAAGGTTTGTGGAATTTCACATATAGTGATAACTTGTTTGCACTTTCCTCATTACCACATTTTCCTGCCTAGTTCTTTATTTTTTACAATTTCCTGCCTCATTCCTAGGAAAGGAATCTCCGTATATGTAAAAGACAGTATGGAGAGGGTTAAACAATTGAGTTAATGAAAAAAATGTTTTAAACAAAACTTATAGAAAATTACATTTACTACAACTTGGATGAAGATTAATATTTACAAAATTGAGTTCTAAAGGATTTATTTAGAAAAAAATGAAAAAATGACAAGATTAAACATCCACTTCCGTTTGACCAGATTTAGCCAAACTCGTTTCAGATCTTCATCTATACCGGTAGTTCCCAAACTCTGTGAGTCCACGGAACCCTTATATTAAAATATTTTTTTCTCCCAGAACCCTAACTAAGATGTGATAAGCTAAATTGCAGTAAGATTAACTTTATAATAAAATATTTTTTATTTACATAGTTTATGTGTCTTACAGTATACAGTTTACAAGTGAAGCTCATGTTTCCTGCTGTAAATAAGAGAAGGAAGAATGTATCTCTTCCTCTATCACGTAATCCCAATTAGTTTCTGCGGAACCATTGGGTTCTGCGGAACACAGTTTAGGAAACTCTGATCTATACTAATAAAGTATGTCTGTCCACTAAAGTTTATGGCACTTCTGTGTTACCTAGAAGGATGAAATTTTGCATGTGGGTACCTTTCTGAAGGGAAAAATCCAAAAACTCCATATTTATTAGTTTAAGTGGGATAAAAAAATTTTAATCTTGGAAAATGGATTTAGTTCAGCTTTTCAACACTTGATGGCACTGATGAAAGTTTGTGTAAAAATTTTGAAAAATGAAGTGTATCATTGTTTATTGTTTATGAATAATAATTTTATGTATGGGCTGTCCCCACTATTCGTCATTCAGCTTTTCATCGTTCCGCTCATACTTCAGTTCCTAATTAACAACATTGTTTCATTCTTCCATCCTCATGATCATTTTTCGGCATATTGATGCTTTTCTTTGTTCCTGTTTTTTGTTGTTTCATTCATATGTAAGTACCTAAGTGACAAACAATGTTGTTTCATTCTTCTGTCCCCAATCAATTTATTATGCACATTGTCATAATTACTCAACTGTTTGAGAACAAGTTGATTCATCTGGGCCAGTCAGTTCGCGTTTTGAATTGCATTTCCGGATATATTTGACTCTAGTGTTCTCGGTCAGGAACGAAACCCATCATTAAAAAAAATGGGGACTGCATAGTGCAGTGTGGCAGCAGTTGTGCAACGCACGTAGATCAAATTGGATATTACTCCGGGTGGAGGGCAATGATGTGATACTTTACGAGCATGTATGTATTCCTTACCACTCCCCTTTCTTTCCCTTCCCCACTCATAATTTAAGCTTTAACCTTCTTTCATGCCACCTTATCACTTATAATCATCCTCTTTCCCATCTCCTCCTCCCCAGTGCACGTGCCTTGCTTAGGAACTATATAAAACCAACACCTTCCCCTGATATGTAAGTTGCTTTTAATACTTAGTGATGATGGAATGCATCAACACACATACTGTGTAATTAATAAAAAATTTTAAGTAAAAAATTACAAAGTTTACATATATTTTTTATAATGGAAATGCAGTAGAATCCTGATTTGAGGTTCTTCCATTTAAGGTTTTCCCACATTTAAGGATGTTTTTTTGCGACCCCGTCCAAAGCCCATGTAAATAATATATTATATTACCCGATTTAGTGTTTCTTGATTTCTGGTCCCTAGACAGACATCACCGCGATTTAAGGTGCATTTACACAATACGGCATGACAATACGAGGTGCTACCCAAAAGTTCTGGGACTGGCCGCGTGGAGTGCTAACCGGAAGTAGTAGGGACTTCTGCCACTAGGATGTGCTGAAGACATCCTTTATGAAACAGTATGTAAAGTTTCAGGTGTGTGTGTGCACTTGTTTTCTTTTCACGCGAGTTTTTTCAACCCATTGTTACCGGTGTTCTGAGATTTTCTTGTGTAGTGAAATGGCAGACTTGAAGGAGCAGCACGTCTGCATCAAGTTTTGCTTCAAGCTTGACAAAACCGTGTCCGAGACACATGAAATGCTTAAGCAAGCATTCGGTGACGAGGCTATGAGTAGGACCCGGACTTTCGAGTGGTTCTCGCGTTTCAAACATGGACAAATGTCTGTTGAAGATTCCGAATGTTCTGGTTGGCCTTCAACCAGCACAACAGATGAAAACATGGAAAAAGTGCGACAGGTCATTCGCAAGGATCATCGGCGTACCATCCAAGATGTCAGCAGCATTGTTGGCCTGTCCTACGGGACATGTCAATGAATTGTCTGATGAACTAAACATGAGGCAGATTGCAGCCAAATTCGTGCCCCGCGTGTTGACCCAGGACCAGAACCAACATCGACTGAGTGTGTGCAGGGAACTCAAGGAGCACGTTAGAAACAACCCAAACTTTCTTTCAAAGCTGGTTTTATGGCTACGACCCCGAAACCAAGCAGCAGTCTTCTCAGTGGAAGACTCCATCTTCTCCGTGACCGAAAAAAGCAAGGCAGGTCAAGAGCATGTTGATCGTCTTCTTTGACATGGAGGGAATTGTCCATAAGGAATTTCTTCTCCAAGGTCAGACGGTGAATCAGCAGTTCTACACCGAAGTCCTGAGGCGTTTGAGAGAGGATGTGAGACAGAAACGGCCGGAGAAGTGGCACACACAAGACTGGCTCCTGCATCATGACAACAAGCCCGCGCAGACCGCTCTGTCTGTGCAGCAGTTCTTGGCCAAGAACAACATGGCAGTGGTCTCCCATCTCCCCTACTCCCCTGACTTAGCTCCCTGTGACTTCTTCCTGTTCCCCAAGATGAAAATTTATATGAAGGTATGGAGATTTGACACCGTTGAGGACATCCAGGCAGAATTGCAGGAAGTGCTGAACAGCATTTCAAAATCACAGTTCCAGAGGTGCTTCCATGACTGGCAGAGGTGCTGGGATCGTTGTATCAACTGCCAAGGGGACTACTTCGAGGGTGATGGTGGCAATTAAGAACTCAGGTAAGCCTACGGTAGTTTAAGGCTACAGTCCCGGAACTTTTGGGTAGCACCTCGTATATTATTTAGTAATGCAACACATACTGGTACATTACCAGTACATTAAATAAACTCAAATAATAAACATTTTGTCATGCCTTGTTTTGTCAATCCACCTTTAATCCTTAAGTCATCTGTTACATATGTTACGAAAGCTGCGGTGACGTCATTAAGTGAACATGGATTTTGTTATGCTTCAGTTCCCAGGCACTCTCTAACGTGACGTGTTAGCTAATTGTGCCACTCATGTGTACTACGGCCATATTGAAATTGATGTATAATTATTATGATATAATAATGAAACAAGGAATGGATTTGAAGATCAATAAAAAGAAAGCAGAAAACAAAAAATTTGCCAGACCATAGATGAATTTACCAGTTTTTTAAATCGCAGATACAGTAGGTTATGCTTGTCTTACTCTGTTTGGTTTTGGAATTTCACTTTTGATTACAATAAGCGGCTGATAACAATAACCAGTGATCACATTAAGCAGAACCTACTGCAGTGATGGCGAACCTATGGCAGTTGTGCCATAAGTGGCACGGAAGACGATTTTAGTTGGCATGTCTTGACCACTAATTTAATTTAGTTGGCGCACAAAGATAAATCAATGACTTTTTGTGGCACACAAGGCAGAAAAGATTTTAAAATTTCAGTAATATTGGATCACAGACAATAGAAGGTTCGCCATCACTAACCGACTGTATATGAATGTTCTTACATATTATTCAGAAAACTTGAGTTTAATGCAAATTTATTGTTCTTATCCAGCTGAAAAAGTGAATGAACTGGTTGATTCAAAACTTAAATCTTCCGGGCTTAGTTTTGACAAAGACTATTTCTACCGCAAGTGATGGAGCCAGTATCTTGGTAAAAATTGTCCCCAGCCAACCAACAGCTTTGTTACAAGCATGCTATTCATTTAGCACAATGGTTGAAACCTTTTTCATCTCACACCTTCCTTCCGATCTTCTGAAATTCCCCAGCCTCCCTCCCCATCTTCTTCTTTTGTGTTTTTACCAAAATAGTAATCAGTTATTTATGACAGTTTTCTAAGTACATATCTTCTTGCCTAAGAGCATGAGCAGAGTTTGGCTGTCAATTTGTTCAGTGAATTCTAATCCTATACATTTTGGGTTCGACATACATGCTTTTGTCATTTTTTGGTGAGTAAGCAACAAGTCTTCATTATGTTAAAAATCCATGTAGTTTTTCATAACATTATTTCTACATATAATAAATTCATTCGTCTGCATTACATCTGTTAGTGATGCAATAAGTTGTATGTAATCCTATCAGCACTAAACTTTATACCTGAAATTTTTAATAGTAAATGATTATCTGAAAAGGTTTTTTCATAAACAGTAAACCAGAAGTGGAGGTTTATTCTTGTAATTTTTCTGTTTTTTAAATACCTCTTCTAGGACTTAAGTAAATATTTGCTATTATTAAAGTTGTAGACATTTACTACAAGTTTTGTTTAAAACATTTTTCCATAGAATGGATAGTTTATAAGATGCATCGATTATTAATCTGAATTTACGGTAAGCATGTTGTTAATTAATGCCATTCTTTCTGTTGCTGTGGTAAAATTTTCTAATTTTTGATAGTGATACCTTCACTTCCAGGGGTAATTTTAATTGTGCATCGCTATTTTGTTATCCATAGCAACGGCTAACAATTTTGTTTTCTTATTGTTTTTCAATGTGAAATGTGATTCAAATTGATTTTCAATGTGTAAATTATTTAAGTGTTTAAAAATTATTCTCAAGTTTAATTTCTAATATAATTATTATTGATAATACTAATGTCGAGAGTAATCTTATTCATTACACTGGATGGAGAAAGTCATGTGCTGGACACATCAGATTTTTTAAATAAGTTTTTCTTCAAACTGGCCCCTATGCTGGATTGCAATTCAAATGCATTACAATGTGTGATTTTAGTCTGAACATGTGTGGATTTAATTTTGGTTTTGGGCAGCCTTGGTGTAAGGATGTTTACTTCTTACTGATAACCTTTCAGGTTCAAATTCTACTCAAGGAATGGATGTCTGTGTTGTTTTTGTTAGTTTACTTTTTAAGATGTCAAATGTATTCTTGCTTAAGAGTTGAAGATGAATGAATAAATTTGGAGCTGGAGATATTGCTTGTAAGTACATGAGACCCTTGAATATCATGGAGGTTGTTCTATGAAAGAATAGCGAAAGTCAACCCCAATAATCAAAACTATAACCTTATTGAATAATAGGGCTAATGTCATCGAACGAAAGAGAAATGGCAAGCCAGAATAAACGTCACAATTGAAATAAATATGCTGAATAAATAAAAATGATAATTAATAGAAATAATGGATAAATAGCACAAAAGGAATGGTAATATACTGAGAAAAGTCAGTGAGATGCTTTTACAGAAGAGGTCAGGAGCAGACTCTCTCAGCTTCAGTGTGATTTGTCTCTGTCATGACTGTGTATAAGTCCCATAGAAGATTTTAGTTCAGGTTTCAGGTGTTTGCCAAATAAAGTTATTGTCAACCATCGGTAATCTGATACAGTATAAGTTTGGGTATATGCAAGTGATCAGCTATTGAATTGTGTTTATCTATCGCTACTTAAGAAGCTAGCAGGTCAAAAAGGAATTTGAAGATCACATATACCGTATTTAATCGATTGTAAACCGACCTTTTTTTATCTTTTTACAATCTCAGAAATCGCCACTCGGCTTAGAATTGGGGGCAAAAAAAGTAGTCAATGAATTTATATCCGTAGTTACATTATAACGCGAGATCTTTAAATATATACAAAAAAGAATCAAATTGACAGAACACCTGCGAAGAAATAAATTATGTAAATAATACGTGGCGCGTCAAAGTCGTAAAAGAACGCAGCGATAGCGCTCGTATGCGTAAGGAGTTAACACTGAAACATGATAGGTGGAGGAGGGAGGGCAGGGGAGGGCAAATGCTTCGATTCACGAGTAAAATGAAACACTGTGTTAGCACCTTACGCATACGAGCGCTATCGCTGCGTTTTTTAAGACTTTGACGCACCACGTATTATTTACATAATTTATTCCCGGGGTATTATTATATTAAGATCCCGCGAGGTCAAATTACTTTTTTCGTAGAAGTTGTTATGAATAAGTGAATAAAATGTATTTTATGTCACCGTAATTTTAGTTAATACTTTAGTTAATACTTTAACCCTCTCACGTCCTGAGGTGTGGGGCACCTGCTGGCATTAAAAGTCCGGAGAAATTCGAGATGGCCGCCAAATGGGAAACATTAAATAAAACAATTATACATTAATCTCCAAAAATATATATTTTGAAAAATCTACGAAGTGGAAGAATTACTACGAGACATATTAGATTGTTCAGGGTCCAAAAAAAATAGCGAATTTCGATCGAATATTTAAAAAAAAATTCTTCGTATACAAAGTTAAGAAAAATCTGCCAAATACGATCTAAATCTCGTGTTTAAATGGTATATTACGTCATTTCCGAGAGAGAAGCCATCCAGTCAACGTTTTCAGAGGTAAATTTGAAAGCCTATTTTCCGGGCGGTCCGGTCACGAGAGGGTTAAAATCAAATTTTTTTTCTTGCGTGGCCTTGTGAAAAGTGGGGGTCGGCTTACAATCGATTAAATACGGTAGCTCTTGTATTAGACAAAATAATGCACATTTTTTCATCAAGCATTTTTAATCGTTCTCGTGACCTCTTTAGTGTTACTCACAGTCAAAGATCTTCATATGTTTACTCAGTTTGATTTGTTTTTACTGAAAGAATTATGCATAATATTAAATTTTTCTTTTGCATATTATGAGTAGGTACATATTGCAACACACCTCATTTACATATAGTGACAGTTTGGAAGTCACTGTACTATAGCAATACACCATATGTATACCCCACGAAAGGCCAAAACTAACCCCACAATAGCATAATCGGTATACTGAGAGGTTGCCTGCTAAAGGTCAACTCTGTGAAAGCTAAACCCGCAATATTCAAGGCTCACCTGTACTTGAGCAAATATGGTCGGCTATTTTCAGAAGCTTCTGTTAAAAAAATTGTGACCAAGTAGAAATATCTCATAAAATAATCAGAACTTATACTGTTTGAAAATAATTTTTAAAATCAAGGAAGTAACATGAATTGTAAACTTAGCAATATTTTTGTAAACAGGTTTTTATCGTACCACACTCTCATAATGATCCTGGTTGGATCAGGACCTTTGAAGAATATTTTTCCACCCAAACTAGACACATTCTGAATAACATAGCAGAACATCTAGACAATACTCCTAATGGACGATTTGTGTGGGCTGAAATTTCTTTTTTGGACCTTTGGTGGCAAGGAGCCGCTGCTGAGGAAAGAGAGCACATGAAAAGGTAAATACTTCATCATATTCTGAGTAAAGGATATCTTATATTAAATGATTTTTGAAAAATTTATTCATTCAATAAAAAATACAGTAAAAGCTTGTTATTAGGTGGGTTTCCGGAAATATAACACCCATGTTATATGCTACCTTCCATATGAAGAGAATGTATGCTTCTGAATGATAAAAGCCTCTTATAAAGATGCGTGATTAAAATAGCTGCACAAGAATGCATACATCACTTTTATTCACAAAATAGATATGTAACAGCTGTTATTACTGCTTGAAACCTTTAAAATTACACCTTATTAAGGTGTTTATCTTACATTTATGCCTACATAATTGTACATACACACATAATGCTTAACTGACAAAAGATTGCTCGCAAACTCTCTTAACAAAGTGATATGTTACATGGTCTTACTATATGAAATGCAGTTATTTTTTGAATGTGTGTTACTTATGACCATGAGGTAAATAATTCATGAGTCGCATGTATAATTTTTATGATTTTTTCACAATATACAACTGGGATGTACCTCTTGCACCTTTTAGACATGACATGTGTATCCTGGGTTTGATTCCAGGAGGGTTTTTTCCAGTTTATTAAAATGGGTATGAATGTTGCATATTTATCATTTGCATTTTAAAGTTACTTAAAAGCATGGTATGAACTTGAGATTTGGACAGTTCTTTGCTTGAAAGAAAAAGTTTATTCTTTTAAAAGAGAGAATTCAAAACTCTTAGTATAATAGAGAAATGTTGGTTGGTTGGTGATCATTTACAAATGCAAATAACTCTAGAAATAATCAAGATGGAACTTTAAATTTGGCAGGAATGCCAGCCTTACAGATTTTAAGGTGACGATGAACAAAATCTCTAAAATAGTCGTCGACTCCAAGGAAGACATTTCATTTTCATCAAATAACACGTACAAATCAACTTAGTCATTCAGGCTTTCATTCTTTTTGAGATTAAAATTAGAAAGAATTAACCTACGATCTTCGGATCTTAACCATTTTGAAGAAAACATTATAAAGTTTCTTATTCTGTTCATCTTTTTCTACCTACAGTTTGAAATCATGTTAAACATTTAATTCACATAGTTTGAGAAAATTTGCCATTTTAATGGGATGTTGCCTTGCTTACGAATTACATAGACCTCGATACCATATTGTTATATCAATCCTTATGAGTGTAAGTTTGCTTTGAATGCTTTTATTACAAGAGAGAGGAGAGGGAAATGATTTTCAAGAGAATTGATGTTTCTGATGTCAATTTGATCTCCATAAATAGCTTGGATGATTCAATTTTTACTCCCGTCATTTTTGTCAAGCCATACACTAGTCTGTGTAAAATTAGAAAAAGTCTGATTTTTTCAGGTTGTTTCACAACGAGAAATGTAAGCTACTGTGACAACTCCCATTGTTGCCGCATATGAGAGTTCAATACTCTAATCCAGTGGTATTCAAAGTGTGGTACCAATGCCCAAAGTGGTACCAAAAGGATGTGAAAGTGGTACCAGCAAAATTTTCGTATTACCTTAGTTACCTCATATACCACAATCACTCATCTACTTCGATTTTCACTTTCGTTAAATTGCTTAAATAAAGCAATTTGGCAACTGTACAGAGTAAGTGTACATTTTCCCACTTAGGCACAAGGACTAGAAATGTGAAATTTGGCAGGATGAAAAGATTAATGGATACAACTGATGGAAGCAATCAGAAATTCCTAAAAATATCATTTTTAGAGGGGTTTTCAAACTCTGTTGTTTCTTTTCTAACCCCATAATAAGAGCATAGAAATAGTTGCAGGACTTTATAAAATTGCATTTTTAAATAAGTTAAAATTGAGATGGAAACTCAGGACAAGAACAGTTTCATAGCTGAAGGAATGAGGTTTCTTATGTTTGAAGACTAAATTCAAATCCTATACAACTATTGTTGTATTTAAAACTGTATTTATAACTATCAAATATTTATATATTGATGTATGTGAAAGAATAAAGTTAATATGTAATTTTGTGTTCCTAAGTTGATCACTGATACTCCACAAATAATTAAGCAATTAATAATACAAAAATTATTTTAATTGGCTCAAAGAAAATATTTTTTCTCACTAAAAACAATAAGTGATACATTTTACAACTATTATTTTCGTGAACTAGAATTATTTTCATAAACTATAATTACCTTGGCAAACTATAATTGACGTTGTTGTTACATTTCACTTTCTTAAACTGCTGTTAAACTGTTCACCTATACAAAGTTTAGCTTCTAACTGAGCACTGGCACAAAATACAAAGTCATCCAATTTATTACAAAGGCATATACTAAGTAACTATTTTTGATGTTGCGTTTTGGCACTGGGGGAGACATCACACATTTTCAATAAAATTGTAAAATGATCTTAGAATTAAATTCCGTTTTCTTTTTTATTAGCGTTGCTGTTTTTGATAATGCAAGAATACAGTAAAAGACATCTTTAATAGAATAGTTTTCTATGGGGATATCATTTGCATCATTAATTGATTCACATTACTATTAATAAATTAATTGAAAAAACAAACATTGCACGGGTATAGCTAGTCATAATTATATTATTATTACTAATAAATACAAATATAGCTAATGTTAAATAACATAAAATGCATATTACAAAATAATAAATGAACCTTAACCCACAATTTCTTATTACAAAAATCAGCTATGCAGTTTTTCAACATGTAATGTCATGAAACAAGACATGACTGAATTCAAGAATGCTATTTTTTATTAAATATGTCATGCTTCATCTTATTCAATTTTCTTCATTTCATTACTGAGAAAAATATAGGATATTTCTAAAAATCTTGAAATTTTTAAACAAAAATAGTTTGATATCATGATAAATAAATCATTCTGGAAAATACAGAGCCTAAATAATTCAAAACATACATAAGCTATCACTTTAATTAATGTGATCCTTGGGGCTGCATTTTGCTGGAGAGAGCAATTATGTCAATGTCATTGACACACAATCTCAAAGTATTACATAAATGTTTGTCAGTAAGTCTTGACCTAACCTTTGACTTAGCTATCTTCATCCTTGAAAAAGTTTACTCACAAATATATGTGCTGCCAAAGATGGTTATCATTGCTGCGGCAAGCATTCACAGATATTTTGGGTAAGCCTGAATAAAAATTAAACAGACTATTATAAATGTCTCTGAAGATATAATTGGCTTGTGTATCAATGAGCTCCAACTGATATACTTCACTTGATTCTTCTGTTGACGCTTCGAATGGATTCTGAAACCTTATTTCCTTGCTTTGCTCATTGTAATCACAAAATCGGCTGTCAAATTCCATCCACGGGAGCTTAAATGCATTAGTGTATCCTTCTACTGAGAACAATGAATCCATTTCTTTATCAGATTTAAGTTCTTTATAACAAAAGAAGTGTCAAAAATTATGTTCACTGACCTGTTTCACAAAGATATTACCGTATTTGACCGAATATAGCCCCCCTACCCATTTTTCTCGCACAAATCTAGAAAATATTTTAATACCCTGAAAGGACGATTATTTTTAGGACTTTAATGTCATGAAACATGTTGTATAATTTGAAGAAATATCAAACTTGCACTCATTTAATAAAAAAGTACCAATTAGCGAGTGATAAAACGCCATGCTAATTGGAATTTTAAGGTTTTCAGATTTGTTCCTCAGAATTCAGAGGGTATACTAACGAGAGAGATATTTGACAAGGAATTGAACAAAAATACATTTTTAGGGAGTAAAAATAAACTTTAAAAAGTCGAAATAACATACTAATTAATGCAGCAATATTAGCAAGTCGAAATAACATACCAATTTATGCAGCAATATAAATTCGCACTTTGCTCATATTTCGATCTATCTTTCGTTTGTGTAATTAACAATTCGAGCTTAGCCAGGCAATTAGTCCATTCTCGGGCAAGGTTAATTTTGTTGGTATTACCGTATTTGCTCGTGTAAGCTGCGCACCTTTTTTCCCAAAACGCTGGTGGAAAAGAGGGGGTGCGTGTCTTACACGAATTCTTTTATTTGCCGCTCACCTTTTTTCCCAAAATGTCGTGTCGGTAAACAAATATACGTTACGCTAGCACCCATGCCGCATCTATTATTCTATTTCTGAATTTCGGTGTATTTAGTCATTTTCATTCATTGTATAAAAATTTTAAATGAGTTTTAAGTTTATTAACGGGTGCTCCCCAAACTCGACGAAGTCTTCTGCTGCAATCGTCACGGAGGCCACGGCGCATGCGCGACCAGTTCGGGTTGGTGGGGGTTTTGTTCGCACGGAAGACGACGCCTACCATGTTCAGATACGGCGTGCTTCCTTTATTCTATGATACGTCTATGAAAGTCATAGCCACCGTGGTGATCATTGAATGATCGCTGATCATAATTTTAGTTCGCCAAAAAAATGACGACCGCTACGGTAGGGATCAGTGACCATGTGGCTGGAAAATTACGTACAGCAGAATGATCGCTACCGGAGTGATTTCTGCGAACATGACCAATGTGACCACAAAAACAGTTACGTGTTTAACAAAAGAGGACTACCGAGATTTCTGCTAGTACCGATATAGAGAGATCACCCAATAAATTCGTCACGTAGGAATGTGAAGATGCTTAACTTGAGCGTAGCATTTTTTAGAAATAGGAATTGGTGATTTAAAAAACCCTTTTTCGGCTCAAATAAATTTTTTTCCCTAGAGCTGGTCCAAAAACCGGGGTGCGCGGAATACACGAGGTCTCGGCTTACACGAGCAAATACGGTAAAACTTGCAATTTGACAATAATGAGAGCGATCAGGTAATAGAAAAATCCTTCCTATATGGTGACGTCAATCAGCCTTGCAAATAAATATTCGCAACCCGAGTAGTTTAGTCTTACAATGGATAGAAACACTTACTGACTCAAATGAAATTCATCATTATTGAAGCTTTGCACACTTGTTTGTACCCACCTAATTTTTAGTGCCCGAAAATAGCCTCCCCCAACTTTTGCACTTCGCTTTTGGCCAAAAACAGGGGGGCTATATTCGGTCATATACGGTAATCTTTTGTTCAAAAACTTTGACCGCAGTATACATGTATGATCAGATTCCCTTTACCTTGTAACCTTAAATTCAAATTGTTCAAATGCTCTGTCAAATCACTCAGGAATCCCAAATCCATTTTGCATCAGAAAAGGCTTCTTGAATTCTTCCTTTCTCGTTAAGAAAGATATTAATTTCATGATGAAGAGCAAAAAAACCGTTTGAGAACCTTGCCTCTGTTAAGCCACCTGACTTCAGTTTGGTTCAACACATCCTCATACTCTGCATCTATTTCAGACAGGAAATTTTTAAACTGGCGATGATACAGGCCATGATGCCGTATAAAATTCACAGTTGATACAACAATACTCATTACATTTTCTCACCTTAGAATTTTACTACATAAAGCCTGCTGATGAACTGTGGTGGAATTGCATGGGACTTGAAACATTTAATTCCAACATTCTTCCTTAACTTGCAGCAACACCAGTTTTACTTCCCACTGTATTTCTTGCACCATCAGTTATCACACTTTTCAACTTATCCCAACTCAAGTTTTCTACAGATTCGCACACTTTCATGTACAAGTCACTTGCAGTTGTATCATAATTTCTCCATTAAGGCTTTAGGGCCACATAAAATCACCCTGAGGGCAGTCCATCGTTTCCCAAACTAATTTGAACGCTGAACCCATGCCCCAGATGTTGATGATCACATTGAATTTTTGAGCATAAGTGGAGATGTGAAATTCACCACATAATTATTTTAGGGAGTCTCATTAAATAGCAATACTTGAAATAATTTAATAAGGTTGATGTTATGTATGTTAATTTTTTAATCTGTTTTTGCAGGTTGGTTCACAATGGACAGCTGGAGATTGTAACTGGAGGTTGGGTTATGACAGATGAAGCAACTGCTCATTTTTATTCTATGTTAACACAACTGACTGAAGGACATCTTTGGTTGGAGCGTAACATGCAGGTCAAACCCAAGTGAGTGGGCAATTAATTGAAGCAGATTTAGTGATGCATTCAGCTGTTCCAGTTTATAGCCAAGTGTAAACATCTTTATTTTTGTTTAGAAATGGGTGGTCCATAGATCCATTTGGCGTATCTCCAACAATGGCTTACTTACTAAAGAGATCAGGAATGAAGAATATGCTTGTGCAACGCGTACACTACTCTGTCAAAAAACTCCTCGCTCGGGAGAAGAATCTGGAGTTCTTGTGGCGTCAGACATGGGGTAGCTATTTTGAAAATTGTGTGAATGCATTGCATTTTATGTTTTCAGACTGTGAATGTAAAAGAAAATAGGTTTGTATGACAGTTTCTGGTTATGTAGATTCAGTGTTAATGTGTATACTTGCATCTTATGATTTAATAAAATTTCAGTCCCTCAAAAATTTCATCTCTAAAGCTTACACTCTTATCCTAACACCTAGTACCTTTATCCCTTAAATAATTCCTTGAAAGTTAATATAGTTATTTTTGAATGAAAATGTCTTTTATTTTATTTTTTACTTCTTTAGTTTTTCATCTTAGTTATCTTTTTTATTACTCTGATTAAATGTGCCTCATTTGAAAATGTAATCTTGTGATGCAATGACCTTTTAATTTCACAGATTCAAGCGGTCGGACAGACATTCTCACCCACATGATGCCATTCTATTCCTATGACGTCCCACACACATGTGGACCAGACCCTCGCATTTGCTGCCAGTTTGACTTTAAACGTTTACCAGGCACTGGAGTGACATGTCCATGGAGAGGCGCACGAGCCCAACCCATCACGCAAGACAATGTTGCTCAAAAGTAAGAGATAGATTAGTCACTTATAAACCAAGGAATTTGGATTAACCTTGTGGTAAGTGATAATCATAATTCAGAAGAAAAGAATAACTTTGTGGAAGTTTCATAGTTATTCTTTTCTTCTGAAATATATTAGTCACTTCACTAAGTGGCAAACTGTTTTTATAAGCAGTAAAAATTTTCTCAAGAATAATCTTCATCTAATATATAAAGAAGTGTCTCTATCTGTTCTCTGTGCATTTGGACACTGCAAGAGCCAATGCAATGAAATTTTCCATAGAATCTACCTTAATTCAGGGGAAGGCCAAGGGCTATGTTTGCATCCAATCCCAGGAGCTTTTATTTTTACCATTAGAATAGCAGGAGAATGAGTTCGCCATATTTTTGCCTTGCATTTTAAAATTACTTGTAATCATTGCAGAAACTTGGGACTTGAATTAAAAAACAGCTAAAAGAATAAATATTTATTTTCATACTGTCGCTTGTTGAGGGAATCAAATTGATATGCTAATTTATTTTTAACATGAAAATTCAGTGTATTTTTGTCGATCTCAGTGGCAACCAAATAGGCCAAAATTTGATGGTGTTTTGTTATTCCTTTTGAGATGAAGGGCAACGATGCATTTCTTTTCTCCAAGGTATCAGAGTTTGAGTCCACCTGCAATTTGAAGCAGTCTTGTTATGTTCTCAAATTTTAATCTCCAAATACATTTTCTAATTGGTGCTTAACAGACTATGTAAGAGTTGAGAGAGGAAAACAAAATATATGCATAATAATATGTAAGGAAAAGCATTCCAACGATTGTTTGATACTCCATCTGTGAATGTGTATGTGACTTAGTCCCTGACAAAGTTTAAACACCTTGATACCTACATGTGCATGGTTTATGTATAGTCAGGTCCCTGCCATGGAGTAATTTCCTGCAAACTTGCATGTGTATGTGGTTAAGTGAATGAAGGATCCTTGACGAGGAGTAACTTGCCATAAACCTGCACGTATATGTGGTGCTTCAAGTGTTTATGACAGTAGCCTTTCTTTTTACAGCATTAAGGAGTCCCAAAATTTCCATATATTCATTGGTAAAAAACAAGATGAAGTAGTGTTAATTTTTGGCTGAAAAGCATCTATTAGTTCAGTAATTTTGAAAATATACCATATTCACTCAAATATAAGCTGTACTTTTTTCTAAATTTTTTATCTCAAGAATGAAGATTTGACTTTAATGCAAGAAAACTAATTGGAAATGTCAAAAAATGTGAGAATGAAAATAAAAAACTTTCCACATAAATATACAGTCAGACCTTGTTTTTCACAGGGGTTATGTTCCTAAAAAAACTCCACAAAAGCCAAAATCATGAATGAGAAATATTTAAGGCAGTGTAAAATACAGGGTTAGGTTCCCATCCCAGCAAGAATGAACCATAGTATGTTTTTATTGCTAAATTGGTGACTGTAGAACAGATAGAGATGAAAAATATATATGAAATTTAAAGGAATACGAACAAAAAATATAAAAGAACATGCCTCAAACTTAACTATGTTATTCTTTGTTTTTCAATTTCTATCATTTTAGCTGTGTAACAGAACATTTAATTAATAAACATATAAATTCTAATTTGTATCTGTTTGATCCTCAATATTCTTAGCGGAATATTACAAAAAATTCAGTTTTAAAAAAAATATAATGGCTATCTTGTGGGGGGAGGGACAAATGCCCAGTTGCCCCTCTCCTCCCCCCCTCCCCCGGGTGTGCCACTGCCTTAGAGTATAGGATTCTCGGAAATATGGAGCTTATCAAACGAACAACAAATGTTAATTATACTCGCAATTGTCAGATTATGAAATCTCAGGTTTATTGACAAATTTGTGGTGGCAAATCTGGTCTCCGTGAACAGTATCCTGCCTGGGTTTACCCCGTATTTATTCCCTTCTAAGTTTCATCGGATTCCTTTTTGGTTTGAGTTTTGTTGTAGTCTGACATGTTCCAGGTTGTAAGGGAAGTTTGTATTTGCCTTTTTCGCTATAGATCGTGATAGTGGCACCATTAAGAAAAATCATGCGAAAATTTTGTCCTGTTTTTTCTTACAAATTATGGGAAATGACCTGTTTTCAACTCGTTGGAATATGGTCATCCTATTTAATAGTCAACGGGAAATTAAAAACGAAGATGATGCAAATATATGAGTCACCTTATCCTTGCATCACTAGACCACTTGAGATGTTTTGTTTATGCTTTCAGTGCATCACTCAAAGCAAATGATTTAGTGAGAATGCTCACATTCTCAAGTTGATAGCAAAATTTGAGAACCAAGCTGAAATGAACAGAAATTGCAAGAACACCTTTTGTTTCAATCCTTATGCTCTCTCAACCTGGGCAAGGTTTTTCTCATGAGAAAGTGATATGCTCCAGAAAAGACCATGGAATATTGATTTCTGTTACTTAACCAATCTTTAAATAACATTGTATATTCTATACTGAACGTTACCTCTAAAAAGATCATGCCTTTGTTTTTCCTGAGAATAAGTGATGAACCAAAAATGAAAACCTATTGATTTTCCCATAATGTCATATAAGAAGAGCACAATGTAATATTCCTACTGCAGGTTGTCACATGACTTTATGTTCCCGTAACTTTGTGATCATACTGAAATCAGCAGTCTGTGTCACAGCATAGTGTCATTGTGGTCATTTTGAGTGAGATTTCGAGGCAACATATCAAAAGAATGCTGAGCAAAGCTTAAAGATCGGCCTTTTGAGAACCTAAGAATTACGAAGGTATTTATTGCTCTATCTCATTTAAGTAATATTTGTTATTTACAACATTTTATCAATTAATGCATATTAAGTGTTCTTATTGCATTTTAAATTAAATGCACTAAGTCCATCAGCCTACTTAAGTATCGAATACTGTTACAGTATTTTATTTTACTGACAAGTTTTCACTCTACTCCTGGTAGTAGAGTGCATCATAATGTAATGGCCAGTTTTTGTTAGTTTTCATGATGAAGTTCTACAATAAACAACTTATGAGTTTGATCTCTCGGAGAAAATTAGTTTGCGATCTGATAGATGCACGGAAATCTTTCGGCGCATGGTTTAATGTCTTTTTTTCCAAAATGCTGCATAAAAGAATAACTTGAGATGTACTGGGAAATTCGGGATATTCACTCGAGCCTATTTTTCACACGATGTGGTGTTTGTGAATCATAAACTAAATGTTCATTTCAGCTCTATTCAAATTTGCTGTGTATACTAACTTGTAAGGCCAATTCATTTGTAGAATGGATAGATAAGATTCTGTATTGTGATTTTGCTGTCCAAGTAGTGTATTGTAAGAAAGTTCGTATATTTTGAACCCGGACACTTCAAAGTCGTAATTTTTTGGTCCCTTGAACTTTGAAATAATGAGGTTTTACTGTAATAACTTTTTCTTTCAAAGACATAACATTATGCTTTCTTTTAGCTGACTGACCGATTCCACTTGTATTTACATGCTTAGAAGACATTTTCAATAGATGGTTAAATTTGAAAAATAATCATTAAAATCTCTGAGCAATCTGTAGGTTACTGCCACAAAAACATTGATTTGTCGCTAAGAGGATTTGCTGCTCCTAAAAACACCAATAATAAATTATAATTTGTAGAATGCAAAGAGTAAGTGGTTGCGCTAAGTCAAGACTTAGCATATACAGTAAAACCCCACTATACATTGCCCCGCTATACGTTGTTTCGCATATACGTCACCAATCAATTAAGGAACATGTTTCGTTATAAGTTGTGTAGCTTCACATATATGTCGTTTGTGAAATACTAAAACCAAAATTTCAGAAATTCCAATTGCGGTGCATAAATTATAACTATAACAATAAAAACCCTCGATTCGGCTTTTAATTTCATGGTTATTATTATTTATATGAATTAATTTAATTTCAAGTTTATCAATTCGTGTAAAATCATACTCAGAATAAACATTTGCTGGCCATGTGTTTCAGAGATCATGATCGGTTAGGTGGTTCACAAGATACACGGGTTACAATGGACTGTCTCAATTGTAATGACGATGTGTAAAAACCTATTTCTGAGTGACAATCAGCTATAAGAGAGCTTTGTGAACAGTTGTGTCTAACATTTTGTGTGTTTACGCTTGCGTTGATATCTTATGAGATATTGGATATATACTTCGGATTGTGAAATCTGCTTGAAAAATACTCTAAAGTGTGTATCAGTGTACGTGTAAGTAAAGAAACAATTTTTGTGCTCCATCACACTATAGACAATTATTTTCGGTGATTTCTGAATTTATTATTGCAATTGGTTACTCGTTGTTACGATTAAATGTATATTAAAACCTACTAGCAATGAGTGGTAAACACATAGTGGTAACATAGTATGTCGAATGTACTGTATTGATATGTATTATTTGGGAAACAAATGTGTCACAAAATATCTGCCAAGGACGTAACCCCTAACTTTTATCGTAGTTCTTATGGTAATTTTTGTTTTGCTATACGTTGTTTCGTTATAAGTCACATTTTTCGGGAACGCATCTCCATCATATAGCGGGTTATTACTGTACTCCAATGATACTTAATAGGAAGGGTCAAAAAACCCCTTTTTGATTCTTTCTCCTTGGAACTTCCCTCTCGTCAAAGAGAGAGAGAGAGAGCTCCTGAATGGTGATATCAACTTATATTTAGCAACTTTTTGTGTTTAAAGGGACACAAAAGTGTGGGAGGTTTGCATCAAAAAAATATTTAAGAGTGCAGTTGACTCCTGCTATGCACGGCATGGTTTGTGCTGATTCACACTAATGCGGTTGTTCTGTGTGGGATAAAAATCGCGGCACATGGTTCGCAGTAGCGCGATTTTCCAAAATGTCTTTCAAGTGGCGAACGCATCCAAAACCACTCTTATTCCACCGATACTCAGTATTTTTGATTGTATCATTATTAGATACATTTTTAAATTTCATACTACACTGTACATAAAAGTCTTAAATATATCGGGTAAACGATAATGAGGCAAAATATACGAGATTGATTGTAGGACAGAACGTTATAAGGGGTCGTTTTTCCGCAGGACCATTAGTGATTATAATAGGAGAGTCAGGCCTGTAAATGAGGATTGTTAGGTATAAATTTGGCGGTCTAGGACAACTGGCTACGGCCGACTGGTCGCGAGACAACTGGCCGCAGGGCCAACTGGCCATGAATAAGTTTCTCAAAAATGGTCTGCGATTACTGAAATACTGTGCAATGGTTGTGAACCCGATAACATTGAAATGGGTTTATTTAATTACTATTAAAATTACAAATAATATTTTACAAAATATGAGAATAGAAATTGATTATAAAACAATTATTTGTAACATTTTGATAAGTTTTTTGTTCATTACATGTGAAAAGAGTATGAATAATAGACTGCGGCAGAAAATAAAAATAGCAAGGGCAAGGTTACATATCAATGAAATTTATTATAAAATATCAAAACGTAGGAATTAATAATAATACAGAAAAAATTAAAATATAGGTAATATCGTAATACAGATAATAAGAAAAGTTAGGCGTCCATTTCATAATTATGAGCAATACCCCTTCAATATTCAATTTTGTCTCTATTTCCATAATCTGCAACAACTGCTAAAATTCTAGCATCCGCAGCTGTATACTTTTTCAATTTTACGGGAGGATTTTGTCGCTCCGTCGGTCGTCGAGTTCACTCACGGCAGATCAGTTGAAAACACAGTGTTAAGGAATAAAATAAGTTATCTGGATTTCAATAGAAAAAATAAATGCTGACAATGAACTAAAATTTAAGTTTATTCTTCTCAGAATATTTTGATTGATAAAGGTCAGAACAACTATGAAGCTGTATGTGCTGTGGAATAACTTATATCGTATGCCCTGGGGGCAGATTCCATAACTTTCCCGCTTACGAGCGATCAGAAATCCGACCTATTGTTGTTTCGATCGGAGGATTACATTGTATCACATATGTTTGACGATATTAAGGGGCAGATCCTTCAAAGACACGCGACTGTTATACATTTTAATGCATTATTACTGACTTATTAATTGCTTTTTATAATAAATAAATGAATGAAAAATTGAAAGATTTGAAAGCAAAAAATAAAATGCGTTATAAAATTTTTCAAAATTTAATTACTTAGTAAATGAGGAACTACAAAAATTTCTCACATTTTACTCAAAACATGTATTTCCGTTGAAATTTCGAAGTTGATTATTTTCATGAAAACAATACTTTCTCTATACTACGGTATATGGAGAAAGTAAAAAGAAATAATTTTCATAAACGCACTTGAAATATTCACATGAATTTCTTCACCGAACTACATTTTAGCTATTGGTTCAAAAGACAGGTTGAATATTTTTGTTAGAGTGATTTTTTGGTTGTTTCTGAAGTAACCAGTTGACTGTGGAGAAGGGATATATATTTCAATGTCATCGGGTTCACAACCATTGCACAGTATTTCAGTAATCGCAGACCATTTTCGAGAAACTTATTCACGGCCAGCTGTCTCGCGGCCAGTCGGCTGTGGCCAGTTGTCCCATTCCGTAAATTTAGTGCATTGAACTCCCTGCCACCCACAAAAATTTTGAATTGAAGGTAAGATGTAGATGTACATATTTGTCAATGATTTTATAGCAATTTCAAATGAATTTTATTTTATTTTTAACGTTTGGATTTTGAGTCATCCGTGGTATAACTTTACCTGATTTGGAAAATTAAGTTTAAAATCGTTTTGGCCAACAAGCAATTTCACATTTTATAGCGCAAGGGTTATAGGTTTTTAGATCTAACATCCAAGGTCCTGGAATGTAACCTCATTTTTACCATTATACCAACACCCCATGTGTGGCCATTGGCTGGAATGTAACCCCACGTTTGGCAGGGGTCAACTATATTTATAAGATGTAAATTTTTTATTACACGTTTTTTTCTGCGAAAGAGCAAGATATGAGACTGTGAAAGACAAAATTAGTCATAAAACGAGGAACCACAAAAGAGCAAAGCATGCAAAAGATAAAGCTACGAATGATGTGGAATGCCTGTATTGAAACTAACAAGGTTTCGTTCAGATCAACATCATTACTCTGCAACAAAAACTACTCACGAGTACTTCATTTCTAAAAAAAATGCTGAAATGCACATTTCAGAATCAATGATTCCATCCTCAGTAGGCTGATCAAAAAGATGAAGAACCACGAGTTAGGGAGAGTATACAAGGGCTGATCTAAAAGTTCTCAGACTGAGGTGATAAAACGGAACAGGGTGAACCTACCTCTTAATGTTTGCTATCACCTTTTGAAGTAGTTTCCTTGGGCATGTATACACTGGTTCCAGCCGTCTTTCCACTGTGAAGTCTTCTTTTAGGATGGCATTCAGTTCTCATGTCGCATTTTCTTTAATTGAATTGATAACTTCAAATCTCATTCCTTTCAGTGGAATCTTCAAATTTGGGAACACGAGAATATGGTGGATTTGGAACACTCACAATACCGTGTTTAGTGAGAAACCTCTGGACAGACAGGACAGAATTGGCTGGGGCATTATGCTGCATAAAATGCAATGCTTAAGCATTTGAACTACGTCAAACCTGAGCAAATACCCCAATGACCTGAATAGGAAGGATCAAGAGTTGAGCGTTGAGTGTTTCCCCTTGGGACTTCCCTGTCGTCAAAAAAAAAGATCCTGAACAGTGATACCAGCTTATATTTTGCAACTTTTCACATGTGAAGGGGCATAAAAGTGTGGGAGGATTGCATCCCAAAAATATTTCAAAGTATATATAAGACGTGTTTCTAATTTTTTTAAATTACGCATATATATTACATTAATGCACTTACGTAAATATTTTTACATATTAGAGTAATGCAATAATATTTTTTCAGGCCCGACTATTCCCCATATAAAAAATTTCACGTAGCCTTTTCCGTGATTTTCTCCACGGAAATGCAAAACATGAGACCATGAAAGACAAAGCGAAAGCAGAACCACAAAAGATCGAAATACATGAAAGATAAAGCCGCGAAGGACAAGGTCTACATGTCTACCTTATCACTCGAAATTACAACAAATACTACGTTTCGAATCATTCAGGTGAGGTCGTAATAACAGGGTTAACACCCGCATAGATGGCATTGATTTCTGCTTTACAACGGTGCGTACAATATTCTTTTTTTTTAATTTTGCTATATGGAGGTTTGTTTTTATGTTTTAGTGGAACAGGTGCAATTTTTATGTCGTAATTTGGAGGTTTTGTAATTATCAGAGGTTTTTAATATAGAGGTTTTCTATATAGTTTTATTACTGAATTTTTCGGGACTGGTGATAATTTTCATTATATGGAGTTCTTCGTTCTAAAGGAGTTCGCAAGGTAGAGGTTATACTGTTGTAAGGGAAGAGACTACTATAGTAATAAGAGACAGACAGATGAAATGGATAGGTCATATTTTGAAAGAGAATGGTCTACTGAAAGAAGTCATAGAAAGGAAGAATGCTAGGAAAGAGGTAAAAAGAGGGAAGGTATATTAGATGCATTAATAGAAGGAATTAGGTATGAGAACTTGAAGGGAAACACTTTGGATAGAACTGATTTGGTATGGTTTGCCTAAAATGTACCAGAAAATAGAGTTACAATGAATGAATGAATTGACCTTTGATTGAGGTAACATATTTCAGATTTTTGTAACAAATAAAGTAGTTTATAAATAAGGCATTAAGTCTTAGGATATGATTTTATTCATGAAAATTGCTGTTGCCATCAATTTAAACACTTTGTAGGTGTTTAAGTTTTATTAATTCCTCTGACCAGTGATCAGAAAAATGGGATACATCTCTGGTCTAAAATACAAAAACATGTATTTGGATCTATATGATGCCTGCCTGCAAGATATTCCATCTAATGTCTGTATAATTCTAGGAAAGTATTTTATTATGATAATGAATGCTGAGAGATCAGAGAAAGTTCATTTTGTTTTTATAAAAGTTGCACTAAGAGATAATGTTAGTAACTGAACAAAGAATATTTTCAGTATTTAATTAATTCATTTTGTTATAGAAAAATGTTAATTCCGTGATAAATGTGATGTCAAGATTCTGTACTGTGCATATGACATGTTTAAATTTACAGCCACACTATTAGAAATGAAGTGATATTATGTTGTTTCTGCATTAAGGAGAATAGCTCCTTATATTTTCAATGTTAAAGGCTAGCAACTATTTCCTTGCCCGGCTCAAGCAGTGATAACACGCTCTGCTTGGTCATTTTAGGCTGGTATCTGAAGGAAATATAGACTTATGAAATGGTCATGTCTGTGTGTCAGTCCCCCACTAAGAAATTTTGCATCAATGAATCAATTTTCATGAAACTCAGTATGAGGCCTGTTCTACAAGGGCCATATTTTATTTGGCGAAAATTGAAGTCCCGGGTTTGTTTCCAGGAACATACTTTCCTTATTTGATTTACATAGGAAGTCTCAAGTCCATCATGCTGAGATTTTTTCTTTAGTACTTAAAAACATCTTAGAATTGTGCTATCTGAAAGGAGTTTGTACAGACATTTATAAGGGGAAAGGAATGTAGATTATATTCACAGAACTTTGATAATGGATTGTATTTTCTTGAATTTATTGTAAACAATGTTTGGCATTTTAAATTGCATTTTATTGGAGACAATTATTGCCTAACTTGGTTTGAGCATTGACTATTGCACAATTGGATTAATTCTACCAGACTACATTCAGCCGTGAATTATTGTTTGGAGTGCATGAACAGTACTTTATGATGTAAAATTATTAAATGAAAAGGATGAAGAAAAGGCACCTAATGCAAATGTGGGACATGCTTTGGTTATTCTCTTGCAAATGTCATATAAAATGAAATGAAATATATACTATAAAATAAAATTGCAATGTTGGGAACCAGTCTGTATTAGTCCTGTCTTGGAATTCTTGTTTGTCTCATTTTATGCATGGTCTGTTGTATTGATCCCTTGCTGGCAATTTTGCTTTCTCAAATCTGATGCTATGGACTGGTCCAGATGTTGTACGTTCAGCTCTTGCTGATTCCCAACATTTTTGTAGCATAATGATTATGAAGCATTGCACTACTGTAATTAAATATGCAAGTGGAGCAGACATTTTTAATTGAACTAATTATTCTGAATTTTAGTTTTATTTATTTTATGTTTGAGTGTTTTGCATGTGCGTTTTTTAGTTGATTTATATTTTTTGGGTGAAGAAATATTATTTTGGCATTGTCATTGTCAAACAAATTTTGGATGTTGTAAAGTGATGATTCTTTACTTATAAAGCAGTTGTGTTGAAGAGGGAATGTTTAAACATATTTATTGAATTCTAATTGCGTATTCAGGAGTTGGCTGCTGTTAGACCAATATCGAAAAAAGTCTGAGTTGTTTCGAAGTGGAGGAAGACAAGGGAGTGGAGGAGGAGTGGTTTTAGCACCCCTCGGAGATGACTTCCGATTTGACAAGCCAACCGAGTGGCAGGCGCAATTCTCTAACTACAAATCCATTATTGACTACCTTAACTCCTCACCTGATTTTAACGTTCAGGTTAGTATATTCTTTTGTGATTTATGTGAAAATTTTTGTCATCTTTACTTTCTCCGTAAGAGAGATTATTGTTTTTGTGAAAAAAAATCAAATTCGAGATTTCAGTGGAAATACACATATTAACCCTTTGCTGTCCTTTGTCATAGGACCAATGCTCTTTCATGATTTTAAAGTATCTTCTTCGACCTCCATAATTTTGAAAATCACACTGAAAGCCCTTTTACAAGTAGTTCTCAATTTGCACGGTTAATGCGTTCCTGAAAACTACCGTGTAAATCAAATTCGCGTAAAACGAGAACAATTTTCCCATATAAAATAATTGAAATGTCCAGGTTAGGAGAAGTACGTTCCTGTATTAGCCTACCCAATATCACCAAAATTTCAAATTGTATTATAGAATACAATACAATAAGTGTAATACAATAATTTAAAGTAGAAAATAAAATCGACTCGACATTATACTGTTTCATATTATGAAATGGAAAAATATCTCGTATATTCAGATTTTGCATCTTTATGCTTACAAAGCAGATTTGGAAGAGCTGGTCAAGGCTTACCTTCTTCCACAATGTTCATACGATCAGCAAAGGTTAGAGTTGAAAAAATAGTAGTAATAATAATAATAATAATAGTAAATCTTCAGCACTATTTCCCACTGTATAAGATGAGCAAATATTTTTAAAATTGTCAAAAAGTAATAGAAAATTTTAAAGAAACTTGCACAAAAAACTAATATAATAGAAACCACAATATAAGAAACAAACACTTAGTAACACAATACCCAATTCACTCCTAAGAGCTAGTCTGAAGTTTCTGCAGAATTATCGACCTCATTATTGATAACGGTAACCAATCCCACAGAAAAATCAGTCTGCAAAACATCGCCCCGAAAGTGCTTGGGTGCACTCAGATCATCGCACACTATTTCCTACAATGCATAACCCAGTTCTCTGTGGTACAATTGGGTAAATGTGGTACAGGGGGGTTAGGTGTGCAATAGCAGTTCCAGCACCGCCTGAGAAGAGGTTTTGACTTAGGAACTTCCAGTATCTCTCCACCGTGTCGCTATACATGGGTGTGCGAGAGATGGGCTGCTCGTCCTGGCTTGACTCACGTGACTTCCAGGCAGTAATCTACTATGCATGACCCCAGTCTCTCTCCACCATGCCACTATTCTGTTAAACGCTATAGAGCGTGCAATGTCCGATAGCACGACTTTGCAAGAAATCTTCCAGTGAATGTATATTCATGTACAGAACTTTTTTGGCACAACCGCATTTCAAAGTTGCCGTAGTTTTAATAATATTACATATACGTATATATCGTGATATTCAGTGAGTGTGTGCCGCACACCTAGCACACCCTGAATATATGCCCCTGGTAACCAAGTAACCCCTTCTCTTAAATGTAGATACAGTAAGTAGGCTAGTGTAAGAAATGAGGTGGTCTGCAGAGCTTGGAAGGGTTGCTGAAGTGGTCCAAAGAGTTCAAAAGTTGGGAAATGCTGATATAAAGCATCTGAAAGTTCAAAATTCACTCACCACTTCAATTACCCAAAATGCTGCTGCTCTTCTTGCTCATTCCAAAGCAAACCCCTTTTTTATTATGCCTTGCTTTTAGATAGTAACTATGAGAGTTTAAATTGACATAGATTTTCTTCTTAATTTTTAGGTGAAATTTGGAACCCTGAATGATTATTTTACAGCTTTAAGAGCTGAGATGGACGAGAAAGAAAAAGGTGATGATATTATCGATAAGGAAATGCCTTCATTGTCAGCTACATCTGCCTCAGCATTCCCTTCCCTTTCTGGAGATTTTTTCACTTATGCTGACCGAGATGACCACTACTGGAGTGGCTTTTATACTTCAAGACCATTCTACAAACGTATGGACAGAGTGCTGATGGGATATTTGAGGTATGCTTTAACCATGTGTTTATTAACACTGCTTGATAAATATTGTGTCATTTTTGTGGCAGATAAAAATTTCTCTCCTTTAGAATGAGTAGATGACTTGCCATGTAATCTATATAAATGAATGACCAGGACCAGATTTAGGGGATGCGATATTGGTTTGCGATGCTCACAATTTGCAATTTCTGAAATGTGGTTAAATTGTAAGGAAGAAAAAAGGCTACTCAATTCTTAATAATTTATTAGCATATACAGAATGTCCCAGGAGGAAATGTCATAACTATCAGCTCATTCTAGGTTGTCATTTGGAACAAAAAAGTTCCTATAAACTATAGTCCCATTGAGCTTCGTTACCCAGTTAAGCACAAGAGTAGTTTTACGCGTTGTCTGAAGTAGTATCACAATTTCCACGTCTGTGATCAGTATTCTGTGTGTTGGTATTCATTGTGAGAACTGTTAGCTTCCTTTTTTCATTAAAAATGCCTTACAAGTTTACAAATGAAGAGTATGCAGACATTCACTATGCCTACAGACTCTGTGACGGCAGTACTTTCACTGCCTAACAAGAATGCGGGTGCAGATTTCTGAATTGTCTCTCCGATCGTCAAGTGTTTGCAGGAGTACACAGCTGTAAGGGAAACTGACTCAGTTCCAGACAGACATATCGAGCGTGATCAGAGAAGAAGAGTACTCTCCAATGTGGTGCTTAATGCAGTGCAACAAAGTCTGAGTACTAGTGTCAGGAAATTTCTGCTCGTATTGGTGCTCCAAGATCACCAGTAAATTATTACAGTGCATTATTAACCATTCGTTGGCGTATTCATTGATAAAACGATGCTTATTCGATTTCCTAGGTTTGGAGGGTCTTCAAAGAAGCCGCTATCCTTATCACGTAGAGAAAGTGCAAGTGCTCCTACCTGGTGATTACCCTGTTCGTCTAAATAACTGTAAATGGATGGAGTCACATCTGCATCTCCTTTACTCTATGTTGTTTACGAATGAAGTGCAGTTAACTCAAAATGGGATTAATAATTCACGAAATTCACATCTTTGGTCACATGAAAAGTCATACGGCATTACGGAAATGAATTTTCAGCATTGATTTTCAATAAACGTGTGGCGTGGAATTGTAGGAAATTCTCTTATTGGACCCTACCGCTTTGAAGATTATTTAACAGCAAACCTCTACAAACAATTCTTACAAGATGAGTTATCTGATCTTCTCGAAGATGTTCCACTTGCTGTTTGTGAACAAATGTGGTTTCAACATGATGGTGCACCTGCACATTTCGGACAGCATGTAAAATGGCTTTTAAACCAAAATTATGATAACCGGTGGAATGGCAGAGGAGGACCACAAGTTTAGCCTGCCTGCTCTCTAAACCTTAGGCCACTAGATTTTTCCCTTTGGGCTGCTATGAAAGCAATGGTTTACAGACACTGCAAGCCAGATACTCTGATGAGCTTTGAGAAAGAATTACAGAAGCTTCTGAAGACATTTGGCAAGATAATGAAACTTTTCAGAATTTACAAGTGTCATTGGTTAAATGGGTACATGCGTGTATTGAAGCTAATGGTGGCATTTTGAACAATTGATTTAAGAATTTACTGTATTTAGATTTTTGTTTAAATGAACTTTTGTTTCATTCCAGATCATTATTTTTATTTTGTAGTTTGAAAATTTAAAACTTTTCTAAAGAGCAATACACTACGGCTTAACTGGGTAACAGAGCTGAATGGGTCTATAGTTTATAGGAACTATTTTATTCCAAATGACCAAAAAATTGTGCAAATAAATGGAGGAATTACGTGAGTAAATATGGTATTTTTAGTGAGGATTTTGGAATTGTAAAAAGGAAAATATGAACATGTGCAAACAGCTGTTTTTATCAATCATACAGGGCAGCAGAACTGTTATTTTCTATGGCATTGGGAGCAAGGGGACGCCAAGTGAGGCGGCCAGATGTTCCGACCCCTGCACCAACTCCTCCATCGCAACCTCTTCCACTCTCATCCCCCTCCTCTCCCATTGCTCGTCTACTTTCTCCAGAATGGGGGCTACTCTCACGCCTTCGCACTGCCAGAAGATGGCACTCACTCTTTCAGGTAAGAATTTCTCAAAGTAGGGACAAACATTTTCAATTAACCACAGAAAAAGCAAATGGATAACTTGGCCTAAATGGTTGAAAATTTGTACTCCACTATTTCCTAAAAATAGACTCTTTAATCTCCTGATGTTTTTATATTAAAATTTATGATTGAGATTGAATTGTGTCAGAAGCCTTCACTCTACACTCCACATCTACCAGCCCACTCCCTGATATGGGTACTAAGCATGAACTCCCAACCAGTGCTTCTCTCCAGCCCAGGCTTGTAGGATAGACCACAACTGAGGGATGATGAGAATTGATAGGCAACTAGCAATTTCCCTCTTAGAGACAAAGGACTGATATATAACTCTCTGTGCCCACATTTCGTCTGGTTCATCCATGCAAAGGATATGTACTTGCCTGAGGAGGATGTTATCTTCTGGAAATCTTTGTCTGGTATTGGGATAGGCCAAGACCCGGAGTCTCCAGTCTGTGTGGCCAAATAGAGTTATGCCCTGAAGATTTCTCAGGATTTTGGGAACGTCTCTGTTGAGATGGAGTATAGCTAGCCCGACGGGGGACATCCCTGAACCTGATGGGTGCCGTCAGTGATGACGCAGCTGGCTCCGTTATATGTTTTTAACTTTTCAATGAAGACTCTGCTGAAAGCCATGCTTTTAGAACATGGCACAAATGTGCTAGAGCCTAATTCTGTTGAAGACCCCATGTTGGTCCAGCAATAATATGGCCATAGACTCCCCTCCCTTGTTCTTATCCTTGATTAGATCCCTCAGGAAGGCTACGTTATCGAGTGTTGGGAATGCTATAGCTCTGCAAGTGTCTCCTCCAATTATGATTCAACAGAGAATTATTGGGCTTGTCTTACGGCTTGAAAAATTCAAGAACAAGCACCCGTTTGTCTTTTTTGCTGTCATCCACGCAATTTTGAAAATTGTTATAACATTTGGAACAGGTCATCAAGGCATGTTCCAAACAAAAATACTCATTACAATTTTTACAGGAATATTTTGACAGTCTTCTAATCTTTTAATGTCCCTTGGATTACCAGATCAAAATGTCTCTTTTCAGTTGTCATTTCTGCATAAAGAAATATCATATGAAAAATACATAATTACTTTGGTTAATACGTGAGTTAGATTCAAAATATCATTAATAAGCATTTCAACAAGAGTTACCTGAACGGGCACAATGTATCTCACGGATACAAATAATAACCTGAGCAACACACGCACACATGCCAACACTCGCGGCAGCACTCAAATGTTTGTGACGGCTAAGCAGGAAGAATGCTGGGATTCCCCTCTGCCATTATCGCAGAAGGACAGCATAAAATTTTCACCTTGTATCTCACCGATCAAATGCGCCCGATGGAGGGTGAAACCGACCACCCCCTTCCACCGGACGGTCGGTCAGGAGTCGGCGAGGAACAATCTGGTTTGTTTTTCTCACGACTAGTGGGCGGAAACGCTCCGTGATAGCGAGAGTGATTTGTTTTTTTCAGTGGCGACATGGAGAAATCAATTCTTATCGAAATTGTACGCGACAATCCTCCACTATGGGATCAGCAAAATAAACAGTATCATAACCGTGACATTAAGTAGAGACTGTGGGAAGAGGTTGGACAGAAACTCAACGTCAAAAGTACAGGACGCAGTGTGCAGTAGACTGGGCAGTCAGTTTAGGAGTGGAACCCAATGAATTAGAGTTGAGAACCGGAACTGAACCGTCCCGAAGCGGTTCTCGCCGGACCTTTACCCCCTCCAGCCGCCCTTTCGTACCGAAACCTATTGCCTCACAGAACCTGAACAGAAACCATTTCACTCTTGATTCTGGAGTTTCACTCCTTGGATTGAAACTAAACTCCAAACTAAGCAAATGGTTCTGTCGGGACCGGAACAGAATGCCACAACTGTAGTTTCGGTTCCGTAGCAGAACCGAACCGTTTCTGCAGTATGGGTTCCGTTGCCAACCCTGGTTTTCACAGAGATTGATGAATTTGACGTTAAAACTGTGGTAGAATCGCAAAGCAATGAAATTGTTCCCAATTCAGAGTATGAACAGAATGAGGAAGACTGAAGAACTGGAAATGCAACAACGTAGGAAGTTTTACACTAATAACTATTATTAAAGTTTTTACCAGTTATAAAATGCTTGTTTATATTGTCGAAAGGGTATAAATTATAATGAGTCAATTTTCTTTCCTTTAAAATATAATTGAGGATTACAAGCATCTGTAAGCTGTTTAATTTTATTGTGACTAATTTTATTAGGTACTTATTTGGATTTAATGAAGAAACATTTTTTTGGACTTTGATATGAATGTCATTATAGAACTTTGTCAGTAGTTTTTTATTAGCTTTAATTAAGATTAATTTAAATCACAGTAATTTAAACTCCTTTAAATTACTAATCAGAGATTTTATTTTAATACAGCATCATGACGGAGTTACTGGGACAGCTAAAGATCATGTAATGAATGATTATGCTCAAAAGTAAGTTAAATTTTCTGCTAGTCAACCTACTTAATGCATGTATTTTACAGTATTAAGTAGTGTATACTTTTGAAGTATGATAAATATTTAATCTCTTGAAATTTTAATGAGAAAAGCTTGATAATGAATATGTAAAAATGTTTTAATTTCATCATATGATATAATAATAGTTAATAAGTATTGAAAGTTTCTCAACAAATTTGTAATCTAATTATTCCTGTTGATTTTTTCATTTTCTCCTTAAGGATGCTAGAAGCTATAACTGGGACTCAGCATATAATACAGCAGTGTGCCCATTACCTTTTGACTTCTCCAGATGTGAGTGTTCAATTGTTACATCATGGCATTGATGCACAGATTTTGCTACATGTACATTCCTGCCTTAAAGAATATAGCACATTGACACATTGTTTATTAATGTGGTACTCATGAAATAATTACATTAATGAATTACCATAATTTTTTAAAGATAATAAAAGGTATAATAAAATGGGCTAAAATTTAAAGTCATAAGTTTTACATTAAAAATGTGCATTGTAGAATGAATAAAAATTTTAACCTTAATCACGTTTTCTTAAAAATTTTCAGGGTCTGGTTTGTCTCCCTATATGGGAAAAATTTATGTGCAAAAAAAGACGGCCTTCTAGTCTCAGTGTGTTTGGTTTTATCACTTGTTCCACGTTTTGACTACCTTCGAGAGAGGGTGCAGATTACTACATGCTTTCTCTTCCACTTGCATTCTGAAAATGCCGATACAAACGGTTGCAAAATGCGTAAAACAACGTCAATATGATGGGCTATCTTTAGTTAAACTTAATTTAGTTGCATATATACTACCATGAAAGAGAATGAATGTATATTCAATATAATAATTTACAAATGTTGTTCACTTTGGTTGCTATGAAAGTCATTTCCCCTTCCTTCTCTCTTTCATATTTTGAGCTCTAACAATGTAATTGGTAGGCAAGGCAACTTCCCATTAAAATGGCAAGATTTCAGCAAACTATGTGAATTAAATGTTTAAATTGAGTGATTTCGAACTGTAGGTGGAAAAAAATTAACAGAATAAGAAACTTTATAATTTTTTCTTCAAAATTGTTCAGATCTGAAGATCATGGATTAATTCTTTTTAATTTTAATCTAAAAAAGAATGAAAGACTGCATGTTGAAAAGTCAATTTTTACATGTTATTTTATGGGAAATGGAAATGTCTCCCTTGTTGTCAAACCGGACTTTTATCGAGATTCTTTTTATCATCACCTTAAAATATGTAACTCCATTCCTGCCATATTTTGAACATGTAACTTGATCCATTATCGAGTTATTTGCATTTTTATGTGAGCAGGTGTAGTGTTACATCAGAAAAAGTATGTACGTAAAGATCATCATAAATTATGTATAATAATATTGAACTTTGTTTGTAGTTGTTTTTGCATTTCTCTGTGATTTGTTTCATTATTATTATTTTAATTAATCTAGCATAAATATTTTAATAAGACCATAATATGCAAAAATATTATAAGAAGTGTGTGTTTTCAGATGGTAAAAAATATAGTAGAAGAATGATTATATTGTGTTCTCATTTAGATCTAAACGTGCTTGAATTAATATGAATGATGGCATTAAATTTATAAGAATATAGATTTTCACAGCTTATTGGATTTCTAACTGACTTATGAACTTAAGACTTGATTTTTCTCTTAATTGGGAGCCTGATGTGTAAAAGTCGTTAAATTGTTGTGTTTGTTTGGAAGGTTCCGTATCGCCCTCTTCCGGATCAAGTGTTCTTCAGTCTGGATGATGTTCGGAGACATCATCACAGCCTCCCAGATAAGACTCCGCTGGATCTAGGAGGTGTAGCGAGAGAGGAGGAAGGAGATGAAGTGGGAGAGATATGGGGAGGAAATAAAGGAAAAGAAGTTGCAGGAAAAACAAAGAAGGTTGTTATTTTTAACCCACTAACTTGGAGGCGTAAGACCATCATATGGCTGAGAGTAAACACTCCATACGTAATGGTGAGCACATTTTATCATCTAATGCTCTGACTAATTCCATTTCTTGTTTAATTTTAGATTAATGCTGCGTGTTAAATGGGAATTAGGTAAATTGTAGTATTAGTATTACATATTTAAATTTTTACAGACAATATACCTTGTGCAGCAGATTCAAACACTCCAGTGAAATTAAATACATAAATTATATCCAATTTCACGCCCCTTTAAAAAATTTTAATGGCATATGCTCTTGAATGAGAGATATCAATCGACAAATCGCTTTAACTTTCAAAGCAGAATATACTTATGAATAGAATATAATTTGTTATTAACCTTTACAACCCTAGGTTTTTTCCCTCTGTATTCTGCATTAGCCGAGATTTTTTTCCTCCTCCATATCGCTAGGTGTAGTGTTTAGCAATATAATTTATTTTAAATGTACCATATAATATAAATCATTGAAATAAAAACTATTTCCTAATCAATAAAATTGTGCATATGATATTTTTACTTTTTGTACTTTTTCACCAATTTGCAAATTTTAATTATAAATAAATTTGCATTATTTCAGTGGTCATATATTTTACATATTACAGTAAAACCTCTTTATAACAAAATTGAAGGGACCCAATTTTTGGCACTTTGTTGTAAGGAGGTTCTTTGTATATAGTTTTTTCAGAGTCATCATATATGCATATTAGCATATTATAGTTGGTTATAATTCATTTGACAATACATTCATTTAAATGGAACAATTTATACCAAGTTGACGGAAACGCGACGGTGATGCAACTTGGAAGCGACTCGGCAACTCTAGTCACCGAGTGACTTTTCCTGCTGATCACCCATGATTCTAGTCACCTGTCAGTCGCCTTTTATCACCGTCAAAAATATAGTCACGTGAACTTCCAGCCTCTATATTTTCAGTACTGCTTATGCCATAAGGAAAGCAAAGAAATATTTTTAAAGCCTGAACTTTTGCCGAGCAATCTACGTTTCTCAAATTTTGCCTACTAAAAATTTTCTTTTCTGAAAACCACCTGGGAGACACGATATTTCTCCTAAGTGAAAAAAATTTAAAATTTTATTCTTATATCTGACGCTGAAACTTTCAACAACATAATTAAACAAAATACATATTACTATTATGAATATAATAGCAGAAATACCCAGCGTTGCTCTAGTTTCTTATTTATTATTAAAAACACGTTTTTTAAACATTTTACTTTTTATTATTAAAAACTGTCATACAACTTTAAGTCAAATTTAATGATAATACAGTAGAAACTCGTTCATCCAGATCGTGATTATCCGGACTTCCGGATTATCCAGACTAAACTGCTCACAAATTGAAGTGGACCACTTTCTCGTGCAACTAATGACAACACGATTGCGTTTCACAAAAAATACCCATAGACGCGTAAAGTGTTACTGAGCGAATTTCCCAATTTAAAACAATCTTAGTGTTTTTAGAAAATTATATTTTAATAAATACGTATATCAAAAACCATAAATTGTATAATGAAACTTCAAAAAAGTAAAATATACGTCTTTTTACACATTTTAATATAGAAAAAATAAATATAGAAAAATGAGCTCATCTAAGTTGTTCACAAAAGAAATGTTTGTGTAAAACTTCGACATTAAGACGAGCTCAAACCTCCATTTCCTTAGGAATTTGTCAAAAGGTATAAGTGGTCCACTTCAATTTGTAAGCAGTTTAGTTTTGGCATGCTCAGGTCTACGAATAGGAGGGAGTGTGATGCATGTTTGACATTTTGACATTTTTTAAAGATTGTATGTTCAGCTAAGGAATATTAATAGCAAATAACATTAACAAAGTTTGAAAATTTTTTTAACATTGATTTTTTTTTATTACATTGTTTCTGTAATGTGCAGTAACTTTTTTCTTTTCAATGTAAAATATAATGTTTATGGATGTTACACAATTTTTGTTTTATTCAAACCTAACATATTAAACTCTTAAATAAAATAACAGAAAAAGAGTAGTGAATTCTTTGGATAATCACTTTTATTCTATGCAATAACAAGGTATGCTTTATTCTCTTTTTTATTTTGACTGTGTAAATAGATTTAGTATTTTAAGCAGACTTTTTACTTTCTCGTTTATTTTCATTAAAACGTTCATTTTTATTGTTTTCATTTTTGTTTGTGTTGTATAAATTTCTTTAAACTACAAGTAAATCTCATTTTTAAAGATTGTATGTTCAGCTAAGGAATATTAATAGCAAATAAGATTAACAAAGTTCTGAAAAATTTTTAACATTGACTTTTTTTATTATGTACTTTGTTTCTGTAATGTACAGTAAGTTTTTTCTTTTCAATGTAAAATATAATAATTATGGAAGTACACAATTTTAGTTTTATTCAAACCTAGTATATTAAACGATAAAATAAAAGCAATATCAGTCACTTCTGATGACTTATCATGAAATAACACGCCGTTTCCGGATTATCCGGACTTTTGCTTATCCGGATTGGACCACGCCTCGTCAAGTTCGGATAAACGAGTTTCTACTGTATTATTAAAAATATTTCAAAATGTAACAATAGGGTCCAATACTTCTTTATTGGCTGTACTTTTGATTTTTCCTTTTGGGTAAGGTAACCAGATTTCAAATCAGCCAAACGGGGACACACTTTTTGCCCCTGGAGTGTAGGAAATTTCAAGGAGGGAGTTGAATATGAGTTTGCATTTGCAGAACATTGGGTAAACACATTTCCAAAAACGTATTATTAAAACAGTTAAAATACATTGCCAACACTCATTTTAGAAAATTAATTTTATTGGAAAAATGCATTTACCTGAAGAAATTAAATGAATGAAACCTCAAGTAACTGTGTCAAAAAGACTGCAGAAATCCCTGCCTGCTTTATAGGTTACATATTCTTAAAGTTTTCTTCGTTCATTCGATAAAACAAGTGAAATTTTTGAGGGTGTTGGTTTAACTCACGACTTACTATAAAAGAGCTATAGGGCAAATTAAAAATATTAAATGGGTGAATACTAAATATTCTATCTCTCTGTTTACCGCAGCGACTGCCATCGTAATACACAGTAAAGGAATATATATCCTCTTCGCTTGAGGACGTTTGATACTAGGGAAAAATAAACATCATATCACCATCAAAAATGAGTTGCTTTGGTATAAATACATTGGTGACGGTGATTTGATGGCAACTGAAATTGCCGTCAAATCACAATCACATCACCATCACATTGGTATAATACCTCCCTTAACGATAGAACTTCTTATTTTGAGAAACAATAATAAACGTAAAACTTATTTAATTGGTACAGCTTTAATATTATAAAAATATTACATCATCTCAATCGTCAAAATGTCCATTGTGATCTTGAAGATGCATCAACGGCAGTATAAACTGCACATTTAAGCCCAAAATGTTTGCTTGGTGTTATAGTTCACATATACTTCCTAGACTTCTTTAGCTTCTGTGAGTATAAATGTAAACACAAACGTATTGCAGGGAATTTACTATTGAGACTCACAATTATATAACCTGTTCAGAAATCTTCATGTAAGACGTGCAGTTCTTTTTTTACTGACGTTTTGGGGAAAATGGTGTGCGGGATACATGAGTAAATACAATACATATTTCCATTCCAAGCTGTAGAAATATATATTGTTTGAAGATCAGATAAATTGATACTTGATAAAATTTTGAATGGTATATAAAAATGTTACTACATATATAGCAGGGGTCCTCAACCTTTTCTCTCTAGTGGGCCACATTGGACAGGTTGAAGATTAGCTAGGGTCACTGCAATTGAAGAAAACTGCATAGATGAGCTCCACTTAATATTTAATTTTAAAAGGGTCAATGAATGGTGCAAAAGTTAATTAAATATTTTTATTCAAATTGCAGAGTAAAGAAAACTAAAAAATGAGTGGTTGATAAATTCTTCTAACAAAAGAGACTGCATGAAAAACGTTTAATGGAATGCATACGAATCTTCAGAGGGCTATGGGTTGGGGACCCCTGACGTATATTACCTATATATTTATACTAGTAGATGGTGCTTGCATTCTGCAAGCATTTTTAAATTTCAGAATTCTCACAATTTCGACTTTCCCTCAACAGTTTGATCCAAAATCATATAACCGTGCTAAATTTCAAGTATCTAGCTCAGAGGTGTAGAAACTATGGCCCGCGGGCCACATCAGGCTCACGGGAGCACTTTATATGGCCCGCGATGTCATTACGAAAGTGAAGCATAAAATGTAACACAATTTCATATTTCTTTAGTTAAAATTAGGACCTGAAAACCTTGTGAAGTTTACACAATAAAATGTTATTAATTATTAATTTTCACAGATAGAAACCTTTGCATTCTTTCAAGTAACCACAATGACTAATGAGGCCTGTCTCGTCAAAAGTTTCCCCACCCTTGCTCTAGCTCATCTGAATGTTCCTTATAAGTTTTATCCTCATATAGGGCAAAAATGGGGCAAAACAGCCCTTAAAATTTTGAATTTTTTCATCAGATTTCTTCCGTTGGTCGTAGTTTAATATTAATGGCATTATAATATAAGCTTACCCATAGAAAGCATTGAGCTTGTTGCCATGACAGTCAATTGTTGGGACCCAGAAAAATTCCCACTTTTTTCCGATAAAAGCTAAATATTTACGCTAATTCTAAGCGGATTTGAATTCGGTCTTCAAAAATAAGAAATCTGACATATTAAGCTTTACGATAGTTCAAGTTCCGAGTTCGAATCTTGATGGGAAATAATTATAAAATGCAAATATAAAAACCACCACCGATTTATGTTTTCGTATGGGGCAAAAAAGGGGCCAAAATAGCCCCTCAAAATTGGAATTTCGACAGTTTTGGATTTTTTTCCTTCGGTTGTGACCAAAAACCTATAATCCTACCAAATTTCAAGTTTCTAGCACATTTGGAAATGCCTCATAAATTTGTATCCTCCTCCTCTTATATTCTATATCAGAAGCATCTATATATTATAGATATGGTAACTAACCAAGAACTTTGGTGTTTTCATTATTACTTTCAGGTTAAAGATTGGAGAGGAGACAGGGTCGAGAGTCAAAGTGGTCCAGTGTTTGAAGGCAATGGTGCTGTTGGTATGGTTGAAGGTACCTATGACCTGTGGTTCTTGGCAGATGTACCACCATTGGCACTGGCTTCCTATTTTGTCACAGGCTTACCATCACCTCCATTACAAAGGTTTGTAATTGGCTGATGGTGAATTTTAAAACATTTTTATTATAAAATCTTGACCATTAAAACATAAACTTTCACAGGTGTGATCTTTTGCTCTCTTGAAGCCACACCTACTTCTTCTGTTACCCTTTATATATTGTGAAGATTATTCCTCTACTTGTGAAGTGATTTTTTATTATGTTCCTGGTGAGGTGAGGTCTAAAATGACTCCATTAATTAAATGATGTTTAAATATTATTAATGACATTTTTTCTAATGCAAATGTCTAAATCTCTTTTGTAGGATAAGAATGCACACTTTTTGTTAAAGAACATAGACCAGATTTCATTTGGAACCTGGCAAATTTAATTTTACATTACTTATTAAAATTGGATCACCATCTTCTGATATTAATCGATTAGGGACTGAATTAAATAGCAGAAAATAGCCCATTTTTTTATCTTTTTGAGAAAAATACGACTGGAAAAAACTTGAACTCTGATCTACTCTAAATTTTTCCTTGATTGCGACGAGAGAACACAGTAATATTTAAAAACATACATAAGCCTCTGGTTTGTTCGTTACTGGAGATTCATGTGGTATTCTCTGAAGCAAGGGTCAATGCACAGCCCTTTTTTGCAAATGGAACACACTAAACTTGCTCTCTTTCTTATTCCTTTTCTCCTATTACACATCCCACATAATCCTTTTGCATTACTATATTGTCCTTATTTCTTTTCACCTGTTTGGGATAATGGCACTAAAATTATGCGTAGTAGAGAGATTTTGCCCTGCGTCCTTGCGCTGTTCTTCTACTGTAGTTGCCAATGAAGTATCTGATTACATCCTAATAGAATATTTTTTAGGCAAAACTGGCTTATTAGTAGCTTGTTTGTAGTAGATATAAGAATTTACTATCGTCCAAGTTGGTAAGTCAAAGGTCAGTCTATGTGACCTATTTTTTGAAGAAATATACAAGCTGTAGTAGCTACATAGCTGGTCATTTTTATCTAATCCTCCCATGAATTCTTTGTATATCCTTACAATCTCGGGACAACCCACTTACACATTCGACCTATCTGTTCTGCATGGAAAGCAATAAGTCTACATTGAGATCCTCGCCATGATTTCTTTTTGTCGCCATTGTCAAATATAAAAAAAGGTAAAGTTAAAAAAACCGTAAAACAGAAACCGAGTAAGAAAAAAATGTGTAACTCTGCAGGACAGAACTTCAAACTGTAAGCTGCTGGCAAAAAAGGACAGAAGTAGTAAATTCCATTCCGTCACAATAGAGAGCAGAAGAGGATCATACCCTAGCATCGATATATCGGTGCTCCATCCCTAATCGGTTAAAAAAATTTCTTAAAACAAGCAATGAGCTTCAATGTTGTTTTTGAGTAATTTACTATACAGCCAATGCAAAAAATAATTGATCCCACAGATTTTATTTTTGTAAGGCAAAAATTACAAATAGGGAACATGGGGCTGAAGATATAAGGTGATAAACATACTAAAAGTAAGAACATTTATTTGGGTTTCATTTCGTTTAATGAAGTACCAAATATTGTCAACAGCAGTGCTTACTTGTATAACATCATCGCCTTAATCTGGAATTGGCTCTTTATTTTCCTCCCACGAGTGTTCCAATTCAGGGTTATTATCAAGTATACAATCCTGGTTGTCTTTGTCATCAAGATCACTGTACTCACTATCAGAATCATTCAAAATGTCACAAACAACACCTTAAAAATTTACATCATCGGTTCATACCGACCACTGTTCCAGAAACATCATTAATATCCTAACACAGAAAATCAATAAACTAAAATGAAAGTTACAAAGTTATGCTAATGGTGAGGTGGGGTTGAAAGTGACCCCCAATGCAATACAATCTCTATTTACAAGAGGTTAAAAGTGAGCACTGTGGCAACCACAACTGACAACAACTCTACTTATAGATACCACTCCAATATAGGGTGATTTAGCGAGTTTGCTACTTGTGGAGATTATAACTAATTGTCAGTAAAAATTGTATGGTAAAAATGACTTATTTACTCTTCAAAACTGAAAAAATGGTCCATATATGAAAAGTGTTACAAATAATAAATATATAACCATAGCAATTAATCAGTAGCATTACAAAATATAACAACATGAAAACATTTCTTAAATTTTTCTATTGAGTAAAGCGCAAAATAAATCAAGGGCACAACATTTTATGTGCGAGTTTCTAATGCCGCCTATCAGTTATTTGCTTTTATTCATCATTAAATTTTCAGTGCCGAGCCCGTGGACACATGTGACATGTTTAAAACATTGTAAAGCTCAGCTACTAGATGAATGAAGTTAGTTGCACTTTAAAATAAAAAGATATGGACATTTAAAGTTGATCTGGGTTGATTCGACCCAGACGCGAGTACTCTAGGGTTAAATGTAAAGATATACGAGATTCAGGCAGACCCCTTGGGAATAGCACAGCGAGGGTCAAGTATTCGTCTCTCATGGCGATCAAATTGTTAAACAAAAGTGGGAGAAAAATATCTCAATCTGAGAAGGATAAAACAAGTTAGGAAAGTGTACAACATATCACAAATGGGCATGTTTCATGCATTGGAGTGTTAGAAAGAAATCATATACCTGTACATAAGGGAAATAACGTTTTAAAGTTCTTTTCTTCATCATAAGTAATCCATTTTCTTCCTATTTAAAAATAGTGCATGCACACGTAAGGAAATTAAACGTTTGTTTGTGAGCTTTGTGAGATTGTTTATGTTAGCAACAATGAAGAAGTAACCATGCAAGAAATTTCCAAGTTCAACTCAATTTAAGACATTTTTGTTTGATTTTCTCGATAACGGCTACTTCTATGATAAAAATGTATAGGAAAGAAAATACTCTTCTTTACAAGTTCTACAACTTTTATTTGAAAAATATTTTGGTATGAACAATACTTTACGAGATATGATGAAAATTTACTTTTTTGTCACCAGTAAAGTGGTACCCCTGATTGGCATACGTGATTCATTTTTGCAATTTTCTTAAATTAATGTTACTGAAAAATTCATAATCTGCAGTATGTTCATTTAATTTAATTTCTTCCATTAGTACTTTCACCATGCATAGTATAGGGAAAGTATTTTCTTCATGTAAAAAATCGATTTTGAGACTTCAATGGAAATACACGTTTTGAGGTCCCTAGAACACGTTTTGACTATTTTCTCGATGATGTCTTTGTGTGTGATAGGAATTTTGTGGGTGCTCTAACTCAAAAACTAAAATCAGATAGGCACAAAACTTTATATTTAAGATTTTTATTAGCAAATGATGATTTGAAAAGGTTTTGGCTAAAATGGCCACCAGAATAGGATGTTTATTCGATTCATTTTTCTGTTTTTTCCAAATATCTTCTTTAAAACTCAATTTTCATAAATAGTTATTATTATAAAAGTTGTGGATAATATAATTTTTTACAAGTTATGTTTGAATATGTTTTTCATAAAACTGATACTTTAAAAGATATTTTGATTTTTCTTCTAAATGTATGTTAAATACATCACTAAGTGATAACATTGTTTCTGTTGCTATGGTATAATTTTCTAATTGCTGGTAGTGTTGTGCATCGACATTTTGTTATACATAGAGAAAGCTAACAATTTTCTTTACATATTGTTCTTTTTTTAATAAAGACTGTTGAAAATGTTTTAAAATTAATCACAAGTTATTGCTGATAATTATTCCCGAGGACACTGATGTAATCATACTCATTTAATCATATTAATTGCTCTGTATGGAGAAAGTCATGTGTTGGCAATGACAGATTTTTAATAAGGTGTTTCTGTCTTATTTTCGTAGTGATCCTCATCACACTTTGTCTAAGGTAAGGCTAGTTGGGATGCTGTCTGGTTTAGTTCGTCTCTCCATGGGCTTTGAAGGCTCGGAAGTGGTAGCTAATGGTGTGCGTGAGGAGTTTTCTATTGTTGGTGACCAAATCTCAGCTGCCTTTGGAGCTTCTGGTTTCCTTAAGGCAGTAACCCTGCGGAATGGAGGAGATTCATTTACTACTCCTGTGCATGTAGATTTTGCCAGGTGATTAAGCTTCCTTGTTTGATAAGATTGCATTACAATGTAATTTATTGTATGGTTGTAATTTTATAAAGGTGTATAGGCATGATTATATATTACTTGCATAGAAGGCTCATTGTTTACAAATGATGGGTTTGGCTCATCAGGTACAAATACAGCAATACCCGACTTAATACGAAGGTTAGGTACCTGAAAAATACGTGTTAAGCAAATTTCATGTGAAACGAGGCTGATATAACATAGGAGTCAATGGGATGTGTGCACGGCCCTTCAAAATTATGGTAAAAAATGTATAAATTACCGTAAATACATCACTAACACGTTTTTGGGTCATAATTTTTAGCAAAATTCCTTTGTAATAAGAATAAATTATAAAATTTAGAAATATTTTTAGAGATGATGTGCACAACAACACGCTGAGATTATAACGATGCTGAACTGTAAACAAAGTTTTAAGATGGATGACAGACAGTGATTGCTGATTGGCTGGGAGCGTACTCACCTCAAGCCAAGAGTGCTGATAGGTTGAGATGCTGATGATTGATGTGTAGAAACACTCGAGAGATTCGTTTTCTTTCATTGGACTTCAGTTTCACAGAGGAATTCATTTTCTTGCGTTAGAATTAAGGTAGAAGATAGTAAATGAATATGAAAAGTTATTTTTTGTTGATTTTGACAAAAAATATAAAATATTATTTTCCATGTTATAACAAATTCATGCTTACAGGGGTTGTGTTCAGCTGAGTATTGCTGTACTATCTAATATAGGATATGGCTTATACTGGACAAAGTTGTATTTTGTAGTTTTTCTTGAAAAATATGGGGTGGGGGATATATATTCATTTGCAGCTTATGAGTGAGTAAATATGGGGTTTTCTTGCAGGATGTATTTTGCATGGAAAGATTTTACTCTAAATTTAAATCATTTGCTTAGAACAGAGACATGCAACCTACGGCCTGCAGGCCACATCTGGCCCGCAAGGGCATTTTATGATGTCCGCAAAGCTTTGTGTAAGATATGGTCTGTGATATTTATTACAGATAATTTTCTACATTTTAAGTTCAATTGTTGCCATAAAACATTGCCTGGCAAAGTTTTTATGCTAAAAAACGATTAAATCTTTTTTTTCAGCTTTAAAATCGCACATAATCCCATGAGTATGTTCCGATGTAAACTCTGATCAGGCTCACTGAATCACTCGTGACTTCTCTAATACGGTTCACCAAAGCACTCAAATATATGAATGCCGCCCGCCATGTAAAAAAGTTGCATGGCCCTGGCTTCGAATGTATTTTGAAAATAATGTTCTTTTGAAATTTTTTACTCTAGCATGTAATTAGCCTAATAGGAGTTTTATTTTTCAGACCTATCCTATGGGTTGAAGCATTTCAATTTATCATTAATTTGTTATGTATTTGTAGTGAAGTTTTAATGTCATTAATTTGCTCTATTATGATGAATTAAATTTCCTATAGTTGACTAATGGACTAATTGAATACAGCTAAACACTTAATTATTTAACAGAATTCAAGTTTTCTCTGAATTTACACTATTTATTTTGGTCCCATTAATTTTCTAATTTATGTGAATTATTGATTTGACCGGAGTTGGATCAAGTAATTCTATATTATATGTCATTAGGTTGGTTTCCCCTAACTGCGAAGAGAATACATCGGGAAAGCTCCTGATGAGGCCTTGTGTTTCCTGGGATCAGGCACTAACGTTGACTTCGCCTCTGGAAGAGGTATTTTCCGAGGCAGGATAAGTTCTTTCTCTGAGAGGAACCATATTTTGACATTGTATATTAGCAGAGGAAACCAGTGGGGAAGTAGATGAACTCTCAGAATTGTCCTGGAAGAAAAATTATTTATTTGGGTAGCTTTCAAATGAAAACACGTGATAAATCACCAAAATTTATGACAATTAGATGGGTGCTTGGACAATAGCAAAATAAGCAATTTTTCCTGAATAAGGGACAATGACAATACATTGGACACAGCAGAAATAAATTTAAACCAATTCTCAGAGGTAGCTTCCAAAAAGGGAAGAATTTCCTGTAATAGCTGATTTACAACCCTGATGCTGTTGGTATATTGTGGTGTCATTTCCATATCATTAGACTGGGTCTCTTCAGTGGGTAAAGTGATGCCCTTTTTATTCCTTTCCTAGGACATATTTCCAGAAGGAAAACTGGTGACAAACAAGAAGTGGGTAGGACAGAGTGAAATGCCAAAGCCAGATGATTAGAAAGAAGAGAAGAGGAATAAACCACAAGAGAAGAACAATAGTGATGTCAGTTAGGCAGTTTAGAATCGAATATGTGTCTCTGGTGACTCCACTTATGCAACGAATGTTAATGCTCGAAGCATACAACCATAACTGATGAGCTATTTGGTTAAGGCTATGGTGAAAATAAGGCTATATACCAATTTCAGTGTGTGCGGCGCATTATATGGGCCTACTACGAAACCCCTTGTGCAAGAAGCCGCCATAGCGTAGTGTTTAGTGACTCTGACTCGCGTGCGGAGGATGTAGGTTTAGAGGTTATATACTGGCAGTTCTTTTTCATTTTCCATTCATTATTTTTTGTGTTTCATGATTTTATAATCGTTACATCTCCCTTAATATCATTGATTCTTATGAGAAAAACTGCTTCAATTTACGTCACAGTTTCTAGGAATGCATCCCCGACATAAATTATGGAATACTTGTATTACCAATTTACCAAAGTACAATTACAGAAATTGACACGGTATTTTGTCTCGTGTGCCAAACCAAATGAAGTACCTAACATATACGACTATACCACGTTCTTGAAGCTGCTTAATAATCACAATACAATAGTAGCATGAAATACCCTTATTCAAGAGAGAAAGAGAATTCCAAAACTCTGAAAATATGCGACAATGTATTTCTGGTCACTCTGTTCTCGTTCCTTACTTACCGTGAGGGAAAAACTAGTCACATGGTGGAGAGTAGGGGAAAATGTCCTTTGCCGGAGGGGAAGGATGTGACGTCACAAGCGGGTAGTACAAATTTACCTCGGAGAAATAGGCATTTGGATATGTAACTGGTAGGTTATGTAAGGGGAAAGGGGGGAGTGTATTTTGCCTGTAAAAGGAAGGATGGTGTTTTAGGCAAACTACTGTGAGTGCAAACTCTGTGGCCAGGAATCCTATTTGGTCGACAGCTGAAAACAGTCGACTGATGAGAAATGTATGATGCCTACGTGTGACCTCATATGTGCACACTCGTTAAAGTTGATTTAACATTGATTTTAGTGATTACTGGTTGAACAACAGCCGCAGTATATGGTCTGGCATTGTCATGATGCAGAAACCATTTCTCGCCTTGGAACTCAGGTCAATTTTTGCAAATTACACATTGGAGCTTTGTGCGAAGAACTTCCACATAAACTTCCTCATTCATGGTAGTACCATGTGGTAAAAAGTGCATAACGAGAATACCTTTACAACAAAATAATATCAGTGCCATTTGTTTCACAGCTGACTTGACAACTCAAAACTTATTGGGTTGTGGTGATTCTCAATTGCTTCTGGATTGTGGTGAAAGATTCAAGTCTTGTCTCCAGTCATTATACAACTTAAAAATCTTTCCCCTTCTCACTGAAATCATCCCAGCACTTCAACACGGTTTCGTTTTTGTTCAAGGGACAGATAGTATGGAATCCAGCAAGCACAAATTCTCCACATTTTCAGATGTTCTGTGACAATTGCATGAGCACTGCCGTATCAGATGGACATTTTAGCGGCTAGTTGACAAAATGTGATTCTCTGGTCTTCCTTCAGAATAGCTGGGGCTCAATTTTTTGCCTGTTGTTGGAAGTGCTCAGCTGTCCAGACCTCGAGTTGTCAGTCACGGAGTCGCGTCCTTCCTTAAAACGCTTGTGCCATTTGAAAATCACACTTCTCTTCAAACGTTGTTCACTGTAAACTTCGATCATTTCTTTAACTATTTCCACACCATTTAAACCTCGTCGAACACAGTATTGTATAACGTACCATACCATTGTTCAGTTTCCAGATCAGCCATCACGACGATGGGAGGAATTGGGTTCACTTTCAACATAAGTTCTGTTGAAACTAAGACAGGTCTGAATTTGCAACAATTTGTTAAGTCCACAGATAACCACACTACTGTTACCTCCGTTGTTATAATAGTACGATACATTGGTGGTCTGTGATGGCAGTAGTCTACAAATTAAATGATCAGCCCATGTCCTATATTTGATGAGGATTGATACCACCCACACTTCCTTCCCCTATTATTCTTAGATGTTTGTTAATGCATATTGTTATTCTGTAAAATGAAATTCCTATTCGATAGATATCTTTATGTCCTATATTTGATGGAGATGGCTTCTATCACCCTTTCTGCAAATCCCATTATCCTTAGGTTTTCCTTAATACATATTGTTAATCTCTATGAAATTCCAATTTGATAGATGCCTATGTTTACTATATTTGATGGGGATACCTTCTACCCCCTTTCCCCCTCACTATTATCATTAGATGTTTATTATTCTTTTATATAAAATTTTCAGTCGATACATAGGTATATTTACTAAATTTAATGGGGATTGCTTCCACCCCCTCTCCCTCCTCCTTATCCACCTCCTCCCTTCCCTCCCACAAAGTATTAGCTTATTAGTTCTGCATATAAAATTGCAAAAATTAAACATTAACAAATTTAATAAAGACATTAATGTTTACAGGAACGTGTATGGCACACTGTCGGAATTATGTTTTATCAGCTTGATGTCCTGTCAGCATTCTGTCTCACTACCTTCAGCTATGTCGTAGCTTCTGCAAGATTTTGATTTTTGCATTTGATGCATGAGTCTATCGATGTATAACAAACCACATTTGCATGTTTGTCTGTCTACTAATTCCTGGCTTGGCATGGTGACTCATACCATCCATAGTAGTAACATGAGATGGCCAAGATTGTCACAAGATTTATCACATTTGTTGTCTCTATTCAGTTAATAGAGGGTTATGTCTGTTGGTATGTTTAACGTCCCTTATGTTCTTTGGCTCTCACACCAAAATTTGATACTCTTATTTCTTGTGAGCTGATGGACAATGAGAGATTGCGTTTCTCCGCAGAATCAGGGTTCGAGACTAGATAGAGTTTTTCCTTCAATTATGGTATTTTCTTGTATAGCAGCTTTGGAAAGTTGTGGAATTTTTCTCTAATACATTTTTTAATTGCTACCTTGCACATCATAAGACCCGGGGAGGGAAAATGTTTGTTCATTTTGCTCACCAAAAAATGTTCTTATCAACCAATATAGACAAATTACCTAATGACATGTTTGGCACTTTCTTGAATTTCTATCTCCAATACCATAAGTGGTAATAATGTGCTCTCACTGTCTTTTTTGTTGAAAATGTCTCCAAATTAATTTTGCAAGCAGTGCCCCACAGATAATGTAAGAGTTTGTCATATACAAAGTGTACTGGTTTTATCTGGCCAGAGCTGTGTACTTTTACTAGTAAGTAATAAATTATCAAATTAATTTTTTTATATAATCAGTCACATGACCTAATAATATTGGCAAATAGTTTAAGATCTCTGTTGGCTTAATTAGAAAAGGTTTAAAGGAGTAAGATGTAAATTTCAGCCATCAGCTCATTGGAAAACAAACTCAACTATTAATTCTTTGGACAGGTATGGTGCACGGCATGGAACAGAGCGCAGTGGTGCATATCTATTCCTTCCAGATGGTGAGGCAGAAGCACTTCCAGTAGATGGGAAGGGGGGAAGTATAGCCACACCTATTAGGATAATCCAAGGACCACTGCTCTCTAGTGTCACAGCCTTTCTCATGCCTCCCCTGCTACAGCATACTGTTTCACTTTGGAATATTCCAGGTATATTTGAGACTCAAAAACAAAACAAATTAACATTAGGAGGATGGCATTGGTAATAATAACTCTGATCTTGCTTGTTTAAAGATATTCACATAATGTGTTATAAAACTGATGCCCTATTACATCCTCATATATTAAACTATGGGCCCTGCTCCTATTCGTTTCGCTTGCCCACCCTCCTGCATGTTCCCGATTTAATTAAGCTTAAAACTGTACTTAGGGAAAGAAGTGTGGAATGAGGAAATTTGGCAACACCTTTTTATTTTGTGCACATGGCAACACTGCATCCCAGCTGAATGAATGGCAAAAAGTGATGCAGTGTTGCCAAACTTTCCGTTTCACAGTTTCTTTCCATAAGCTCAGCTTTAAGCTTAACTAATTTTAAATTTTTATATTTTTTGCCAAATCTATACTAATAAAGGATTAAAATGGGCTTTGTTTGATGAAAATTGGTTGAATGCAAGGGAAGCTATAGATGAGTAACAAATCTCCCCTCTGTATTAATATATAGAATAATATATAGATGGCATTATAATATAGCCCTCCGATTCCCATTAAAAGCTTACCGTAAAAAATCATTGAGCTTGTTGCCATGGTAGTCAGTTGTTGAGACCCAGAAAATTTCCACTTTTTTCCGATAAAAACTATAAATTTTCGTTAAATCTACACTGATTTGAATTGCATCTTCACAAATAAGAAATAATGTCTTAGCTCTCTGATAATTTAACTCTCAAATTCAAAACTTGATGGGAAATATTTTTAAAAAGCAAATATATAAACTTCTACACTGATTTACGTGCTTTTGTTATTGGGCAATAATTGGGCAAAAATTCAAATTTCAACAATTTCAGATTTTTCCTTCGGTTGTGACAAAAATCAATATTCTTGCCAAATTTCAAGTCTCTAGCTCATCTGAAAGTGCTCCTATATATCTATAATATACAACTTTACGATGAATTTACAGCTTGTCCGCTTTACGAAGGCAGTGCACAGTATGACATACACGTGCAGGACGAGTCCATCCTCGAAACGTGGCCGCTTGTAGGTGAGGCCATGTTTAGGCCCAGGGAAGATATCATCTTCCAAACCAAAACGGCGTTACTGTGCATGTCGTGTGACGTCGTCTTTCCCCTTAGGTTCCCCTCCTCCTTGCTTACCTTCCCCTCTCATGCGTCGACGGCTGCCTTCCCAAAACGGACAAGCTGTATATATCATCATCATAGGTAATCAATCTGTAGATTGGTTTGTAGCAACTTTCCTCTCAACCCTGTCCTGGGCTAGGCTTTTCATTTCTTCATATGTCCTGCATCCCACGTCCTTTATAATCTGTTCTGTGTATCCCAATCTAGGGCATCCTCTCATAATAAGCTGTTTATAAGTTGTTTTTCATTTATTTTTAAATTAGAAAAATCAAGAATCATGTTATATTTGCATAATATAAAATAAATTTGGGTAAATCAAAGAAGGTAAGACTTGTAAGTAAGGGAAACGATTTTGGCATTGGCTTGCCAGCTATAAATGTTATTACGTATGCATCTGAAGATGACCAACTGTACGAAGATAGTGAATATTCATATGATAGTGCTAGTGGTGATGACTGTAGCAGCGATGATGATGATTTCCTTGGCTTTTACGATGAATTAACTTGATTATTTTAATGTAGATCTAACCTGTTTTATTTCTTGTAAATTTGGTAAGATAAAATCCATGCATATTTTTTCTGAAATTTGTTTTAAAATCGGGGTGTATCTAATGAGCCAGGAAATATGGTAAGTGTTACGTTAAAATAAAATTCCAATTAAAGAAACCCATTAAAAAGCAAACAATAAATATAAAATCCACATAACTGGACATACAAAAGTTGTCGAGTTTTAATATACAAATGATTAATGTGCTACAGTCATCCACGTGTTAATTGGAGAAAATATCGCTCCTAGAATTGAACCCAGTGTAGATGGTGAGCAGCTTAAAATGTAAAATGGGCAAGACCAAGTAAATCCTGAAAGTACGAGTTGAATGGTATTTAACATGATACCCCTGGATCTTATTCAAAGTGCAAAGATTTTTTTCTTCATTCATCAAAATACGTAAATATGAAAAAAATCAACAGAGGAAGCCTTTACTTGGTGGAACTCCATCTACTATAATATATTTTGAAGAGTGTGTTTGTGTGTTTGTTCATGGAACTCCTCCTAAACGATAAAAGCTAGAATAGCCAAATTTGGTATGATTCTTCCTTACATGCTAACTTAGTGAATGGTCAAGGTTTGGTCAACCGGAATTAATCAGTGCTGCCAATATAGGGGATTAACATTTTTCCATAAGATAACACGTATGAATCCATTTCTTGACTTGCAAGGTATTCTTCCTTCAAGCATTAAAATACGTAAATATGGACCGATTTTTTTCGTTTTTGCTTTATTTGACGAATAAAACTCTATACTATCTTATTCCTGCGAAGTTTACATGTTACACAGTCGAAGTTTTCAGAAATACGTTATTTGTTTCGAAATTTTGTGGATTTTTCGTACCCCTCCCGGGTGTTGCCAAGGCAGCCGTCATTGTTATCCTCCGATTCAGTTAGCTTCAATGAAGCATATAAATAGGCGAAAGTTTAGCGTTATTCGCTTCGCACTTTTGTTTAAACAACGAAACGATGTTTATGGATTGCAACGTAAATAGATACCTACTGATTATTATTCAGGAAGCGTTTATAACGATTGATGAAAGTAATTGAACCTTCTTTCGTCTATTGAATACTGGATTCTTACATTTTTTGTAAGTAAAATCATTATGTTCTACATTATAATGTTTATTAACATAAATAAGCTCACGTATCTGGTGTACATTTACCAGTCAGTGTTCAATCATGGACAACTGTACGTTGCTTTTTCAAGCCATAAAAGTAAATATTTCAGCGAGGCATAATTACACAAGAAATGAAGCTGTATTGGCGAAAGTAATATGATAGGAAATAAAATTATCATTATATTTTAATGCAATAGGCTCGGAAACAGATTGTTACAAGCAAATATGATTAATTGTTAAGAAAAGCTAATTGTAATTTAAAAAGTATCTACTATATATTTTAAAGAGTTTGTATGTTGTGCTGTAGTAGCGTCACTAAATCTGTTGAAAGTCAACGGGAAATTCTGCTAGTCATAAATAAAATGAGAAGGATAACTTAGTAAAAGTTTCACTTTTATTAAAAAAGAAGAAGCGACCGGTTTTGACTAATATCTTCTAGTTATCATCAGGTACAAAAACAAGAAGCAACACAAATATATACGGAATCGGAGGGGAGTGGGGGAGGGAAATGTGTAGAGGAGACCAATGAATGGGAGGGCAAGGGGAGGGACGGCTGAATCAAGGTATTGGGGAGGGGTGGGTGTTAGGATGAAACAAAGTAAGCAAGGGAGAGTGGGTGGGAGAAATAAGTTCGTTAACGAGGTTGAGTGTGTTATCATTGTAGTGTAAAAGTATTTCCAACTGTTCTAAAAGATTTAAACTGGGACCTTTAGTTGCGAAATGAATTACCTCCGGGTCAAAGTTGGAAGAATGGTTGTTTTCGAGTAAGTGTTTTGCAAAGTGTGATTTGAATGAGCCTTGTAAGAAAGATTTTCTATGTTCTGTTGTCCTGACGTGGAAATTTCTCCCTGTTTGCCCTATGTAAACGGTGTTACAGTCCTTACATGAAAGTTTATAGACACTGCTCCTGAATAAATGGTCAACCTTATCTTTATAGTTAGGTAAAATTTTTCCTAGATTATTGAGTGTGTAGAAAGCTGTATGTAATTTATCTTTGGGGAAGCAATTTGCAATTAGCCGGGAAATATGGTGGATATATGGTAATTTACACCAACGGGGTTTGTTAACAGAAGGCAGTGTATTATAACAACATTCAAGAGTTAGTTTCCTCTGTTTTCTAAATAGGATTGTGGCGATTAATTTATGTGGAAAACCGTTGGCGTTGGCTATTTGTTTAATGACATTTATTTCTTTAACGAATTCTACCTGTGAGAGAGGGGTGTGGGTTACCCAGTGTATTAGAGCATGATAAGCCGAGTGTTTGTGCGGAGTGCCAGACTCAAATATTCATGAGTTTCTGCATAGTCAGTTCCCCACTCCTTGGTTACCCCAGTTCCTCCGTATGTGTTAAACTTCATTTTTATCTTGTATTCTTGCTTGAAAGTTGCCCTTAATCATGGATCCTAAGTGTCCAGTGAGAGAGGAATGTACACAACTGCAAAATGACAAAAAAGTGATAAGTTTAATTGAAAAAGTTGAATGTTCTAGACAGACACCGGTGAGAGTCCATCTGTATTGGGACGACATTTCGGTATAACCGAGTTGACTGTAAGGTCTATTAAAAAAATGCAAATGCAATCAGGAAGGTGTTTTGAATAGTGCTCTCCTAAATGCTAAAACTATAACAACTGTGCTTGATAAGAGCATTGAAAAAATGGAGAAAGTATGAAGTGTGTGGATCATGGACCAAACTCAAGAAAATTCCACTGAGTGGCCCAGTCATGCAGGGTAAGGCATAGAGATTACATGAATCCACCGAATTTCATTCTAGTAAGGGTTGGTTTGAAAATTTAAGAGAAGCTGATGGGTGAATTAGTGTCGGCGGACCATGAGGCAGCTCAGAGTTTCCCTAAGGAGTTGCTTCTGCTCATAGAGGAGAACAGGTTTTTAATGTGGATGAGATGGGTCTTTTGGAAGAAGATGCCTAAGCGAACGTTCTTGTCTAATAAAGAAAGAACTGCTCCTGACTCTAAGGCAGCTAATGACCGCATATCACTTCTCCTTTGTGCCATTGCATCTGGGCACTGCATGATGAAACCCATGTTGTTGTACCGTGCGTTGAACCCACACCCGCTTAAAGGAAAAAATAAATGCCACTATCTGGTGTTTTGGAGAGCAAACAAGAAGGCATGGGTAACTGCAGCATTGTTTCTCGAGTGTTTTCACGACTGCTTTGTCCACGGAATAGAAAAATATTTAAAAACAAAGAACATAGGATTTAAAGTTCTCATCATTGACATCAAGTCCACACATCCGAACGTGTAGGTGTTATTCCTGCCTCCAAATATGACCTCTCTAAGACAGCCCTTTAGTCAAGGTGTAATAGCAATCTTCAAGGCCGATTACACTTTTGTTCGCATTTTACAAGCAATGGAAGCAGATCCAACACTTGATGTTGATCAGTGTTGGAAGAATTGTAACACTGTGGACTGCAAAACAAATATAAAGAAGTCGCTAGATGAGGTCAAGCTGCCCACCATAAATGGTTGCTGGAGGAAGTTGTGGCCAGAGACAGTTAACGACTTCAGTGGTGTCCCTTCTGTTGCCATTGAAGCCTGGAACATCGTTCAGCTGGTGCATCAAATCACAGGAGAAGACTTTGATGATAAGGAGGCAAGAGAGGTGGAGGAACTTTGTCTCATACCGAGTAGTTGACTGGAGAGGATCTGGAGGAGCTGATCAAATCAACCGAGGACAACAAAGAGGGCAGCGAGGAAGAGGATGATATCACCAACAAGACTAGCAGTCTGAACTTAAAAGCTCTTGCAGAATTTATGCAACTCAGACGAGCCTTTATCTATAAGGTTATAGATTAGGATCCAATAATGGAAAGGAGCCTTAAATTTAAGAGAGAGATTGAGGCTGCCTCGGTACTGTACACTGAAATCCAAAGGAAGCTTTAGAAATCAGCAAAGCAAATAACAATCACTAGTTTTTTCAGCCCACTAATTAAAGAAATTACATTTTTTAAATAAATTTTTATAATACTTAAAAAACATCTTTCTTAGACATTTAACATTTTCCTCCCATATTCACACATACCAGAAACCTAACTCCATTTTTCCCGTTGAATTAAAGTACCTGCATTCGAGAGGGTTTTTAAGAACGTAACCCTCGCGAATAGCTAGGGTTTACTGTATATTTTGTCTCCAAAAACATTGAATGCATACATAACAGTAAACTGCAGCCTTATCAATGAGGGTGGTGGCTTGAGTATTTTGTTTGCTTCCGTTGCGCAAGGGACAAGATGTATTACGGATTAAGTCATAAAACCAGGTAAAATCAAACTGGCGAATCTGAAATACACACAAATCTATATTCTTCAGTTTAGATTTTTCAGATATAAAGGAACATTTGAAAGAACTCATGGAACAATTACGACAATATTTTCCAGAAACGGATGATACTAATAATTGGGTGCACAGTGTGTCGATTTTTCATTTCAACATATAATGGGAAAAGAACAAGAAAGTCTCATGAATATTTCTAGTTACCATGACTTTAAATTTAACTTCTCGAAGGTATATTTTCTTGCTTTCTGGGCAAAACTATCGAACAAGTATGGGGAGGTGACTAAAAGAGCAATCAAAATATTCATTCCTTTTCCCACAATGTGGATTTTCACCTCCAATTTTAATTGATACAGAAAATCATCAGAAACTGTATATCAAGTCTAACCTACAATAGGGACTTTCTTCAATCTACCCAATTATTCATTCTTTATGTCATAGAAAACAGCCACATTCATCTCAGTGTTATTTTTTATATGTAAACTCGTTCATTTTTAAATGTCTATTTTATGTAAAACTTATCATATTTTGCTAAATGGGGGTACATACTTCAATTAATTGATTGAGTTCTAAATACGGCAGACCTCGTCTTTTTCGGGGTGTTACATTCCTGAAAAACTGCAAAACTCCGCCAATCATAAATGATATATAAAACGCAAAGCTTAAGCATTTGAACTACTTCAGACCTGTGCAAATACCCCAATGATCCTGAATAGGAAGGGTCAAGAGTTGAGGGTGTTAGTTTTACCCCTTCAGGACTTACCTGTCGTCAAAAAGAAAGAAAGATCCTGAACAGTGATACCAGCTTATATTTTGCAACTTTTCACATATGAAGGGACACAAAAGTGTAGGAGGGTGGCATCCCAAAAATATTCCAAAGTATATATAAGACACATTTATGTAATTTTTTTAATTACGCATATATATATTACATTAATGCACTTATGTAAATATTTTTACATATTAGAATAACGCAATAATATTTTTTCAGGCCTGACTATGAGAGAAAACATGAGGAAAAGGCGATTCATTCCCCATATAAAAAATTTTCCGTGATTTTCTCTGCAAAAACGCAAAATATGAGACCACAAAAGACAAAACTGATCGCAAATGCGGAACCACAAAATATCGAAATATGCGAAAGATAAAGCCGCGAAGGACAAGGTCTACCTGTCTACCTTATCACTCAAAATTACAACAAATACTACGTTTCGAATCATTCAGGTGAGGTCGTAATAACAGTGCTATCACCCGCATAGATGGCATTGATTTCTGCTTTACAACGGCACGTACAATATTCTTTTTTTTTTAATTTCACTATATGGAGGTTTGTTTTTATGTTTTTAGTGGAACAGGTGCAATTTTTATTTCGTAATTTGGAGTTTTTGTAATTAGTGAATTTTTCGGGACTGGCAATAATTTTCGTTATATGGAGTTCTTTGTTGTAAGGGAGTTAGTAAGGTAGAGGTTTTACTTTATATTTATATATAATTTGCTTGTACAGTAGAACCTCATAAACCCGGCAACCTCGGGACCTAGCATTTGCCGGGTTTTTGAAGCTTTATAAAAAATTCTTAAGTAATGTACATTTTTGGTAATTGATTACATAATTCAAATGATGAATAACAATCAAAAGGGAACCCATTATCAATAAAGACTATTGCTTATACATGCACTAAAACGAGGAATTATAAAAGAACTATTAAAAAGTATATAACGAACGTGAAACAAAGCGTATATCTAATACGCATTTACAACATTATTTTCATCGCACATTATTCTGAGAATTTTTTAAACAGATAAGGCAAACTAGCTTGCTTCATGCATTTTGATTTTTCCTTCATAAGTCATCTTGTATTCGATACAAACACGTAATCTCTTGAAAATCAATGCAAGAGCATTGTTCTAAAACAGATCTTGTATCTGTGACCAACTGAATACAGAGATCTATTGAAGGTTTGACCTTAACTATCTCTTGATCATCGTCACTATCATTTTCTTCATCTTTTTCATGCTCAGGTTTCAAAACCATGTCCACTATTTCACATCAGTTAGCTGAAGTACGACAGGTGCATCATCGTCGATATCAACCAGTTTTCATTTTCTACCACTCTTTTTGCTATTGTGAAAAATTTTTGCTTGCTGTATCAGCATTAGGCCTGAAATAGGTACGCCTTCGCTCATTCACTGACGAAACCAGTAAAAAATAAACCTTATCAACAATATTTACCCGGGATGTGTTATGTTTTATGGCTACACAAAGCTTTGGGTGTATCACACTGCATAAAATTTCAATATTTTCGTTTTTAATTCTTCTTTAAGTCATACACAGTGGAACTACCAATGCTATATTCTTCACAAAGTCACTTCACTGAAGGAAGTACCTTTTTCAAGTCTTCTTAGTAATTCCACTTTTTTTTCAATCGTGACATTTTTCTGTTTAGGTTTCATAACACCACTTACAGATTGTATTCTTTTTTTGAAGTCATGTCAAAATAAAATTTAACAAAAGTACTAATTGCATTAACAAAAAACAATTGTTATCGCCACGAATCTAAACATGTGGTTCTAATCAGCTAAACGAAACAATGAAAATAGATAAGTGTACATCATTTAAAGTAATTTCTAGAGTATTAGGATTTTTACATATAACTTTAAAAAAAGTGCCTAGTTTTTGAGAATGCCGGGTTTTTAAATGCCGGGTTTATGAGGTTCTACTGTATTAAGAAAGTTATTAATTGTTAATTTTTCATCCTGTTATTTTCTTCTTTGTCATTAAGGTGTTGAAGGTATGGGCTTGGATATTTCCAATGTGGTCAATATTTCTGGACGCAGCAACTTTGAGCTGGTTATGCGAGTTTCAACAAACATAAGGAACAATGTTGAAATTTTCACAGACCTTAATGGTTTTCAGGTAGGTGGATTCATTTCTTAAAATTATGTTAACTGTTGGGATAACATGAATTTCATTCAAGAAAACCTTGTTATATCAATGGATAATATTATGACCATTCTCCAGCAAACATCATTGGGTTTTATATGCTTTTTAACACCTTACTCGAAATACATCTAGAATGAATTGTGAAATCAGGATCATGTGCACTGACTTGTGAACTAAGTGGTTATGTTAAATTACATTTTAAAATTTCATAACTAAAGATAAGTTTAATAATTAATAAGATTAATATGGCTGCGACACTTTCTTTATCACGTCATTAATAAAGAACTTTTAATTATGTTTACCAAACAAATCACTACGCATCGGTTGCTACCAACTCAAAGGTGTGGCCATGGACTACAAACTAGTAGGTTGGTACTCCATGCTGAAAATTGCGGTTTCAAAAACATCCCGGGCTGATACAAAATTGCCTAGTCCAATATTTTCCTTGTGCCATTCGTATTACTTTTCATAGTTAGCATTTTGTGAAATTGTAGTATCGTTATGACTGCTTTAATTTTAAGTGTTCCACTGTGTTAAATATGAATGAATATCAAATCTTTTATTTCATTGTTACTTTAGATTGCAGTATGCACGTACATAGTGATAACATTAGACGATAGGATGGCACCATAACTATTCATTTATGTTGGTTTGTTTAAAAAACTTCTTAATCATCGCGAACTGTGAAAAAGAGAAATCTTTTAATAATTGTGAAAAGGGAGCCTAGGTTTTAATTTTAAAAAATCTTTAAAGTATAGGAAATAAGACGAAGTGACAAATTAATATAAAAAATAGAAGAATGAAATTCCTGAAACTGGCGGCGGAAGTAAACACTCGAGATCAGAAAAGTCTCCAGCAAACCCAAAAGATACACATGGTAAAGGCTTGTTGAGTAATTTATATCTATCTATATCTATATCTACAGTTCACCCTGCAAGACACCGCAATGGTGTGTGGCAGGGGGTGCAATAGCACCAAGGTAAAGTGCATAATAATGTATAGTATCACTCTACTTCGGCTGATTTCTTTTCGTAACTTCTGTTCTGCTCAGCTATTGTTCTAGGGAAAAACGAGCCTTTATACCTCTCAGTCCTACAGGCTATCTCTCTTATTTTACGAGGATGGTCCATTCTACCAATATAAGTTGGCGCTCTTATTATTTCTTCGACATCGCTGGAGAATATATGCGTTCTAAATCTTTCAAGAAGTTTTAACCTAGAGCGTGATCGGCGCTCAGTTAGTGATTCCCATCCTAAGTCCTGTATCAAGCCTGTAACACTTTTGTTTCTATCGTAACAATTTTTGACAAATCTAGCGGTTTTTCGCAGCACTCTTTCTAGCTCTGAGACTGACCCTTTCTCGTACGGATCCCATATGCTCGACGCATACTGTAATAGCGGTCTTACTAACGAGAAGTAACATGTCTCTTTAACTTTTTCCACACTTTTACCTACTATGCGTTTGATGAATCCTAGTTTCTGTTTAGCCTTCCCGCATATATTTCGTATGTGCATATCCCAGGAGAGGTTGCTTGTTAAAGTAACGCCTAAGTTTTTGACGGAATCGGCTAGTTTTAGCTGGACACCTTCAACACTGTAATTCGTCGTGTCAATGTTTTTGTTTCCCCAGAATCTCATAAAGGAACACTTTCCTAAGTTCAATTCTAACTGCCACTCTTTACACCACTCGAGAATTGCATTTAAGTCATCAGAAAGTAATAATTGATCATTAGGACTGTTAATCTCTCTGTAAACTACTGTATCATCCGCGAATAACTTGATTTTACTTTTAATGACCTTATCTAAGTCGTTTATATATAAAAGGAATAGTAGGGGACTGATTACACTTCCCTGTGGAACGCCTGAGGCTACGCTGACTGAATCTGATTGAAATCCATCTATAACTACTGAAATCCATCTATAACTACTATTTGTTCACGGTCATTAAGAAAGTCCCTGATCCACTCGATTATCTTTCGATTTATTCCACAGTCATTTAATTTCTTCACTAACTTACTTTGCGGGACTTTATTGAAAGCCTTCTTGAAGTCGAGGAAAACCGCATCTAACCGAGTCTTACAGTCTCCTGATCTTAGTATATCGTGAACGAACAGAGCGAGCTGTGTTTCACAAGATCTCGTCTTCCTAAAGCCATGCTGATATTTACTTAGCAAGTTCTATCTAAGAAGTCCATCATGGAGCTAACGATAATGTGCTCGAGAACCTTGCAAGATAGGGAGGTAAGCTAAATTGGCCTGTAATTTTCTCTGTCGTCTTTTTTCCCACCTTTGTGTAACGGCGTTATATATATATTCCTTAGGTACAACGGCATGACTAAGTGACTTACTGAAAACTGTTTCGAGATAAGGTGCTATTTCCAGTGCTAACTCATTGAATACTCTATCTGGTATCTCTTCTGGACCCGGAGATTTATTTAACTTGATATTTTTAAGCTGTTAAGCTATCCCTTTCGCTAAAATGACTATATCGTTCATTTTTTCATTGCCTGGTTCGGGCGCCACGACCTTCGCTCTCACGTCTTCGGTAGTAAGTACGCTCTGAAAAAATAAGTTTAACAAATTTCCTTTATCTGTGCTACAGCTAACTACCTCTCCTTGGTCGTTTATTAACGGGGCTACGGTTGGGTGTTGACCATGAACTTCTCTAACATATGACCAAAAGCATTTGGGATTTTCACTTAGATGTTCACTAAGAGTCTTTTTCTTGAAGTCTATTAGTGCTTTGCGCATAGCCTTTTTGGCCTTAGTCCGACAATCTCTGTACTTAAGTGAAATTGAAATTACTTCCTGCTGTGACTTACAGTTATTGATGCGTTTAAATTTGGAGTGAAGCTTTCTTTGGTGTCTGAGGGCACATCTAACCTGCCGATTATACCACCTTGGTTCCCCATTATCACTAATAAATTTACTTGGTATATACGTATTAATACCCATTCTAATTTCTGATAGAAATGCTTTCCAAGTTTCCTCAACGTTTTTTGTTCTTGTCGATTTGCTGAAATCGCCGTAATCCTTGATGAGTTTCTCTTTGAAATCCTCAAAGTTAGCATTTTTATACATGTACTATCATAGATAATATCGAAGAAAAATTATAAGGCCAAATAAGTAAGATTCAAGGTAAAATTTCCGACATCTTGCACGCATCCCCCCTTATAGTATTGATTCTTTTGGGAAAATCGGTTTCAATTTATGTTGATTTATGTCATGATTTTCAGGAATGCATCCTCAATGTAAATTGGGGTATTACTGTACCAAAAAAAATACCTTGTATAATGCGCATGTTTTACATGGGACTTTAGGGTACTTTTTTATTATAACAATCAATTCCATTTATTTTATTTTTTATCTATGGATTATTACTAACACAGTAATTGTTTATTTTTTACATCACAATGTGTTATTTTTTCATATATTACTAACCCATAATAGGCATTTTGAATGTTTGTTATTTTAATTGTTAAGTGCAATTTTAATTATTCCATCTCTCCTTTGAAATGTGAGCTAATCATTCCACATTATTCTGAGGTTAGCGACGCATCACAGTCCGATAATAATGGGATGCCAAAAGTTAAAGGGTGCTTTCTAGATCGTGTTACGCAGCAATTTATTATCTGAAAGATGGCATACAATTGTACATGGCATGTGCTTATTAGGAGCCAGCACCCTTGATATATTAGTCATTAATGATATTTAAACATTTCAAATAAAAATGTAATTTTTATTTTCAATAGTACATTAAAACCCCCAAATTCGCAGGGGCTATGTTCCCGAAATTATGAATCCACAAAAATAGAAGCAAAGGCCTTATGAGAAAATGGGGGTTAGGTTCATGGCTCTCCATTATTTTGACAACAATAAATGATAAAAAGGTAGGCTAAAAGTGGTTTTTAACCAATACAATGTGGTATTTAAATCTGCCGTAGCCGTACAGTTTATGGCATATTGCATGTCCACTGATGCTGCACTCTGGCCACTAGCAAGTTTATTTAGCAACTCAATTTTCTCACTTAAAGTCAACGTCTTCTTTTTGCTTCTGCTTTCTGTATTTTCACTTGCTTTCCTGTTGGTAGACATTTTTGAAAAACGAGGTCACAGCGTGATAAAAAAAACCTCGCGGATGGGGAAATTCATTTGTTTAGTGCTTTCTCTCTTCACTTCATAGATGACAGCAGTAGTCGAAAACACTGCGAAACTGCGAAATATGTGAATTTAGAAGCGTGAATTTGGGGGTTTTACTGTATATTGTTTTTTTATTCTAATTCCTGCAAAGATCAGAAAACGTGATCTCAGGGCTGCAGAAAAAAGGGATGAATTTGATGCTAGATGGATGGCCTAATTTCCAGGGGCGACTATAATAGTGAGCCGGTTGTTATATATTTGGCAGCATACCCCTGCATGTAATAATTGTTCATTTATATTCAAGGTGGTAAAAGGTAGCATGAGTGTTGTAGTGTTTGTAGACTAACATACAGGATACACTAATGCAAGTAGGCCAATGCATATGCAGTAATACCTCATTATACGAGCAACCGCTATATAGTATAAGATTTCACTTATACGAGATGTACAAATTCCTACCTGTTTTTTCAGTTTTGCTCATACGAGGCTGCAGCTCGTAAAGCATTAACAAAAAAGTTCATGAGAGCATACAATTATGACATTTATTAGGAGATTAAAATTCGAGATGGTCCTGCATATACCTATGTATATCATGCTAAGTTAATTTAAAAGTTGTTACAGAGTCAAACCCAGGATTACTATGTACATGGTGAAGAGTTTCAAAATGAAAAGCAAAGTGATTCCTGAAAGTTTGATTGAAAAAGATTGAAAAACTTTTTAGTTTTGGGTGGTTTTCCTTATTCTCTTATCCAACTCCATAGAGCGGTCTGACGGACGGACCAACAGAATAAGGATATTATGTATATAATTGATGTCGCTACAACAATAATTTCGCTGCTTAAACAAAGGTGCAAAGCAGATAATGCTTAACTTTCATCTATTTGAAGGCTGAATTGACACTAATTGAATCAGAAGCAACAATGAGGGTTGCCTTGGCAGTGCCCGGAAAGAGTACAAAACATCTACAAAGATTGTGCATTTCTGAAAACATGTATATATCACAAGAATAATATTGTGTACAATTTTAACCATCAAGTAAAGCAAAAACAAAGAAAATTGGTCCATATTTAGGTATTTTGATGTATAAAGGAAATGAACTTTGAAAAATCGAAACTGCAAATTGTGAACTTATGAGAAGATATATTGTCTCCTGGAGTCGAGCCTGGGACTTTTTCCGGGCTATTTTATTTTTCCATGCCATGATTTATTGGGGTTTAACTGTATTGAAAGTTTTGGCTCTAAATTCTATTTAGAAGTGTCCTAAACTAGTTTGTCAGACAGACAGAAGGAAATTAATATATCCAGATACATGGGCAGACAGCTCTTATTATAATAAGATAACTTTGAGGAATTTAAGTACAAAGTTACTGGCAATGTCAGTTACATCATCAAAGCTGCCTATACATACACATACATAATAATGCTGTCAGAATATATAAGAGCTTCATAGTATAATAGACAGTAATAATAAATTTGTGTTAATAATAATAACAGTAAATAATAAATAAAACCTGTTTAAAGAGATATAGCATTTCTCTATATATTTTTGCATTATGTGGTTAGTGTTATTATTGGATAGTCTCAAAATCTTGTTGGAGATTGCTGACCTAGGGGAAAAAGATTGATTCAATATGTCAAAACATTTACCAGCTCTGAGGTCTGACCAGCTTACCTTTCTAAATAAAATCTGTCTAAGGTTTTTCTTTGCCTAACTGAAGTGGTAATGAAAGAAATATTTGCCCTTTCCTGAAAGAGAATGAGTATGGGAAAGGGTGAGGGAGAAATTTCCTCTCGTGCTGCCTGAAAGTCTTTCTGAATGAATGACCCTTTCCAGTGGCATGCTTAACCTGCTACTCTTCACCAGTTGATCAATTCCATCTTTTCCCACTTGCTGTTCTGTCTTTTTTAATCTCAAGTAGAAATGTTTTGAAACTTATTATAAGAGAGCTGGCAATACTTTTGAAGTAAACAAGCTGAAGCTGATCCTGTCTTTTTTCATTATAGACATATTTTGTATTATCCATATTAAAAAGCATATAAAGTTCTAAGACGTTGGCAGGGAAATGATTGTAACTATGAATTATGCCATTCTTCAAATTAACTGTTATTGAAATAAAAAATTTTATTGTACAGAGAGTCCTGGACTTACGATGCTCCAAACCTACAGCATTTTCTAATTAAGGAACATGCTGAGGACTTAAGGTGCCACTCCACACTTTTGATGCTCAGTCTTGCCGAAACAATGTTTGATGTCTTAAGGCCAATTCTGACAACAATGTTTATAATACACCATGCAAAACATGCTATAATGTAATTTAATGCAACTTCAGATCAAAACAAATAGAAAGCACTCCATATGAATCTAATCTTAAAACTTCCTTTGCAGTTTTTCCCATGCTCTCTCTCCCACTCCACTTCAGACTGAGGTCATAAAAAAGTTCTTTTGGTTTTACTTTTCTGTCCACAATCACCTGAAAGTCTCCTCCCGAGCTAGCACCCCTAGTTTAATCTATAAACCAGCGTTTCTCAACCACCAGTGTGCAGACAATTTTTTTCCAGTGTGCAACATCCTATTTTTTTCATTAAATGTTGGATGATGGTCATCGTGATAGTTATTTGTATTTTCAGTTGTGAACTGGAGATGGAAATATTGAACCATCAAATAATTGGTGTTTAAAAATTGATTTTACTGGTTCTTGTTGGAATATTCAGAATATCCACTGGCCTGCATTAGATTTTTGGCTGAGAACTTTGTAAAAGTCCTAATTGGAACCTAATTAGAATAAAGTGATTTGCCATATATTAAATAAGTTATACTGACATAAATGTTTGTCTTAGCAGAATATTAAGGATCATTTTTGTTAAAATATATTTTCTAGCTGATGAGTTACGAACGTAACTCCACTTTATAACATTGTTCTATTGGGAAAATGAACTTTGACTTGCAACTCTATTTTTAGAAACCTATTGTGCTGTAAGTTTGAGGACTGCCTGTAATTGTCAAGGGTATAGTTATCTAGCGTATGCTAGGAAGCACCATAAAATGAAGCACTATCACCAAATATATGTAGCTAAATGGAGTTCTAAAAAGGATTGTCAAATTTGCCTTGTGACTGAAATAAAAAGTGAAAACCAATGCTTCTCCAATAGCCATAAAAAGATAGGGAAAACAATTAGTTATTCAATGATTTAGAATCTACTATTGGTGAATCTTGATGACTTATGCTTTCTAACCAAATTGCTTTTGTGATGTTCCTACCTTCATGTTGCTGTTGGTTAAATTTTGTTTTTCAATTCCATCAAATACTCTCAACCCACAGTCCTTAAAATAAAACCCTATTTTCTTAAATCTTAAGCTGTACACTAAGTAATTTTCAGTATTTTTGTGTAAAGGTCAGAGTAGTTCTTAATGAGTGGCAGTTATATAATGACCTTAGATGTCTCTTAAATAAGGATTATAAGAAAATTGAGATTTTTAGTGATATTGTATTTCACAAAATCTTTATAATTCCTGTTGTGTTGAACTGCATATTTTATTTTACTTTTATTTCAGATGATACGCCGTAGACGTCTAACTCGTCTCCCCATACAGGGCAATTATTATCCATTGCCATCCCTTGCATACATAGAGGACTCAACCATGCGATTCTCACTGTTGTCAGCACAATCACTGGGGGTGGCATCCCTTAAGGAGGGTCAAATAGAGGTAAAGGTCTCCTTGAAAGACTTTCAAACATCAATTAACAGTTCAGTGGATAAACATTGTACAGATATGCTTTTTGCTGTTTCCACTCTGCATTACAATGTACAATTAAGTTGATTTGAAATAGATATTCTCAGAATTATCTATTACTACCAAATAATCACAAAGAGGATGATGTTATCAATAGTTTTAATGTAAAGAAAAAAGTTAATATTTAAAATTTAAGTAAAAGTTCTTAAAATAATGTTTGATATAGTCAGTAAGTACAAATACAAGGCATTTTCTAATGAAGCATTATTAAACTTTGACAATACAGGTGGGACACAAGCCTGCACAATGATCTGGATACAGTAAACTCCCAGTTATCCAGCACTCATACAACCGAAATTCTCAAGCACCTGGCATCTCCTGCCTCTCCAATTTTTTTATTTCTGAATAACTGGGCATTTACTGTATTTGTATATTTATCTGGGAATCAAAAATATCTGAGACTGAATGTACTGCAGGGAAATTACTGACATGGAAGTGGTAACCATGTGGTACATTGGGCAACATCTCCTCACCCCACATACCATATTTACTCATGTAATACCTGCACTTTTTTCCCTAAAACTGGACCCAGAAGAAGGGGGTGTGGACATTACACGAGATATGCCCCTTTACCTTTCGATGGTTTATGACCAACTTTTTCCAGTATGTTACCTATTGTGTGTATTTTGTGTTGTTGGATGCGCATATATTTCAAATTTTGTAGTCAAATTCTTTATGAATTAAAATATTTATATCATTCATGCATCACAAGCTAAACATACCAAAATCTGCTCTCTCCAATCCAATAAAAAACATTGAAACATCATCAGAAAATGTTATGGTGATGGTATTATAAAATTGGTAAAGGTTGGCAATAAAGTTCTTTTGCTGTCAACTGAAACTGTCATATTGGCCCCATGTGACTAATTAAAGGTTATGTACTTAAAAATAATATAATTTATTTGGTTTTACTTTGTCTTCTTGCATGCAGCATTAAACCCCATTATAGTAAACTGAATGAGTGAATGGGCCAATGTCATGCTAAATGTATACCAAACTAAATATATATAGTTTTTTTTGGATGTGCAGTTACTTCAAAGTTATCCTTTTATTTTTGTAGGTAATGCAAGATCGTAGACTAGATCAAGATGACAATCGTGGCTTAGGTCAGGGTGTGTTGGACAACATCCCAACTCCAAGTGTCTTTAGGTTAGTGATAGAGAAGAAGCAGAAAGAATGCAAGGTAAGAAAACTACATTTTCACTTTTTTCTGTATGTAGTAGACATGGCACAGACTGATGAAAGGGTAGTGACATTACACCTCATCTCAGGGATCTTGCAATCTAATATATAAAATTGACTTCGTCGTCGTTGGGTAACTCAGTAATGCTATTTTTAACAAACTTTCCGAGTAGCTAGAAGATTGACATTTGGTAGGAATGTTTGGTTCTTAAAGTAGAATCCATTTATGAAAAAAAAATTTCCAAAATTGAACCGGGTTTGATTCCCGAGAATGATTTCCATTCCTCATAAGATAACATGGAAAAATTGATATTTTGACCTGCAACCTTATTTTATTTTGCTTATTAAAATTCGCATATTTGACCTACGATTTTCGGACTTGGACTGTATTAAAGAAAAATAAATGCAGTTAATTATTCTTATCGTCTTTTATCGCTTTCGAATCTAAATCTTTCGAATTTAATGTTTTAATATCATATTTTGACAAAATTTAGCATTTTTAACGTGAAGTTAAACTTAAACACTTAGCTGCTTCTGCAAGAGACTCCGACCACCCTCATGGGCCTTTCGATTTTACCGCAGCATGGATACATTGTCATTAGTATAGTATGATATGATACTGTAGTTAACAACAAACGAACTGTAATAGTTTGACATATAATTGTTGTACAGAATATGTGTGTGTATCATTAACCTTTTTTATAGAATTTTATTTTTCAGTGTTAAAATTAGAATAGCATTTGGTGAGTTCTTTAACGCCCACCAAAAATTCAAAAACGCCCACTGGTGGGCGCTATCGCCCACCTTGAAGACCACTGCTTTAGACTAAGGGAGCAAGCAAGGAACACTGAAGCGCATAGAATTGCACATCAGGAAGGAGAAAGAAGAAGAACAGGAAATAAATACAGAAAGGCATAGGATTTCCTGTCAGGAAGAGGAAAGAAGAAAGGAAGAACAGGAGAGATATTCAGGAAGGCGTAGAAATGCACGTCAGGATGAGAAAAGAAGAAACGAAGAACAGGAGAGGAATACAGAAAGACGTAGGATTTCACGTCAGGATGAGGATAGGAGAGAGCGAGAAATAAATACAGAAAGGCGTAGGAGTGCACGTCTGGAAGAGGTAAGAAGAAAGGAAGAACAGGAAAGAGATTCAGAAAGGCGTCATTTCAATTTACTCTCTACCATAACTTATAAAATACAGATTTCTCATTACCTACGGATAACATTTTTTTTAATATGCGCACACTGCCTTTCCCTCAGTGAGATTCTAACACGCAAACCTTACATTGGGAGTCAAATATCTAAGTATCCTATACTGTGTAAATTCATTGCTAGAGTAAAATATGAATTATTAACATCAAATTATTTTACAAACATTAATTTTTTTATGAATCAATTTAAAATTAAACGCGCAAATTTTGCACGGGCTCAGCTAGTATTCATGCTTTTCCTAACATTACCAGTAACGAAACTGAAAATAATAAAAAGTTATTTACAAAGTACCATATCCGAAGAACGACTAAATGGCTTAGCAGTTCTTTCAGTCGAGAAAGAAACAGCAAGAAAATTGGATACTTCCAAAATTATAGAGGTTTTTGCTAAGGAAAAGGTCAGGAGAAAAAATATTTAAAGGATTTAAGTAAAACATCTTAATCTAATGCTGTTTTTCTAAAAAATCATAAAATACTTATGTTAAGCAAAATTTTTCATCTTCATGGAAAGATTTTGTTTTAAAATTTTTAAAAAAGAGATTTTTGCTAATAAATATTAGAAATTTTGTTAAATTTCATAATTACAAAAACTTCTATATTTTGATGTAATTTTGTATTTATGTAATGTTATAAAACATTTATAAAGGCAAATGTGTTCGTTTTTATTAAATTGTTTTGTTTTTAAATTCAATTAGAAACTAATGTGCTAGGGGCCCACTTTCTCAATTTTGCACCCGGGCCCATGAAAGGATAGTTAAGCCACTGTTGAGAAGCACTGCTCTAAATATTTGCCTTGTATGGTTAAGGAGTTATATTTACTTTTGTAACTTACAAAATATGATAAGCAACATGGAAGTAACTTACAAATATAATTCTAGAGATAACGGCTTAAGCAGATGGATGAATCACAATGAATGTTTTGTGTTTTACTCTTTTTCCAGAGCTCCCCCCCTGACCACCCAGCAGGGTTTCCTTCAGTGGGTGTTCATCTTGCTCTGTCCTCTCTGCTGCATCCTCCCTTGCGTCTTATCTGGCTTGCTCCTGACCCTCTCCCAAATAGAGGGCCAGGTCATGGAGATACAGACAATGGCAGAGGTAAAATAATGCAATAGATTACCAATCTTTTATGAGTCATGTACCAAAAGAAAGGTTGAACTATTCAATATAAGTTCTGCATGACACTGAGTTAAAACTTTATTTCTTTAATTCCTCCTGCTAGCTGGAAGATTTTTTTGAGGCAAAAGTTGAAGTGAATTAAGTTAAAAGTAGATATGAAATCAGTTGATATTAAGGAAAAATTAGAGAAAATTATAAAAATTCTGATGTGTCCAGCACGACTTTCTCCATACAGAGCAATGAATGTATCGTAATTACTCTTGGCATCAGAGTTCTCAGGAATAATTATCAGCAATTACACTCATGAATAATTTTAAAACATTTTCAATAGTCTTTATTTAAAAAAACAAATAACGAAAATTGTTACCTGCTTCTATAAATAACAAAATATCGATGTGCAATTAAAGTCAACCTTGCAGCACACTGATCAAAATTTGGATTATTTTATACTAAATTTACTTTTTCAGTATTCAGAATATTTAAATGGTAAATTTTGCTATTTTTAACATTATATACATTAGAGATGATGGTATATCAATAAATAGCAAAATAAAAGTAAATGAAAATGTAGCACAAAAAATATTAATGAAAAAATATTTTTAAGTTCTTTATTTAAATAAAAGTTATGTATTCAGTTGGTCTTCAACGTTTCTCTCAAAGAGATACTAATGAGAAATTATCTATAGAAAATTTATTTATTTATAAAAAAGAATTTGTATTTTATTACGTGTTTTTAATAAATTTTCATACGTAATTATACATACAGGCAGACCTCATCTTTCACAGGGGTTACATTCCTGAAAACACCGTGAAAGACGAAATCGTGAAAGAGAAGTAATTAAGGCAATGGGAAATACAGAGTTTGATTCCCATCCCAGCAAGAATGGATCATTTGTCCTCTTATTGGTGACCACAGAAAAATATAGAAAGAGACAGAAAAATGAATTTCAATGAAGTAGAGAATTAAACAAGATAGAAGAACACGAAAAGTATCAGAAAATAAAATCTTATTTAAGTTCCGTAGTAGAATCAAGAAAAAAATGAATTGCAGTTGCCTAACACACAGGAGCTAAATTCCAAATACGGCAGACCTCATCTTTCTCGGGGTGTTACATTCCTGAAAAACTCTGTGAAACTCCATCAATAATAAATGATGCATAAAATGCACAAAGCTTAAGCATTTGAACTACGTGAAACCTGAGCAAATACCCCATTGATCCTGAATAGGAAGGGTCAAGAGTTGAGGGCTGTCTCTTTCCCCTTGGGACTTCCCTGTTGTCAAAAAGAAAGAAATCTCCTAAACGGTGATACCAGCTTATATTTTGCAACTTTTCACATGTGAAGGGACAAAAAAGTGTGGGAGGATTGCATCCTAAAAATATTTAAAAATATATATAAGAAACGTTTATCTAATTTTTTAAATTATGCATATACATAACATTAATGCTCTTGCATAAATATTTTTACATACTAGAATAATGCAACAACATTTTTCTGACCTATGAGGGAAAGTGTGAGGTAAACGTGATCCATTCCATGTATAGAAAATTTCGGGTAATATTTTCCGTAATTTTTCTCTGCGAATGAGCAAAACATGAGACTGCGAAAGACAAAACTGCTCGCAAATGCGGAACTGCAAAAGATCGAAATAAGCGAAAGATAAAGCCGCAAAAGACAATACTATGCTTCAAATCATTCAGGTGAGGTCGTAATAACAGCATTAACACCTGCATAGATGGCCTTAATTTCTGCTTTACGATGGCGCGTACAATATTTTTTTTAAATTTCACTATATGGAGGTTTGTTTTTAGTGGAACGGGTGCATTTTTTATTTCGTAGTTGGGAGGTTTTGTAATTATTGGAGGTTCGTAATATGGAGGTTTTCTATATAGTTTTATTAACATGTTTGCGACGTCCTGTACCACTGGTGGTATACCTGCGTCTTTTCTCGTGGCCATCATGTGCCACCGGTGGTACATGCCACCTTTTCCTTTTATATCCTTCCCTAACCTAAGCAGAAAGCTGGAAGTCTTTTGTTTCATGCAGACGGCCACGAGAAATAGATTTTCGGATGCGTGTACCACTGGTGGAGCACGGGTATGATATTTTTTATTTCTGCTGCACTTTTCAAATCAGCACTCGTGAAATCTATTGTATGAAGGATTCTTTATGTGATAACCTATAACCAACCATGTTGTTTGTTATGGTTTACCTAGAAAATAACATTATATTACGTATTACGCAGACGGCCACGAGAAAAAAAATGTCCGATGCATGTACCACCGGTGGAGCACGGGTGGGATTTTTTTTATTTCTGCTGCACTTTTCAAATCAGCACTCGTGAAATCTATTGTATGAAGGATTCTTTATGTGATAACCTATAACCAAACACGTTATTTGAAATGTTTTACCTAATTTTTGTTATTTGGAATTCTTCGATCTAAAGGAGTTCGTAAAGTAGAGGTTTTACTGTATTTCATTTTCTTTGGCATTTATTTTTTCAAGTCTCCAACTCCTATTATGACTCTTAAGTAATTTAAATATCCATATGATTAATGTGCCTGACCTTCCCGTTTTAAGCAAATGAAGAAAATCGTACTCTGATTTCATTGTTGGTGGCAAGCATTTTGAAATATAAAACCTTCACTGCCAAGTAATCCCTGAAAGTGATTAAAGAAAGAAAACTTTTCTTGTTTTGTTCTCATTCTCCCATTTAACACTATAGTCATGGGACAGTACAGAGGTCCTGAGAAAATGAGATTATGTTCTATTAGCATAGATGTCTGCTCCTGGTAATGTTTTAGCAATTTTTATTCAGCTCTTGAATCTTTGTTTTGTTAGGATGTAGTATATTTGGCATCTCATTCTCTCCCCTGGGCTCTTCCATATATACAGCCTTTGTTTACAGCATTTTTAACACAATACAGCAACATCTCCATGAGAAATTATAATCTGGGTAAAACACTGACACATAAAAAATAGAGAAAACAGGTAAAGCAGTGCCCGTATGTAATACGAGCAAATCAGGCAATTGGTTAATGAAGAATTTGAGCAGTTTTCTCCTCAGTTTCTTTACTCATGCCCATATTGACTAACAACATTTTCTTCTTGTCCTTCTCCAACTATCCTTTTCAAATCTCCCATTATTATACAGTCTTTCTCTCTCTTCTTCATAAATGCCATTAATTTGTTTATACATCTCTATTTCTTCATGGGCAGACATTGGCATATACGCCTGGATTATCAGCATGTCCATCGGAACTGCATTTAGCTTAAATGCCATCAACCTATTATTCATTATTATTACCTTTGTTATGCTTTTCATCATATATTTCCTAATTATCAGAGCTACTTCCCTTGCCCCAGTGGCAGATTTAGGCATTCTGAGGCCTCTGGCACTAAACAAATGGGAGCCGTGCAATCTGTATGTACAGTGGAACCCTCTTAAGATGTTATTCAAGGGACTGAGTCGTTTGAACTTCTTAAGCAGGAAAATATATTAAAAGTGTAAACCCAAATTTACTTATAATTTTATATATATATATATATATATATATATATATATATATATATATGATGTACAAACAAAGTTCAGTTATGCAAAATTATACATATGGTTCAGTTATGGAAAATTATACATAATTATACATTAAAAGTATTTGAGAAGAATATGAAGCAGAGTACACTGGACCATTTTTTCAATATATATATATATGTACTCTGCTTCATATTCTTCTCAAATACTTTTAATGTATAATTTTCGAGATACCTTAATTTTGAATTTTGCATAACTGAACTTTGTACATCATGAATGCTAACAAGTACAGTCATGCCTCGTTTAGTGCATGTTTGTTTAGCGCAATTGGAATCCCGTGGTATACATTTTTATTTATTTTTTAATAAAATAAATACTGTATGTATGGTACATACTGCAAAATGAAAATACTATTCACGGTGTGCATTTTTGCTGGCTTTAGTTTGTTTAAAAAATAAAGGAAAACTTTTCACGTAATCAGTTCCAATGACATATTTGCAGTGTTTTGTTTAATACTGTATTTACTCATGTAACCCGCGAACTCCTATTTTTGGGCCGGTTCGTGGGGAAAAAATTAATTTGAGCCAGAATAAGTTTTTTTTTAAGTCACCGATTCCCACTCCCTGAAACAAGTTCCGCTCAAGTTAAGCATCTTCTTCCTTGTACGTGACGCAATTTATTGGATGATCTCATTATGACGATACTAGCAGAAATCTCCTCACTGATAGTCCTCTTTTGATAATCCCTTAACTGTTTTTGTTGTATTATTACACTTCGTCCCCGCTTGTTTTTGACATAATATTATGAACAGATGTTGAGCTTCACGAACTATTTGTTCATCTATGAACGGGAACTTCCCTACGCAGATGGGGAGTTTTTTCACGTATCATCTTGTGAGTAAATATTGGAAAGTTTAGAACAAACAAGTCCAAGCACTTGAGATGAGGATTTCCATCTTCCTTTCGAACGATGAATTCTTTCATTCACAACAAAATTTCACCACTCCGAATTCCTTGAAGTGGATAAGGGAAAAGGAACAAACTTGAACCTACCTATTTTCAAGCCAGCAAATCCTCAGTAGTCATTGAACTATAGTTACCAGTTAGTCGGCGTATTCTTTCTGCCTACTTTTGCGAGTTTTTGTCTGCAGCGTGGGCATAACTTACACGTTTGCTTGGTCACATAAATATTCATGTACTTCGTAGAATTCGACGTCTTTTACAAATATAAACATAGATGCAAGCATATTGCAGAGAATGTACTATCGATACTCACAATTTATATAACCTGTTCAGAAATCCTCATGTAAGACGTGCACCCCCTTTTTTCCCCGGCATTTCGGGAAAAAATGTGAGCGGAGTACACGAGTAAATATGGTATCTATGGCAAAATAACATTTTAGTAGTAAATAGGGGGAAATAATTTCAGTAAATCATGGCGATCATGGCAGAAAGGAGAAAATTGAGTAAAGGTATTCAAGGTGTAGAAAATAATCCTAAATTATCAAGGAAAACATAAATCTTGAGGAAAAACTTAAAGTGATTCAGTGTTTTGAACAAGGTGAGCGTCAGAGCAATATTGCACGTAAGTTTAACTTCACAACTTCTACAATTCATACAATTTTGTTAAATAAAGACAAAATAAAAAGTTCCATTAAAGCAGCCAGTGCAGTAACTGCGAAGAAACTCACACGATCACTTATTGTTAGTAATATGCTTGAAAACAAGTTAGGAAAGTGTACAATGTATCACAAATGGGCACATTTCGTGCAATGGAGTATTAGAAAGAAATTATATACCTGTACTTGAGGGAAATAGCATTTTAAAGTTCTTATATTCGTCAAAAATAATCCATTTTCTACCTATTTAATAATATTGCATGCATGTGTAAGTAAATTAAACGTTTGTTTGTGAGATTCTTTATGATAGCAACAATGAAGAAGTAACCATGCAAGAAATTTTTTAAGTTCAAGTCGAATTAAGACATTCTCATTTGATTGTCTCGATAACGGCTACTCCTACGATAAAAATATATAGGAAAGAAAATACTCTTCTTTACAAGTTCTACAACTTTTCTTTGAAAAATATTTTGATATGAGCAATACTTTACGAGATATGACGAAAATTTAATTTTTTGTCACCAGTAAAGTGGTACCCCTGTATGGCATACGTGATTCATTTTTGCGATTTTCTTCTTATATTTGATTGTAAGTCCTTAATATAAAATTTCATGAAAATCCGTTTGGTAGAAGCCGAGAACGAACATGCGGATGGACGAACAGACCGACGATAATAGGCGCTCACGCTGGAAGCGAAAAATGCCTAAAAAATGGAGAAACTGCTAGTGTTGTGGATTGATTCTAAGCGTTCTAATGAGCACATGCCCCTTAGTCAAGCATTCATTTTTAGTAAAGCGCTTTCCCTGTGCAGCTATAAAGTTTTCTGACGAATTTCAAGCATTTATTGAAAATGGTGAATACCCCCACACATACATACAATAAGTAATTTACGAGTAGATTTGAGCGCTGCAGTGATGAAAATGATAACTCGCAGAACCTAGCGATCTATGCATAAATGCGAGCACCGCTGTGAAATATTTAAAATTGTATTAATATTGATTTTTAATGATAATTAATATTAAATAAATAAAAAAGTAACATTAGCGAACCTTGCAATTTCGCGAACTGATCACTACTAAGTACATGTTATAATCGGTTTGTTTAGCGCAAAGACCGTTCGGAACATATCCTTTGCGCTAAACGAGACATGACTGTAATCTCTTGTACACATCTAAATTATGCATAGCTTTAGCACAAGTTGGTACTGATTTGTGGAGGTCTTTGTTTTCATCTTGTGCTCCAGATCTCCCTGCTGACAAAGCTCGTCAACACTTTGAACCTCACAAAGTACAATATTGGCATTTGCAATGATGTAATCCTGTAATGTGGCACTGAAGTCCAGCTTTTCCTGAAGAACTTTCCATACAGCATCATCCACTCTTTCTTCTTCACTTTCTTTACATGTCTCTCCAAATGCTACCTTCCGAAAGCAATTTCTTATAATTCCTGGAGACACTGTGTCCCAAGGTGCTGCCAGAAAAGACTACTTCCAACAAAGTCAATTTGTTTCAGGTTCAATTGTCACTTAAATTGCATAACAACTTTTAAACAAGGCGCTTTCAAAATCTTTCTTTTAAGACTTTCATAATGCCTTGGCCCAAGGGCTGGAGTACAGTTGTGGAGTTGGCTGGCAAAAATTCTAAACCCACATTTTTCAGATGATGAACATCTTTAGGATGAGCTGCACATTGATCAATTAATAATACAATTTTTCTCTTTCTGGATGCCATTTTTCTATCTAAATGTAAGAAATTCTTCAAAGGTTTTGCATGTCATCCATGCAGATTTATTATGCCTGTAAGTGTATGGCAGGGAATTCACATTTTTAAAACATCATGGATTCTCAGACTTTCCAATAACTAGAAGTGGCAGCCTTTCAGTTCCATCCATATTTGCACCCTTTCTTTGCGTCATTTCCTCCAATGACAATTTTCTCCTTTAAAAGCAAATGTTTTGTCCGGGAACAAATTAAAAAATAAGCCATATTCGTCTGCATTAAATATATCCTTTTCATCGTACTGCTTCATCAATCTAGAAAGTGCTACACTCTTTTTGCGGATTTCATCTTCTTTTGGCTTGGTTGTTGAACAAGGGAATCCTTTAATATTTTGTCCCGATTAGCCATGATGTTGTTGAGTGTGGATACAGGAATATTAAGTAATTCTGCCATCTTCACACGTGTAGCGTTTCAATTGGCATTCACTTTACTTATAATCTCCAGTTTTTCACTTAGTGATAGTGGTTTCATTTTAATTCCCTTTTTAGAAGACATTCCTAAATTAAAATAATATAATAGGGGGTATAAATTGAATTTAAAAAATGAAATCGACGACACATCCATGAACACTCAGCAGCTCAGGAGTTTTTTATACAAACATTTCGTTTAAATGACATGCATGCTGGAATATGCAAATCACATTCATTTGTTATATAACAAATGAATTCGGAGTTATTGGTGTAGTCAAAATGTTTTGGTTGACGTGTCATGTAAGTAGTAGTGGAAAACATATAAAACTGGTAAATTTTCATTTTTTAAGGTTCGTAATGACCATCTTATGTGGGAAAACATTTAAAGTGGGAACATATTAAATGGGAAAAATTACATTACAGGTGACTCCCGAGATTCGACGAACTCGAGAATTCGACCGGTCGAATCGACCCAGCCGATCGATCGGTTGAATTAGAAACTAGTTTATGTGAAGTAATTTTTGGCCTGCCCGACCAGGAGAGGTTTAGTTTCAGTCTAGACATTGTTATTTCTGCTCTAATTGTTTGAATTTGTGCTGATTCGACATTAGACTGTTTTGGGACCGAAAGATCTGAACATCTTAGGTGGGAAAACATCTTAAACAGGTTTCACTGTACAGTAAAACCTTACCTAACAAATACCCATTTATTTGACTTCCCATTTTAATAAATTAAGTATCGCAGTGTAAAAAAAATTGAATTTCCTTTATTACTTTTAAAAAGAGATATTTAATATTCTGAGATTATAAATAAAACATTTTTTTGGCGCACCCTTACTTCAAGGGGCTCCTGGTGTATGCCAAATGCGACCTCCCCCTTTAATCTGCCACTTCCTGGCCCCACTATGTCCTCCGAGGTCAACTACCGTGAATTTTTCCAAGTGGAACTGTCCTCCTCCTTCCATCTAACTTTGCTAAAACCTATGATAACAATTGTATGTCTCACTTCTTCTTGCAGGTTCTCTAGCTTTTCTACCTTCCTCATGTTTTTTTTATTCCAAGTACCTATATGTAAGATGTCTTGACAGATGTTTTCCTCGAGGCAGTCCTCGCCTAGAGTTTATTTATTTATTAGATATTATACCCAACCAAAATCATTTGTTTTTTACTCTGTACCATACCGACAGTTCTGTTGATTCCTTCCATACATAGTTGGTGGTTTTTTAAAGAAAATTTTCATATATATTGAACCATGAAATTTTGTAATGGTAAGCCAGTGTTGATATACTTTAATGTTTTCCCTTGTTGTGGCTGATAAAGGACATCCTCCAAGCTTTCCTTTCTCCATTTTGATATTTCATGCCCACTTTTTCACTTTTAAATTTGCTGAGAATTAACTGCAGAGAGTATTACCATTAAACTGTGTGTGTGTGCATGCATGCGTTTATTTATATATATATATATGTGTTTGTGTGTGTGTGTATATGTATATTGTCACAAGATTACAGGCTACAACTTGTATAACCACCACTTCCCTGTACTATTCTCTTCCTACTTAGGCCGAGGACTTTTCAGCTGTCTCTCATATCTATTGAAGCTAGTCGCTCAATGCCTGCTCGAAGTTTCAAAGAGATGTGCATTAACGTATGAAGAACTGTATGGGGCTCTTGAGCTGTCAGTTAGTCACCCCTGCTCTCTTGTACTAGTTCAGGAGTTGGCAACCATTTCTCCATGGTGGCCCACATTTATATGTAGTTGTGAATGCTTTGGAGGGGCACATAGGATGAGCATTTACATCTGAAGTTACATAGATATTCTGTGGTCCCATAGTAGTGAAAATCAAATCTAAATAATATGCTAGCACTAAAATTTCACCAGAAAAAGTTTTGAGACCATAATTTGCCCAAAAAATATGAACTTGTCAGTGTTAAATTATACTGGTCGCATTTTCATGATAGATTCGTGAGCTGCATAGGTTGCCAACCTCTGTACTAGATTGTCAAAATAAGATTTTCAAATGTCAGCATCTATTGATAATTTTAAAAGGCATATTATTTTTATTATCATGGAAAGGGGCAAAAAAAATATTAACCTAAATCGTACAGATTTAAATGCCTGCCATGGGAATCTTCAGCATTTAAGTGTATGGTTGACCAATAAAGGTTGAGACTAAACGCCAGGTGGAAAATAAAAAAGTCATGTTGCAAGCAGGTGCTGATGGGATGGCTGCAGGCTTGGCAGGGGTTTCTGTGATGGAAACACCAGAGGAGGAAGAAGAAGGTGGTGCTTGGGCTGAAGAGAGGATGAGAGCGTCATTTGAGCCTGTTCGCTCTGCACCTACCTGTGACTTTCATCTCGTCAATCTGAGGGTGCTGTCAGAATCTATCAGAGAGGCAAGACCTCATGGAGTGGGCATGGTGCTTCACAGGCTGCATGCCGATTCTTGTTTTGCGGCTCCTTGGGATGGCATAGAGTCAATGCCATGTGCCATGGACACCAAGGGCCAGGTAGATGAATTTTTTGTTCATATACTCCTCCATCCTATTGTTTTATCTCATTTGGAAATCTGTTTTCATTATGATTTAAATTATTTATAAACCATAATTTTAGTAATAACATACCACCTGATTTTGATGCTTAGTATCATCATTGATTATAGATATAAATGAAAATTCATATTATATAACCTTGATTATTGGTTAAAAAGTTTAGGGTGTGGTAGGTTGACTCTGGTATTAGATATGTCTGCTCTTCTCTTGATGAGGGGAGGTGAAAGGAATAGGAACATAAATATTACTGTAGAATAGTAACATTAACCTTTAAATGTCAGGTTTATTTTAGAGTACTTAAAGAATTTTTGTTTGTTTTCTGAAAAAATTAGATATCTCATTAATTATTGCTGATAAAACGTTCAAATAAAAAGCATTTGATGGTAAAGATAATGAAGTGCATGCTTCTGTTTTTTAGTGGAAAGAACATCAAAAAAATATTATCGTTCCTTTGTTCATCCATTTTCCGTTGATTATTGTGTTCTTGCTGGTTTTACTTACAGTTTTCCTTCTGAAGATATCGTGACAAAACTTCGCATAGGTATAGAATTTTTCCTTGTGGGTAACATAGGCTATATGGCGATAAAAAATTGAGAGGGAGAAAGAGCTTGATACAATAATTATTTTCCCATAAGCTTACACGTAATTTTTGATTTTTCACAGTGCAAGATTTTCTTCATTCATCTAAATAGGTAAATGTGGGCCAGTTTTCTTCCATTTTGCTTTATTCAATGGTTATAACTGTGTACTATCTTATTCTTGCGATGCTTACATGTTACACAGTTAACGTTTTAGATTCACTACATCTGTTGAAATTCAGCGGGCACTTCTGCTAGTATACACACACACACACATACATACACGTACATACACATACATACACACACAGGCAGTCCTCGACATTTCGTACATTCAACATCCGTACAATTCGCTCTTTCGTACATTATAAATTCTCGCCCGTAAACCGCCTTTCATACTCTGAATTCGGACATTCGTACATCAGCTAACGAACAAACATTTCAAGCTTTCGCATAATGGCTCTGTCTGTCAGCCAAGCCAACAGTTTTAATAAATTACCAAATTAAAGTATGCTATGTAATAATATACGTATTATATGTAATGTAAGATTTGTGTAATGTTTTTTTAATATTGTACTGAAATTTGACAAGATTAATACCACTGTAAAGTCAGTTAATAGTCTTCCCCAGTTCTGCATTACATCATACTCTGCATGCCTTCAGCCGTAGAGAGAGACCTCATTCTTACTGGCATTCGGAAAGAAGTATCTTCGAATACTTAATCTAATATAATGATAGGGATGATTGTTTATATTCAAATTTAAGTATGAATTCAATCTTTGAGAAGATATAACTGATCAAATAAATTTTATTTTTACAATTTGGGGCTATGTAGAATAAAATTTGAACATAGATCTTAAATAATAATTCCAATGTTCATCATTTAAAAAGTTTAGTTATTGTACACATTATTAGCCAGTTAAAGCTTAACAATGAAATCATATGTTCTGCTAATAAAAAGAATCAGGTTCCTTGATTACTTATGCTCAGTTTATTTATTTTTCACAAGCTCATAAACCACTTTATGGCCTTTCCCAATGAGCATAATAACAATAACAAAGATGAACACAAGACCATGCCCTCAGCAGGATTTGAACCCATGACCCTAACATTGGGAGCTAGACACGCTAACCACCCCTCTATCAAGGCCGAGTCTATGTTTTCAGCGCATAAGCGATTCAAATTTATATGTAGTTAATAGGCAGAAGCTTGTGTAATATTGTAAGCCTTAAAATACTTTTAGGTAACTTGAAGCAAAAAGAATATAGACTTGTTTTTACTGGAAAATTTACTATAGGGTTTAGGTGGACGATGGAACTTCCTAGTCTTAATCTCGCCTCAAATATCGACAATATCTAATCTATATAAATCAATGTTTCAGTTTCGTAAAACAGGGATATTTGGCTCCTATAATAACTTAACGGTTGGAGTGATGTTGGTTTTGATGAGTATGTGCTGAAGGGGAGGGCACATGTAATGCGATGGGTACTTACTTCCTTTGTAGTAATGTACTAATAGTGTTAACTATTGGATTTTAGTTCATTTACTTTCTAAGCAATTTGTTACAATAGCACGTAGCATTCTGGAATTTCTATTTAAATCACCAAACAAAATAAATGCAGTTCAGAAGAGTTGTGCTAAACTCAGAGGCTATGCTGCATTATGGATGTTTGGGCAGAGTTACTGAATTATGAAGGTACAGCTGTTCCAAAATGTTTAGGTTCAGGACATCCCAATTTATTTTATTCAATTTTTAGTTCTATTCTTTTTCAGTGGACAAAGTATTAAAGTACTTTAGAAATCAGGTGGCATTTAAAGGGTTAATTTGATGATTTTTTTTGTTGCAGCTAACTATTTACCAAGTGCTTTTTAGTGAAATTTGTTAATTAATCCATCTCTTAGGTTTTAGGTTTATTGTTAAAATTTGGTTGAAAGTGATTTCTCATACGATTTTTTTCTCTTAAATAGCTGAAGGTCAGTGATCTATTTCCTACTCTCTTTGGAGACACGCTGGAGCCATACACGCTCACATTTACAAGTTCAACAGGGCCAGCCATTGACAAACGCATGCCTATTAGCATTTGTCCTATGGAATTATCATCTTATGTTCTTGACTTATCTACTCAACGGTAGCATGTGAGATGATAAGAGACGAAGGTTGCGAAAAAATGAAGGAAGCAAGCAGAAAATGAATGAAAGTTTGGATGAGATGAATTATCCATTTTTCCTTCATTCCACAAAGGAATATCACTCCAGTTCCTTGTCATTTCTACTGTGGCTACATGACTGTATATCGAGTGAATTTTATTGGTGTGGTAAATGAAAAGATGAGAAGTTTTTAAACATTAGATTGTTTCCTTTGAAAATCTTTGGGAATAGAAATTACAGTGATAGAAATTACCAAAGTCATTTACAGTGAAGTGTGGAAAGGCTTTTGGGAAAATGTTTAGGGAATGCAAATTTGTCTAGATGGATCATGGAAAGTATGGTAAAACATAAATACTGTTACCATTGATGTTAAATGGAGGTAAAGTTTTAAAAATGTATATTTGCAATTGTTGATAATATTAATCTTCCATGAATTTACAGTATTGTGATGATGTGGATACATAAAGCCTCAGAAAGGTTAAATATAATTTAACATAAAATTGTAGAAATAAAAAAGATTTACTTGATAATTCCACAAAATTTTTTTGTGGAATTACCAAGTAAATCTTTTTTATTTCGACAATATGAAGAAATTCCATCAAGTTACGCCTGAGACTGTTAACTTTAACATAAAAGTTAATTTTCTGAGGTCATGGAGTCAAGCTGGGATGGGTTTGGAGAAGACAGTTCTATTATTTATTTTTCACTTAACAGTTAATGAAATGAACATTTTGGGTTACAACAAGTGCAATGATAGGTAGAAGCAGATAGTATTATTCTATGCACTGAGAAGTACACGATCTTTGCATGAAGACTGATCAATTTTCATGAATATAAGGGTTTTATTTTACTGATTACTCTTCTAATCATTGACTTCCCTGAGTGAGATTCATGAATGAGATAGACGTAACTTGTATCGCTGCTACTCCTGCTTTTTACATCTACTCTCTTATAAAATTTAAGCCAGCAAAGATTTAGTTTCTAATGTAAAAAGTTTTTTCGACATTGCTCTGTTCTTAATGTCAAAACAGGTGTAAAAATTTTCAGCTTTGTAAAATTTGGTTGGAGCTAATTTATCTGTGGATGTTATTATTTAAATTGTATTATTAAAAAATGAAGGTAATAATTTTAAATGATTCAGATTGAAACAATAGTACCTCTTCATAAATGCTGTTCTATTTGTATTTATGTAATTGAATTATGGAAAAATATTTGTATATGATATTACCATCCTTAGGACAATCCTATCATTCCATTTAACTCAATATATATTTTGTGAGAAGCCTTATAACATGTTGTAAACTATTCTCTTTCACTTCAATTTTCATCACTCCTATTTACCACCAAGAAACCTTTTGAATGAAAGTGATACTTATAAGCATTGATATTTTCTTGGGATCTCTTATGAACTGCAAGTGTACATTTTGTGAAAATGACTGCATTAAAATGCTGAAATTGGAATTTTTTTGTTACCTGGAAGAGCAAGATGTGTGTGAGATATTCATTTTTTTAAGAGTGTAATGCAAAGAATTTAAGCAACTACAGTGGTCTGGAAGTTAGACATATAATATCATATATCAGTGCAAAATGAAGAGAATGCAATGAGTTAAAATTTTCACTTGAAATTAGTGAAGTATTTAGTCTGTTAACTTAATAGGTATAGTCAAGCTCAGTGTGTTGAGAGTCTGTGTGATATTATATAGGGCTTCTTATCATTTAGTTAAATTTTCAAAGTTTTCATTGAGTTAAAGCATTTAAATGCTGGACTTAGCTCTTACATGACTCAAAGTGCACCAAGGCTAAAATTGATAAACAAATGTCCAGTATAACTTAATTAAAAGTCAATTTCAAGACGGTAAAGAATAATACTGTTAAAATAATTAAAAATACATTTTTTAATCATGCTCAGTATTTATTATTGTAGGTTAAGGATTGCAAACTTCTTGTTCACCAGATAATGCTGTATATCAGGGGTGGGCAAACTTTTCTGCATGGTGGGCCGCATCGGTGTTTGCAAATTCTTCAGTGGGCCGCATTGAAGGGTGCCAATGCTTAGGCGGGCCAGATTAGAGTTTAAATTGGGAATTGCTTAGATTCTTAGGCATCATACATAAGTGAAAAACAAGCACAAACAAGGATTTTAGAGCTAAATTTTCAAAACTAAAGGTCCTATTGTCGTAATTTTACCAAAAGTAATATGAAATTGTTAAATTTTACAGATCGCTTTTTCACCAAAGCTTCACAGGCCACTCTAGAGGGCCACATACGGCCAACGGTTTGCCTAACCCTGCTGCATATCCTAATTATTCCATAAGGGACATAATTTAGGGTAAAAAAGTAGCAGTTCCATTTATGCTATTCTGTTATTACAAGTTTTCTGCTTCGTTGTTTTCAAATGCTTTGATGTGCTCTTCAAGGCAATTAAAATGTTTGTAATGAAGATTCTAATTACCTTGGATTATAGACTTTCATAATATTTGCTCAAATTATTTTATTGGATTAAAGTATGGTTTAATGTTTCTAAATGATTTTTCATTTTACACACATACCAACAGGATTTAACTGTAAAATCACTCCATACATCAAGCTTTATTTAAGCCTTCCAGTTTGATTTAAATCCAGCAGGTAAATGAGTATCTTGTATTTAATTAATCTCTCTGAAAAAGTATTCAAAAGAAAAATCTGAAAATCAGAAGAAATAAAAAATGTTAAATTACAACTGAATTGTTTAATATGCTCCAATTAAGTTTCAAAATATTTTTGTTAAAAATATCCTAATATTTTCAGTAGCATGTGTTACTATTAAAAGCATAGTTGAGAACAGAAACAAGACAGGTTTTTCTGTTAGAAATCTCTTAAACCCTGTAAAAAAACATCTTAATCCTGAATCGTTTTTTATCATAGCCAAAAATATTTTCAAATTTCTCTTTTGGGCCAATGATTACAAATGAAATATTAACAGAATTAATAGACGAGGCCGAGACTACGTGAAAGTCCATCATAAAAGGATGGGATGTATTGTTAATATGAATGCATATAACAGCACAAATTTATTGTGACTTCTACAGATTCCACATATCCGAAAAAACACAACCTGTTTCTGTGAATGATCACCATCATCAGGAACTAAATAATTATAAGGCTTATACAGATGACTCCTGAGATTCGACCAGGATGCGTTCCTGAAAACGTGGTCGAATCTCAAACAGTCGAATCAGCACAAATTCAAACAATTAGAGCAGAAATAACGATGTCTAGACTGAAACTAAACCTCTCGTGGTTGGGCAGGCCAAAAATTACTTCGTGTAAACTAGTTCCTAATTTGACCGATCGATTGGCTGGGTCGAATAGGTGGGTTTCGACCAGTCAAATTCTCGAATTGGTTGAATCTCGAACAGTCGAATCTCGGGAGTCGCTTGTATACCAAAACCAGTTGTTTTTTCAAATATGTGGTATCTGTAGAAGTAACAATAAATTTGTGCTGTTATACACATTATTCGTATTAACAATACATCCCATCCTTTTAAAATATTAATCCTAATTCTACACTCATTTAATGCAGACACACCATAGGCATTATCAATTTCATTTCATCAATAACAGACAACCTATGATCTTGATATTATTTGTTCCCTTAAATACGACCTTTTTCTTACCCACTTTCCATCAATATAATAAAAAACAATTCTCTGTCTGTAACGCTAACTTAAATGCTAATAACTCAAGAAGTAATGAAGATAGAAACTCGAAAATTGGCAGGGATACTTGATTAACACTTTTTCAGGTGATGACAAATTTAAATCATGAAAAAATTCATTGGTTCGACTCCAATGGAGGCATTTCAATTTCCCATTACTTAACATGTAAGACGCAATTTTTCGACGTGCAGGTTTTTATTCATTTGGAAATTAAAATTAGAAGGAATTAACCTACGACCTTCGGATTTGAACCATTTTGAAGGAAAAATTATTAAGTTTCTTATTCTGTTCATCTTTTTTCGCCCACAGTTCGAAATATCCCATGTTAAATGTTTAATTTACATACTTTATGGAATTCTTGCCATTTTAACGGAATGTTGCCATGGTGACTAATTATTTTGTTAGACCTCAAAATCCTATTGTTAAATCAATCCTTATGGGTGTAAGCGTGCTTTGAATGTTTTTAATACGAGATAGGGAGAGAGGGATTGTAACGGAGGGGGAGAGAGGGAGGGAGAGAGGTAAGGTTAACTAAAGATATCCCATCATATTGATGGGCAATTATGCTAGTAGTAAATAAACATCGAGTTGTTGTACCAAACATTAAAAATTAAATACTTTTATCATTACTTTGTAGGGCATTTTGGATATCACTTACCGTTATTTTTAAATACATGCAGAACACACTGATTGAAAGTAACCTTGAAAAATTTAAAATGGTAAATGAGATGGCAGATCAGGTTAAAAAACTTCCCTGAACTATGAAGAATAATATCAACTTCTTTTATCTGCAACAATTTGATGTATAAAGGAAATTCAGACAATGTTGTCATGACAATATCAGTCATATAAAATCAATGCTTGAAATTTTAGGAGTTTTCCATAATTTTAAACAAACAAAAGTCCTTATTATGCTAAACATATAAATAACATCCTCAGATTTTTCTGAAATACTGCCAATGAACACCTAAATGAATACTCCTTAGGACTACAGTAAGTCTTCCATTTACGTCGAGGGTGCGTTACAGGAAATGCAACGCAAAGTGAAACAACATAACAAAACCTGATTTTCGTGACCCCGCTCGCTCTCCAGCTTCAAAATGACATAGCACCTCAAAATTGACATTTATGAGATCTCTTCACTGAAGCACTTTCTGCACATTTTTCAGCCATATATAAAGGTTATGTGCAATTTAACAAATTAAAAAAACCGGCTGTAATTACATCAGAAAACACTCAACGCTAAAAAATGGGCAGGCCTTTGAAATGCCTTGACGGAATAAGCAACACCAACAGGGAGAAAAAACTCTGACTCAATACATGTCCTGATGTGTTTGGTGTTACAAATTAGACGACTGTAGGCATTATCAGAGAAGAGACATTGTATTTCTTTTATGATGGTGCCTCTTCTACAGAGGGGGAGGAATGCACAATCAAGTGTCTGCTGACTCAATTATCATTCCCCCTCTCCTTTACATTTTCCTGCTCCTACACTCGAATCGATGTTGCTTTTAGATACAAAAAGATACATCCTGCAACAATGTTATGGATGAAAACATATGTACTTCGCTTGTGAATATCAAGACATCATGCAAAACTTTTTCTAATGAGGTAGATTTGATGTTTACATTAAATTTTCATTTAAAACAGCATGAAACAACGTTAAATCAAAATAACATAAAGTTAGAGAGAAATGGCAATAGAAATAGACCTTCAATTAAATGAGCCGATATTATGTGAAGTATAAGGTTAACTTGACAAATGCGACATAGCCACCAGCTCTCTTTCATCCAATAAGTTGCAAAAATATTCTAAAACGATATTCAATGAAAAAATACACCAAATAGGTTGTTATTTCTAATCATTCCATCACAATACTTTTTGTAATTTTTTATTATCGAGAATCCATTTAGTAACATTTAAGAATAGATTTAGCTACATTAGGAAATCGCGTAGATATTCATTGTCACTATAGCCAGTTATCACAGTGGCAAAGCAGCACAACGTAATGCTGCAGTGAGTGGGAATTCTTGGCAACTACGTTATGTCGAAATGACGTAAAGCAGGATGACGACTTACTGTATATTAGTTTAAATATATATCTTATACAGCTTATATTGTTACAGTTTCTTAATGTTTTCAAGATACTACAGCATAGCTCTTCTTTTTAACAATTATCATTACTGCTACAGAAATTTTAAAAGTAATTAAGCATTCCTCTATAATTTTCCATGATCAAGATAGTGAAGGATAATTGTTTTATTGTAAAAAGTATAATTTCATGGAGTATATGTGGCTTGTTTATCTAACATATGGAAAAATTATAATACTTAATGTACTATATTTAATAGAGAAAATATATACTTTGTGACTGAATATTCTTTTCTCAGGTTTCTTAATGGCAGTAAAATAAGTGTTCCTTTTGGTTATAACACTTGAAGAAAATATTTATTAAATAAACTTCTAAGGTTACAAGTATGTTAATACAATGTCACTTACAATTGCATTTTCCAGTACTTAAAGCATACTTTTTTGGGAAAATATTTCATAAAACTGACCCACCTCTCATAGGTTGCCAAAGTCACCCAGTCTGTTAAAGAGCTGCTTAGTCCAAATGAGTACTGCCATATGCAGAAAAAAGCTTCTAGAATGTACAAGGCTAAGCCACTTCATCAACGCTAATACGGTATAATCTCGTTTGTACAAAGTTCAAGGGACTTAAAATTTTCATGATTTATATTAAAGAGGTTTGTAATAACGAGCAATATATATCTTTGTTTTCGAAGGGGGTTGAATTACACTTCTTATAAACGAACACCTTGTATAAACTGATTTTGTATTATCGAGGTTTCACTGTAGTTAAACTGGATTTTATACTAGCATTTTACAAATAACATGAGAGACTGAAGAAGATAAAACTTTGCAGAGCCTCACGAATAGGAAGAAAAAGAACATGTATCTCAACTGGTAGTCCCTCCAAGTTGAAGTGGTCCACCGCTAAGGCTGTCGCAACTGATTCTACTGGCTGCAAGGCCTAGGTAGTCGTGCTACCACCGTGTGGTAAGGTGCATTCAGAGCTATGTTTCTTGTGGCTGCGCCGTGTGAAAATGCCCTTAAGAGTGCCAATTTTGCCATAAGCAATGAGTGAAAAAATCTGCTAAAATTGCCAGGCATCTATTGTAACTTCTAGTTTTTATCACAAACTAACATAAAGCAAATATATGACACATTATAATGTTCAATGGTCTTTAGAGAGCTATAGCCACTTTTTTGTTGACTACCATTATTCTGATATGTCGAACATCATTGCCTTTTTTGTCAATTGTATTAGCAATGTTAAGCTACAAAATAATCATCAGCATTTTAATGGAAGAAGCTGGTCTCTTTATCCTAGGTGCATATTGGTAGTTTTCTAAAACAATTTTGGCATTGGTGTAGACTTTGTAAGTATAATATAAAAAATTTAAAATTTTGAATCTCAATAATATAACTCTATTGCCAAACCAGTAATTTCCCATACAGTTGGTATAATTTTATGTTATCAGTGTATCATCATTTATACAGTAATTTGTTTGTTGATGTTTTTTTTGGAGCTGTGTGATTCCATATTGAATATACTAAACTATTGCAGTGTGCTGCATTGCTTTTGTTCCAATTGATAAGTAATTAGAAATATTTTTCAAAAACTTGTACTTCAAAATTTTTGGTGTCTGTTATGAGTTGGTAAATACGGTAATATTCAGAATCATTATAAAAATAGGGGAGGCAGAAACAAATCGATGCTATAAAAAGAATAACTCCTTAACCGTATGGTTAATGGCTATCTTATTTAACATTCAGAATCATATTACCAAATGCAAAAAAAGAGAAATAATAAAGGTGTTGTAGATGCATGTACAATTGTTTCACTAGCTCCATTAAATTAACACCTGTCAAAAAAATTACTTTTTGTCAGAAAATTCCAAAAAAAGCTGAAATAAAAATATTGTCATCTCATTTCTAGGTGATAAATGATGAAAAATGCTTTATTGTAAAAAAAACTATTTTGTCAAAGACGTCGTTCTTCTATAGCGATTCTAATTTCCCACCAGTCTCAAAATTATGCAACTTGTAATCAGAAACAGCATCTACTTTGGCTTTAATGAGATGCAAAGGTGGGAGAGCATAAGAACGACATGAACACTGCCCACCCGATACAAAATCAAATGAACCTATGCAGCAACGACAGTTGGGGCAGAACAGTTTTCCTTTTGTCCATCCAGCCTGCAAAAAAATCCAAATTTCAATTAATAAATTATGAATCTTGCATCTTCTTGCATAAAGTTCCCCCGGCAATGTTAGCTAATAATTTATTTATTTGAAGAAACCCAAAAACAGCACTATGGCCTTTACATTGGGTGTTCAACAGCAATATATAACAATATAACAACATAAAAAACCAATATACAAATATCCAATATAATGCGTTTTCTTAAAGGACATAAGATTAGATATTGTTCCTTTCACCCAATATACTCAGCATATTTATGCCGGTTACTGTAGAGTTATAAAAATTTGTTAAGAGTTCTAGTACTTGGTGACTGTATATGTTACCTCTTCGATGTGGGATGATATCCACGACGGAATTTTTTCAGCATCTAGATACCAAACTGAGTGACTTCGAGTAGACATGCAGCATCCTTGATTTTCATTTTTACTATTTATTACATTTCCATGCACGTCGTGGAGAGGGAACTCAGGATGCAAAAAGAGCATCTTTCTGCACTTCCTACACCGGACAGGTACCCCATCTGTCATTCTGAGTACAGTTAGCAATAAATAAATTTCACTAAATCTTATCATAAATTATCAATAACTTTCCTATCTTGTAAAGATAAATATTAAATAAGTTAGCAATCATGACACTTTCGTTAATCGTCCATGACTATCTTCACACTTGTACTTCTAAATTATTCATGTTAAATTTAAACGAAATTTGCCTAATTTATCGTGCACGACAGGAGAATTGCAGCATGACGATAAATATTCCTCACAATATAAAGTACAACGGAAATAGAATACTTCAGAATGTAGTGGCAACACTGAAGGAAATACTACTGTAACGTCACCAAAATGGAAATTTAATATCAAACTGACAAAGTCATATCATGAAAGAAATAATTATTCTTCCATGGTCATACGCTTTCCTTGAGGACAAAATATGGACAAAAATTATGTAACTCAATGCCATCTACACTACTACATCTATACTACTTTCTTTTGTTATATTCTTCACCTCCCCCAATGTTGCGAAAATGGAATCTTCCGAAGTATAACCGAGTGACAGACGAAGCGCGGGCGGCCAATCGAAGTGGTAGACATGATTGTGGCAGTTAAGTGGAAAGAAGTTCCCGTGATTGTAATTGTTGTTTTAGTGCTTCCAATTCAAGGAATTATATCGAAGGAACAATGTATTCACAGTTATCCAAGAGAAAAAGACGTGAGTAGTGATGATAGTCATTTTTCGTCTCTAGTCCACTCTTTATCCTTTCACCGCACTCTAATATATGCATTTTTGTGACATTTTTATTTTACGTTAATACATTGTTAATTTTTTATAAGTACAAGTTATATTGTGCCAAAAGTTAGTTGGTGATTTAGCTTACCGAGACAGTGCGAACTAAATCGCTACGAATAGCAATTTAAAATGCTGAAACATCGGTCCACACACTATTTATATTTTGATATTATTGTCGCAGATTAATCAAATCCGATATCGAGGAATAATGTGCATATAATATATTGTAGCAGTTTTCAACGCTATTTGATGTGATTTTTATGTGTTTAAATGCGTAAAATATTAATTTGAGAATATTTTATTGACAATTTAAAGCCGTAATTGTTTATCAGACTCGTGTTTTTTCGCATTTTAGTTATTATTTAACCATTAAATTCGAATTAAAAAGTATGCAGCTCGAGGTTTTTGTGCTAAATTTACGGTTTCATTTGGTTTTTGTATTTTGGATTTACGATTATTTCATATATATTTATATTTATTTATTTATTTATAAGCAGGTTAATTTTACGTCTCGGTTTGTCTGGGACCGTCCTGAACAGGAACACGATCCTGTCTGATTTGCGTTGTAATACGGCATAATTTGCGTATTTTTCTTCATAATCTCTTAATAAATTAGTACACTCGTATTTTAAAGCTCATATGTAGCGAATGGACAAATAATCGCACACTTTCTCGATTTTGTTATCCTATAACTGGTCATTTCCCATTTTTTTTCCTCGGAAAATGGTTTTCCCGCATAAAGGTACTTTCAGTTTCGCAAATGCGCGCGATGGTGATGATTTAGCGTGTAAGAGGGGAGAATATTGTTTCGGATGCCATATCCCCCGTCTTTATAGAAATTTATGAGTTTGATGAGAAATATTGTTTACAAGATTCCTTAACTAAAGAGGTGACTCAAGTAAACGTGAAATTATTAGTCTACTGCTATGATTAATGATTCACAATGTAAAGAAAATGAGCATTTATCTCAAACTATGAAATAAACTCACACGCCTTTGTAGAGAGCCACATTTTAACCACCCATGTCCATTCTTGCAATTTTACATTTTAATATTTTTTATTTATTTTTCCGGAATAAGATTCGTTGTGAAAATGTTGAAACAGTTTTAATGCTGTCATAATAAATTTTATGACAAGTTTCCAAGGCAAATGCTTGGATGAAAATAAATTTTTGGCGTAAGTTCTTCATAGAAACAGAAAGGCTTGTCTTATTTCTTGTATATTTACCTTTTTTTCATATTTGAATTTCTATTATGAAATATAATTATTTATATAATTTGCTAAAGATTGGGTGTTTACTCTCTGCACCACACAGCAGATGTATAACTATAAAACTATCATTAAAACCCTAAAACCATGTGTTTCTCTTGGAAAAACCCACTTGAAGGATATGTTAGCTTCAAACCTGCATTCCGGAAAATGCAGGTTTATTTAACTTAACGTTTCCCCATTGTCTACCATGACCTGCATATGTGGTAAATTGCATCTGTAATGCAACGATGACACTTTTCTACAACTGGTGATTAGTAGAAATTTATATATTAATAAGATTCTAATCTGAATTTCACTGCAGTTTTCATACCATTTAAATAATACCCTATAACAATTCTGAATTTAAAATTTCTGCAATATAAGATAAGTAGAAAAACATTTTAAGGAAAATTTAACTAACTTTGTCAGTATAAGTAACCTACTCTAGTTTTTCAGAATGCACCTCAAAGATGGAGCTTAACCCTTCTGAAGAAACTTATATCTGGTTTTGGCTGTTGAGAGTAGCTTTCAAGCTATTAAAACAATAAACGAATGTTGCTGGCAATGTCCATGTACTACCTCAGTGCGCCACAAGCATTATGAACCTCACCTGTTGAGAAGCACATTTCATACATGAGCATCTGTTGTTACAAATCTATACTTATTTTTTTACCGAGTACATTATAATTTGGATTATGCGGCAGCATTGGTATCTACTTAGGTGGTGCCAGATTATCAGATATGCCGGACCATTGGATGATACTCCTGGCAATATCCTAAGACACTTTAATTTCACCTTTTTACATGTAGTATAATAGTAGTATAATAATAAACCACTTATACAAAACAGTGTCTAATTGAAGCAACTTTGGCTTTTTCAAAGTTTGTCGCACATCAATGACCTTTAGTAGTACATATCTGGTTCAGTTGGAAATAATTACAATTGGTTCTTTTGTTTCATTATATATAGTAGATCACAGATGATCCAATGTTGAACTCATTCATGTTAACATTTCGATTCTCATCTTCCTCGAGCCGTTTTAATATCTCCAGTTTCTGATGTATTGTCAAATTTACATGCTTTCTTTTGCACCTCTGCTCAAATTAGAAGCCATTATATATATGATGGATGGCTTAAAAATAATGATAAAATGCGATAAACTTTGCATTCGGCAGTACTTAAAAGGGCAGACTGGACCTCGATAGACCCATTTCGCTAGTGAGTAAGTCCCAGGCTGCCAGGTGCCAAACCATCGTGAGTTCCGATGCCAGACTAATGGAATTATACCGTACATTGCTAAAAATGGTTGCTTACATTTAGGTGGATCTGAATTAGCAGAAAGTGTATGTTAAGGAGGTGGAAGTTAGTTTCAAATTTAGATCTCTTAATTTCCCTTTCAAGCAGGAATTAAATGACTTTGTTACTGCTGTAGTTGCAGAATTGTTACTATCAAAGTTAACACATTTGCTTTCAATTTTTTAGAGAAGGAAGGTTGTAAAGATTTTTCTGAGACATTCTGCTTGAAAATAATTTTAGTTTTTTCTTGAAAGAATCAATAAAGTTTTAAATATCCTTACATAAATGATGTTTAACTTGGAAGTGACATTAATGTAGTCCGTTGTAGGTACCAAGTAAGTTGGTTTACATATCCAATTTTTGCCTTTAATTAGATCACTTTCATTAGGTAACCTAAGTTTTTGTCCCAAAAACTGAAGAAAAGGTACCTTCAGCTGAACAACTTGAAAGAGCTGGACGAAGGTAAAAATAGTATGTCTTGCACACTCGATAGGTTAAATTTAATTAATTGATTATTTAAATCGAGTTATCTTTTAATTGCTGAATGAGTTGTTGAAATGTAGTTCATTTGAAAGTTTTATGTTACTATTGTTAAGTATCCCCATCGTGCTTTTTCTTCGAAGGATTTCTTATTGTTCCTATCATAGATCATTTAACGCACGTTTCATATCTATCACCTGTGCCTATTAGCTTTGGTCCGCCGGTACTCATGTTCGATCTTGGCTTCTACCAAACGGATACGTATTACCAAAAAAACAATTAGGAAAGGATATAAGCAATTCTTATAACTCAGTCAAGACCTAAACAAAATTTCCGCCGTATCTCGGAAAATATAGAACTAGCCAGATAGAATATTTCTCGAGAAAATAGTGAATACTTACTCTCAGGGGACCTCAAAACGTATTTCTCTTGAAGTGCTGAGTTCGATTTTTTCACCTTCTATGCTACGTACGGAGAAATTAAAATTACAAAGTAATGAATATAATTAGTCTCCACATGAGCGTCCTCAAAAATAATTATAGGATATTACACTTGCGAATAGATTTTAAACGCATTGAATAATTTTTACATTGAAAAGTACTTTTTATCACTTTCACAATGAAAAAATGAAATTGTTAGCTGTTTCTATGGATAACAAAATATTAATGGGCAGTTAAAATTACGAGGGGTGATCCAAAAGTAACGCCTTCAATTTTTTTCTGTTATAATATATATTCTTTATTATAATACTGAAGTTACGCAAGGAAAATTGTGTCACTTACTGTTATTTTTCCACGTAATCACCACCCCTTTCTATGCATTTTCTCTACCGCTGAACCAGAGCCCATATCTCCCTGTCGTAAAAGTTGCCGTCAACCTCGCGGAGCCACTTCTTGATGGCCACAATGACAACAGCCTCATCGCGGAAGTGTTCCCCACGAAGGTCATCTCATCATCGGGCCGAACAAATGAAAGCCCAACGGGGCAAGGTCAGGACCGTAACAACGGATTTTGCATGACGGTCTGCCCGAATTTTGCGATGGCCTCCCTTGTCATGATGCTGGTGGTTTCTCAAGCGGGATCCAGTACTTAAAATGCATCCGGGAATTTCCCGGGAACCCACCGCATTTCCCGGGAAATTCCGTCTACTAAACGAGAAATATGATCTACTTTAGAAACACATCTACACAGGAAAATGACTAATCGCATTAGTGTGGAGAAAAAATTGTAAAAATGCATTATACAAGGCGTCCATAAAGTCCTTGTGCACTTTCAAAAATTAATATCTTTTGTTATACAGACCATAGAGACATTCTGTAAACGGGATATGAAAGCATATTTACGTAAGTTTTGTTTAATTTGGATCTTGTAAACTTTAAATGAAAGGACCATTAATAATATTGTCTCGTTTACAGATATTGCAATTAATTTAAGATGGCGATAAGCTTAACTCCTTTCTATGTCTACCAGAATTCGAGCGCATAACAGTTCCTGTTCGTGCAAATTCTCCGGATTGAGCAGTGTATCTTCTTCTCATGGCTGTAAAGCATCTGAATTCTGCTAGCCATATCACAAAATGTATCTTTCCTCCACTGTCGCCATTTTCAATAATTCGCAAGGCATGAAAAAAAGACAAAATTATTAATGATTTTATGATCTGTCATTTGGAGGATTTATAATAAATAAAACTCAAGTAACTAAGCTTTAATGTTCCATTTACAGCATGTCTATATCATCCATGCGTTATTATGGACTTCATACACACCCCGTGTTGTATGGGAATTATACACAATATTTAAATAGACTACATTACTTTCCATCTGTTATCAACATCATTATTCGTTCGAGATCGAAATTATCCTGTTGAGTGCTTGAATTTTAGACATATTGTATGTCCTTGTTTAAAATGTTTTCACTAAGAGCGGTAAACATCATTTTAATATTTACATCTTGTAAGCATTTTTCACTGTTTGTGGTGTTATATCCAGTTTATCAATAATAAATACAAATGTTTACGAATACTTTATTTATTACTTACTATCTTGCTATTATGTTTACGAAAACTGAATCCCGGGAAATTCCCGGGATCCCTGGATTCGACCGTTTGAGTCCCGGGATCCCGGTATTGAGAAAAACTCGGGAAACGTTAATCCCTAGCTGGTATGGGGCCTGGAATTGTCATGCCGAAGGAGAACTTTGGCTTTCTTCTCTAGCCTCAATTATGCGATTCGAGTGTCCAGCTTCTTCAGTGTCTCCACATAACCAGCAGAATTGATCGTTTGTCCCCGTTTCAGGAAATCTACAAGGATGACTGCTTTCCTGTCCCAAAAGATGGAACACATGACATTTCCCGCAGATGGTCGAACCTTGAATTTCTTCTTTCGCAGTGAATCCATGTGTTGCCACTCCATTGACTGCTGTTTTGACTCCGGTTCATGATGGTGTGCCCAAGTCCCGTCTCCGGTGACAATTTGCCGAGGAAATCGTCACCCCTGGTCTCTTACAGTGCCACAAAATCAGCACGCCAGCATTCTCTGCCCTCGTGACCTGGCGTTATCATTCGTGGGACCCACCTAGCACACAATTTCTTATGTCACAAGATTGCCCAGAATGTTATGCAATGCGTCAAAGCCAATTCCCACGATTCACACAATTCCCGTATCTTAATGCGTCGATCATTACGAATCAGTTCATCCATTCTCTCTTCATTTCTCTCCATCACTGCACACCATGTTAATCCAAACCCACCGTCTAACTGTGCTTACATGACGTAGTTGCCCCCGTAAAAGTTCTTCAAACGTCGGATTTCAACTGGCGAAATGTTCTCTGCTGATAGGAACTCGATTACAAAACGCTGCTTCGTAAAAACATCAATCTTACCTTCTATTTTGACGAACAGCCACAGCTCTGCCACCTTCCGTGCAACATAGCTGTGGAGATTTTCCCGCCTCTTTATCAGGGTCGGGTGGGTTTTGCTGCACAAGTGCACTCCTGGTGGAGGCACATAAGCGGCTGCGGTGATTTTCTGTTAGATTGCTCCCGGAAGGGGGGAGAAAGCATTTGGGCTTGTGCTAGCCCTTCGTCACTGCCTAGGTTAGGCAGTGAAGGAATTTCCGGCGGTGGTTTGGCCCTTGGCCGGTCACTCTTGGTATTTGCGTCGCTTGGGCGGAAGGTCCTCATCCTGCCCCGTCGATGCTTTCGGGCGCTTGTGCCGATCCCACTGCATCGGCTTCATCTCAACAATCTACTGTAGAACGGGTGTTGATTTTGCGACCGTGGACGCCCAGAAGCGCTTTGGGTTCTCACGCATCGCCATTCTGAGGATGGAGAGCCAGCTATAGATGTCCGCCACCTGCCCGCGCTCCTTTCTGGCGGCAATTGTTATGAGGCATGACTTCTCTGCTCTTTCGAGAAAAGAGCGCCATTCCCAATGGAGGTGGCCGCTCCAAGTGGGCGATGCGTTTATACCATGGCGGGGAGGATGATTGCCCGGTAGAGGTGGATTTTCCCTCGGAACGGCGCGTGGGGACTCCGGAGGATAGGGGCAAGGCTCATCCTTGACCCAAGCGCTATGTGGGCGACCTTCGCCGCGCGCTTGCGGAAATTTAGCGTGACCCCTAGGTATGTGGCGTACGGTTTCCACTCCGTCTTCGCCGTTTCTATTGCGATTCCTTCGGGCCCTGCGTCTTCCCCGTGTTGACCTGGAGTTTTGAGGCTTCGAACCAAGCGAGGAGGACGTCAGACGATCGCTGCAGGTATTCCGCCGCCTTTGCTTTCTTCGTTGATTTGCAGAGGATGGCGGCATCGTCTGCGTGAAATGCCAGCAGGGTGTCCCATCCTAGGTCCGTCGCGACGCGTCGGTACGTCCGCTATGAAGATATTGTACAGCGTCGGACATAGGTCACTCCCCGGCGGCACGCCGGAGGAAATGGGCTGCGGTGTTGAGGTGGCGGTGTTCCAACGCACTCGGAAGGAGCGACGACGGAGGTTGGCGGCGATGACTTGCCACGGCGGGAAATTCAGGCGCTGCATTTTTCGTATGAGGCCGTCGTGCCACAAACGATCGGAGGCTTTCGTGACGTCGAAAATGCAGCAGCCACGCGTTGTCCCGCGTTGAAGGCGTGTGTGACAAAATTGCACACGCGCAAATTAGTGGGTGGTGGTCTTGCTTCACACTCTCAGGGAAGAACATCGGTCTAACCCCCAGGTAGGCGACCACGGTGGTTGTGGTCGCTCGGGAAGGCTGAGATGGCGGAGACATGGAGCGACGTTTGAAGTCCCCGATGAACGAAGAACATTGATGATCACCGTCCCCGCGTAGGTGAAGTGCGTCGGAAGAATCGGTCCCTTGATTCTCGCGTCTGCGTCGTCCACCCAATTCCGTAGGATGCAGCCTCTCCTGTCCGAGTACTAGGAATTCCAACTCCTGTGTGTTTGGCGTTGAAATCGTCTTCCATCAGGGTTGGATATCCCAAGTAAGTCGAGGACAGCAGTGAAGTCTTCCGGGTGGAAGATTTTCTTCGGCGGTAGATAACAGGAGGCTATCGTTAGATAACCCTTCGCAGTCTTGAGGAGGATTGCTGTAGCTTCGAGGGTTCACACTCAGCCTCGGAATATGAAGTTCCGAGGCCTCGAGCTCCTCGGAGACCACTATGGCGTTTTCTCCGGCGCCTATCTTCCCGGGTGCCGATGGCCTATCAGTTCGGAAGACCCGGGATCCGCCACCTCGTGTCTTCCAACAAATGCGTCACCTGTAGGAGGGTAGCAGCAATGCCGTCTCCTCATGAATGCGATCAATTCGGGGGTTTTTCCCCTGGCGTCTCCCCCTGCATTCCAGGAGATGATTGCGGTGGTGTCCTTTCGCAATTTAGGGCACATTGTGGAGCAGCAGGCCGAGTTGCGTCAGGATTGACATGTGCAGTTGTTGATGCTGTAATTTGTTGCTGAATGGCGACGGTGGCAGCCGTCAAGGAATGCAGCGCCGAGAGGAGGTCGGCGAATCGGTCTGTTTAGTTTCCGGAGCGCCCGCGGTGTGTCCTTCCGGGCGGCGTCTCATCTCCCGAAGAGGATGCTTGTCTCTTGAGGCGCAGGGCGGGCATGCGGAAGAGAGGGGTATTCCTCGGCTCCGGAGGAAGGTGGAGGAATTTGCAGCCGCTTCCTTGATGTTTGATTCATAGTCTGGGTGGTGGGCGTTCCCTCTGTCCCAGGCATCTTGAACGCCATGGGAAGGGATTGCTGCCGATGGTGGAGGCTTAGCCGGAGAGCGCGCGGGCGCTTTCCTCGACTGCAGGAGCTGTATTTCCGCTCGCAGCGTCGGGCAGGCCTTCGAGAAGGGGGGAGGGGTGGTCTCCTCCGCAATTACGGCATTTCACCGGCTGGTCGCGGGGTTCGTCGCACGATTGCCCTAAGTGAGCTCCGGCACACTTGTAGCATCGTGGGAGAGCCAAACATTGCAACGACGAGTGGCCAAATCGGTTGCAATGAGTGGCACATCTTCGTATTTGTATCTCTTCACAGAGAGGCGCGTATTGAAGATCGATTTGATCTTGCAGATCCTCTTTAGTGGCCACATAGGTGTCAGAGGTCGCATCTTGCAGACTGTGACGCCGTACTTCTTTGATGGAGTGCAAAGGAGTCCATGCTTACTAATTTTACGCTAATCGACTGATCCTGTTGTCAACTAGTTAGTCCTTTTTCACCGTTATTTTCCTTTCGTTCAGGTCATCCGAGGAGTGCATGTGGACCCAGGTCACGTGATGCGGCGGCGGAGTATAGACCAGCCCCTCCGAATAGCCGTCCACTACGATCCATCGGTCCTCCAGTGAGTATGTAAAAGCTCCTTAACAGGCAACACCAATCGAAAGCAAATCGACCGTGTAAACCAGTGCTTAGCAAACCTATTGACACGACGCCTCCCTTTTGGTTTTCACTAAGCCTTCACGGCCCACCATGTTTTGATTGAAATAAATGTAACTCTTTGCGCTCGTATTTACATCATTATTCATGATCAACTAACTAGTAATTATTTTACCCTTGTATATTGTACATATTGGGAAGATTGAAAAATACGTTTAAACTATTTCAGCTCATGGGAAATGTGAAAACAGGTGAAAAAATCTGCTATGACCGGGAATCGAATCCGGATCTTCCACTTGCCGGGTGGATATTCTACCGCAGTTCTACCATAGCAGGCAAATTCTCCTGTTTCAGAACGGGAATATTTTCTTAGGTTTCCTAACCTAAGAAAATATTCCCGTTCTTGGATGATTCCTTATGACAGTAAATAAAGGAAGAACTCTAAACACGGTGAAAGCAATGAACAGAATAGGAAAAATTAAAAAAAAACTCCAATTCACCGTAAAGGCGGTACTTACGTGTCAAGACTCGCAGGACCACTTAGAGGACGCGCGTTTCGACAGCTACGCTGTCATCTTCAGCAATGTCGCTGAAGATGACAGCGTAGCTGTCGAAACGCGCGTCCTCTAAGTGGTCCTGCGAGTCTTGACACGTAAGTACCGCCTTTACGGTGAATTGGAGTTTTTTTTTAATTTTTCCTATTCTGTTCTTATGACAGTAATTGCGAACCTTCTATTGTCCGCTTGCCAATATTACTGAAATTGTCGAATCTTTTCCACCTCGCGTGCCAAAAAAAAGTCCTTGATTTTTTTTGCGTGCCAACTAAACTAAATTTTTGATCAAGACATAAGATATTGAAATTTATAACAGTAAAACTAATGTTTACAATAGTTCACTAAATAACATGTTTTTGCGGCAATAAATCAGTACGATAAATGCTTTGATTGGTTTTCGCCTTTCGTTGGCGTGCCAGCGAAAATAGTTTTGCGTGCCACTTATGGAACGCATGCCATAGGTTTGCAATTACTGTAGCTACTAGGTAAATGCAAGGGAGGAAAGCAAAGGAGAATAAAAAAAACGAAGTAATTAGCTAATGGTGGAAGTGGTGACCGTCAAGGACAATGTAATAGACCAGGGGTAGGGAAACTTTGGACGAGTCGGGCAGCATTAGCCGTTTCGGTTGCTTAGGTGGGCCGCATTAACAGATGAAAATGTTTCGGTGGGCCACAATAGGGTTCATATCGGAAGTTATTTGAGAGAATGCGAAGGTTTCTATCTGCGAAAGTCGATAATCAATATTATTTTATCATCTAATCTTCGCAAGAAACGGTTTTCCGGCCATAATTTTAACCAAAAAATATGAAATTGTCTGTGTTACATTTCATGGTTCGTTTTTGTACTGATATCGCAGGCCGTAGTTTCCCTACCTCTGTAATAGACCAACCAATGGTGGCGAAGGAAGCGGTTGAGAAGTGGGAGAGACAGAAAAAAGACAAAGTACATATTTACAAAGTGTTTACAAGTGAGTCAATTTGGGTGTGCACACTAAGGGGAAAGGATTTTGAAAAAGAAACTCATTAGTCAGTAAACATTTTGACTTAAAATTTACAATTTCCAATTGCTCCAGAGCGTCCAACCTGTGAACCCCTTCGTTTCCACATGGAGCACTTTCGGGATGAAATCACTATTGTGGCCTTCCTCCATCAGATGCTCGGCAAAATGCGATGATGGATTTTCAGTGCAAAACACCTTTTATGTTCTTTGCACCTTACTCCCACACTTGTACCAGTTTGGCCGATATAGCGGGCCTCGCAGTCACTGCAGTTCGTATACCCCTCTCTTCGAGAGTTTGTCTATAGGATCTTTGACCCTCACAAATATTTTCGCTAAGTTGATGGTGGTGTAGAAGACGGGTCTGAGATCCTATCACGGAAGCAATTTTGCCAGTTTATACGTCAAGTTGCCGAGGAACGGGATTTTTCGCCAACTTAAAAGATTATTATTAATTTCCTGGGGTATGACAATTTTCTGAGCTGCAATTCATTTAATTTTATTGATGAGCGGGTGATCGATTGATTTAGTGTTATAACCATTTGTACTTGATGGTGTTTTAGTTCTTTTGTGAAATTGAATGAGGAGAGTGGAATCTAAATCTGAATAAATACCCTGCAAGACACCGCAATTGGTGTGTGGCAGGGGGAGATTATCTCCGATCTATCGTATTATTCTCCTATTGTGCTCTCTTATCGTCTTAGGGAAGAAGGGTCCCTTGTATCTATCGGTCCTACAATCAATTTCTCGAATCGCCACGTCCTACGTAACTCTTAATTACGCCTGATAATTCATCATTAAAATCTTCCGATCTAAATCTCTGCAATAGCCGATGCCTAAACCTTTCTCGCTTCTCCAAAGACTCCCATCCAAGCTCATTTATTAGGCTCGTGACACTTAGTTGGCTACCACATCTACGTTTCAAATCCTGGAATGTTTACTAGGCGGTGTAACGTGGAGTGGAAGGAGGCGTGTTTGTGAGAATGATGATGAGAGGAATGGTTCGGGATAACCTAATCTGTGTAGGGAGGTTTCCGGTATATTGAAAAAACGGGCTTATTATTTTGGAGGGATATAGTTAAATCAAGGAAGTTAAGGGATCCATTGTTTTATATTTCTATTGTGAAAGAGATGGATTTCCCCCGCCTTTGCTTTCTTCCCCTCCATTTACCTAGTGTATAAAGAATGTTTTTTATAACCACGAAAAATGGGCAGTTTTTAAGTTTCAAAATGTATTTTCGCGATATTTCGGCATGGCTTCGAATTCTCTCTTCAATCAAAATAAACTGTACTTTCAGTCGTACGATCGTTTAAGTCCCGAGTTAGGATCTCGATAGCAATTACAGAAAATCGTCGATTATCCGGGTGCGGATTAACCGTGCCGCGGATTATCCGTGCTAAAATAAAATTTTATTTTATTTTTCGAACAAAGCGATTTTCTCAATTTCAAACGCTTGGGATGAAGTGAAAATGTCAGAAAAAGGGCTGTAGATTCTGGACAACCAATCAAAACGCTCCCAGGCATAACGACAGAGCATCCGACACCAGAGGTTTTAGAAAAATTTTGACTTTCAAAGTCTAACTTCTAGATGAGATACGAAATTGTTTATAGTCTAAAAACCATCCACGATCGATAAGCTTTCAATCAATGCTACATTCATTTCGATCCGATCATTCGTTCAAGAGATCTGAGGGAACAAAAAATGGTCTACCGCAACATATGTAAAGGTATCGCACGAACGCATATAAAATATTTCGTAATAAAATTAACTTTAAAATCATTATGATGTTTATTTACATAGCTTAGGCACCTTAAAGTACAGTTTACAAGTGAAGCTCATATTTCCTGCTGCAAATAATAGAAGGAAGAGCGTATCGGGTGTCTCTTCCTTCCTCTGTCTATCGCCGAACCCCTTTTAGCTTCTTCGGAACCCTTGGGAAACCCTGTTATAGATATTAATGCAATAATGGGGCAAAACAGTCATAAAAAATGGAATTTCAACTATTTCGGATTTTTCATCTCTTGTAGTAAAAATCTATAATCGAGCAAAATTTCAAATCTCTAGCACATCTCCCACTCCCCCTCCCTCCCTTCCCTCTTCATCTCTTCCTCCTCTCCCCCCTTTTCCTCCAATCCCTTTTCCTTCCCCTTCCTCCTCCTTCCTTCCTCCCTCTTAAATGTAAGAAGGGACTATGTAGTCTCACATTCGCCCACAATAAAATCGTTTGTCTGTCTGTCTCCCTCCCCTCCATCCCCCTCCCCTCCATCCCCCTCCTCTCCATCCCCCTCCCCTCCATCCCCCTCCTCTCCATCCCCCTCCTCTCCATCCCCCTCCTATCCATCCCCTCCTTCGTTGCCAATGGACAAAATTTAGCGGGAGGTGCTAGTGTGTTACTGGGAGAAAGAGAGGGAAAGTGAGTTCTGGAGGGGTGGAGAAGTTTCGTAGTTTCTTGGCTAAGGGAAGAGTTGATCACGGAGCAACAGCGGTTGATTGCACTTTCTCTCCGTGGGACTAAAGGGAGAGAGAGAGAGGGAGGGAGAGAGAGAGAGAGAGGGAGGGAGGGAGAGAGAGCAATGGGCGAGCGAGGAAGAGAGCTGCGAGTTTCTCAAAGCACGCAACAAGGTTGCGACTCCGACGAAATACTAAATGTCTTTCGCCAAGTTTATTCCTGTAAGTTGCGCCAAGTAACAAATGTTTAACTATGAAAAGAGACAAGCTCGGTGCTGTTGCTCGAATCAACGCACTTGGTGGGGAGTGTGTTGTTAAAGAATAGTAAGTATGCTGTCCGGACTATTCGGAAGGGCGAAAATAGCATTAATATAATAAATATTTTAAAATAATCTAATAACAACAAAAATGACAGCGCGTATAGTGCAGTCGCCATTCAGCACGACAGCACTTTTTAATAAATCCAAAATGAAAGTTTATTTAATAACAAAATAGAATCTCTAGTCACAATAATGAAACCAGGCTCAGCTTTGTGGAATATACACTTTCTAACAAAATAAAAAACTTCTTCCACTAAAAAGGTTTTTAATAAAACAAGACTGGTTTCGCCACGATCGTAGCAGTTCTAGGTTTGACAGTGGTCGGTAAGGCAACATAACCTTAAAACAAGTAAGAATTTTTAAAAAATTCAAAAATAAATTCTTTTTGCTTTACGAAATAGGCGGCCTTAAAAGGATAAAACAAGAAAAATTTCAGATTATTTGTTCGTTATAAAAGATTTTGTTGTATTCTTTTCATTACTGTTGCTTTACGTATCATTTACGTAATAATTTCGCTTTGATATGAGGTTTTCAAAGTTGATCTTCATTTAAAAAATGTGTTTTGCTATTAAATTTATATTCAAAATCCATTTCCTCCAGCTTATGGAATGAGATTATTACGTAAATGATATGTAAAGTTTGCCGGCCTTGGTAGAGGGGTGGTTAGCGTGTCTAGCTCCCAATGCTAGGGTCGCAGGTTTTAATCCTGCCGAGGGCATGGTCGTGTGTGTTCGTCCTTGTTATTGTTGTTACTATATTCAGTATAATTGGCCCTGTGCTGTCTCTGAATTCTTTCCAATAAAATATTAAAAAATTTAAAAAATAGTAATGACAAGTACATGACACCAAAATCTTTTATAACGAACAAATAATCTGAAATTTTTCTTGTTTTATCCTTTTAAGGCCGCCTCTTATAAAGCAAAAAGATTTTATATTTGATTTTTTTTATTCTTACTTCTATTCATCTTTTAAGTGCGAAAATGAATAACATTCAGTGAAAAAAATAACGAACATAAATAATTTACCTCAATCGCTTTTTTACAATGATTGATGTCAAAGTTCGTGATTTCGTGACTTCATACGACTCTGGCGCTAGTTGTCTCGCCAGTTTAAATCACAAAGCTAACAAGATGAGAAACCCGGTACAGGCATTAGCCTACTCTTTTCGAAAAGCGCCAAGGAGGACCAACGGCTTTATGTCCCTTCCAAAGGATGAAGCGTTGATTCTTGTGCTCTCCTCGAAACACGAAAATAGGGGGCCTCAAGATCTATTGAAGAAATACATATTTCGCAGGTTTCCAATAGCTCAGCGTAGCAGGCCAACGCACTCCCCACTACGCCACGACAGCCCATTTCGCAAGTTTTGAAATTTCGAAGATACTTTTCTACCCAGAAGCCATCTACCGCAGCGTGAGGAATAAAAATACATTCCCAAAGGAACCATCTATTGATTACGAGTTGTTAGGTGTTTTATGAAGAAGTTCAAAATTTTAAAACCAGTAGTGAACATAATTGAGGTATAAAAGGACATAATAGAAATAAGCTAAAATTTTCGTACAATTAAGCGTTATAACTTCTCTCGCCATATATTGATCAAATTGACAATTCACGTTGAAATACGTATTTCCCGCTGTCATTTCTAACGTTGGGGCACAGAATGCTGTGAATATGTAGTAGTTCAATTTCTTGCTACTAAAACGCCTCCAGACTCACCAGTAGAGCCACCGCAACCAAATAGAGTTTTGGAAAGTTTGAACATTCACAGTTTAACATATAGATGAGATACGAAATTGTTTATGGGCTAAAAACCATTTGCAAGCCATAAGCTTTCAAACAATGTAACATTATTTACGATTCGATCATTCGTTCAAGAGATATCAGGGAACAAAAAATGGTATACCCCTAAATAAATAAATAAATAAATATATAATAACCGGACGAACGTATATAAAAGATTTTATAATAACAAGATTTATCCAAGATATGTGATACGTTAAGTTTGAGCTATTTCGGATTGAAGGCGAACAGACGCAGATAAAACTGTATTTGAGGGACGTAATTTCGAAAACACACCGAGTACTATTAGTCAATAGGAGGAATTAAAAACCGTTAAAATTTTCTCAAAAAACTTCACAAAACACGATATTAACATTTTTTCACGTTTTGCTAAATTTTCATGTTAGGTTTTTGACGCCATCAAAAGTTTACGGAGTAGTTTAAAATCAATGTCAGTATAATATATCCCACATTAAAAGCATTAAATCTATGTTATTAATACTAATAATAGCTCACGTCCGTCAGTTGGTCATGATATTGCATAGGTCACCCGTCTGGTGGCGAATTATGGTTAAACGCGAATAACTTGAGAAAGAATCGAGATAGAAACTCTAGATTTGGCAGGAATGCTCGACTCACACATTTTAAGATTATGACGGAAAAAAATCTCAAAAAAAGTCCTGGGTTCGGCTCCAAGGAAGTCATTCCTATTTCCCATAAAATAACACGTAAAAATCGACTTTTCGACGTTCAGGCTTTCGTTCTTTATTAGATTAAAATCAGAAAAAATTAACCTACGAGCTTCGAATCTGAACCATTTCGAAGAAAAAATTATAAAGTTTCTTATTCTGTTCATCTTTTTCCGCTTACAGTTCGAAATCGCTTAATTTAATTCACATATTTTGGGGAAATCATGCCATTTTAAGAGGATGTTGCCTTGCCCACCAATTACATCGTTAGACCTCGAAATCCTATTGTTATTTCAATCCTTATGGGTGTAAGTGTGCTTTAAATGCTTTTAATACGAGAGAGAGAGGGAGGAAGGGAAGGATAGGGAGGGAGACAGACAGACAAACGGCGAAATTGAGACTATATCGTTCCGTCTTACATTTAGCCCTACGTCAACAGTTACAAAGGAGAATTTAAAAAATCCGCGAGAAAAAATATTTGAATATAAGGGTTCCGTGGCTTCAAAAGGTTTGGGAACTCCTGATCTATAATATATAGCTGATTCTTAAATCTCTCTGTAATATGTTGCCGCTTCTGGCATAGGAGGATTCAAATTATTAAGCACTTCTAGATGTGCTAGAGACTTGAATTTTGGCACGATTATAGGTTTTTGGTCACAACGGAGGAAAAAAATCTGAAATTGTTGAAATTCCAATTTTCAATGGCTATTTTTGCCCCATTATTGTCCCATAAGAAAAACACGTAAATCCGTGTAGAGGTTTTTAGCCGCCAATCTCACGGGGTTGGGCCGCGGGTCCCCTTATATATTATAGTTATTCGTTGGGGACAAATCTCAGGAAATGGGTCCAATGGAAACAGTATTAGGTGGCTATACGGAGGATAATTTTTCGTCCTAGTAAAGGGTAGTGCTGCATAACAGGGTCACGCGCAATAGGATGGCAACACTACTGCGTTTCTATTCTGAATTTGGGACGTGGCCGCACGAGGAGATTCTCCTCGCTAATCCGTTGTTTTGTTATCAGGAAACGTACGTCTTATTTGCAGAGAAATAATAATCATTGAAGTAGAAAAAGTGCCAATACTTTAAGATGATAGTGTTTGAGGATACTATAGAGACATTTAATAGAGCGAATTAGAGAGTTATTAATATTGGTACCGAGGCGATATTTTTAGCTTCTCTAATACTATTGTACATACTGAATACTTTTAACAAATTTTTTAAAAATTATAATATTCCTAATCGTATTAAGTATGAAATTCACGACGATTGAGCAGTCACCATTGGCCTGAGTATGAAGTGAAGCAATATTTTTAAGATCGTTGTGTATTAAATATCTTACAGAGATTAGATATTTAGTTCGCAGTATCTGATTTTTATTTAGTATTTCAATCAGATAATAGCTTCAGGATGATGGCAACGATAATTTTAAATAACCTTATATGTCAGGGGTGGGTGCCACTCTTTATCAATATTCATAATCCGTAATTCTCAGCGCGTGCCACCCTTAAATTCGTGCCGTCCGTGACGCCTGCAAAAAGCGGTACTTATATTAAAAGAAGTCTTGAGTATTATGCGGTATCATTAAAATACAAAAATTCTTTTAAAACTGCATACTTGTCATAATTATTCTCTAAAATATCGTGCCACTTAAAATCCGTTCGCGTGCCACCTTTTGGCACTCGTGCCTTAGGTTGCCGACCCCTGTCGTATCTAGTGCCTCCAACCAAGTAACTTCTTTTGAAAACGACGTTTAAATCGATCCGCTCTGGTGTCAGTTGATCGTGGGCGAAACTTCAAACCGACGTAAATCGGGGTATACGTACCTTTGTGAAAGAACGCTCTCTTGAATATTATTGAAAAACCAAAAAATAAGAAACCGTTCAGTTGTTAAAAAAATAATAATGCGTAAAATATAATAACCTAATAAAAATAATTACATTGCAAAACTATGGAAAATTAATACGCATCCAGTTAATACTATTCTGGTGATATTTTAGTTTAACCGAATTCTTTAGAAGAGAAGGAAATTATCAAAAAAGAGTTACTCCCTTGTCGCAAAGACGAATATATGTATAGGATATAAATGTAAGAATTAACCTCGAAAACGTTCATAGAATCAATAAGTTGTGTAACATTTTTATCATTCGTTGCATTTAAAAACGATTTACTTATGAATTTTAAAAATGTCGATGGCATTCAAAATACGAAGAAATTCGAACCGATTGGATGTCGATGTTTGCAATCTAAGTGGGAGGGGGAACTCCTTCGATTGCGACAAATGCTTCCGGTTGATAGAGAGAGAGAGAATTATAACAAGGACCGTTTCGAAACAATTTCAAGATTTCCGTTGTCATCATGCAATTCTTAAGGATTTCTCAAGAAGCTCACGAGTTAAGGAATGAAAGGTGACGCCATTCCCACGAAACACGGAGTAAAAATATCAGATGAAGCGCAATAAAAAATAATAATAATACTGCGTGAGAGAGAGAGAGAGGTGTAGTAAGTGAAAACAAAAGAGAGGAGATGGTGATGGCGACTTGGCTTTCACACGGTGGCGAATGCTGCAATATGGGGACAGCAGCGAGGTTCGTGTCAGAATTTAGAAAATGTCAAAATGAACACGTGAATGGGAATAGAAAGAGAAAAAATGATCGGGAGAGAAAGCGGGTTATTCGAGGAATAAGAGGAGAAAGCGAGGGACGGAAAAAGTTATTCGCTTATTTAGGAAATATACGGAAAATTCTTAAATGTTAGCTTTTGCGAAAAAATTACCTCTACTTGTAAGAAGCGACTTCCGGAATACCCACCTTTGTGCTGTCATTAGGGTTACCAACTGTGTAATCATGTTTCTCCGGTTTCAGGGTTTTACATCAATTTCTCCGGGTCAGTGCATTTAACTAGTAATTACTAAAAAATGTAAACTCGTCCTAAAGTATAAATGAATTAGAGCGGTGATTCCCAACGTGGGCGGTACCGCCCCCCATGGTCCGTTAACGAATTTTGTGGGGGCGATGGACATCAAGGTGGTTGCAGGTGAGAATTTAAGAAACTGGCATTATGCATCGTAATAGTATGGTATAGATCAGGGACCCGCTACCTTTACAACGTTGCTAGCACCAAGTTACAATCTGTAGCACCCAGCGAGCACCACTATGCTTTTATAAAAGTAAGAATGATCATATCATCAAACCAAGGTCAAAGTGATTAAAAATTTTCTTTAGTACGTTTAGAAAGAAAACAGGCAAACACGTCAAATTAATGCTACTAGGAAAGACCATTTTTAGCATCGTAGAAATTCACGGCAAAACCTCCAAAGAGCACCAGGTTCAGGACTCCTATTAATTGAATACTGTAATTCAGTGCAGCCTCTTTAATCTAATCCGAGTACTCCCGTGCTTTGGAACAAATCATGGAGTTTTTCTCAATACCGTCACTCTCACTTTGGTGAGTTTAAATTAAAAACTCATAAAATTGTTTCATACGCATCATAAATAACAGATAATCTCTCTCCCAGAATAAGAAAATTAAACTTAATCACTTAAGAATAATGTCACCAAAAGTTTAACATTCTCCCTTTTTTCTATGCCTATTTCCTATCCAAATAGATACCGTAAGCAAACAACATTTATTAATCGCAACCTATAAAATCAATATAATAGGCATTATAAAACACCTCAAAGAATAATTAATTGTCGCAAAATAAATTTATCCACAGTGAACACCTGTAACATGTTTCTTTCATGATTATGTTAACAAACTTCCTTGTCGAGTCGAATCTAACCCTCTCCTCACACTGCACGTTTTGCTTCATTGCTAGTCATTTAGCGAAACCGGTCGTAAAATAAAAACGTGAAATTTAACCAAGTTTTTTTCGTTAATATGAGTATCAATTACCACAAAGTTGAGCTAAATTCCTTTGATTCTATTAATCTTATTACAGTGGAATCCCCATTTAACGTTTCCCTGGGGGACAAATTTTTGTACCTTAAATGCGGGTAGTCTTGAGATTTAAAGACTAAACAGCAGTTTATTAATATCAAATTTTTATTAATTGAAACGTATATTAAGAGTACAGATAGATAATGTTGCTCAAAGAAGATGGAGCTAGTCTAAGGCGGTTTGCCATCTCTATTCTTGTCACGTTTGGATGGGCCTCAACTTGATGAATAATGGAAACATTTTTGCTTAAAGTAAGCTCACACATTTTGGTACCCATATTAATAAAATATCACCGAATTAAATAGATATATTTTCCACCAAACGAAATAGACATGCACACGAATGGCACAACTAGCGAGTGTTTTTAACGCCGTGCAGAAAACACTGCGTCTGTGTACCTGCATGAAAACGTAACACTCAACGTCGGAAAGTCAGTTAGTTAGGAGTTACTTTGTCATCGCAGTGAAAAGCTGCACTGTCAATGAGTTGCCCAGCATATTGACCAGTTCACACCCATAAGCCAATACAATGTGATTCACTTCTACACGGCCGAGAGAAATGATGTGAAGAGGTTGAAATATAATATGTACAAGTATATGCAGTGATGAGCTCGTAAGCCGTTTGTTAATTTTTCTCTGAATTTTTAGAAAATATGAAAATTTATTGATTTTCGTCCTTTCAAGTACATTTTGCCCTATCAGACATTCAATTACCGACAGTGTATGAAATGGAATATATTACGAACCGAACACTTGTTAAGTTAGTGGAACGGTATTACTAAATTTCCGAAGAAAGAGAACCATACATGTATCACCGAAGTGTGTGATGAAATGGAGCGATCTGGTGCCCCTAACAGGTAGGCCTCCTGCCACATTATCCAAATTTCCTCGAACTTTATTGTTAGAGCCGGTCCTTAATTTTTTCAGCTAATCACCGGTGAATGGGGTGTAGGATATGGCAAATACGTACAAAGGCAGGAGAGGAGTGATACTGGAGTCGGCAGGAATGGTAAACGTACGCTCATTCCAGTGGATGAGTAACCACGAGAGAAGGAATGCACAGTTAGCGAAAAAACTACAAAGTCGCCTAATTTGTATTAAGACCATGAGTGCTCCATCTAGGCTGCTTAGAAACCTTGTAGTTTTTAGTGCTGATTGATTTCTGAAGTGATTACGATCAATTTTTTCATTCGTAAGATTTCTCGGAATGATGATGGCTGAGAATCATACTGCAAGTGCTCCGGCGAAGATGATATGTTAAGCTTTCGATTTGGAGATGAAATTAGTTGTAACTTCAAGGCTGTGACCCTCATTGCAACTCCTAGCTGCTCATTTGCAATCTATAATTTTTCCGCAACAAACTTTCCTAACACTTTTATGTAAATAAACAAACTCGAGACGTACTTACTGTAGCAGGAATCAACCGAGCGTGCAGATCGTTTCAATTTTTTAAGTTCGTATACAATGATGAATACATGATATACCGTATTTACTCGTGTAATACTCGCACTTTTCCTCTAAAAGTTCCCATCAAAATGGGGGGATGCGGACATTACATGAGATTTGCCCATTCATCTTTTGGGGGGAGGACACCCGCGAAACACCTCAATACGTCGCGCCTGGCGTGTGGTATTTAGTTGGCGTTGGCATTTTATAATAACTTGAGAATGTGTAACGACTGAAAATGGAACCTTTCTGCGTTATCGAGGAACTAGACTCAAAAATAAGTTTTCGAGTAGTCTCCGTGTAATGTAATAGCATTGGATGTCAATTTTTAATGATTACGTACGTTAAAAAGTATTAAGTCATTTTTATAAGTCACTTCTTAACTATTTGCTTGTTGCCATAATTTTATCTTCAAACTCTGCTTCAGATAGATTATTCAACTGATGTTGTCGTAAAATATCAAAATCGAAATTTTGGAAGTGTGGGCATTACAGGAATTTCATTTTTCCCGAATATTTAGCACTATAAACGGGGTTGCGGGCATTACATGGGTACGGGTATTACTCGAGTAAATACGGTAATTGAGCTCGTATGGATCATAGGAGATAATTTATACGAGCTTCGAATAATTTATCCGGCAATGAAGTAGTGCGGTGAGCGTTGGCAGACGTGTCAGCGCATGTAATCGGCTGAGCGTGCACAACGCTGCACACAAAATGACGACACTAGCAGATGGAGTTTCCCACGTCCTTGTAATCATTAGATTTTAAGCACATTTGTTACATTTCGGCGCTTTATGCGAAAAACTCAAATATGATTGCTTGCTTGTGCGGGGTAGGGAAATGCTCCAGCGGCGGATGAGTACACCCGAAGTTTGAAGAACATTACCTCGATGTAAAAGAAGCATTTTTCTGAATAAACCTTCCCATTTTTGGGGTTAACACGGTAAATATGGCCGTAATACACACGAGTGGCACAATTAGCTAACACGTCACGTTAGAGAGTGAGTGCCTGGGAACCGAAGCATAACAAAATCCATGTTCACTTAATGACGTCACCGCAGCATTCATAACGTACGTAACAGATGACTTGAGGATTAAAGGTGGATTGACAAAACAGGGCATGACAAAATATTAATTATTTGAGTTTATTTAATGTAACAATACCGATATGTGTTGAGTCGTCGATGAATAGTGTGGATTATTACATTACAACTCTACTAAATAATATCTATATTGTCGTGCCGCAGTGTGTAAACGCACCTTAAATCGAGGCGATGTCCGTCTAGGGACCAGAATTGTGTCCCTTAAATCGGGCAGTTCACAGAATCGAGAAACATTAAATCGGTTAATATAATACATTACGTGGGCTTTGGACGGGGTCGCAAATGCGGGAAAACCTTAAATGGGAGAATCTTAAATCGGGATTCCACTGTATTACATAACATATTATTTATTTTTGTTTTATAAAGAGGCTCTTCAAAAATACAAGAGCATTGACAGATGCATCTGATAGTCTATTTCGAACTTTTATAATAAAATTCCCTGCTATTGAGGAAACCCGTTCGCCCTCCTTAGAAGTTGGTTTGATTGTATGCAATGCTTTGTGTAACAGATCCAAATTCGTTGTTCGTTTTCCAGTTGCCTCAAAAATCTAGAATTCCTTTCGTAGAGTCTTGAATTGATCATTATTCAAAATACTTTGAATACTTTGATTCTGAATACTTGATATCGCATAATTAAGTTCATCTGCAATTCTCATTGTAGTTTTAACATTTGCTTTTGTTTCTTGAACTTTTTCATCATCAAAATAATCTGCAGATGAGGGGAAAAGTCATTGCATCAGCTCTTCGGCAAAATCAAACATCACCTTCTTTGAGAAATTCAGGAAAAAGTCATTATTATCTTTGATTGATTCTGGGTTTTGCAAAAACTTCATCAAGTCTCTGCGCTGTTCATTTCTTGTTATAGGAGCTTTACACATTTCTTTTGCCAGTTTGGTAATTATTTCTTGAATCCTCTTCAATAGGAAATTAATAATAACTTCAGTGGTCAACATAGTGGCATCTCTGCGACTTAGTGCTTCAACTGCAAGTTTCAAAGGGGTGAGAACTTCTACAACACTTTCCAAAACAGAAGTATTACAGATACCAAGGTCAATTAAAGCCTTCCTGATGCAATTTCTAAGTTTCAAGAATCTCTGAATCAAAGCAATCAACAAATTCCATCTTATTTTTATGTCTAAGATTAAATTCAGCTTGATTTTGTATTCATTCTTCACATATCCCTGCAGGATAATATTTTTTGTCAAACTTTTTCTAAATATTTTAATTATTTTGTGAGTCTCGTAAATGGCATCATAGATGTTAGATCTTAATTAAGGTATTCCTTCTCTGACTTCTTCATCTATTCCATTTTCAGTGTCAAACTTGTCATAATCTTCATATTCCTCCCTTGATTCTGCTTCATTCAATTCTTCTTCAGGTTCATCTCATGTAAGAGTAATATCAATTATTTACTGACTGGAAAATTTAGATATGTATGAGGTGAAAATTAAAAACATATTTAACATTTTAAGTTGATATTTATGCCAGCAAATTTAAGGCTAAGTTTGTCCTAAATGTTTGAGTGAAGTAATTGTCAGAACAAATATTTCTGCTCTGAAATTTTATTACTTTCTTGCCATATATATTTTATTTTAAATATTATTAGGTACATTATTATAGCATATAATTAAAGAATATATATTGCCATGAAACTTTATGGCCTGCTGATTGCTGTTAACATAAGAACTTTCTTTTTCATTTCAGGCTTGAGGAGAGAAAACGTAACTTGATAAATGTAAGTCCAAATCCTCGAACCCCTCATCTATTCTCTCTGTTTGAAATTACCTATGAATAGATTTAATATACTTTCTCCTTTAAAATTGTGTAATTATTTTGGTCTTGACTAACTTAGTTTCATATTGCACATAAACTTGCATTGTTAGTCTGGTCTCAGTTTAACATCGTGCCAGCCTTTATAGAAGTCACTTAGTTTACTAATACAGCCCTAACCTTGCTGACAGATAGGTATAAAACTAATGCACACAGCTACAAAGATAAACTTCAATATACAATAAAAAGCTTCTTTATCTGGAGCCCATATGGAACAAGTGGTGCTGCTTATTCAAATATTCTGGTTGACTGAGTGCCGAGTTTGAAGGACTATTTTATTCATAAAATCAAAATAAATAATAAAACTGGTATTTAACATTGATAAAACAGTAAATTGTAAACATGAATATAAAATATTATTATGTATGTTCAAAAAGCATCAAGAGTGATGCTGTATGAAACTAAATATTTTACAGTAGACCACAATTTACAAAAGAGTTACATTCTTCAAAAACCTTTCATAAATCGAAAATTCGTAAAGTGAGGTATAATTTCTCATTGATTCCCATTATAGAAGGCGAAATATGAATATGTAAACCAGTTAGCGTGCACCCGTGCTTTCATATATCTTTCAATATTGTGAAAACTATAAATGGCATTGATATGCAGTCTTTTTCAAAAACATATTTCAGCTTTTATAAACATTTTATTTGCTGCTTGTACCTACCTAAACCAAATAGGAAGAAAGTTTCTTGCAGGTCAACTTTTTCATGTTTTTGACTAAAAATTTGAAATAAATTTTGTTTCGTATATTTTTAAAAGGCATTTCATAAAGTTTTGAGTTGTACAGTAGTCATTATAGAAGTTACATGGTGAAATTTGTTCTATTTCGTTCAGTAGAAATGGAGATATGATGTTGTATGTATCAGAATGTACGTGTAATAAAAAAATTAGAAAAGTTAAAAGTTTTTTAAAAGGCATTTGATTTATCCAAGTTACCATTAAATTTACAAGAAAATATAACTTCAGTGAGTCATCTATACTGATTTTTTAGGCGTGTTTCGCTTCCAGCGTGAGCGCCTATTATCGGCGGTCGGTCCGTCTGTCCGTCCGCATGTTTGTTCTCAGCTTCTACTGAACGGATTTTCATGAAATGTGATATTAAGGACTTACAATCAAATATAATAAGAAAATCGCACAAATGAATCACGTACTCCAATCGGGGGATATCTCGTAAAGTATTAGTCATATCAAAATATCTTTCAAATAAAAGTTGTAGAACTAGTAAAGAAGAGTATTTCCTTTCCTATACATTTTTATCGTTGGAGTAGCCATTATCGAGAAAATCGAACAAGAATGTCTTAAATCGAGTTGAACTTAAAAAATTTCTTGCATGGTTACTTCTTCATTGTTGCTAACATAAACAGTCTCACAAACAAATGTTTAATTTTCTTACATGCACTATTTTTAAATAGGAAGAAAATGAATTATTTATGATGAAGAAAAGAACTTTAAAACGCTATTTCCCTCACGTACAGGTATATAATTTCCTTGTAATACTCCATTGCACGAAACGCGCCCATTTGTGATACGTTGTACACTTTCCTAACTTGTTTTTACTAGCATTCATTTCAGACTAACTTCTTTAAGCAGGACTCCCGCTAGTTCCGATCAGAACGGATCGGCCAGTTCGTGCCTTTCAGTCATCATGGATAGTTCAGACGAGGAGGTTATCGCTGAGTTTGGTATGCCATGAATTAGAAAAAAATTTCCCGAAGATTTTGGTAGTACGAGATTTTTTCCAAAAGAAACCAGTATGTGATATATTTGTAATTTATAGTAAGTTTTAATCTAACATAAGTATATTTCACTTTCCTAATCATCCCTGCGGAGCACATTTGCCCTGGAGGGAAACTAGTCAAATCTGGGCACACTAATGTGATTACCTGTAAAAAATGACACGTATGCTTAAACTAGGCATTACATGAAATAAATATTAATGAAACCACCCCATAGATCAGGGGTGGGCAAACTTTTTACTATATGGGCCACATTAGTAGTTGTGGGTGGTTAGGTGGGTCACATTAGGTCTCACATAGGATAATATTTGAGATAATGCAAAGGGTCCTATTAGTGAAAATCAATTATTAATACATTTTTAATACAATAGCTTCGCTATATCAGGTTTTCCAACCATAATTTTAACCACCAAATGTGAAATTTATAGTTTCACAATTCACGGTTCTCTTTTATAAAGGCACCGCGGGCCACATAAGGTGCTCTCGCGGGCCAGATCTGGCCCGCAGGCCGTGGTTTGCCCACCCCTGCCATAGATCCACTAGAAAGTGAAAACAAGCATAAAATTCACCTAATTGAGTGTTCCAGAAAGTAACAATTGTTTTGGGCATATAAAAGGTCGATCAGACTATGTCAGTTGATTCCATATCTCTATCAAACAAAACCCGCCTACACTACCTGTACAATTTCCTAAGTTGTATTAATATAGATTAGCTTCATTTCCATCACATAAATACAAGTGATATTTTTTAATGTAATTTAGAAGGCCTGATTTGTGACAAACCAGTTCTGGTGTTTACGTTGCGTTGATAAAAAATGCCTATCCAGACTTACGTCACACCGAATGTGTGCTCAGAGGTGATGCAAACCTCACTTCGTGATCACTCGGATATTTCCGCCTTCTCTCAGCCTTCGGAACACTTCCGACTTCAGTCAAAATATTCTCCGTGAGCAATTCTTGCCTGATCCGATCCGACCGTGCTGAACCGATCTGATCTGATGTAGTGGGTGGAGCTTCATGCATTTACAGACGTTTTTATTTTTTTTCGCCTGTACCGATCTGACCTGGTCTAATCGGATCGGAACTAGTGGGCTTTATGCTGATACTATCAGAAATTTCCTCAATGATAGTCCTCTTTTGTTAACACATTAACTGTTTTTGACGTAATATTGCGCACCGATGCAGAACTTACCGTACTGCTTGTTCATCTATGAACGGGAACTTCCCTACGCAGATGGGGAGTTTTTTCGCGTATCGTCTTGTAAGTAAATATTGGAAAGTTAAGAACAAACAAGTCCAAGCACTTGAGATGGGGATTTCCATCTTCCTTTCAAACGATGAATTCTTTCATTTGCAACAAAATTTCACCACTCCGAATTCCTTGAAGTGGATGAGGGAAAAGGACTAAACTTGCACCTACCTATTCTCCAGCCAGCAAACCCTAAGTAGTCATTGAACTATAGTTATCAGTTAGTCGGCATATTGTTTCTGCCTACTTTTATGAGTTTATGTCTGCAGCACATTTGTAACTTACACGTTTCCTTGGTCACATAAATACGCGTATACTTTGTAGACTTTGATATCTTTTGCGAATATAAACGTGGACGCAAGCATACTGCAGAGAATTTACTATCGATACTCACAATTTATCTAACCTGATCAGAAATCCCCGTGTAAGACGTGCATCCCCTTTTTTCACTGGCGTTTCAGGATAAATGGTGGGCTGAGTACATGAGTAAATACGGTAAGTAATATTCGAGATAACAATTCCGATGTCTTGCATGCATCACCCCCTTATAACATTGATTCTTATGGGGAAAACGGTTTCAATTTACGTTGATTTGATTTACGCATCCTCGACATAAATCAGGGTATTACTGTACATGAGTGTATATGGTATTTCAATCGTATTAATTGCACAATATGAGGAAAGTCACGTGCTGGGCAGATCATATTTTTCTGTACATTGTTGCTTTATTCCTCATTTAACTCATTCTTCTCCTTTTCCCCCTTTATCTCCCTTCTCCATTCCCTCACATCCAACCCCACTCTTCCCCATCTCCTACAATTCATATGTGTTGCTCTGTTGGTAAATCTACTTTCTCTTGCTCCTTTCCTCTCGAGTGTTCTGTCTCTTACCCCTCTCCGCCGTTTTTCCTTCCTTCTCATTCATTTGGTTTGTATTCACCCATTGTTCCCATTACGTGTGCAGGACACCATCATTCCAGAAGCTGTGCGGTTCTGGGAGAAGGCTCTGATGGTGAGGAAGACAGGGAATGTCATCAGACTGAACCGGTGAGTGAATAAATGGTTGACATCTTCATATCCTCCTCTCCCTTGAAATCCGGATCAGTGGCATGGAAAATGAACACTCTGATTTCAATCTCCAAACCTTTTTGTATCTTCAGTATGTGATGCTATGAAAAAATCATTCACCATACTTTCAGCTACAAATGTTTTCTTGACTATTCATTGCTCTGTGAATTGTTTTACTTATTTTATTATGACGTCAAATAATAACCCTTCTGCAAGCCATTAAATGAAAAGAGAGCCAGTTGTATTAACATTAGTTTTGTTCTGTAATTAATATTTGGTGAAGTTTTCCTGCATTATAAAATTAAAATGCATCATAAAATGTACGTATTAAAGATGAAGTTAACTAGACATTATTCTGGGTCTTTTCTAAACAGCACGCAGGTAGCTTATATTCTGTTTATTCATTAAAGATTAATCCACATACAGTAGAGAATGCCAATTTACAGTGGGCTTTACAACAAGTCAATAAATAAAATTTAAACAATAGAAAATAAAAAACATTAAATACACTCAGCAAGGTAAGACACTATTGTTTAGTTGAGAGATGCGTCAAACCAGCTTGGACAAAAGAGTTACGTGACAAGGAGAAGGGGTCAATATGGTAAGGGAGAGAGTTTATCATGGATGAAAGATGGAAGAAGAGTGAACGTTGGGCAAGGGATGCTCTAGGAATGGGTATATGAAGTAATGAATGCGTGCGGGTGGGTCTAGAAGGAACTCTGAAATTAACATAAGAAACCAGATCTGGGCAGTCTGTAATGGAGTTAAGGATATTATAAATAAAGGACAAGTCGAATTTAAGCCTATGATTAGAGAGATTACTGAGGGAAAGTGCGGATAGAACGAGATCTGTTGAGGCGTTACGGATAGAAGGCACTCTGTATTTAACTATCCTTGTAAAGAAATTAGTGACACAATGAAGGATGGAGAGATTGGATACAGCTGACATGGACCAGATAGGAGAGCAATACGAAATGACAGGGAGGACAATAGTCGAGAAATATGTTCTAAGGGCAAGAGGGTCGCTATTATCAGTGAAACGATAGAGAAGACCTAATAGAGACATAACTTTCCTTCTGATAGCTTTAATATGCTCTTAGTAATTTAATTTTTGATCAGTTATTACCCCAAGGTCCTTTAGTGAGAAGACCTTGCTCAAAGGGGTGGAGTTAATGCAGTAGTTGAAGGTAAAGGGAGTTTTCCTTAATAAAATCGACATCGTGCTGCACTTCACCGAATTTAATTTGAGCTCCCACACGTCACACCACGTAGCAATCTGATTTAATGAATCCTGGAAAACAAGGCAATCACTAGGGGAATCAATTTGTTTAAAGAGTTTACAGTCATCTGCATAGAGCAATATATGGGCTTGGGAAGAGTGGATTAGTGAAGCTAAATCATCAACGTACAGATTAAAAAGATGTGGTCCTAGTATGCTACCCTTGGGGTCCCCCGAGGTAATAGAAAACCAATCAGAAGAGAAACCCGATAAGACAACTCGTTGGATTCTATCACTTAGAAAACTGTACAGTAGATTGAGAAAATTACCATGGATACTAAAACGGTGACTGAGTTTGTGGAGAAGGAGGTTATGGTTCAAGGAATCAAAAGCTTTGGAGAAATCTAAAAATATTGAATCCATCTGAGACTTGTTTGTTATTGTTGACAGCATGATGCTGAAAGACTGCTAGGTTTGTCATGCAAGAACGACTAGGAAGGATACCATGCTGGTTGGAGGAAAGATGAGGGGAAGTGAAATAATATAAACGATTAAGAATGATTTTCTCGGAATAACATTAGCAGTTTTCCATTGAGAAGAGAAAATGCCCAGGGAGAGGCATCGGTTTAAAATATGGCATAAGGGAATTGAAAGTGAGTATGAAGAAGTCTACAACTGACACATAATATAATCTGGCATGTCTGTCGTCCTGAACCTGCCAGATGAAAGGAATTTTATTGTATTCAGAATACTTATTGCTTCATTTCCCTGGAGCAGAAGTATGAGATAATCTCAGGCTTGTCTCCTCTAAATATCAGGTGTTTGGGCTGCATACAGTTGCCAATCTGGTGTGTTTCGAAGTTATCCATCTCAAATGGTAAATAAGAATTTTTATGCAGACCTTATGTAGATGGTATACCCGATGTTTGCAGACATTTAGGAAACAGCTAGGATATGCATATTTGTCAGTGTCAGTGCCAAACAATTCTTAGGCATACTTTTTACGTTTAACCTTCTAAAAAGCATGATTTAACAAAATCGTTTTTCTAATTTAGTATTTTTAGTAAGACAAATAAGTTTGGATGTTTTTAAACAAGTGTTTTTGTTATTTCATAAATTAAATGAATGTTTTTTATGTTTATGAGACAGGCGATGTGTTGGTGATCGAGTGTTCTACCGGAGGAAGGCTACACACTGTGTGGAGGCCTGTGAGGCAATAACAACTTGTGGAGAAGTACGTGTGCCAGAGGAACACCTGGACGTAAGTGTTTGATCCAATCTCCTTCTCCCTGATAAGGGCCTTTGCATCTCCTGGTCGAAGGCACAGATAATTTCATCTTACAGTCATGGCTTTATAATATGTAATTATTGCTATTACTCAAATGTTATACCAAAGTATTTCATTGATAAGTTTGGCATCATCATCCATATCATTACCAAGAAATTAGAGAATGTGCATAGAAAGGCAGCTAGATATACCTGAGGAAGATTCAGCAAGAGAGATAGCGTCACGTGATTAAAATGTTGGGTTGGGAAATGCTTGAGAACAGGAGGAGAGTTAATATATTAGGGGGTATATTCCAGGTACTTGGAGAAAATAAGGCATGGTAAGGTCTGAGGAGTAGGATGGAGAGTCTAAGTTTATTGGGAAAAACGGACATGAGGTTAAAATTACATTGAGGCCTCAAAAAACAAATATTGCCAATTGCTCTTTTCTTAACCCAGCAGTACTCGTGTGGGGTGTTGTGGACATCTTACAGTATTTTGTATCTCTTGATCAGCTGCCTTGTTATAGTATGACTATACATCACCATTGGCAATCTGGAATACCTAAACAAATTATTTAATGATATGAAAATAATTTTATTTATAAATAATTCCTTTAAAATATGTTTCCTCTGGAGTATAAACTTTAACACCAGTTAGTTATGAATTCTAATTCCCTTTCCAAGAAAAATAAATCTTTCTTATTGAAGTTTGTAAGGTCCAAATATTGGAATTCCCCGAGCCATCTCTAGTAAGTGCGTGCACGTAATCCTAGGATTGTCCAAGCCAACAATCATTTCCTCGTGCCTTTGCAAGCATAAATTTTTGTCATTTACTTAGGCGAGTTTTTCAGTTTTTTTAAAAATAATCCCATAACGGGGCGAACAAATTATTTTGCGGACTTTGAGAGAAATGTGATAGCATATACAGAAGAAACATTAAATCTTGCTGCACAATGGTGCTACAGGATTGATGAGTTGAATGTAAGACATTGGAGAAGACAAAGAGAGAAACCGGGATATTTTTTTGCGAGATTAAAAATCTGGGACACAATCGGGACAAATTACATTTTAGTAAAAATTGTATTGAATGCTTGAATATAATGTTATTTGTGTTGTAATTTTAGTAAATACCTTTTTTATTTAATTACAAATTGAAAAAAATGGGCATTCCTACTTTTTGGTATATTTTTTTGCAAAAATCCCAGTAAACTAGGATGGAACTTTCCCCGCGTGCCCTTGTGAAAAGTGGGGGTCGGCTTACAATCGATCATATATGGTATATGGGTCCATTGTTTCATTTTGTTTACATTGTTACAACAAAAATGAATGTTAAATACATTCAATTTAGTTTCAAAGAAGGATAAAGATCATAATAACAAAGGTTATATTTATCCATAAAAAATTGCAGAAAAGCGGGAAGATTTTTAAAATTTGGAATCTGCTCTTGCATATCTTTTTTAACTTGTTAATTATTTTCTTTACAAATTTCTTTATCAGAAATTTTTTTCTCTTTACCCTAACCATGTACAGTAGTCCCTCGTTATCCGCGGGTTTGCTGTCTGCGGTTTCGATTATCCGCGGGTGACCCGCACTTGAAGATAGGCTGCCAGTGTTACACTCTTTTCACACTACACTCGTAGTTTTCTCAACATTGCCAAATTTTCGTATGCGTACGAGAATGATTGTCCATCTGACACCGCCAGGATACCTAATACAAATAGTTTTTATATACTTTCTTGAAGGGAGACATTTCTCGTTCATTCCAGCTTCTTACATTGTATTTAAAAGAATACATCCAAGCATTCCCATTTCTTACACTGTATCTAAATGGTATAGCTCGTACGACTTGTTGTGACAGTTATGTTTCACTCATTGTAAGAGTGACTGTAGCCCTGTGAGTGCCTCTGTGTCTCAGTTCCCAAGAAGCTTTTATATAATTAGTGTCTTTAGTTTTGCCCTTAAATATGGAATCGAAGCGTAAATCGTGTGATATTGTTGGTGCAATTTCTAAGAGACCGGGGAAAGTCTTGTCGTTGGAGCAGAAAGTGGAAATCCTAAATCGCCTAGGAAGAGAGGAAATTGCAGCTTCTGTCGGTAGATATTTTGAAGTGAATGAATCAACTTTGAGAACAATAAGAAAAAGTGAATGCACAATTAGGGCGAGTATTGTGGCTAGTGTGCCTTTGAGCTAAAAAGTTACATACACATCCCGTGATATAAAAATTGAAAAGGCAGAGAAAGCCCTCCCTCTGTGGATTGAGGATCAAACACAAAAAAAAGTTCTTTTGAGTAGCAATATGATTCGGCAGAAAATGATACGAATCTACAACCCAGTGGCGTAGCTAGGGTCTTCGGCACCCGGGGGCAAGGCATCTTTTAGGCACCCCTAAGGGGGTATATTCCCAGTCTGGCCCATATGACCTTTTTTCTTGCCGCCAAGTTCCAGGGGTAGGGGTTTACGCGGGCCTGATTATGTTACTCCATGACCTCCTAGCGGATCTGCTTCCATCGATAAAAATTGGTCCGTGAGTTTGCCCCCCTCTGCACACCCCTCGCTATGCCTCTGCTACAACCACCTGTCTGAGACATTAGGTAGCACTTCTCAACCTTCCACAAGTTTTCAAGCAAGCAAGGGGTGGTTCCACAACTTCAAAAAGAGATACAGCCTGCATAATGTGAAGATTGTCAGAGAGACAGCATCGAAAGACCACGAGGCCGCAACAAATTACGTGGGTGAGCTGATAGAGAAGAAAGGTTATCGTCCAGAACAGGTCTTTAATGCAGACAAGACGGGCCTGTTCTGGAAGATGCCATCTAGAACCTTCATCTCCAAGGAGGAGAGGACTGCTTCAGGTTTCAAGGCATCGAAAGACAGAGTGACGCTTCTCCTATGCGCCAACACGTCAGGAGAGTGTATGGTGAAGCCAATGCTTCTCTCCAGAGTAGAGAACCCACGCACACTTAAAGGTAAGAATAAGGAACAATTACCAGTCTTCTGGAAATCAAATCGTAAGGCATGGGTTACCGGAACAGTGTTCATGGACTGACTACGTAACTGTTTTGCTCCTTATGTAGAAAAATATCTTTCAAGAAAAAAACTGGAATTCAAAGTGCTTCTAATTATAGACAATGCACAAGGTCATCCAAGTGAGGAGCTCCATAGGGTACATCCTAACATTGAAGTGGCATTCTTACCACCAAATACCACATCCCTTGTGCAGCCATTAGATCAGGGAATTATTAAATGCTTCAAAAGCTATTACATTTGTAGAACTTTTGCAGAAATCTGCGAGGTAATGGACTGTGATTCATCTCTAACAGTAACTGATTGTTGGAAACGTTACACTATAGCTGAGTGTATAGTAAACATAAAGGAGTCCATAGATGAAATCAAGCAGGCCACCATAAATGCTTGTTGGAGAAAGATTTGGAAGGAAGCAGTGAATGGAGACACAGGATTCCCCACAATTGCCGTGGAGATGCACGAGATAGTGGAGCTGTCTCATCGTGTGGGGGTGAGGGATTTGAGGACCTCAATGTGGCAGAAGTTGAGGAACTTCTCAAGTTATATGAGGAAGAACTGACAGAGAAAGATCTGATGGAGTTAATAAATTCAAACACCAGCGAGGATAAGGTTGATTAGGAGTTAGAAATAGAAAAACCGAACTTCAACCTCAAAAAGTTAAATGATATAATGCAAGCTGCCAGAAATTTCGCTGACATGGTGCAAAATGCCAATCCTTTTATTGAAAGAAGTTTAAAGTTCAAGAGGGAGCTTGAGACAATACTGATGTGGTATAAAGAGGTACAGAGGGAATTGCAGAAAACAATGATTCAGCCATCTATCCTCACTTACCTCAGTCAACTTTCATGCAGTACCTCTACAGTCACTACAACTTCTGGTAGTGCAGGCCTTTGCCAGAGATCCCCATCTACATCATCCGAGTCAGTAGATGATGACTTAGAAGCTATTCACCATCTTTAAAGTACCACCCATAAAGGTTAGTGAAAGTTTTACATTCTAATTAATGTGCAAATTAATTAATGAAATGTTACGTTAACTTTCTAATTTTACCGATTTTTCAGCCTTCCGATGACATATCCTATGGTTTATTGCCAGTTTTTAAATGCACAAGCAGTGTTTCCGGAGCCAAAGATGTTGAATAGCATTGATAATGATATCCTTCCAGATGACATTCGTCTAATCATGCACGCCCCTTAGAAAGCAGCTCTCATTTTTTTATAAAATGTGCATTCTTTCATTTCGTATTTTTTTTTGTATTTATTTTCGTACATATTTTTTCTTTATATTTGTTTTCTTTAACGAAATAAAGTTGATTTTTGAATTATTTATAGCATTTTTTTATACTTGCAATTACTTAATACAACTTTAAGTGTAAATTCCATGTTTATCCTTGGTGTGTTCCTGAAGATCTGCATTTACCATAAGCACTCCTTCGCCAATTGCAGGTTTCGTTAACCGCGGTCATGCTCTGAACATATCCCCCGTGGATAACGAGGGACTACTGTATATTTTTGTTTTGGGTGTTAATTGCCGCTCTAGGCTGGGCAATGGCTTTGTTGACCTAGGTCATAAAATGGCCCTTGCTATTAGATACCAACAGAGAAATGTGCACATTCACAGGCATTTAACAACCAGTTCATCAGCTCATTACATTTTTTAAAACCGGTTCGGTTTAACCAGTATGAACCAGCTGAATGACACCACTGGTTGTAAGCACAATATATATTCAATATTAAATAGTATAGTTAAACTGTGTTTCTATCCTCCCTTTTTTGTGTGCCCATTGTGGAAGAAATTCTGGCTATAATACTCCGAGAGGCCGTTTAGCCAGAAAAACAATCCTCTTCTCTCCTATTCCCCTCTCCCTCTACCCTCTCTCACTTCCTCCCCTCTCTGACTCCCTCCCATTCTGAATTTCTCCCTCACTTCCTTCTCTGACCTTCTTCCTCTCCATCCCCTAATCCAGTGTTTCTGAACCGGTGGGATGCTTTCCACTGGTGGGACTTGAAAGCCTTCTAGGTGGGACCAGAGCCAGCTGAATACATTTTGGCACCCAAATCGGTTTGACTTTCTGGCGTCTTCTCCTTTATATAATTAACAGTCTCAGGCGTAACTTGATGGAATATCTTCATATTGTCGAAATAAAGAAGATTTACTTGGTGGTACCACAGAGTTTATTTTTTAAATAAATAAATTTTTGTGGATTTACCAAGTAAATCTTTTTTATTTCGACCTTCTCTGTTGTGTCTACCAATTATTTATGTACTAATTATATGCTTATAAATGTAGAAATACAATTATTAGAAAAAGTGGTTTTTCTTTATATCATGGTGGGACCAGGGTTTCTTGAAAAGGTGGTAGGTGGGACGCAAGAGGCAAAAGGTTGAGAACCACTGCCCTAATCCACTCCCTTTTCTCTCCACCTTGCATTCCCTTCTTCCTCCCTCCACCTCCTCCCTTTCCTTGCAGGAAAGTAACTCATGGTCTTTTTCTAATCTGAAGGTATGTCGCACTTGTAATGAGATGGGCCGGAATTGCAGGGAAAGAGGTTCAGATGGAGTGGCTGGTTCCATTCCCGAGGATGGGATGTCAGTTCAGCTGATTGGGGGCAGAGGCCAGGGTGTGCCCGGAGCAGACTTTGTGTTGTATGTCTCTGCAGTTGAAACAGAAAGATGTAGCTGGGGTTCGACAGTGGCATATGCTGCCCACTGTCAGCAGGAGGCAGCCTTGGACCGGTGAGCATTGAGGATAGATTGCACCAGTCACATCTTCTTACATATCAGATAAACTCCTAACTAAAACCAGTTGGTGAGACTGGATTCAGAGGAAGCTAAACAAGCACATAAATTGTTTTATTGCAAAATAGGAAAGTTTTGCGCTCTTCATGATATTTCAGAGAATAATTTTGAAAAGTATGTATTTTTAAAAGAATTTCACTTTTATTTCAATTATATTTTGTATTTTAGTGATACAGCGTTATATTTAGGGTTCTTTATGGTATAAGAACCACTCTTCGTGAACGTTACGTACAAAACGAATTTAAGGGTGGATGTGCAGAGGGTCACGGTCTATGAATATTGATAAAAGGATGGCACCCAACAGAAGATTGTTAGTAGATTGCATTTATCATTTATTTTTACTATGATTATATTCTTGACAGTATTTTGATGTTATATTCTTAATATACACATATTACTTAGATTTATATTTTTCCATAAAATACTTGTATTTATCACGTAAATAAAAATAACCTGCAATATATTTTCTGAATACAAATTTAAAAAATCCTTATATAAACTGTACACATCAAATTCCTAGATAATGATGAACTGGTGACCCACAAAGCTTGCGGGCAGCGGCGGCAATATTTTTCCCGCCTCAGGGCAGCTGTCTGAAGTGTTTTCCTTTGCCTTGGGCAGAAATATTTTTCTAACGGACCAAGAGTCCTTGGAGTGCTCCCTTCCTTTCCCCCTCCTACCCTCACCAGTGCCTCCACCACCTGTCAGTATCCTGAGAGTATGGAATAAGGTTGACTGGCCTGCCATCAACCGTGCCCTCTTCCTCCTTCCATGGGACCTCCTGGACTGCGGTGGTTCCAAGGACGGTCTTGTACAACCTCCTCCATGGTGTTATCACTGATTTTGTCCCAACTCTAAGAGTCTCCAAGAAAAGACCATTGTGGCTGTCAGCTGAGACTGCCCACATAGTCAGGAATAAGCTCGCAGCTTGGAAATTGTGGAAGCTCTTTCCCAATCCCTCCATCTGGGGCACCTTTGTGACCCTTTGACGGCATGCCTGTTTTCTTCTTCGCCATGACTACAGCGGACATATAAATGCTATCACCGATGAAATTAAGGCAAACCCAAAAAGATTTTGATCTCTACTTAATGCCAAAAGTAAATCCTTTCGCATTCCTATGTCTGTTACTTCGGGTGGACTCTTCCATTACAGGGATGACAGACCCACTGTTTTTAATGACTACTTCTCCAATTTTACCCCCTCCTCTCCTTGTATTCTCCTCCCACCACTTCAACCCGTTTGCTCTCAGTCACTTTCTTCCCTTTCAACCACTCCTTTGGAAGTCTTTGGATTTCTCTCCTCCCTGCCTCCTAATAAATCAGCTGGCTCTTATAATATTGGTCCCGTTTTTCTCTCTTGTACTGCTGTCTCTCTTCATGTTCCTATCGCAACTATATTTAACAGATTTTTTTCCAGCAGCTCCTTTCCTTCCCTTTAGGAAACTGCTCATGTTTTAAAATCAGGATTTAAAATAAAGTAGAAAATTTTTGCCCCATCTCTATCCTACCAATCCTGTCAATTATTTTTGAACACATCATCCACAATTGCCTTTTACAATTGCCTTTTATCCTTTGTCCTTCATCAAAATGGTTTTCTTTCTGATGGCTCCTGCCTTACTAATCTTTCCATTTTGCACCACCACATTACTTCCTCCTTTGAAAATTCTTCACAACTTGACGTCTGCTATATTGACTTTTCCAAAGCATTTGATACAGTTAATCACACACTTCTTTCCCATAAGTTACATTTGTGGTTTAATATTCATGGTACCTTTCTATCTCTGTTAACCAACTCTCAACGTGTTCTGATTGATGGTGCTATGTCTTCTTTGCTCCCCGTTACATCTGGCATGCCACAAGGGAGTGTCCTGGGACACCTTATTTTTGCCCTTTATGTGGATGATATTGTCGAAAGCATTTGTGCTAGAGGTTGCAGCATTTTACTTTACGCCAATGATTGTAAAATTTTTAAAAGTGTCGATTCAGTAACTGACTCCCTTTCCTTACAAAATGCTGTAGCCTCCGTTGACACATGGTGTTCTGATTGACAACTTTGCATTAACCTGGCTGAGTCTGTTGTATTGTCCTTTTCCCTGAAGTGTAAGCCCCTCCTTTCCACCTATTACCTCTCTCATCACCCAATCTCGTCGGTCCTTTCCCACAGTGACTTAGGTGTCATTTTTGACCTAAAATTGTCCTTCAGGAGCACATTAACAGTATTTCAGCGAATGCTATGTCCGTAGTTGGCTTACTGCACCAGGTCACTGAAATTAGTGACCCTATTGCTCTGAAAACAGTTTTTCTTGGTTGTGTTTTACCAGTATTAGAATATTGCTCTGCAATTTGGTCAACTGCTGCCCCTACTACACTTACAAAGCTTAACTGTCCTGTTAATTTCTTTCTCGCGATTGTCCGTCATCGTATCTCCTCCTTTCGTAACTCTTCACACAAAGAAATTCTGTCGTCCCTAGACATTTTTCATCTTCCCCACCATCACATTATTTTGGACTTGAAGTTCACTTACAGAATAATGAATGGCTATTTCCGCTCCTCTGATCTTTTGTCTAATTTTTCTCTACATGTTCTTCCATGCCCTACTTGTAACAACAGTCCTCTTCACGTCCCTAAATTTTGTTTGTCCTTATTCCAGCGTACTTTATTTTACCGGATTCCTCTTCTTATTAATGCCCTGGCAGCCACTTACCCTCTCCTGGAACTCTTTTCATCACCGAGCACCCTCACCTCTTTCCTCAAACAGCTCTCGAATCACTAACCAGTTTTAATTTTCTGTATTGTCTTTGTTGTTATCATTATGTTATTTATGTATTTATATGTTGATTTGTCTTGTTTACCATCCAGTGTAAAATGCCTCTTTGGCTGTTTTTGGATGCTTAATTAATAAATAAATAAAAATAAATAAAAGTTTTTTTTATGTATACTTGTATATGAACTGCATTTAAAATGAAAATTTCACATTTCTTTATTTATTTTCCCAGACCTATTGCAGGATTTGCCAATCTCTGCCCAAGTAGTCTAGTGGTTGATGATGAAAGAAATGAAGGGGAAGATGCAAAAGGGAAGTCACTACCAAACAAGGGAGCAGTTAAAAGGTAAGCACTCATCCACCTCACATTCTGATTCTGCCTCTTTCACCTCCTCCTCCCTTTCTAATTCTGCCTCTTTCCCTCTCCTCCAACCTTCTCTCCCCCCTCACTCCTCCCTTTACTTGTCCTCCCCCTCCTCTTCCCTTCTCCCTGCATTTCCTCCACTTTCCCCCTCCTCCTCCTCCCCTTTCTCCCTTCCTTTACTCCTCCTCCTTTTATACCATCTCTCTTTTCTCTACCCTCCTCCTACTCCATCCAATCACTCCTCTTCCACTCTTCTTTCATCTCTCTTTCTTCCAACCACATGGTTACATCTGACATTATCCTCTCCTCAGCCAACTATATCCATTCATAAATAAAATGAGAAAAATTTCTTGGTATAAGTTCCACTTTATTAAAAATATCTAGTCATCATTAATAAAGTGGAACTTGTACCAAGTAATTTTTCTCATGTTATTTATAATGGAGTTCCACCAAGTAAAGGCTTCTTCCGTTGATTTTGTATCCATTCATTTATTTTGTCTCCATCTCCTCATAACTTGACTCTTTTTCATATGTTATGACCGGGTCCATGAGTTTTGTAATGTAATAAGATTTTAAATGGAAATCACACCTTTTTATATACGCTGACAGATTAATGTTCATATTAAATTTTGTTTTACAGATCTTTGCCAACTGCTGTATTTACCCAAATCCAAGACAAGTGTTTTTCTTTTCAGAACTCAACTTAGAACAATCAAGAGTTGTCATAAAAGGTAATGCAGGGTTATGCTACAATATTTACCTGAATCCAAGACGGTTTTTTTTTCCAAATTTCAGCTTGCAAAAATTGAGGGTCATCATAAATTGAGAGTATGAAGTTGTTACATGTTTGATGTGTTGTTTCAGCGAATGAAACATATGATATAACTATTTTATATATTGAAATTTTTTATTGCAGACTTACTGCGTAGATTTAATTTTAAAAAATACATTTAAGAATTGTTTTTCTCAACAAAAACTTGTAGCAAACCTTTCTGTGAATTAATGAATACGTGTGTTAGAAATATGTTCAGAATACATACAAGTGATGTGTTCTTTAAGGAGCCAGAGAATTACTGAGTTTTATTTTTGAACGATGGCACTCAATGAACAATTATTTTGCAATTGATTCACAAAAGTAAGCTAAAATCTCTTCTCTATTGGATAATAGAATTTCGCAGATTTTAAAATAAATTAAGGCATAATTCACTGGTATTCCCCCATTCAGCAGTTTTAAGCTATAAATTCTCTAATTGTGATTTTCTTTCATATTCATTTAAAATACCTCACTTTCAACTATAAAATGGCTGATTGTAAGAAGTACAACAGCAAAGGGAATGATATCAAAAGAAATTAGGCATAGTTATGATACCAATTTTAAACATAGTGATGAAGTAGCATCAGCAGAAAAGTTGAAGAACCATATTGTTGCAATGCTCTGCCAATTAATCAAGGCTTTGTGGCAACAGATAAATCCAGAAGTAATAGTGAATACATTTAATAAGTGCTGCTTATCCAATGCCATGGATAGAAATGAAGATGATGTTTTGTGGACCTCTATGGGCAAAGTTCCGAGTGATAAGGATAGGGAGAGTGAGTATAATGTTGAAGAGAGCATAAAGAGTGACAGTAACTGTTATAATACAATGACCTATGATATTAACAGAAAATTTTGGGGCCTAATAAAAATTGCTGCCTGTTTTGTAGGCTTTTTCAATTTTGCAGGAGTCATATATAATTAGGTCATAAACTCTTTTTTCTGTCTTGGCATACTACCAAAATGGGGTTGTCTTGAATTCTGGTAAATACAGTGTTATCAATTTTATTTTATTAATATTTAGCATGGGAATAATTAATGCTTTAATGCACATAACTTCCTCCTCTGCTGCAGCCTGATGTTTCTGCATTATTCCTCAGAGTAAGTGATTCACCGGCAAGAGATCACCGTCTCCAGGTGTCCACTGTAAAGCATGAGATACTGCATGCCCTTGGATTTTCTGTGTCACTTTTTGCCTTCTTCAGAGATGATCATGGGAAGCCACTAACACCACGGTCGGAGCATGGATGGCCACCCTTAAATGAAAAGTAAGCAATTTCTATATCTCTCTTTCTTTTTCTGCTGATGAATTCATTAACTAAGGTACAGCTTTGTCAAAAGTGATATTCATAACCTTAAAATAGAAACATTTATAACCATAAAGAAAAAATATTTTACTACAACTGGTTTTGCATAATATTTCCATTACGAGGTTTTAAGAAAAGTTGTTGTTTGTGCAGACTTACATTTATTATGTTACATAACTTGTTTTGGCATAAACCTTGTGAAAATCAGAGTAATAAGGATTATGGAATGACAGGAGTGGCAATGTCTTGTTCCACGGAGATAGCTTCAGTAGTAACTCTTTTGCTTTCCTATATCAAGACTAACATTATTTGCAATGCTTGATGTTGAGAGATGTCCCAATGGTCTTTCATCAGTGATACTTGTTTGGTAAATATCTCATCCAACTCGTACACTTTGTGCTGTATCATGCATTTGTCACTGTGTTGTTGCAACATGTTGTGAATTTCAGCCATTTTGTCTTCTTCCGACCACAAAAACCATATAACAGCATGGAGCTCTTCTTTAATGCAATGGAAAAGCAGACTTGAAAAACAAAGTGATATTTCAAAAATAATAATAATGTTTTTACAACATAATAACTCTGGAAAAGAATTGCAGTCTAAAAAGACTGCCATACAAGCAGGGACCACCCGAGGAATTTTGGTGCTCTGGGGCGAGAGAACACTCTAGAACCCCCCTCTGTAAATGTTTGTTGAGATAATTACGAAGTATATGTTAATTTATCCATCGCTGTATAAGGATAAAGACATAACTCAGTACTTTCAGTGAAATACAAATATGTGGAGATATTTTAATCTCTGCCTAAATTTATTCTCATAACCAATTCTGATGTTGAAATAGATGATGCAAAGACACTTATTGCAAACATTTGAGTTTGTACTTATTGTTGTAATTCAATAAAAATACAGTAAAAGCTCATAAATTCAGCATTAAAATATACAAAATTCTCAGAAATTTGACACAAAAAAATTTTGAATATGAAAAAATTTCAGTAGTCCAGCAATTACTCTATTACTTCAACAGATATTACAGTATGTTATCTTTATTTAGTATGTTAATTAGGTAATAACTTCAATTCAAAACGGCATAAATCAGAGTATACCTGTACGAATGTATAAATAGTATAGGCATATTTATTAATGAATTTCTTTCTTTTTGTTGAACTCTTTTGTAGTTTGCTTGGCCGTGGATGATTTTCTCTAGCTTAGATGGGCCTTATTATGAGAAAGGTTGAGAAACGCTGGTCAATGTAATGTAGGGGGAGTAAGGAATATCTTTGATGTATTGGAATCCATGGTATCCAAGACAGTATTTCAATGGAGAACATTATTAAAAACCAGGAATACTTTTAAGTGCATAATGAAGTATAATGAAGTATAAGACAGTTAAAAAGTATCTTAATGTTCATTTGATGAACAATTAAATTAATGTCACTGTGTAAATATAACTATTTATTCACTATTTCCCACAAAGGACCCAGGTACGAATTTGGAGTGACAGAGTGGTGCGCAAGGTGGTGCGCCAAGATTGGCTAGCAGGATTAGAAGTCCAAGGTGAGGATGATGAGGTGAGTAGCAGGGAAGAAGAAAGAGAGGAGGGAGCACGGCACGGAAGAGATGAAGTGGATGTGACGACAGAATCTCCTGGGAGGGATGAGAGGAAGAAGAGAAGAGCAGCAATGTCAGAGAGAGGAGGGAGGAAGAAGCAGCAGCGACTCAAGAGGATGTCAAGGGAAGTGCACATGCTAGTGACGAAGAGGGTGGTGTCTGAGGCGAGGGAACATTTTGGCTGTCCCATACTCGAGGGCGCAGAGTTAGAAGACCAGGGTGGTGATGGCACAGAACTCACACACTGGGAAAAGAGGGTGTTTGAGGTGAGGAGAGTGCCAATACTACAAATTGAGCTTAGCACCTATTGTGTTTACAGACAGGATTTGGTATATCATTAGGTTTTTAACATTGTATGTGTTTTGGAATCTTACTTTATACCCTGCACTGTGGAATATATTTGTTAACTTTGTGGTGAGGGTTGGAAAGAAGGTAAGTGAAATAACATTATTCTTCTTATCATTGATTGTGGTGGTTTTGTTTTTCACTTTTATTGTTTTTTGTTGATGTTGTCAATTAATTTGTGTGTGAAATCATTTGTCAGGACCGCATTTTTAATGTATTTAACTTCTTTGTCATAATGTTTTTTGTTTAGCGGTATTGTCAGGAGTCTATGTACCATGGAAAGCTGCAATTTTATATTAGTATAGGTAATTTGAGTCATTTTTTTTATGTAACTGTCCATGTATGTTGGTTTTTGTAAACATCAAATTCAAGTCGTACTTTGTTTTCGATGATTACAGATAATCTTAAACTTCTGAAACAAGTCTCAAATACCAAACTCAATGCAATGGAAAATCTTTACATACAAAATTACAAACATACGTTGCTGAATAATGACATTGGCATCATAAACAGCGTTCTTTTCCAACTGACCCCTCCCCTTCTCCTGCACCTTAAGTTATCCACATCCTTTCCCTTCTCCATAGATAACAACTACACATATTCCTACTTGAGAGTGTGACACTGGACTTTTCTCTTCACCAGTCCATTTGCTCTCAAGTGAGAATGGTTACTTCATAACCGAAATACACGTTCACGTTTATACTGAGATCTTGGCAGTATTATTTTCCTGCCTCATGCAATGCATTTTTTGGTATGATCTATACTTGTGGCATTCATTTCACCAATTTGAAATTTTATATTTCAATAACAGGATGAAGCTATGACTGGCACACAGACACAGGAAGGATCATTTTCACGGATTACCCTAGCATTGATGGAAGACACAGGGTGGTACCGAGCCAATTATTCCGTTGCTGCCCCACTGCATTGGGGAAAGGGGTTAGGATGTGAATTTGCAATGCGATCCTGTGCTGATTGGATTAAGGAAAGGAAATCTAGGTAAGTACAGTAAACTCCCAGTTATCAAGAATGCCCAGGGAATTGGGTTTTCCGGTTATGTGAATATTCCAGTTGTTTGAGAGATTTATTGGATTGGCTTCAATAAAGCATTTGGATGCCAAAATAAGAAACGTGGAATTATACATTCACCTTGGAATTGCTAACCTTTAGCCTAGGTACTCGACTCAGTTGTTCTTAAATAATTCCTTGACGTTCAAGGAAGAAATGAAACTCAAATATACAAGTATTCGACATGTTTAATTGCAATATTTTAATATTTAACAGCTGCATTACATCCTATGGAATTTCTCGTATACCTATCGCTATTAACTTCTCTTTTGTTCTAATAACAACTGGAGGTTATGGCTTAACTTCATCCAACCTTAGAATTTTCCAACAAAAAAGTTGTTTCCTAGTCCGAGAAAAGGAGAGAAATTATTCTCATACAACACAATGTATTAGCAGAAGTTCTTGAGGCAAATTGATATTAAACAAAAGAGAAGCGAATAATGACATGCAATCATGACACCATTACATACAGTGCAGTTAGTGGATATTAAAATAATACAATTAAACATGTTGGATAGCTATATATTCCTTAACTAATGTTTTAAAAAATTGCAGAATTTATCGGCAGCTTCTTGGTCTGCCGATTTTTTATCACTCGAAACATCTAGACGTCTGATCTTAAAACGTGTTAGCCATCCATCTGAAAATGCACATGGTTCACTAATCTCCATTTTTCATAAAATCTTTGGCATTTTCAATCCACATTGGTCAAAAATAGCAATATCCAGTTGCTCAAGTTTTGGCTTATGAAGAGTGTGCCGATATTCAACTCTTCTATGTAGTTGTCTCAGAAGATGTAACAAATTTCATTAACTGTGATTTCATTAAAACATTGCAGTAAGCGCAAGGTCCACGTGCATGTCATCATATCACGTTTTTGTTCAACATTTCTCGCACACAAAATACATATAGCACTCCAAACAGGTGACTCTGTTTTACTTATTTAATAGTAGGATGACCAAACGCCCTATTTTCGCCGGGAAAGTCCCATTTTTTTGCGTCTAGCATGCGTGCCTATTGTCGTCGGTCTGTCCATTCGTCTGTCTGTCCATCTGTCCGCATGTTCGTTCTTGGCTTCTATGGAATGGATTTTCATGAATTTGATATTAAGGACTTACAATCAAATATAATAAGAAAATCACAAAAATGAATCATGTAAGCCAATCAGGGGTGACAAAATATGAATTTTCCGTCATATCTTGTAAAGTATTGCTCATATCAAAATATTTTTCAAATGAGAAATTTTCTTGCATGATTACTTCTTCGTTGTTGCTGACATAAACAATCCCACAAACAAACATTTAATTTCCTTATGTGTATATGAAATATTTTTAAATAGGGAGAAAATGGATTATTTATGATGAAGAAAAGAACTTTAAAACGCTATTTCCCTTAAGTACAGGTATATCATTTCTTTTTAATGCTCCATCTCACGAAACGCTCTCATTTGTGATATGCTGTACACTTTCCTAACTTGTTTTATCAAAGAAGCCATTTTGTACTGTTTTGAAGCCCATTGCAAATAAAATTTAAATTTAGCTGATATTCCTAGTTGAAATGTAGGATTCTTGAAAACATGGAGGTTATCAAACGAACAACAAATGTTAATTATAGTCACAGTTGTCAGGTTAGGAAACCTCAGGGTCATTGATAAATTTGAAGTGGCAAACCTGGTCTCCGAGTATAATATCCTGCCCGGGTTTAACCTAACTTATTCCCTTTCAAGTTTTGACAAAAACGACGCTATTCGAATTCTCTTTTGATTGTGAACTTTGTCCTAGTCAGTCATGCTCATGCTCCAGACTGTAAGGGAAGCTTGGATTTGCCTTTTTCGCTATAGATCGTGATAGTGACACATCCAACATTAAAATATTATAGGAAAATTTTGTCCCGTTATTTCTTGCAACAACGGGAAATGTCCCGTTTTCACCTCAGTGGAATAAGGTCACCCTATTTAATAGTCAACGTGAAATAAAATTCGTAAATGATTCAAATGCATCACTGTGAATGCTCACATTCTCAATCGGACTTATCAGGTCGCGCACCTTTTTGACTGTGTTTGATAAGCAGGCTAAAATACACTAAAGTAAATATTGCTATGCAACTTTTCTGTATTTTTAAATCTATTTTTGTTTATACAATGATTTTATATTGATAACGAAATATTATATTATATAATTGCTGTAGTCTTTTTTCACCCGTGGTGGTCTTTGTTAATTGCAAACTAAGTGTTCACTTCAGCTCTGTTCGAATTCGCCGTGTATACTAACTTGTAAAGCCAATTCATTTGTAGAACAAATAGATAGGATTCTGTATTGCGGTGTTGCTGCCCAAGTAGCTGATCATAAAAATGTTTGATTTTTATTAAAGTTCGCTTATTTCGAACCCTGATACTTCGAAGTCATAATTTTTTGGTCCCTTGAATTTCGAAATAACGAGGTTTTACTGCAATTGCAATTACAACTTGAATCCAAAAAATGTAATAATTGAAGTGGAATTTGTCAAAATCTTTCAATAAATTTATTTTTACAAATTTTTACTTTAAAATATCATTGTTTTTGTTTGAGAGTTATTCTAAAAATTCTTTTTGAATCAGATAGCTCTTATCAATCTATTAATATTCACTCATTGGATTTTCCTGATAATACATGTACAGGCGACTCCCGAGATTCAACCAACTCCAGAATTCGACTGGTCGAAGTCCACGTATTTGACCCAGTCGATCGGTCGGTCGAATTAGGAATTACTTTACGCGAAGTAATTTTCGGCCCGACCAGCCATCTTAGGTTTAGTTTCAGTCTAGACATCGTTATTTCTGCTCTGATTGTTTGAATTTGTGCTGATTTCACTTTTTTTCCTGTTAATCTTTTATTTAAATTTATTTATTTATTTATTTATAAATTTATCATGTGACATGGCATCTAAAAGGAAATTTAATAGTGATAATGCAAGTGAATCAAATAAAAGTGTGCATAAGACTCATAGTTATGAATTGAAATTAGAAATTTTAAAGCGTGTTGAGAAAGATGAAATCCATGCTGAAATTGCACGATTGTTGGGGATGTCTCGTTCAACTATTAGCACTTATGTGAAACAGAAGGAGAATATTCTAGAACGTGATAAATTCACACAATTTGATAACAACAATAAACAGTCCTAGGCATGGTATTGTGATTCCTAAAATGGAAAAACTTTGGGTAGATGATCAGTGTCAGAAACACATTCCTATTAGTGATGCCATGATTAGAGCAAAGGCTAAGGATCTATATGATGATTTGAAGGAAAGCATGGATGAAATTTCTGTTGATGAGCCTCCATTTAGTGCAAGTCATAGCTGTGTTTACAGATTTAAGTGAAGGGCAGGTTTGCATAGCCTTAAACTAACTGGGGAGGCTGCAAGTGCAAATACTGATGCTGCCTCAAGTTATTAATTTCACTGCGATATATAGTTGTATGTATAGATAGATGTATTTTTTTTTTAATTATTATTATTATTATCAAATATAAGTTACAAATAGGCAATTTGCCAGGTGGTAACATAACTATCGTACATAAAATACTAAAAAAAACCAAACCATAATATAAAAACAAATACATGACAAAATAAGTATAGCATAAACAATTATCTTAACATTACCTTACATCTACTTTTAAAAACATTTACATTCCTTGGGGAGGGCTTAAATAGTTCTGCAGGCAACTCGTTCCAATCGACTACGGGCTTATTTAAATATGAACTTTTTTTAATATTAGTTTTTTGAACTCTACACTTGAATTTAAATTTATGATCATTTTTCCCCACGAAAGTTGGTTCTTCCGCCTCCTTTCTTAGATCACCCCAAGCTCCCTCATTTTTTAATATATTATACATGCCGCATAGCCTACTCCGTTTCCTCCTATTTTTTTTTTTTTTTTTTTTTTGTAAGGATGTGCCCAGTCCAGCTCGCACGAGTCGTTTGTTAAAATCTTTGAAGCTCGACAAGTCAAATGTTACATGTCACTCGTCCATTTACTTTGTTGGTAAAATACTAATACTACTCATTCTTCCATTTAGATAACATGGGAGTTGATGAGGCGGATTTGATTTAATTTGGATTTTAAAATTACATAAAATAATCATACAAACAAAAATTTATTTTTTACTTTTTAGTGCAAAAAATAAGTTATACATTTAAAATATTTTTCATTTTATTTATTCATAATTTAATATTGTTGTATTAACACATTAGTAATGTTATTTTATCTTTATATAATGTGAGGGAAGACGACTTAATGTTTTCCCAAGATACGGGAATGTATCCCCTAATTATAACATGCAAGTCTATGGAAAAACGGCATTCGACTGTTCAAGATTCGACCACATTTTTAGGAATGCATCCCGGTCAAATATCTGGAGTCGCCTGTATTTTCTGCTAGGTGGCTTCAAATTTTTAACATTCAAATCTTTGATATGGCATTGTAGCCAAAATACTGAAGCTAGAGGAGGATGAGAAGCTCTTTTAAGCATCTGCATTCTAATGGTGTAGACCACTGCTTCCCAAACTTTTGAGCTCCGCAGACCACTACAGCAACCCTCCAGGCCCTGCGGACCACCTCATTTCTGACACAAACATACTTACTGTAACCACATTAATGAAAAGGGGTTAATTTGACTGCAGAGAGGTGAAATCTGAAAATATGAAGTAGTAGAAAAATCTTTAAGCTAACTAGGTACATTACTAAAGTATTGAATACCAGCGATAGTGTAAGAATTGATTAACTTTTCCCAAAATAAATTCAACTAAATATGCGGTTCATTCTAAAAAATTACATTTTGGAAACCTTCGCGGACCACCAACAAAACCTCTGCGGACCGCAGTTTGGGAAGCACTGGTGTAGACTGTCTCCTCCCCAAAGGAGTGGGGGGGGGGGGGGGGGGGGAAACCCAGGACTAAAAAGTTTTAAGAAAATGTGCTTCCACATTTTATTTTTTCATTATTGCATGCATAAAATTTTTGGCTGAAGGCTACTCAATAGCAAAATATTTACTCATTTTAGGATAAAGGGTACTAGATGGCAGCATTTAGCCAAAAAATTTATGGAATTGAAATTTAGGTTAGAGTTAGAAAAGTATACATGTATTTATAAGCTGGAATAGGTTGACTCAGTGCCCAAACATATGTATGCCAAACTGGTCTTTGAGTTTAATGCTAGTTAAAATTTCATTGAAAATACATCCTTTCTGAAATTTTAACCTGCAATGTCACAAATTCCCAGGTTCAATATTCCATTTAATTAAAAAATATTCTTCTTTCCAGATTATTATAATGTACAGGAAAACTGCTTAAAGCATGCAAAAATGATATAAAATGAGGACACTATTTACAGTTTGTTGTGTATTTAGTTTTCAGCTATGTCCATGCTTTTCTTTAGATGATTTTTTTTCTTTATTAGAGGCCTGTCTGAAGCTCCATTTTGTACCAGAGTGAAACGTAACCCTCTGCGTACAGAATGTACCAGAGACAGAGAGTCTGTAGCCCTGTGCAACTTACTTGAGTTTCAAGAACCTCTTCCTCCTCTGTACCAGGTAAAGATTCACCCTATAATATCCTACCCTTAATATTATAACTATGATTATGGGTATGGTGCAAAATTTATGTTTCTGTACTTTGTTTCTTTTTCAAATTTTAGAATTTTTCCATAGATTGCTAAAGTATGTATGTGATAGAATTTTCTGGGTTCTCTAAGTCAAAAACTAATAATCAGATCAGCACAAAACTTTATATATGGAAGATTTTTATTAGTAAACTAGTGTAAGTGCCCGTTCAATTTCAACAGATTTAATGAACCAAATCAAATCATTCATCAAAATATGTACTGAGTTTCTTCATTTTTGCTTTATTCGACAGCTAAAACTCGGCACTCTTCTTCTTGTGATGTTTACATGTTACACGGTTGAAGTTTTCACCTTCTTTTTCGAAATTTTGCAGATTTTTCGTACTCATTCCGGGCATTGCCAAGGAGACTCTCACTGTTGCCTCAGATTCATTTAGTGCCAATTAAATCTTCAAATAGACGAAAGAAAAGTGTTATTCGCTTCGAACCATTGTTTAAGCATAGAAATTAATGAAGTATAGCAACGTAAATATTTAAGGATAATTATTCTGTTGACTGCATCTGGGAAGCGTTTCTAACGATTTAATCAAAGCAATTGAATCTTCGTTTCATCGTTTGAATACTGAAATCTTACCTTTGTGTAAGTAAAATCATTATATTATACATCTGTATTGCCTATTAAAGCAAATAGGATCACGCATAAATTAAAAATTAGATGAGAATAGGGAGGCACATTATTTTTTTAACACATTAAAAATGACATGGTTATCTTTTCTTCATAGATAATCTAAATTACAAAGAACGTTAGGCGAAGGGCTATGTTTATTCTGGAGGAGTGTGAAAAAAGTTGTTTTACAACAGGAATTTAGAACTTGCCGAAACTTACTTGCCACAACAGGCAACTAGTGTAAATAAATTACAATACCTGGCCTAAATTTATATTACTATTTGAAAAATAAAACATTAATGTAAATAATTTTACATACCTAGTATAATTGCCCTTTAAAATTTAAAGGGAGGATTACGATCATCTAAATCATTCTGAAAGCGATACGTTTAAAATATAATAAATTCGAATACTCTAAATATTTGCTTGTAGTTCCGCGTTAAGTTGCCATCTTTTGATGCTTGTTCAGATGCTTGTCATGCGAGATATAATAATAATTTGTCTTTATTAGGTCGATATTGTAGACATCAATGTCCATTCTTCAATATAAACCTGACGAACACAAACATGTCCTAGGCAGGATTCAAACCTGCGACCTTAGTAACGATTTATGATGAATGCTTCTCATTTCAGTTTTTTAAATTTTTATGGCAAGTACTACGAAATACGATGATTGGTTTTAGGCAGCCTATCTTTGAAAAAGTTTGGGAGCTACAACGTGATAATATCACCTCGCTCTGATGCAGCGCCTGAACCGCCGACCTGTTTCTCGGCCGGAGCAGACTGCGCTTTTCTTTATACATCCATATCAAATACTACAAATGGTATTGTATTGGTGTTTTTTCCAAAAATAAATTTCAACATTTCTGCGCATTTTGTTCACTCAATGTATCCCTCTGAATCTTTTAGGAAAATTTTTTCACAAACCAACTTTTTCATGTCCTAAGAAAACATTTTCGGGAAAGAACGATGTTATTAAAATTTTTAAAGGCATATGATTAATAATACGTATATATGTGTGTGTGTGTGTGTGTGCGTGTGTGTGTAAAAGTGAAATTCAGATTATGTTTGTTCTTTATACAAATCCACACTTTTGAAGATATTGGCACAAAACTTTGCATAGGTATATCATTTTACCCTGCGGATAGCATAGGCTATATGGCAATAAAAATATTTTGGAGGGGGTGCTTAATCAATAATTATTTTCCCATAAGTTAACACGTCATTTTCTGTTTTTCAGAGTGCAAGATTTTTTTCTTTCATTCATCTAAATAGGTAATTGCAAACCAGTTTTCTACATTTTTGCTTTATTCGACAGTTAAAACTGTGTACTATCTTATTCTTACAATGTTTACATTTTACACAGTCGAAGTTTTAGATTCACCAAATCCGTTGAAATTCAATGGGCACTTCCGGTAGTAACATATATTTTTTATCCACGTAAACGTTATAAGCATTCTGTGTCTGATATTTTCCTGCAGAACTTTGACCACATAGTTGGAGTTGAAGTGGGGAGGGAAGCATGGTTTGGTGGCTCAGTTGAGCTGGCAGACCGTTGCCCCTACTTGCAGGAATTTGTGTGGCGTTCTGGAGAACAAGCGGCCCGAAGCTCACACTGTCTGCTTGATGAAAACAATCCAGGTGAATAACAATCCTGCTTAGAAATATATTTTGAAGTTCATTTCATATATGTATGAGTAGACGGTGCTTGCATTCTGCAAGCAATTCAGCCTTCTTTGAAGCTGCACTAAACATACCATATTTACCCAAATCCAGGACGACCTTGAATCTAAGACCCCCCTCCCCTATTGGAAGATTTTTAAAACAGATAAAAGATTTTATGACCTAATCACATGTGAATCATGCAAAAAAAATTTAAAATCTACAAAACTGGCATAAATTTTTATAGTCCCATAAATTTTCTGAATATCAAACAGAAAAAATATTGTATTACCTAATTACATGTCATTCCTACAAAAATTAAAACAATATACAAAACTAAAACTTTTATAGTCTTATAATTTTTCTTGAATATCATGTCATATTTTATCAGTCATCATCACTCTCTATACTCTCATCAAGATTTTCTTCACTCTCACTATCGTTATCTCTCTCAATGTCATCCATACTCTCCGACAAAACCTCATCTTCACTTCCATCCATGGCATTGGATAAGCACTTCTTAAATGTCTTCACTATTACTTATAGATTTATCTGTGGGCATGATGTCTTGATCCATTGGCAGAGCACTGCAGCTTTAAGTTTCTTTAGGTTTCCCTTTGGTGTTAGAAGTTGGTCTCTATTCACAAACCACTCAGAATATAAATGCTTTAAATTATCTTTAAAAGGCTTGATGACAGCAACATCGAGAACTTGATGTTGTCATTCCTCTAGGTATTATTACAAGGTCAGTATTCATTGCCCTAATTGAATCTTTTACCAAGAGTTATGTGTCTTCTGAATGCATCTATTACAAGCAGCCCTCTTTTTCTTAATAGTGCACCTGGTCTTCTATTCCAGATAACGTGCAACCAGTCTCATAAGTTCTTTTGACACCTATCCCTTTTTATTTCATCTAACTATTATTCCAGTAGGTGGTTTTTCCTTGGGCATTGTTTTTCGTTTAAGAATAACATATGGCAGTAATTTTGTTCCATCTGAAAAACAGCCAACATTACTATAACACACATTTTTTTCATTACCTGTCGTACTTATTATCACAGATTTTGCATTTTCTTTCATTGACATTGTAATTAGATGGCATGTTTAAGAAAACTGGAGTTTCATCAGCATTGCCTATTTGGCTCTAAAGATAATTGTTATTTTTTCTAAGACCAATTACATGTTTCTGATAGACCAAAACTTTCTCACTGAAGTCTGCAGGCAATTTTGGCACAGTGAAGTTCTTCGATGTAAGGAAAACCCATTTCATTTCATCATTCGCGCGCACCAACCATTGCTGGCCTTGAATTCCTGTTGTTGGATTTTTAGTGCTCATGCAATTTCTTGTGCTTTGAGTTTAATTGTCGCACATCATGAAAACAACCACATTTTGAACCACTGAACGATTTCCGAGTAGATTTAGCACATTCAAGTTTCTCTTTTGAAAGTTTCTGTCTTTGCACATTTGCCTCAGTGATATTTCTAATTTTCTACTGGCTTCATAGTTATTAGTTTTTTCTGCGTACTTTATAACTCTCAGTTTAAAATTTGTCTCATAACTATGCCTAATTCCTTTTGATATCTTTCCTCTTGCAGTTGTACTTTTTATCTCTATATGATTGCCATTTTAAAGTCATCCTTCCTGGACTCGGAAATTGTTTTGATGCTCCTTTTCATTTGAATGATGTGCTATGCAAACGGCAGTTTTCACATTTTTTAAATCTTTTATAATTAAGTGAACATTTCTTTGAAAACAAAGTTGTTGTGAAATCTCTCTTTGGTTAATTGTCTCTCTCTCTCCCTTCCTACCCTTCCGCGTCACTCTCTCCCCCTCCCTCTCTCAAAAGACCAATAATTTATTTTTAATAATTTTATTTAATCTTCGTCATTCATCGGTTGCTTGCTGACTTGCATATGCACGGTTCAATGCATTGCAGCGTTCTCTCTTCTGATTCTTTCTAACGTCTCCTGACTCTGCCTTTCTCTAGCTAATCTTTGTTTTCTATCTGCTTGTGTCTCTCATTTCCATCCATTGCTATAAATGAGTAAAGCTTATTTTTTGGAGACTTTGAAATAAAAATTGAGCTTACTAATTAATCAATCAGTGGAATAATTTCTTTGAAAATTATCTGAACGAAAACAAATCACCAATTTATTTCAACATTGTAAACTGGTAACACACCAAAATTACATAAATATTATCTTTCAAATGCTTTAATTTGTTTAAAAATGTAAATTTCAGTGAAGAATTTGTGGAAGAAAATTTGATTTGAAATCTATGTTGAATAAAGTTGGCTTTGCATAATAATACAGACAATATATTAAAGTGAGGATTACAAAGCAATGATCGCAAAATATTACTACTTTTATTCTAAACAAATCAAAATAAAATATTAGACTTAACGATATCTAAATCAAACTTCTATGAATAATGCACGTTGTATTAATGAAACTCGGTTGTTATGTAAACAAAAAGGTACCGATTTATTTTGTTTGTTTCTATGGAACAAAATGTTAACAAAATTGTTAAATCAATCGCAAAGGAAATCAGTAGTATTAGATATAGCCCTCTGATTCCCTTAAAGAGTTTTAAATTGACACTGTAGCACTAAAGATCATCAATTCTCATTTAACCTTTATCATTCAGATTTAAATTCCCACCATAGGGGTTGTCAGCTGGATTTATTTGGGATATTTAAATGCTATATGCTGATTTTTGAGCAAATTATCATACCTCAGGAACCTTCCAATAAGATGTATTTTGTAGAAAATATATTGTCAAGTTACAGAGTTAAAGTTACTTGCTTAATAAATTAATAGTAAAACCAGATTATTACAATAATATACTGGTGGTAATACCTATTTGTCTTGTCCACCAGAAATTGTAAGACATCAGTAAAATAGTGCATGAAAATGCTCAGTGGAGTCGAGTTCTCTGTGATGTTCAGTCTCTCCTTATTTTTTTTATTCCATTTGGATCAGCTGTAAATGGGTGCACACAGCTGATATATCGGCTAAGTTGTGGAGGCTTCTTCCATTTGGCATCCTCACGAACCATGGTCTTCTTCAGCTCTATCTCAATCTCACTCTCTTCACTAATCATATCATATGCAATATTACTCTTCCCTCTAACTCAGTTTCCTTTTTGAGGACATTTTGTATTAAATTACTTTCTAAGAAACCACCATATTTACTTGATTGTAAGCCGACACCGACTGTAAGCCGACCCCCACTTTTCACAAGGCCACGCAAGGAAAAATACCAAGTATGAACGCCTCAGGTTTTCAGTTTGTAATTAAATAAAGAGTATTAACTACAATTACGGTGACATAAAATACATTTTATTCACTTATTCGTAACAACATCTACTAAAAGAGTAATTTGACCTCGTTATCCTCCGGGATCTTATTCTCTTAAAAAAATAGCCGTTTCTCGTCAATCAGATACGAACACCAGATTACATAACATATGTTAGTACTACACAAGTATCACCTGGATATTCCTTTTCACTTTTATTCATAAATTATTCTCCCAAGTTGGCTGCTATGCCGCTAGGACCCAGAAGAACTTCGTCTTCATTGGGCATCACTTCATCTTCACCTGATGACTCTTATTCACTCTCCTCATCCCACAAATCTTCTGTACCATCCGGCGAGTTTGTAATTGAACACTTTTTGAACGAACACACAATCAGATCACTCGAAATGTCTTTCCATGCAGCAGAAACCCAGGATGTAACCTCAGACAGACTGGCTCTTTTAATACACCTGCTAGGCATAAGCATACAGTCACCTGCAAATAGATATTTCGTTGATCATGCACAAACTCATGACTGCATGATGACATCCTTGCTTGGGGCCTCCAAAACTTTCTTTGACTTGAACAAGCAAGTAACTTCTCATATCTCTCTTCCAGCATCTCACATTCGACTCGTCAATCCCATAGTGCTTGTGTGCTGCAGGATTAGACGTTTCTTCTGCATATGCTATCACTTTCCTCTTAAAGTTTGCCAGATAATGTGTTCGTCCCAAAATGGGGTTATTTAAAAAAAACTGAAAAACTCACTACAATAAATGACAGAAATTTATGCTTGCTAAGGCACGAGAGAGTGACAGTTCACTTGGGAAATGCCAGTACGCTCATGCTAGACACTCTGAAACAAGATAGGTAGAGGAGGGAGGTAGGAAAGGCAAATGTTTCGATTCATGAGTAAAATGAAACATTGTGTACATATGTAGCTTCTTACGCATACGAGCACTATCACTGTGTTCTTTACGACTTTGATGCACCACGTATTATTTACGTAATTTATTTCTTCGTAGGTGTTCAGTCATTTTGATTCTTTTTTGCATACATTTAAAGTAGATAGTTTACTTCCACTTTAATACACTTATATCTCGCGTTATAATGTAATTATGGACATAAATTCATTGACTACCTTTTTTACACTGATTCTAAGTTGAGTGGCGATTTCTGAGATAGTAAAAAGGTAAAAAAAGGTCAGCTTACAATCGATTAAATACGGTATTACTCGCTGCCACACAAGTCAGGCACTGGCCAACAACTAAATTTGACTGACCAAGAACCATGTGACAATAAAAAGAAAAGAATAAAATAACACGAGACGAACACAAGGCCAAGAGGATGAATCATGTAATCGAGTGGCACCGCATAGCTTTACAAAGAGGTAGAAATGAAATCGAGAGGCATACTTACGACCTGGGCCTGGGTTTAGTCACCCTTTCAAGTGGTAAACAAGCTATCTTGACTATAATTCAATCTGTAGTAATATTACTATGTGAAACATTCGGTTGTTTAGATTTTATATTAATTTTTTATGTTTAATTGTACATAAAAGTTGATGTCATTAATTTTATTTTTATTCTAACGTGATACTTAATTCACGCACACCCATCATATTTGATGGGCAGTTGCACTAGTTTCAAAATAATATCTTTGCTTGTTTACTACTTTGTCAAAATTAGGGCATTAAATGGCCATGGAAAGTAGACACGGCTAATCATTTTGAAGTCGAATCCTAAGGCTTGGGTGAGTGTTTCTGTGGGATGGTTCTCTGATTACTTTATGCCTTCTGTGTGTCATTACTGTGCCAGAAATAATCTTACATTTAAAGCTTTGCAATTCTCCTGGCCATCCTTGTTTCTTGGATTATTTGTACCCAGAAATTCAAGTGTTTTTACACAAAATACCACCTCTTTGCTGCAGCCAATGGACCGGGAGGTCATTTATTCCTTCAAGGCATACTATCTGCAGCACATCTACACACAGTAAAAATTATTTCACTGATGTGAACTCCTTTTTAATCAATTCATTTCCAATTATTAAGTTTAAATCCGTGCTTTGTAGCATTATTTTGGTGATGCTACTGTATAGTGAAACCATGGTCGTGATTGATTAATAAAATAAATTGTGGGAAAAATACAAAGTTATTTCTAATTTGTTTATTCTCCAAGAATTATTAAGTTTATTTGTGTGTGTTTCTATTTCCAAGCTGTTAACCATTTGCTGCAAACAGCTGACTTTTCACTGAAAACTGCAGCAAGAGTTTTGATAGTTTTTTAAGAAATGGCTTCAGTATCATTTCCATGGACTAATTCTGACGTTTGAGGATCATTCAGTAATTTTATTCAAACAAGAACTTCTGAAACATTTAAGATTGAAATCTGGAAGAACACAGAAATGCTCACATATCTCATCAAGTTTACAAATTTGTTTGCAGCTCCAGAATATAACTTTGCCCTGGAATCCTACGGTGAGGGATCACAATGTGTGGAGCATGGCGGGCCATGGGAAGAGAGATCATGCAAGGTGGTACGCCAGTGGGGTCACTGGGGAGCTGGATGCTACAGAGTTTCATGCAGAGCTGGGAGACTGCATATTGAGGCAAGCAAAACATTTGACTTAAAGTACTTGCTCTTGTTGCAGAAGTAAATATAAATCCGTAACCATACAAGACAGATATTTAGAGACAACACAAAAGGAGAAAGATAAAAGGTGGGCAGGAAAAGGAAAAATAGATACATAAAAAGGGGGTCACACTGACAGCTTTTCCGAGGTGTTAATCATCACCAGGGAACTGCTGTCAATCATTATTCATGCACTTGCTCACTCACGCTGGCACTAAGATGGAAAGGATAAAAGTGTTTACAAGGTAACCCATGTGGTCAGTGGGTTAAGTGCTGGTAGGTTGTGAATCTATATTATCGCCATAGTGACCTACTCATTACTGTTTAAAAAAATATTTTCAAGTATATTCGGGGCCGGTCAAGCATTTAAGGGGGCCCGGATACAAATAATTTTGGGAACCCTACTGCACCTCCTACCAGGGCATCGAACCGGAACCGAACCGAAAACCCGAACCAAAAAAACCGATATTTTTGGCCGGAGTGGGACCGAAGAAACTAAATGTGTTGAACCCGAACCGAAACCGAAAACCGATATTTATTTCGCTCCTTTATTTTGGTTCGGATAAACAGTGTAAGCGAAAGGTGGAATTTTCCAACCACTCAGTAACCTTCCATGTTCAAATGGTCATCGCCTCCCTCACGCTCCCATACCCTGTCGCCATGGGGTCCAAACTCCCACCAAGTTCACTAATCCTCAAGTTCCTTGGTTCGTTCCATGAACACGCTTCTAAGATAATATCTACCGACTTCAGGAAATTCCATGTGGAAATTTATACATTTGAGAATTTCTTGAACCTTATGAATGCCTAGTAGGTGAAGAGAAGTTTTCCCCAATGTTTCGTCTGCTACATGTCCACAACCTTTAATTCCTTCATATGAACTAGCATCCATCAGTCTGGCCATTCTAATTATTGAAGAAGGATTGTTCCACGTTTGTTCCTTGTGCGCATTTCTGCATTAGTTGCCCTTTGTTACAGGTTCATAATTTTAAATAGGTATATATTGTAAAATCGAAAAATTTAATTTTATATTCGATGTTAGTCGTTACTGAAAATAGGAATAAAAAATCTATGTATATTTATTTACATCAAAATTTTTAGCTTGTCGGTGTGAATAACGAAGTGTTAAGGACAAGATAAATTATCCAGCGTGGAATAAGTGCCTCATTTTCTATATATGTACTTTAATTTCAAGAGAATATTTGTTATAGTGAGAAATTAATTCAAAGTAATTCATTGCTGTGACTTTGATGCAACTGTTATACTTGCGTATTTGATAATGACATCATTGAAATCAAAGCAAAGTTTAAAGTGTCAAATTTCTGTTTTAAATACTATTTTCAAGAATCTTCCATTTACCCTGTTACTTTTAAGTTAGTGTCAATGAATGTTTTCTTTGTGTGTTTGCAAAATTCCGTCATAGTAAATTTGTATCGTGCTAATAAACATTTCTCAGCCTTTGTGGATTTTCAGACTCTCAATTTCCACGGGCTTCTTCCTCATAAAAATTTTATACATTTTTAAATTCATTTACATGATATTTGAATGAAAAAATAAAGCCATGCATTTACTGTTTTTATAATCAACAAATTCTTAATGAAAATAATATCATTTATTATTCAACTTATCGACACTATTGAGACAACGCGATCTCTTATTTTGCCGCACGATTTGTGAATAAAAATAATAATTCATTATTAGGCATTCAAGCTTTAGCGTGTATTTCTTCGGTCCGTCCGTTCTTCTACCCGGATGCAGTTATTTTCTTCAAAGCTATTCAGCGGATTTTAATGAAATTTAGTACTAATGACTAAGCACAGTAAATTAGAAAATGAATAAATTGTAAAATACATAACATAATAAGTTTAGAATACTGTATCACAGGAAACGTGCTTATTTTTAATCCACCTTACACTTTCCTAACCTGTTGAAATCTTTTGCGACACATGTATGGTTTGTAAGTTATTCAATTCTAAATAAATCTTAAATAAATAAAATACATAGTAAATATTTACATTTTTATAATTTATTTTCATGTTTTAATATTAGTTTTTTAATAACACTATTGTTACAGTGAAGATGTATTTGATTTTATTAGAAAATTACGTAAATTAATAAATCAGTTCTTGAAAGTTTCCTAAAATTATTATCGGATCAAAAAAAACCGGTTTGAACCGGTTCACTGATGATTGCCGGAGTGAAACCGGAACCGAACCGATATTTTTTGTTTTGAGTAAACCGGAATGAAAACTGGAGCGAAAAAATTTACGGTTCGATGCCCTGCCTCCTACACACGAAAAAGATACAAAAATTACAAAAAATATAATTTTTAATAAAAATTTATTACTTCCTAAAATTTAAAATAATCATAATGTGAAAACAGCAGTATAGTAAGTGAAAAACGAGGTATACTAACTATAATTATTTTGATCAATGTTTGTTGATTTATTTAATGCCGTTTTCTCTATGAGCTTGGAGAAATCGTAATTTTTTAATAAAAGTTTGCACAAAATTTTCGGCAGATTCTTTAATAAGTAACTGACACCTGTAAATTTTGGGTCAATAAACGAATGTCTATTCGGGGGCCCGGATACCTCGCATCAGCGGCACCCCCCCTCTCTTTGATCGGCCCTGTGTACCTTCTACCAGGTTAATTGCATGGCACAGCCTTTCTAGAATGAAATCTTTATTCTCTTAGAGAAGTTAAAAATAAATCGTAATATTTAATGCCAATTTCGAAAATATTCATGTTGACCCGGAGATTTTTTCTCTCGCCCGGAGGCAAGTCCGAAAACCCGGAGACTTTGGGTCAAACCCGGAGAGGTGGTAACCCTGACAGCATGTCATAATACAAACCGTGTTACTGTTCAAAAATTCTGTACGTGTCTGATGATAACTCAGCTGCCCCCTTTTTTTGGCTGCCGTTTGCATCACATGCGTCGCACATATGGATGGAACTTAAATAAGATTTTATTTTCTGATACTTTTTTCATGTTCTTTTATCTTGTTTAAGTCTCTCTTACATTGATTTTCATTTTTCCGTATCTTTCTCTATTTTTCTGCGGTCACCATTACAGAGGACAAATGATCCGTTCTTGCTGGGATGGAAACTAAATCCTGTAATTCCCTTTACCTTAATTACTTCTCTTTTGCAATTTAGTTTTTCACGGTGTTTTCAGGAACATAACCATCGTGAAAGACGAGGTCTGCCTGTATGTATAATTAAGTATGAAAATTTGTTAAAACACATAATAAAATATAAATTCTCTTTTATAAATAAATTTTCTATAGATAATTTGTCATAAGTAGCTCTTTGTGGTAACATTGAAGACAAACTGAATACGTAATTTATTTAAATAAAGGACTTAAAAAATATTTTTTCATACATTTTTTTGTGCTCTAGTTTCAACTGAAAATTGGAAATTACCTTCCTTTCTGGTAAATATGGTAAAACTTAACTTCTGCATTTGGAACCAACTCACTCAGTTTTTATGTAGTTGATTATTTTCCATTTAATTGTGCTTATTAGTAACTACTATTTGACTGATGTTTCAAAATGAAATAACCTGTTGCATATTTTTTTTGTCACCCATAATTTTTTCTGTGAGGCAAAGTTCAATTCTCTTTAAGTTTCCTTTGCCTTTTAGGTGGAAAACAGGACTTTCACTTGTTACTACACGGGTCAGGTGGTGGCTATTCGTATGTGGGTGGATGATTGGCTTCACAAAGGCAGCCTCATATGCCCATCTTGCAGGGAAGTTTGTCAGGTAATTGCTGTCTCTGTGTATATTTAAATACAGGTATTTACAGAGATGTTGACAAGATGGAAAAGTAATTTTGCTTATTAAATATCAACAAATTAATGGCCAGTTTATTTATGCATTGTTAAGATTTGGCTATAACTTTCTCTCAAATTGAAAAATTTCATTTACTTTCTTGCAAGGCTAAATCATTAGATACCTTTTAATACAACAGTAGTCTCAATAAAAAGCTGTTTAGCACATATGGCTCCCAATTCTAGAGTATCAGGCTCAAATCCTGCCAAGGGCATGTTTGCATATGCTCATCTCTGCTTGTTTGTATGCTCATGGGAGAAGTACATTAAGTGTTGTCGATGTTCTTGTCAGAAAAAATTTAAAATTCAGACTGCTGTTTTTAAATACTATGTATTTATCAGCCATGTTCAAAATGAATGTATGCAAACTCACAGTAAAACCTCACTCATTTGATATTGGATAATTTGGCATATACATGTAAAGGGAAACTAGAAAATGATACTGGAGGTAATATTGCACATGAAACTAAGAAGTTAGGTGAAAGTTTGGGTACTCCAATGAAACTATCTAATTGTATTTAATAAGAAGGAGTAATTTTTACATCTGATAAATTCAAGTAGTTCTGATTTTGCCTTGCCTTGGTTAAAAAGTGAAGTATAGTCTAAGGAAATTTTCCCAGTTAAGTTTTCAGTATACAGAGATTACTATGGGACTCAAGGAAGTGGGGTCTTCATTTGCATTAAGGATTGTAGGACCAGTCTTATGGTTTTGGCACCGTGTGCAAAACAAAATTTGGTGTCCATGTTAAAATTAAACAGATTTTTGTTTTTAGATAATCATGTTCATTTTGTCTGAAAACTGGATACGACATTATTAAAATTCATCATAAGATATATTTCCTTCCAAACCACCTCAATTTACTGTTTTAAAGCAGTAAAAAGTTGTAAACAGAGTCTAAATGTGAATAAAGTGGTGTTCTCAGACACTGGTAGGTTCAGCCATGTTGTTAAGGCTTTAGCAACATCTCGGGCCTAAGTGAAACATGCAGTATTGGTCAACATGGTGTTTTATGGCCCAGCTGGAAACAGGAAGCTTTTCTGCTTATAAGAGGATGATATAAAATACCCAATACATTGGGGTTACGTTCTTGGAAAACACAACACATAGCGAAACAATGCAAATTGGAATGCTGTTTGCTATAATAAATCCTTTAAATTAGCAAGATTGGTACTAGCCTTCCAAATTTCCATAGTTAAAATTCTAAAATCACATTTAAATATGCACATAACATCATATAAAAAATAGATCGTGTCACAGGATATCCGCACTGCCGACTGGATAAATATTTTTCTATTGTCTAATCAGTTATACTGCTTATTGATACGTCCTAGAGTGATGACTGTAAATCATAGATATCACCGGCCTAAGCCGCTACCAACATAAAGCCGTAAAGAAGCTCCTACGCATAAGCGACTAATGACCAACACTAGGTCTGAGTGAGTGTAGTGTATCTGTCCTCATGCATGTAGAGTTACATCTTTCTTTTCAAGACTTTGAAACAATGTAACTTGTCAAAACCATGTTTGGGAAAGAATGGATACTTTGGTGTGGAAAATACAAAGTGTATTAATTGTTTCAAAATGGAATGGTTCAACTAAGTAATGCTTAGAACAATTAATTGTAACAAAGTAACTCTTTGCCCATCCTCCCACGAGTCCCCTCCTTGCAACACCAATGCGATCCTTTTTTTCTCTCATTGTCAGTCTCCCCTAAAGTCGGCTCTTTTTGTATCACTTTTTGGGAGAAAAAGCTGCTGCTTGGTAATGGCAAAGATGGTGAATGGGAAAGTCGGGGTAGAAAACAATGCAACTGTAGGCTTCAATGATGCACAACAGATTTTTAGGCATTAATACCTAAACGATGCAAGAACAAAACAACTCAAATTGAGTAGATGCAAATCGGGGCCTTAGTGTATGTATTTATACCCAAAAACAAATCATGTTGGTTGGGTATATTATCGGGATGATTTGAAAGGCTACAGTACTGATGCGTGGAAATCACGAGGAAACTGTTGCATTATTATTATCCCTATTTTTTCAGCAGTATAACTGATGCCTCAAATGGTGACAGATTGGGACGTGGATGAAGAGCACATCTGGCAGCTAAAAATATAAAGAATCCAAGGGGCGAGGAGGCAAAGGGACAATCTCGTTGAAGTCTGTCAATTGGGCATTCAGAGCTACATACACAGAGTGTCCAGAAATTCGCACCTAATGGCTCCACCATGCGATTCCTGGGTAAAAATTGAGATGAAAATATTCTTGGGTTAAATTTCCGCAGATGCATATTTTGCCAGAAAAATACTTTAATTATATCTTCATCTCTACACACACAAACACAGGGATTTCACCTTTGTCCGGTGAGAGGGTTGATAAACAAAAATCCTGATCCAAGTTTTGACCGCTCATCCCAAAAAGTTGATTTCTTTTGCATACTTATGATGAATTAGGATAATTTAATAAATTGTTTTTCTTTGTGTATTTAGACTGAGCTAGAGATTGTGGGGGACAGGTGCAAGGATGAAGCTGATCCATCAGATGCATTTGTGAGGCACCAGATCCTTGATCAGCAGAAAAGACTGCTTGATGATGGCAGGTGCTGTGCTACAATACAACAGCCTTCAAAGGTCTCGTTATTGGTGATAGCAGTTGCACTCCTAGTCAGATATCTCATTCAAAGGTAACAATCATTAGTAAATCATTGTTGTTTATCTCCTTTAATTAATTATGGCAGCTTCCACTTAACATACGTCCACTGATACATACCATATTTACCCGAATATAAGACGGTTTTTTTTCAGTTTTAGCACCTGAAAAATCTTCATTCGTCTTATATTCGCGTAGTATGGAATAACTTCACATAAATCAATCATGTGTCGTAAAAATCATTTTGATGACTGCAGATGTAATTCTATCCTATCACAGTGGAAAGTTGGCGTTTAGAAGCCTGATACTTCATGCACTACAATGTAGCATAGTGTGGCGAAATGTAATTAGAACAGTCCTTGTTGAAAGAGAAAGCATTCATTTTGGCACCAGCAAATTGCATTCTATCCTGCTGTGGGTGCATGAATAACGATGCTGGGTTTCTATAATGGTTTATTTATCTACAAATAAGAATATCAACGATAGCAGAAACAGGAGAGGGAAATGCAGGGTATGCCAGAAAGCTCAGCATCACTGGTTCCCTTCCGCACTGCCGGGAGCCAGATCCCGCAGCAGGATAAACAATCTCCTCACAGGGTCGCTCAGCAGCCAAGGTATGCACCGAGAAACAATATCATCGTGCCGTCAATTTTAATAATTGCAATTATGACTTGAATGCAAAAATTGTAATGATTGAATATAATCAGCTAGTAAATTTGTTAAAATTACCAGTTTAAATATTTTTTCTTAAATATCAAGTTTATAAAAGGGGGGTTCGTCTTATATTCAGGGTTGTTTTATATTTGGGTAAATACAGTATGTCAAATAATGATATTGTTTTTCCGTATGCAACTGCCTACTGTCCGCTGATACATACTTCGTACATATGTAGACTATAATGTCTGGCATTCCATCACATGCATAATGTTGTTGAGTGAAAATTTAAATAATAATGTGTGATAAAATATACAGCAATGGCAACTCCTAAAATTGCCACCAAAATCAACCCTTAAGGATCCTCTTGCTAAATCACTTTCAAAATCCTCTGATAACAGCCTCCCTTCCCCCTGCCAATAATTTTTCTATATGGTTAATCGATGTCCACTTAACATACATGTTTTCAAGAAAGTATCCTGTACATTAAGCAGATGTTGTATGTATATTATGTATATTTCTCATTTTCTTTCACTTATATCAGTTTTTAGCAATAGATGTTTCTTTCTTATTTGTCATATTCATTTTGATTTCTTGTGTTTGTGCACTGGCACATTTCAGCCATTGCACTTTCCTGCAATTGATGAATTTGGTTGCTGTTTTCAGGCAGGTCTACTTATCATTTACTATTTCTATCTTTTCCATTGTATCTTCTTTTGCTTTCCACTCCTAACATACCTTACTCTGGCTGAACTTTCCTCCTCCTCCATCCTATTATTTACTCGTCCTATATTATTCAAAACTGACAAGCCTCTATCTCTCTCCTCTCCTTTTTGTCTACTTTTCTCTCAAATGATTCAATCTTTTATTTTGCCTGTGAATCCTTGTCTCCAAGTGATTTTCAAATTTCACCCCTTTTTCACTTCCAAAAATATGGTTTTTTTAATAATATAAACCATTTCCAACAATGCAGGTGATGTTAAAGCAGAACAACCTCTTCTTATCCTGCCATGTTTGCTGTAGCATAACAAGAGAATATCAGTTTGGCCAACACCTTAAGATATTAAGGATTTTGCCAGTGAATAGGAAATTCATCATGAAGAAGCAGCTAATGTTAACATTCCATATGCTCTTACTGATTTTTCTGTTTGGTCCGCTGGACACTGTGATTGCTGACAGTATTTTTATCATGTGATTTTTTAAGCCCCTATTTGGCTGAAGACTTGAAATAGTGACAATTGCTGATATGTGATAAATTTAAAGAAGAACATATTAAATATCACCCTGTGGGTATAGTATAATTTTTTTAAGCAAACTGGTTACCTATGTGATTCTCAGGATTGAGAACAGTTTTTCTGCCTCTGTGATTCTATTGATTGAGTAGGGGTGTGTTCCCACCAAAGTCTGTGCTGTCTATTAACGACAGATAATGTTGGCACTTTTGTCGTTTCATTATATAGTTAAGTATTATTCTTGTTTTTTTTTTCTCTTCTAATGAGAATAAATTGCCATTTCTTCTTCTCATTCTCCTTTTACTGCCATGGTAAAGCTTTATAGTGTCTCTCAGGATTTCATACATAAAATATGTGTGATATTAATAAAAGTAGTATCTCTTGTTTAAGCATCCCAATTATGGAACATACAATATGCAACCATCAAATTCTAGTCCTCAATTGGCAGGGATATACTGTTTGTGTCCATGTATGTAGTTTGTTTAAAAAAATGCACTTATAGTTTTTCTTTGGCGTCTGTCTTGTTCAAATTGAAATTGTGACGAAACCGTAAAAAATACAGAGCTGAAACTTTGAGGGTAGATTTCTGTAATTCTGCATTCATTTTTTTACTCCTTTCCTTTTAGGTTATTTTATGGTTTTGTATTGTATTATAATAATATTCAAGTGCTAATGATAATATTGTAGACATGCCTATAAACATAATATTGTTCAACAAATCCAATTCTTTAAAACGAAGCAAGGGCAGAGAAAGAGTTTAGGAGGTGGATGCGAGGGAGTTCCCACTGACAGAGTTGGAGCAGAAGCACTATCGGGGAGAGAACAGTTCTCCCTCATTATGAAACAACTGTTGAACTTAGCATGGTGTTCATTAGCATGAATGGCCACAGGCAGCAGACTAATGTTGTTGCAATGGCTGCTCATGTGGATGTGTGTGTGTGCATGTGTGTGTGCATGTGTGTATATATATCGTATGTAAGAAATGTCTATATATTATTGATACTCAGCTGGTCAAAGTGTTCCTCATCACCATCCTCATCTGAATACTTTTGGCTGTCCTCTTCGCTTTTTTCTTTACGTTTTTCAAAAAGCACTTTAGTAGTTTGCTTGACTTAAGTTGTTGTTACATTTTACTATTTCAGCTGTTTTTCAAGTGTAGAAATCTTCATACATATTCACATTCACCATATACTCAACTGTAAAGTTTAAATTGTAAGTTTTCAAACAACCGGAGGTGTTTTGAAGACTTCGAACTACTCTGTGCAATTTTCTTAGGGGGCCCGTTTGTCCTATAAAAATTCGAATTTTCATTTTCAAAATCAACAAAGTCTAGCTTCTGAGTAAGAATCAACGTGCAGGTCTCGCCATCTGTGAATTACTTTGGGGTCTGCAATATGAGGGGCCTGTCAGTACAACACACCGATGTTAAAAGCACTCCTGAAAACAACCCAGTTAAGAAATTGCTCTTCTAGTTGTTACTAATAAATTTATTGTTATCGTTAATTATTAATCGAAATGAATTGAAAACAAATGACATTCTAATAAAAAATTACAGTGGTACATTTCCAGTGCTGTTTTCTATCGATTATGACGCCAATATTTATAAGGAACGTCATATTCTCCTTGAATTAAGAAACGATTCAATTAAGACAATTAATGCAGCAGAAATAGTTTTAGAAATCTCATTTGAGTAAAAATACTCAAAAGGGAGAGAAACAAAGAAATAAACGGTTTAAAATCAAAGATTTATATAGAAATCGAAACTAACCCCTCCAATTGAAATGCTACACAGATTCTATTTGGTATATCCGTAAGTCTTCAAGTAATACCTGTATTTGCTAACAGAAAAGCAGTAAAAATCAATATTCGTATAAAATGCCAAGAGAAGAAAATATGTTATTAAATATTAATGAAAACACCAATCTGTTAAATATTACCTGTCTTGATGCTCAATTCACCAAAATCCTCAAGAAGGCTAAACTCACTCTATCGATGTTTCGTTGACGATATTACTTGTGGAACTGACGAGAGGAAAGTGTTGTTCCAAAAATTGGAAATTGGTTCTAGTAAGGCTAGATGGCAGGAGAACTCAATTGCAAACCTCACCGGCTCGGCGGCACAACATCGATTGCAAGTGGGACCCAATCTAAGGAGAGAGAGAGAGAGAGAGATAGATAGATATATAGATATATATATATATATATATATATATAAAAATACTTAAGGAAAAGGAAAGGTAATAATAAGGGTAGCAACAAGGTGTTGGAGGAAGCCCAGTGGACACTTACCTAGAATGAAGAGCCGCTGGGGGTGCTGAGGACACACGAAAAACACAAAAGAACAAAAACTACACAAAAATGGAGCTTTCGGGCTGATGCCCTTCTTCAGCGACGGAGAAACATATATATATATATACACACACACACACACACACACATATACACACACACACACATACATACACACACACACACATACATACACACACACACAAAACAAAAGTGTAACCCAAAGAATGAGCAATAACTTCAAAGACTTCAGATGAGAAATGAAGAGGTGACAAGCCGAAGCGGGACTTCACACATATTTTGATAGACAGAGAGAGGATTTTGTAAATATTTTTCTCTGACCCACTTACGATTGCCATTTCTTAAGTCTCAGTGACCATCTAAATGTAAACAAGCTACGGTATCACTATATCCTAAAGATAAATATGACGATGATTCATTGCATCTTGGACCAGTTTCCAGAAGTGTTTTTTATGACTCTCACCTCTCTTAAGTCTTAAACTGCAAGGATATTATGTTACTCTGCAACCTCCTAGAAGATCTGCTTTCACTGATTAAAATTGGTCCCTGAGTTTGCACCCCTTAAGCCCTGTGCCTGGGGACAACTGACCCCCCCCCCCCCCCCCCCCCCTCCTTGCTTCTCTTTCGGAGGGTGCCATTACCTCCAAATAAAGGGTATAGCAATGGGCACTCGAATGGCTCCCTCTTATGCCATTTGCTACCTAGGGGAATGGGATACTCACTTTCTTAACGTGCCTCTTATACCATTATTGTGGCTGACAAGGGGAAGGAACTACTGACCCCCAACTGATTTGGCTGAAACTTCGTAGAGATAATGTCCATGACATCCGATTAACGAAAATATATACATATCAGGGCCAATACCCAGCCGTTTTTATTTTATTAATAAAAATAAGTTAATATTTCCCGAGTCACTCCTTAAGTACCATACACGGTAACGAGCCTCATAAGATGCTCTTCTTAAACGGGCCTGAGGCAATTGCACCCTCAACCTATAGACACCACTCTCACACTCTCCCTATCACTGATTCTATTCCTTCACTCACCCTTACTACCCTCTTCCACCCCCAGGATCCGCGAGGTCCTTAAGCAAATCCTCCATGCTGCCCACCCAATTCTTATGGGGCAAAAATAGCCCCTCATAATTGGAATTTCAACTGTTTGGATGTTTTCTTCGTTTGTGACCAAAAGCCTATAATCCTGCAAAATTTCAAGTTTCTAGCACATCTGGAAGTGCCTCATAATTTGTATCCTCCTCCTCAATCTCTTATATCCTATGTCAGAAGCATCTATATCTTATAGATATAATCGAAGTTTCACTGCGCGTGTGTGTGTATACACACACAGTGAAACTACGATACTACTATAGCTATACGGAATAATTATATAAATTCTCTTATTTGATTAATGGTAAGCTTTATTTATGAAAAAAATTGTATAGACTCGACTTTAGCACATTTTGTCCGTATGCACGCAAAATTTTGAAGCAATGAGAACAGTTGAAAATTATAGATTAGGCTGGTAACTGACATATACCCAGGGCCAATTTCAATTAAAAAATATACGTAAGCGAGTTAAAAATTTGCCGCTTCTCTGATTAGTAAAGGAAACAACTGTAAGTAGTATACAAAATGTTACCAATTCGGAAATAGGCCATGGAATTGGTTCTCCAATATAAACTGCAAAACTAAAATGGAGCTATTATTTTCTTTATGAAACCTACTTTATAGCATTCTAAGTTAATCTAAAAGTTATATACTGTTAATTTTCGATGAACCGTTGCTTATAATGGATTTTTTCAAAACATAACTATTTTTTTAAGTAAATGTATGTGCATTTTTATATCATGAAAATTCCACAGCTTTTTCTGTTCATTTAGCTGATTGAATTGAACTGTAACAGGTGGTATTACAGTACATATTTATATAATCTGAAGAAAAAAGGTTCGAAATATATCCTCTGGGTTATCAGATACTTCATTCTTAGAATTTTTGAACTTCAAAATCTTGATTTTTCCACCCCTCTGAAGCGGCACCTGTTAGCGATTGCTTACGTCGCTTATGCCTGAAACTGGCTCCACATATACCCTATTAGTTTTGGGGTCTCTTCGTTTGCCTTTTAACTGGATTTAAGAAAATATCTCATTAACTATCTATGTGAGTCCGTTACTATGTTAAAGTTGCATTTGTTTACGTTGTTACAACAATAAAAGCAAAGCATAAATACATTTAATTTATTTTCGAATTGGGACAGACAGCAGCTTAAGTGCAATGATATATGTTTTAAATGACTTTTGAATGATTTTATTTTTTGGAGGGAGAGGTCGTCGAAGATTACGAAAATTTAATATATCACTTTTTAAATCTGCTTCTGCAATTCTTGTACTTTCTCCGTACAAATTATAGGAGAAAGTAATGTGTTCGTGAAAAAATCAAATTTGGGATTTTAAGGGAAATATACACGTATTGAGGTCCTCGGAGAGTACGTTTTCACTATTTTCTCCATGATGTCTGTGTGTGTGTGTGTGTGTGTGTGTGTGTGTGAGGGTAGGAATTTTTTGTGCACTGTATATAAAAAACTAATGATCAGATTGGCACATCGCTTTATATTTAAAAATTTGGGTACTTATGTATTAATGGGGGACCCAAGTTTAAATGTTAAAATTCAAAGAAAAATGGGTTCTCTTCGGTTATCCCTCACCCCTTTTGAAAAATAATTTTTTGAGATAACTTTTTCACGCAAAATGAAAGCTTGCAAACCCATGATTGATCTGCCTGTGGTGGCATTTACCCACCCAATCACCGGACAATGGGGAGGAATAGTTTCTTTCCAGAGAGGCGAAGGATGCGATATTGTCCGGAGACGGCTACACCCGCTATAAAAGGCATTATAATCTAAAAAGAAAGTGAGCCGAAGGCTCGCCAATATCCTCGGTTACTTGTAAATAACATTTTTTTGACAAGTTCTCTTTGTTTGTTTTATTGGGTCCCCCGTCAATACATAAGTACCAAAATTTGTATTAGTAATTCAAGATCTGAAAGGGTTTTGGCTGTAAATGGTTCATCGGAAGTGAAGGTTTATTCTTGTCATTTTTCCATTTTTTTTTTCAAAATAACTCCTTGAGAACTTAATTGATGTAAATATTTGTTATTATAAAAGTTGTAGACTATGTAATTTTCTACAAGTCTTGTTTGAAACAATTTTTTATTAAACGAGTTGTTTAAGAGATAGTTATTTACTTTAAGTATATCGCTAAGTGATACCATTGTTTACGTTGCTATGATAAAATTTTCTAATTGGTGATAGTGATGCGTACACTTACAGGGTTAACTTTAATTGCGCATCGATATTTTGTTATCCATAGCAACTGCTAATAATTTTGCTTACTTACTGTTTTTTCAATGTGAAAAGTAATTGAAGGTATTGTTCAACGTAAAAATTATTAAAAGTTTAAAACTTACAAGTGCAATTGGTGACAATTACATATTCTTGATGACACTTAAGTGGAGAGCAATCATGAACATTATTCTGTATGGAGAAAGACATGTGTACACATATCAGATGTTTTGAAAACATATTATAAATGTTTATTACATAGTTACAAAATGCTATAAAATGGAAAATTGCATACTTAGAGTAGTTGTGCTTTTTTTGTAACAAAATTTTAAAATTATTACCAACTAACTGTAGCACCCGACGTGGCATAATGAGAGCTTTAACAGGGAGTGACATTCTGACATTTTATAGGAAACTAGCATAACTACCAGGCATCTCTCGGGTAAATCCGATGATCTGTGAAGCACCGCTCGGTCACTTTATTTACAGACAGAACATTTGCCGCAAGAAGTTCAGTGAGTGCAAATAATTACGACTTATGGTTTCGGGCTTAGAATTTCTTAGAATCGGACTTTTGTCTACATCAGTCGAGGCGGATATTTTTTGGTGAGAGAAATAAATCGACATTTTCCCATCTTATAAGATCTGTGAGAGGATAGTGATTAAAAAATTGATTCAGACACGAAAATTTGAGAATTTCCTAGAACTCCTTCACACGAAAATCGCTCCAACGACGGAAAAATCACCCTCGGACTCTAGCCCAGACACTTGGGAGACAAAGTAATGCTAGATGCCCCACTGCTCGAAAGGAATAACAAATTATCCTAGTACCTAATTTTAGACTATTCGATGGCCGCCGTGAGCGAGAAAGTTTTTCAGCTCGAAAAAAATTTCGAGTTTTCGCGTTCACACTGTACTATCAGATTCGGTGGAGTTTGTCGACTGCAGCCAAGGAGAGGGCACTGTTGATTGCTGAGTAATTTCATGTCTGCTGTAAGCATCAAAATGCATGACCATTTGTTTAGATCCAAACAGTTATGCATTCAGCAGCCCTGAAAAGAGCTTTGTCAAAGTATTACGGCTTGGAGCCTTGTGAAATTAACCTCACTACTCTTCTAAATGAGGATAAAAGCACCTAATGGCATTTATAAAATCAAGAAACAAGTCCCTGGACGTCTGGTGCTTGCTTCTCCATACGTATTCTGCAAGATATTACTCTAAGGTTTCCATCGAAGTACGCCCTATTCGTTTCATATCATGTTTGATTTTGGACCAGTAGCACTCAATATTTTGAATGTGGGTTTGCTTGTCCTTCGGGCTGACGAAATTCACTGAATGATTCACCGTTTGGTGGCAGTACCCTAACCCCACCAATCCTAAGTATCCTCTCCACATATTTGTTTTAAGGGGAGTTCCCTTCTCAACATATTTCGTAATAACTTCTTGTAAAGTTTTTGCATCACGTTTGGGCACCACGCACAGGAAACTCTCGCGAGTGGACCGGTCGATTCCCCCTACAACCCACCTTGTCCTGCGAATACAGCTGTGATTGTATGTACTTTCGGTGCCTGAACGCACTTTCATCTATCTCCACAATGTGTCCTACACCACCGATTTTGTTGCTGTTTTCGATGAGCCATGCATTAACAAGCTCCTGAAAAGCTGTAATTATCTTCCCTATAGTGTGCCTATATAGCCCTGTTTCCCTTGTAATAATGGATATAGGGTATTTTTGGATCCACCCCACTTCCATTGTCAGGACATCTTCGCAACTAGTTCGGAAATTCGTGAATATTGTCCCATTCTTGATTGAATTCCGTTTTCGGCAGTTCTTTACCCCACACTTATACACAGGTAATTGCTCCCTCCCTCTAGAGCAGTGGTTCTCAACCTTTTTTGCTCCATTCACCCTTTTCACCATATGTCAAAATGTCATTCCCCTCCTTCCCAAGATTGTCTATCTCAAAAGGTGCATTCCAAATAATATGCATATAATATTGAAAATCTTTAATTTTTTTCTATATTAGTACATATACATTTATTTGGATTATTTTTATAGTGGAGTTTTACAAATTTAAAAGCAATAGAAAATGTTAATAGATTTTAAAACTTGAATAAAATTAGTTTTTTTTATATTCATAACTAATTACTTAACAGACTAAAGTTACTAAAGCATACTTCAATAAACAAAAAGTTCAATAGAATGCCAGGGTATTGTAATTTATTTTATTCGATGAAGATTACAGTCAATGAGAAACCTGTGATTGTTTTTTCTTCGCCAATTCTTGGATATGCGGAGGAGTGCTTGAAAGGGCACAAAGGAGGTCATTTTCAACCTCCAATCTACTTCGTTGCTTCGTTTTCATTTGCAACAGAGTTGAAAAGCCTGACTCACAGAGATATGTCAACACAAATGGAAGTAATGCCACTTTTGGGTAGGAATCGCACATCAAGGGCCAAAATTCTGTGATTGATTTATCATCGAACATATCTTTCGCTACCGAATCAGTTTTCAGCTCCAGAAATTCATCTTGACAATCATCAGGAACTTTTTCAACTGACAATTTAAATAGATTTCGCACTAAATCCAACTCCTCATCACTGAGTTCAGGAAAATAGTGGCTGAATTCATTTTCCAATGCTGTCCAATGCTACAAAATTTCATTTTTTGCAAATTCTGGAAGCACTTGTTATTCACCACCAGCAACAGGAATTGATGACAGTTTCTCAAACATTGCAACATTTTTGATCTTGATCTTTCTCTTCCAGTTTTTCAGCTTGCTCATGAAAGCTTTCAAGGCATCCATGAATTCTATGATATTTGTATTCCTTCCTTGCATCTGAAGATTCTGTTTATTCAGCTGCTCAAAAATGTCAACTAAATAGGCAAGGCGCATGATCCATTCCTCGTCATCCAGCCAGGCAATAAATTCCATCTTACCCTGAACTTCAAAAAATAATTTGAGCTCATCTCTAAGCTCAAATACTCGCTCAGTTACATTTCCTCTTGAAAGCCATCGAACATTTGTGTGGAAAAGAAGCAAATGATGGCCTGCATCCATGTTAATACATAACTGAATGAAAAGTCCTGAGTTGAGAGATCCCCCTTTGACAAAATTCACAATTTGAATTGTTTGATCCAAAACCTTCCCTAGTGGAGCTGGAAGTGTTTTCGAGACCAGTGCCTGACGATGGATCATACAGTGAATGCCTTTCACTTTTGGAGCTCGCTTTTTCACATGAAATTGAAATCCAGATTTTGTCCCTAACATAGCTGGTGCTCCATCTGTACAGCACCCACAGACATTATCCCACAAAAGATTTTCTGATTCAAAGAAAGATGAAACCTTTTCCAAAATATCTGAGGCCTTGGTAGTTGTTTCAAGAGGAGAACAAAAGAGAAACTCCTCTTTAAATGAACCTGAGTGAACATATCTTGCAAACACCAGCAACTGGGAACACGATGCCACATCAGTCGATTCATCAAGTTGAATTGAAAATAAGCCAAATGCTGCAGACTTGATCTCCTGCATAACCTGATCCTTGATGTCAATGGCCATGTCGCTGATCCTCCTTTGAACAGTACTGTTTGATAGTGAAACTGCTGCAAGTTTTTTCTCCAATCTATTTCCCAACACAATTTCCACCATTTTGAGAGCGCAAGGTTTGATCAAAGTTTCTCCAATTGTATGTGGTTTTTTCTGCTTTGCTATCTCCAGTGCTACGACATAAGAAGCTTCAATAACCTTTTGGTTTTTTTCTTGGAACGCCCCTGTTGAATCCAGCTTCATCTTTTTGAGAGCATTCCCATTACATTCAAAAAAGCTTTTGCCTTGTGTTGAGGATGAACATTCTGCAAATGTTGCTGCAACTTTGTTGGTTTCATAGAATCATTTGACAAAGCTTTGGTACAAATAACACATTGAGGCCTTTCTTCTCCATTGATGATGATGGATGTGAATCCATATTGAATATATGAATCATTGTACCCTCTTTTTTGACACTCATGATGGGCTCCAAATTCTGTGAATAAAAAACAAGAATAAGTCAAAGATAATCTACAGGACATCACACTTTGCTTAATAGTGGTCCCACTCCCTCCCTGAAACCCTAAAATTCCCCCCAGGGGGGGAATTCCCCCCTTGTTGAGAACCCCTGCTCTAGAGCAAATTTTCCGCAGGTATCCACATAAACATTTCCTTTTCTCCGGAATCAACTCCATTGAAAGAATGAAATAGGTAATTCCCACCTTCGATATGTGCGCTCTGAAAGACGAAATGCTGTTTAGGAAGTCCATCCTCTCTGCAGCGGATAAGAAGCACGTCTGAAGCAATTGGCGAACTACTTCAATTTATATTTTACTCGGGTGTTTGCACATGTGAGTTATTTATGTGTGTCTGTTTTCCATTCGTAAGGATTGAAATAACAATATGATATCGAGGTCTAACAATGGAATTGGTAGGCAAGGCAACATCCCTCAAACTGTGTGAATTAAACTTTTAAATTGAGCGATTTCGAACTGTAGGCGGAAAAAGATGTACAGAATAAGAAACTTTATGTTTTCTTCAAAATGGTTTATATATAAAGATTGTAGGCCAATTCTTTCTTATTTTAATTCCAAAAAGAATGAAAGTCTGCACGTCGTAAAGGCGAGTTCTTATGGGAAATGGAAATGCCTTCCTTGGAGTCGAATCCAAGACTTTTTTCGAAATTTTTTTGCCATCACCTTAAAATATGTATATCGAGCATACCTGCCACAGTTAGAGTTTCTACATCTATTCTTTATCTAGTTAATCGCATTTTTATATGATCATCGACCAATTAACCCACAAAAACTTGTCTATTATGACGGGTAGGCGTGAATTAAGTATTACGTTAAAATAAAAATTAATGACACCAACTTTTATGTGCACTAAAACGTAAAAAATTAATATAAAATCCACATAATCGAATGTTCCAGGAACTAATAATAGTCATAGAGATATAAAATGATGTTATAACACGATTTTATCACAATTTTATCACGACGAATTGAATAAATGCGTAAAAATCACGAAAAATAGTAATTAAACCTAATTTTCGGCTGTTTTCGAATGAGATTTGAGTTTCTACGATATGTAAATTCATTTCCACAATTCTCTCGGCCTAACTGTGAAAATCCTGCATCGATATCTCATTTTTAAGATATTTTAAAATGCTAAAGAAAAAAAGGCTTTCTCGCTTCGATTCAACTCTGCCCGTGTTATTCAAATGGAGAAAAGATATGCTTCTGGAGTCAAACCCAGGAATACTATGTACACGGCAAGCAGTTTCACATTCAAAAGTTGAATAGTCAAGTGATTCCTGAAAGTTTGATCGAAAAAGGTTGAAAAGCTTTTTAGTTATGGGCGATTTTCCTTTTCTCCCATCTAACACCATATAGCAACCTAGCGTTACACCGTCCGCACCGTCTCGCGAATCACTGCTTTCAATACAATCCCGTTCCAAAACTCTGAAGAGGTTGATGTTCCTGGGCGTCAAGATTAGATGTGAGCGTAAATATCTTATTATTTATCGTAGAATTCTGTTAAAAAGGCGCTCTTGATCAGCGAATTCACCCGAATATGATGTTTGAGTCACAGTCGCACTAAGTTAACAACATAAAATATTTTAAATTTTATTGCAAAAGACGTGGTCGGCTAGTATCTCCTGCTGCGAGGGTAGATATACATGATCTCGGATTTGGGGATGGGACTCGAGGTATGGGCCTCTAACCCGAGTTGTAATGACGGTCTTGGGGTCTGCTCGTGGTGTTTTTGATGTGGTCCCAGTTAGTTGGCACAAGCCAGCGCCCTTACTATGTAGCTTGTATGCGACCGCCTAGAAATAAAGCCACGCATCTAACGCGAAAGAACCAGTACATTATTTTCATTTTACTACACATTTTCTAAGGGCATACGTGTGTGTGAATATATATATATACTAGCAGAATTTCCCGTTGAATTTCAACGGATTTAGTGAGGCTACTACAGCAGAACATACAAACTTTAAAATATATAGTAGATACTTTTCAAAAATACGAGCTTTTCTTAACAATTAATCATATTTGCTTGTAACAGTCCGTTTTGCATTCAAATATAACGATACTTGTATTTCCTATCATATCACTTTCGCCAAATCCAGCTTCATTTCTTGTGTAATTATGCCTATGAAACGTTTACATTTATGTCGTGTAAGCAAGAAACCCGTGAAAAAGCAACGTACAGTTGTCCATGATTGAACACTGACTCCGATAAATATACACCAGATACGTGAGCCTATTTACGTTAATAAACATTATAATGTAGAATATGATAATTTTACTTACAAGATTCCAGTATTCAATAGACAAAAGAAGGTTCAATTACTTTCATCAATCGTTATAGACGCTTCCTGATAAATAATCAGTATCTATTTACGTTGCTATCCATAAACATCGATCGTATCGTTGCTTAAACAAAAGTGCGAAGCGAATAACGCTAAACTTTCGTCTATTTATAAGCTTCATTGTAGCTAATAGAATCGGAGGATAACAATGACGGGCGCCTTGGCAACGCCCGGAAAGAGTACGAAAAATCTACAAAATTTCGAAACAAATACAGTATTTCTGAATACTTGGACAGTGTAACATGTAAACTTCGCAGAAATAAGATAGTATAGAGTTTTATTCGTCGAATAAAGCAAAAACAAAAAAAAATCGGTCCATATTTACGTATTTTAATGCTTGAAGGAAGAATACCTTGCAAGTCAAGAGATGGATTCATACGTGTTATCTTATGGAAAAATGTTAATCCCCTATTTTGGCAGCACTGATTAATCCCGATAGACCAAACCTTGACCATTCACTAAGTTAGGACGTAAGGAAGAATCGGATAGGAGATATATATAAAGGTGGCAACAAGGCGTTGGAGGAAGCCCAGTGGACACTTACCTAGATTGGAGAGCCGCTGGGGGTGCTGAAGACCTTTCCTTTTCTTTAAGCATATATATAATATATATATTATATATATATCTGAGGGTCCTTCGCAATGCTTCGATCCGCATGCGACTTTCTCACACAATTCCTTTTTCAACTCAACGCTTCCTCTTTTCCACCCGTCTTGCCAAACGTCAGGGACCTTGTCAAGTGATTATGTGTATCTATAATATATTTAAAAGGAAACAACAAGGTGTTGGAGGGAGCCCAGCGGACACTTATAAAAACTGTAGTGTGTGCTGAAGATACACGAATAACAGAAAACGAAATTAACATAAAGTAGGAAGCATTTCGGGCCGAAGCACTTCGTCAGCGACGGAGGGAAACGTTTAATACACGTGAAATCGGCCGTCGAAGTATAAAAATATTAAAAAACGAATATCTGCATATACATTGTAATATATGTATATAAAGCGAGTGTGGAATGAATATGAGGGAAGAGGGAGGGGCAAGAGGGAGGAGGAGAAGGGCGGATGGAGACGTCATCCAATCGCACCCGACGCCTTTTTTTAACCCACCAAGAGAGGACTCCAGTCTGGCGGCGGCCGCCACCCTGCCAATTATATCTTTCGAGAGACGAGGCGACGGCCGTTCCACGCTCCTACGATCGCAACGAAAACGACCTCTAATACATCCATTGCATGTAAGTACCTACTCTACTTGAACTATTTTGATAGGAAATGGAAGTATGTATCGAGAATAGAGTATTACCCTGGATAGATAGCTCAGTGACTAAGCTATCTATCCAGGGTAAGCCTTAGTCGGTTAGAGCACCTTACACGGGAGAGCAGGGTTTGATTCCATGTCGAGTTCGGAATTTTTCTCCTTTTCAAATTTCTATTAAGCTTTATGTGCATAACGACTCTTTATCCTATGATAGGTATTTATATCGGAGTCGCTTGGAACGGAAGTCGGTGTCGAATCGAATTTGCTCGAGATCACGTGGTACTAGTCGGAAACGAACGTTCCGTCTTAACCTAGGATAATTTTAATATTATATGCCGAAAAAGTCTTAACATTTTTTAAAAAGTGGTCCATTGGAATATGTGTTGTCAAATACGTTTTTATCGAAGGAGTAGCCGTTTTAAGGAAAATCAAAGGAGAAAGTCGTAAATCACTTTTAACTTCCCATATTTTTACTTTCTCCGTACGTGGTATGTCTGTGTGCATTTGATTGAATTTCGTGGGCGCTCAAAGTCAAAAACTAATAATCAGGTCACAACAAAAAACTTTATATTTATGTTTTTTATTGTCAATTCTAGATTTTAAAAGGTTTTAGGTAAAACTGGTCAACCGGAAATGAAGGTTTATTCTTGTCGATTTTCCTTTTTTCCTAATTTCTCCTTTAGAACTCAATTTATGTGAATAATTGTCATTATTAAAGTCGTAGAGAATATAATTTTATAAAGTTTTGTTTGAAACATTTCATAAAACCGATTTTTAAGAGATACTAGCCTAAGTGCCGGTTCAATTTCGACGGATTTAGTGAATCTACTTTCTCTGCCAATTGTAAGGGCGTATACGAGATATACAGAAACATTTTAGTCTACGAAAAACTGAAATTCACATAAAAAGAATACTTTTTCACTTACCTTTTATTTTATAATTAGCCAAATTTGTTTATAAACAATCCGTTTCCAGGAGTATTGCATTCTAATATAACGATAATTTTATTTCCTATCATACCACTTTCTTTAAATGCGGCTTCATTTCTTGCGTAATTATGCCTTTCTAAAATGGGAACAGCTTTACTATGCTTACTTTTTATATCTTTTAAGCAAGAAACCCCTGAAAAGGCAATGTATGGTTGTCCATGATGAACATTGGCTCTGGTAAATGTACGCCAGATGCGTGTGCCTATTTGCGTTAATAAACATTTAAAATGTAGAATATAATGATTTTACTTGCAAAAAGGTAATATTCCAGTATTCAATAGACGAAAGAAGGTTCAATTGCTTTGGTCAAACGTTATAAACGCTTTCTGAATAATTGTCGATTTACGTTGGTATGTATAAAGATTGAACCATCATTTCGTTGCTTAAACAGAAGTGCAAAGCGAATACCGCTAAACTTTCATCTATTTGAAGGCTCCATTGAAGCTAATTGAATCAGATGTAACAGTGATAGCCACTTTGGCAACGCCCGGAAAGAGTACAAATCCACAAAATTTCGAAACAAATTGCGTATATCTGAAAACTTCGACCGTGTAACATGTAAACGTCGTAGGAATAAATATTATAGTTTCATTCCTCGAATAAAACAGAAACGATGAAAATTGGCCTACATTTAGGTATTTAGATGAATGAAAGAAGAAAATCTTGCACATTGAAAAATCGAAAATTACGTGTAAACCTATGGGAAAATACTTATTGAATTAAGCTCTCCCTCCCCCCAAATTCTTATCACCGTATAGCCTATGTTACCCGCAGGATAAAATTATATACCTTTGCGAAGTTTCGTGCCGATATCTTCAAAAGTGTGCTTTTTCATTGCAATTCCACGTCTACAGTGATGGTAGAATTTTGTAGCCACAGATCCACAAAATAGTCGTCAAATTCTTATACTTTTCGATGAGTTGGGGTCACTTCTTGTATACACAGCCAACCGTCATCGATGTTTTCCACTGGGAGGTGCGACAGTGCAGCACACATCCGAAGATGGAGCCTAATCTCTTCATTCATCTTATATTCATTGAACAACCCTACTTCCTGAATTTTTCGCCAAATTCATTGATTAAAATGGAAGTTACATCCACTTATTTCAATCGACGGAAAGATTTTTTTCAGAGGCTGGATGAAATCCATCATTACAAGATGAGGATTCCAGCCAGCCTTCCCTGGTGTAAACAGTCTCTCATAAGTTTTAGATTTCTTGTTATGAAGCAAAGCAAACGATGCCGGAATGACATTTGTTTCTTTCATTGTGCTTCCGATGTCGGCATGAATTGTGTATATTTGGGCAGACTGTTTGCCGCAGCTTTTAAAAGTGCCGCCCACGAAGAAAACTTTGCTACTTACAAGAGCATCTCTTCCTTTCCTTCTCGCAAACGGTGGGATTCAGTTATCTTTTCCTTCGTCAACAAGTAGAAAATTAAATCCTTCATCCATTCGTAAAATATCTTCAAATAAAGCTGCGGACAGTGAATAATAACCACCACTAAGCTCCTTATCTCCATGAACCCAGGTGCTGTCCGCAATTGGGACGGTTTTCGACCTGTCCGCAATTGGCACTGATTCCTTTTTCTGATACCATATAGCAGTGATGGCGAACCTTCTTTCGTCCGCGTGCCAATATTACCGAATATGTCGAATTTTTTCCGCCTCGCGTGCCACAAAAAGTCCTTGATTTTATTGTGTGCCAACTTATTTAAATTCGTGATGAATACATAAGATTGTAACCGTAAAACTAACGTTTACAATAGTTAGCTAAATAACACAAATGTGTTTGCGGTGTTAAATCAATACGTTAAATGTTTTCATTGGTTTTCGAAATTCGTTGGCGTGCCAATCAAAATCGTCTTGCGTGCCACTTATAGCACGCGTGCCATAGGTTCGCCATCACTGTCCTATAGATTTGTGCAAGGTTTTTTTTCCTTCAGTCATCAAAATATGTAAATATAGACCGATTTTCTTCGTTTTTGCTTTCTTCGACGGCTAAAGCTCTTTTCTATCTTATTCTTGCGATGTTTACATGTTCGAAGTTTTCAGAAATACGCATTCATTTTCGAAATTTTGGGGATATTTCGTACTCTTTCCGGACGTTGCCACGGCACCTCTCATTGTTACCTCCGATTCAATTAGCTTCACTCAACTTTCAAATAGTCCAGTGGTTCCCAACCGTGGTGAGGTGACAACCCAGGGTGTCGCGACGGTTATAGAGGCATGACGCGAATATTTGATAAATTCACAGTACATATATTCTGACTATAAAACCAGGAGAATAAACACGCGTAATCATTCAAATGCCAGAATTTTATTTTTATGTGGCACGGAAAGCCCAATTTATCTCTCGAGGTTACTTGAAGGTAATGGAACTGCAAAAGGGGTGACGCATGACTGAACATGGGGTGACGCAGACAAAAAAAGGTTGCGAGCCACTGAAATAGACGAATGTTTAGCTTTATTCGCTTTGCATTTCTCTTTAAGCAACGAAATGATCGATCTTTATGCATATCAACGTAAATAGATACTGATTATTAATCAGGAAACTGCGTGTGGGAAGAGTTTATAACGACTGACCAAAGCAATTGAACATTGTCTAAGGTTCTCTAAAAAAATATTTGACGCACTTATAAATTACACGAATGCTTTTATTTGAAAGTATATCGAAGAGACATAGTGAAAGAGATTGCTTCAGTTATTGAAATTTACTATTAAATTTTTAGTCGCATAAGAGGCCCCGCGCGCACACTTTGCGCCGGGCCCCGCGATCTTTCAAGCAGGCTTTGATTCTATAGGAGATAATCCATTTGTAAATTTATAATTCTGATTGCAGATTAATACAATTGCAATACATGGATGATCTAACAAAACGATAATAAACACAAAAATGTAGATTATAATGATTTTACTTACGAAATAATCAAGGTTTCAGTATTCAATTGATGAAAGAAGATTCCAATCTTATTAGGCGCGTTTCGCTTCCAGCGTGAGCACATATTGTCGTCGGTCTGTCCGTCCGTCCGCATGTTCGTTCTCGGCTTCTACGGAACGGATTTTCATGAAATTTGATATTAAGGACTTACAATCAAACATAATTAGAAAATCGCAAAAATGAATAACGTACGCCAATCAGGGGTACCACTTTACTGGTGACAAAAAATGAAATTTTCGTCATCTCGTAAAATATTAGTCATATCAAAATATCTTTCAAATAAAAGTTGTAGATCTAACAAGAATGTCTTAATTCGAGTTGAACAAATTTTCTTGCTTGGTTACTTCTTCATTGTAGCTAACATAATCTCACAAACAAACGTTTAATTTCCATACGTGTGCATGCAATATTTTTAAATAGGAGAAAAATGGATTATTTATGTCGAAGAAAAAACTTTAAAACGCTATTTCCCTTAAGGCCCTATTACACGTAGCAACTTTACGCGCGTATTTATTCCTAGCGTCTTGTTGCGTAGCATGCTTTTCTGACAAGATTGCTATTACACGCAACGACAAGCCGCGCGTCTTGTCGTTCTTGATCCTGAACTAGCTCTTCAACGTTTAGTTGTGTTCCGGCGTTTATGCGTGATGGATGATGACGATTTATTACTTGGGTTGTGCGCTGTTATTTTCACGCGCTATTTTGTTGCTATATTCTTTCGATTTCACTTTCCATAAACAAGGATGGCTTTTAAAAAGTTCTATGAACTCTGCCACGAATGCCTTTGTATAGCCTCGAAGGTCTGCCATGGTATCAAACGCACTACTGACTGAAGATTGTGAGCGGAGGGCCCAGACAGAGCATGGGGGACCACAACAATACGCGCGTCTTGTTGTTGGTACTATTACACGGAACGTCCAACCCGGCGTATACGTTGTATGCGCGTCTTGCTGCTGGCTTTTTGAGCTATTACACGGAGCGTCTTGTTGCGTGTCTTGTATGCATACGCTTATACGCGCGTAAAGTTGCTACGTTTAATAGGGCCTTTTCGTACAGGTATGTATATAATTTATTTCTAATACTCCATTGCACAAAACGCGGCCATTTGTGATACGATGTACACTTTCCTAACTTATATTATATTATCGTAGTCGTAGGCGATCTTTTTCTGATACCCGATAGATTCGTGCAAGGTTTTCTTCCTTCGTTTATCAAAATACTTAAATATGGACCGATTTTCTTTGTTTTTGCTTTATTCGACTACTAAAACTCTACATTATCTTATTCTTGCAATGTTCACATGTTACACGGTCGAAGTTTTCAGAAATACGCATTCATTTTCGAAATTCTGTGGATTTTTCGTACTCTTCCCGGACGTTGCAAAGGCGACTCTCATTCAATTAGCGCTGGTTAAGCCTACAAATCGATGGAAGGGCAGCGATATTCGCTTCGCGCTTTTGTTTAAGCTTCGATATTATTGTCAATATTTATACATAGCGATATAAAACCACAAAATTTCGTAAATGAGTGCGTATTTATGAAAACTTCGAAGGTGTAACATGTAAATATCCCAAGAATAAAATAGTATAGAGTTTTAACCGTTGAATAAACCAAAAACGAAGAAAATAAGTCCATATTTACATATTTTTGTGAATGAAGGGAAAAAATCTTGTACAAGTCGATAGGGAGAGGATTGTGGACGGTAGGTCTTTGGAGAATTATTATATGACTATCGTAATTGCCCGTCAAATATGGCAGGTATTCTTGAATATATATTACGTTAAATAAAAATTAATGACACCAACTTTTATTTGCACTAAACAGGGCCGCGCCAAGGGTGTTTGGCACCCGGGTTCTAAATAATTCTGCGGATCCTCCCTCCCCTCCACCAAAGTGATACTAGTGAACTAAAATAAAACAAGTTAGGAAAGTGTACAACATATCACAAATGGGCGCGTTTCGTGCAGTGGAGTATTAGAAAGAAATAATATACCTGTACGTAAGGGAAATAGCGTTTTAAAGTTCTTTTCCTCATCATAAATAATCCATTTTCTTCCTATTTAAAAATAGTGCATGCACACGTAAGTAAATTAAACGTTTGTTTGTGAGATTGTTTATGTTAGCAACAATGGATAACGGCTACTCCTACGATGAAAATGTATAGGAAAAGAAATACTCTAATTTATTAGTTCTACAAGTTTTATTTGAAAATATTTTGATATATGCAATACTTTACGAGATATGACGGAAAGTTGATTTTTTTATCACCAGTAAAGTGGTACCCCTGATTGGCTTACGTGATTCATTTTTTCGATTTTCTTATTATATTTGATTGTAAGTCCTTAATATCAAATTTCATGAAAATCCGTTCCGTAGAAGCCGAGAACGAACATGCGGACGGACGGTTGGACAGACCGACGATAATAGGCGCTCACGCTGTAAGCGAAACGCGCCTAAAAAAGTCCACCGTAGTCTCCTACATAAATGTTAGCGAAAATATCTGTTCTTATATTATGGACAGCCTCTAATTTAAAAATAATTATCGATAATGATTACAGTTAAACTTTGCTACGTTTGTTTAATATTAGCTTTCAATTGGCAATCGAGCGAATTACTCAGCTTTATCTCCTCTTAAAAGCATTTCGACGAAAACAAAGATACAAATATCTTGATGGGAAGGCGCCCGCGACTGGTTGGCGCCCGGGTGCCGTGCACCCCTTGCACCCCGGGTTGGCGCGGCCCTGGCCCTAAAACGTAAAGAAATAAATATAAAATCCGCATAATTGAATGTTCCATAAAGTAATAACAGTTATGGGCATATAAAACTTGTTTGGAAAATATATATGTTAATGTAGATTTATTTGTTAAACATCCTAAATAATTTTGTTGCATAAATATAGTAATCTACAATAATCGCTATTCAGATTGTAATGAACTTTCATTTGATCATTTTCTAGCATCTATAAATCTGTTACTTGTCAATCGATTTACTGTTGCTGCTTGTGACTAATTAGCTCTATGCCTCGCTTTTCGTTTGTTCTGATCTTTCAATCTTTTCTCTCTGTCCTGTTCCATTTCTCTTCTCCTATCTTCAGCAATATTTCCATTTGGCAAGACCTCCAGCGAGTTTTTGCTCCTCTGTCACATCTTATTTTCCTTTCATCTCGAGTTTCATTACTTTCCATGATTATGAACTGTATTAATTAAAGTATAACGGTAAATGATACGTTACTTATGGCTATTGTTGTTCAGAATGAATTTTATATCTGTGATTATTCATGCATAGCGTTTAAAATTGTTAATCTCATATATTGGCATCGCTGATGTAAGTAGGGTTGCCAACTGTAAGACCCTCACGATCCGGAGATTTTAGTTTGAAACCCGGAGATTATGGAGGAAACCCTGTTTTTTTTCGCTTTTTACGGATTTTCTGTTGTTCACGAGTTGCTATTTAAAAAGTAATGTAAATTATATCAATACATTTTCATTTATCAATTTAAATATTATTTATTTCGTTATGCATAAGTAAAAGCGATATTCTCACCTCTTTGCGAGATCAAAATGTATTAAAGTAATTATCTAGGAGATTTTTTTAAAAATTTGTATTAATTTATATTTATTTAAAACAGTAAAATAGACATTATATACTCGAAATTCGAGAAAATGCAATTGATAATAAAAATAGTTGAGTCCCAAAGAAATGTTATATTTCGTCCAAGATACCATTTTTTGTTCATTTAAAAGAAAAACTCATGCAAAAAGTATATTTCTTCATTAAAATCAACATTTTATAAGCAAATGCTCGGTGACTTTTGGTATGTTTGTGTAAGAAGAAGCATTACAAAATTTGTAGTTCCACTACTGAAACTGACCCGGAGAAATTGTTGTAAAACCCTGAGTTCGGAGAAATATTGCTTCACCCGGAGTCTCCGGGTCAAAATGACACAGTTCGCAACCCTAGATGGTAGTATACTTTGTATTGCATTACAAATTTCTCGAGAAATTGTTAATGTCTATAGGTATTTCCTTTCGACTTAAGGGGATAGTTTTCCCCATAAGATAACATGTAAAAATCAATTTTTTGTCTTGCAGACATTATTTCGTTAACATTATAATATATCTCAAAAATCTGATGTGGCCAACACATGACTTTGTCCATGTTTGGGTATAGTTATTTAAATTATTATGAATAGCATTATGAGGCATAATTATCATTTCGTATCGTAATAGAATACAGTCCTTATTGCCGTAAATTACCTATATTTTGAATGTTTACAGAATTCACCGCTACATGGTGTTGGCGCTGTATACCGGTATTAAGAAAAAGCAAAATATCTCCGAAATGGATGGTTCTACGAAAATTTGTTTCAAACAAAACTTGGAAGAAATATTTTCTCTACAACTTTGGTCCTCACGAAGATTACAAATAACGATGTTTTTAATGAGATATTTGACGGAAACCGAAAAACCGATTATTTATAAATAATTCCTAAACAATAACTGCTATGGAAAATTGTTTCAAATGAAAGTTGTAGGAAATTACATTCTCTATAACCTGCATATAAAATTATATATACAGTAATGATGTTTTAACGGAGAAATATAGCAAAAACCGAATCGGGTTTCGAATAAACCTCGACTTCCGGTTAATCGTTATTGTCCAAAAACTAATCAGTTCTTTGTGCTCATGCTAAAGTGTTATATATGAAATTTGGTAACGATATGGCAAGTACTTTTTGAGTTAGAGCGCCCACAATCACACACACAGACATCATTCCGAAAATAGTCTAAACGTGTTCTATATAGGGACCTCAAAACGTGTATTTCCGTTGAAATCTCGAAGTCGATTTTTTTCATGATCACAATATATTCCCATTACTACGTATGGAGAAAGTAAAAATACGAATTTCATTCGAAACTTGTGCAGTCTCGGAGAAAATTGTAAATATTAATTTCCGTATCGTATCAAATATCATCCGAAAGTCCTCAAAAAACTAAGTTTTAATGCGATTTTTCACAGCTTATATACATTTTCTACGCCAACGATAGACTTTAACAAATGCAGTTTTCATGGCGATGAATTGCATATATGCGCAAAAATCACGAAAAAAGTGTCGTAAAACGTCATTTTTGGCCTTTATCGAATGAGATTTGAATTTCTACGACATCTAAATCCATTTTCATAGTTTTCTCAGCGTAACTGTGAAAATCCCGCTTCGATATCTCATTTTTAATATCTTTTATAATGCTAAAGAAAAATCTGATGTGTCCAACACATGAATTTCTCAATAGCAATGAATATGATTGCTCTCGACTAAAGCGTCCTCAGGAATAATTATCAGTGATTACACTTGTGAATAAATTTTAAACATTTTCAAGTCTATTTTTAAAAAACAATTAGTTAAGAGAATTGTTAACATTTTCTATGCATAACAAACTTTCGATGCGCAATTAAAATGGCTCTTGGCAGCGTACGCAACGCTATCAGAAATTAGAAAATTATATCATAACAGCGGAAACAATGGTATCACTTAGCAACGTATTTAACATAAGTTTAGAAAAAATCAATATTTCGTAAACTGTCGGTTTTATAAAAAATGTTTCAAGCAAAACTTATAGCAAATTTTATTTTCTACAACTTTTATAATAACAAATATTTATGGCAATTGAGTTTTAAAGGAGATATTTGAAAAAACGAAAAGAATAAACATCCACTTCCAGTTAACCTACATTGACCAAAAACTAATCAACTCTTGCCACTATTATGAAAACATTATATTTGAAATTTGGTAGTTTTTGAGTTAAGAGCGCCCACGAAATTTCTATCACATACACACAGACACCATCGAGAAAATAGTCAGAACGTGTTATAGGGACCTCAAAACATGTATTTCTGTTCCAATCTCTATTTCGATTTTTTTTATAAATCCAATACTTGTCTATACTACTGGGCTTTTACCACAAATAATTAGTCATTTATTTGGAAGTTTCTGAATTTGTAATTAGATATTTTAATTTTTTTTTCTTTTGTTTAGTTCCAGGTTTTTTTGCATGTTTTTACTTTCCTATGTAATTATTAACGTAGGGTTAAATGTAAGAGGGGGCCCTATACTCTCAATTTTGCCCTCAATAAAGCCGTTTGTCTGTCTGTCTGTCTGTTGCAGATCTGCCCATATTATTCAAATGGAGAAAATATGTTCTTGGAATCAAACCCAGGACTACTATATACACAGCGAGCAGTTTAAAATTGAAAAGTTGGAAAGCCAAGTGATTCATGAGAGTTTGATCGAAAAAGATTGAAAAGCTTATTAGTTATGGATGGTTTTCTTTATTCTCCCATCTAACTCCGTATGGCGTGACCAGATTTCTTAGCTCATTATATAAAGAGACTAGTAGAAGTGCCAGTTGAATTTCAACGGATTTAGCGAATCTTAAACTTTGACCGTTTGACATGTAAACATCCCAAGAATAAGAGAGCACACAGTTTTAACCATCGACGAAAGCAAAAATGAAGAAAACCGTTCCACATTTACCTATTTAGATGAATGAAGGAAGAAAATCTTGCACTGTGAAAAATCGAAAATTACACGTAAGAAAATAATTATTGAATTAAGCTCTCCCTCCACCCAAATTTTTTATCGCCATATAGCCTATGTTACCCGAAGGTTAAAATTATATTTATACCTATGCAAAGTTTCGTGACGATATCTTCAAAACGAAAACTGTAAGTAAAACCAGCAATCAACAGAAAATGAATGAGCAAAGGAACAAATGATATTAATTAATTTAACGAAAGACAAAAAAGTTAATAGAGAACGTTTAAGAATCACAGAGTGAGTGTTATCCTTCAACTATTAGCTCGATTCTCTCATCCACAAGTTCTGTTACGAGAAAATTGTTTACATCAACAATACTTTGGAAACAATGAAACGATTTATCCAATCACAATTTGTGGAAAATCTACGTCTAATTATTTAAGTTACTTACGTAGATTTAAGAACAGCTTGCTTTGGAGAACTCTACGCCATACAAAAATATCATTAAAACCTATTTATTAGTAATATTACAATTTAAGTCAACAAATATTTGGTAGCCATGTAAACCAAGCAAAATCGCACACAGAACTTGAAAAACGATATAATGTTAAAAATTTTCCCATATAAATGAATTGGACTCTCAACTTCAGCGACAATTGGAGTTGTCATGGAAGTTGATAATTGTTATTGTCATAAAACTGATATAATCACGTATTTTTCTGATTCTAAATGCATTTTTACACTAATACAATCAATAAAAATAAACTTTGTTTTTTCCTGCAAAGAACCATCTAAGCCTCAAGTTCGTGCCATGTTTCTAAGTAATTTTAAATTTCAAATGAAAAATAAGCTGCACTTATCCCTGTTATTCAAATGGAGAAAATGAAAAAAGAAAATAATTTTTAAAAATTAGAAATGTCAATGAAATCAGTGTAAATAGCTGACTACATCACTTAACTCTTTATTCAGATTAAAATGATGCATTCCTCTTTTTTCTACTTGCTGTGGTGGCTGAGCTATAAAAAAACATACATACAAACACTTCTTTATAGATATCTATAGACTAGTGTACCTGCCCATCCTAGGATGGGAAAATATTTTTTTGTAATGAATGCATAGTGAATATATTATTGTTAATTTTTAAATTCGAAAAATTCTTATTTTTCTGTCTAAAAATTCTGTTTTTTACATCTGAAAAAATTTTTAAGATACATTGATCATTCAAAAAATCACGATTTTCATACGAATTGAGCATTTTTTTACCTTCATCTCACCAATATCATCAAAAACGAAGAACATTATTTTAATTTATTTTGTTTTTGTTGGTGTTTATGTGATGAACACAACTGAAATAATAAAAATACTCCTTTTTCGTTAGTGTTCATTAGAATTTTTTTTGCTGCAAAGGGAAGAGAGCGAACGCAAAGAGATAACAATTTTTACTCTGACTTTTCAAGCAAAAACGCTAGCAAGAAGAAAATGTCGTTTATAAATCCGCTCTAGGATGGGAGAAAAGCATTTTTAAATTTATGCGTAGTAAATATTTTATTAATTTTCAATTTCGAAAACTTCTTTATAAATTAAATTTTATGTGAAAATTCGATTAGCATTCGCCATTGACCCTTGCTTCTCTGTGTCTCTTATTTTAATTTTAACGTTGTTTTGATTTTGTCTTCTTGTCAGTGCAGTGTTAAGGTTGGCCATGACCAAACTCAGGCTCATTCAGCAGCAATCCCACACGATTAAAAGTTTGCCCTTGGAACTTGCTGACGGTTATGGCAAACTTGTTTGTCTAATATTTTATTTTGATTTATTTATAATCAAGGTAATAATACTTCATGATAAATCCTTTGTAATCATCATATTTTTGATGTATTACTACCTAAAATCCTAGTTTATAGAAACTAATTTAATAAATTCACTTATAAATAATAAATAATGCAGACAAGAAGAGGTGCCAAGGAAGGGGGGGGGGGGGCATAGGTTCACTGTCACCTATTTGACGAAATTTCGCCCGATTGTTCATCAGGTAAATAGAAGTCACGTTGCAAAACTGCCAATTCTCCGTAATTGCTTAAGTAAGGTTCAATTTTGTTTTTAAGCTGAATATTTATAATGGAAGTGGTTAATCGTCTCAAAAGTGACAAAGAAAATTGATTTATTTCATTTTGTTTATTTAACTTTAACCCATTATCTGCCAGAACTATTTTAAAACTTTTTTCTTTTTTGCTTGATTTTATATGTATTATGATGTATTAGCACTATATATGTAGTTTCAAAAAATTTTTAACTTTACTTTGCAAGTCAAAGGCCATCCTGCTTGTGGGATATTGGCAGAATGTCACATTTAAATCACTGGGTTTAGAATTTCTATGTTCTTGCTCATTCGAAAAATGATCAAATAAAGAAACATACAAATCATAGTTTAGAGTCAATGTGATGGCAGTTCATTGTTCCATAGCATTGAATTGTCCCAGTTGCCTTCAGGTTTTTATTTTTCAACAGAGTGAGAATGTCAACACATGTGACTATACTAAAATAAAAAAACCCCTGCAGACCAACCTATCTTGAAAATTTTGCATCTTTAATAATATTCAATACAGTAATTATGTAAACACATTTTTAGACCTATGTAATTTCACTTTTGTTTAAAAAAATTAATTAACTAATCTCACAGCAATGTATTTTATCAATACATTGTTAAGCAGCATATCATGTAAACATTTCTTCAAAAACAATTGGCATTAAATAACAAAGACAAAATATTTCATAGAATAAAACTTTAGAAATGTGTAATTTCACTTAATAGCATACTTGTTTATTTACATTCGTTGCTGTGAATACAGACAACAATACAAAAGCCATAATGGACCCATATAGATAGTTCGTAAGGGGTTTCTAATATCCTGTTAAAAGGCAAACGGAGGGACAGATGGTCCCCAAATTTTTACTTACTCCATATACGTAGTAAAGCGAAATCTCGTTACAACGTATTTCACAATTAAGTATGTTTCAAATTAACGTATTATTGAATCCCTGTCAATTTTCCTGTATGAATACTGTATAAATATTTCAAAAGAACGTACTTCAACTTAACGTACTTTTCAATACTATGTATTAAATTTAGAGGTCCCGAAAGAAGATTGTGGTTTTAACGTATGATTTCATCCTTAAATGACTCAACTATAACCAATTCTTGCACATTCAAGTCGTTCACACCAACTTTGAAGGCATCTTTAGTCTTTAGCACGAAAAGATCTGCGGAACTCTGCCAAAATCCCAAAAGAAGGGATTTTCCGAACTGAAAAATTTAGAACCCATGATCAATCATACCTCTCGTATTTTCACAATAGTATTGAGATAAAATCTTAAGTCCTAGGAATTATCTCTCTTGTTAGACTCTCATTCTTGCCGGTTTCGGGGTGAGCCGGACTTGTGAGAATGCCTAACCCCTACCGATATACTTCCAGAGAAAATACTGTATCTACTCCTTATGGGTATTTCAGTATACCATACTTTCAGTATAAAGATTCATGCTCCGTAGAGATACGTTGTATCGAGATTTTACTGTATACAGTATTGTTTTCATGAAAAAATTCGAATTCGAGATTTCAACGGAAATACACGTTTGAGATCCCCTGAACACGTTTTGACCATTTTCTCGATGATGTGTGTGTCCGTATGTGTGACAGAAATTTTGCGTGCGCTCTAACTCAAAAACTATTGATCAGATCAGCATCAAATTCTAAATTTGTGATTTTATAGATATTCTTAAGATTTGAAAAGATTTTGATAACAATCGGTCAACCGGAAGTAGCAGTGTATTCTTGTAAAATTTTAGTTTTTCTTAAATATTTCGCTTAAAATTGAATTTTTGTTAACACACACACACACACAAACATATATATATATAAAAGTTGTATATATTACTTTTTCCTATAAGGTTTGTTTGAACTAAATTATCATATGAGGCATATTTCAAGAGATATTCAATTTTCTTCGAAATTGACGGTTCGTGGGCAGCTCGCGCGCGTGGTAGTGACAACAGTTGAATCGCTAGCGCTGAAGCATGTGTTGAACTGTTCCTATAGCTGTATTTATTTGATTTTAATTGACAAATTACGTATGGAGAAAGTCATGTGTTGGACACATCAATTTATTGTTAATGTTAAGCTTTTTCTTAAGGTTTGGGTGAAATTTTTAATTGCGACAAGTTCTTCAGGACGCATATACGTTATTTTGACACCATTAATGGCAAATATATGTTACAGGAGGAGATTAGGTGAATGAAAGGCTAATTTACAACCTACAGCAGGGTTTTTAATATCATTTTCCTACAGAAAACTTGATGATGAATATTTTAGTCTCTTTGCTAGTATATTATTTTCTATAAGTGTGAATTGGTGATATGAGCGTTTTATTACGTGATTATGAAAATTGTCTTGTTCTGTACCTATTAGTCACTCGTGTAGTGTGAGAGTCACTAGGAGCAAGCTATTTTAGGTGAGATAATTTTCTAAGCAGTTTTCTTTTTGACGGAAGTTCCACAAACAGTACCGTAACTATGGTATGGCGAAGGTGACATTTTCCATAGGCGCCGCTTACAAAAGGCGCCAAACTTTCCCACAAAAAGTGCGAAAAGTTAATTTCCCATAAATAAGTGTTATTTTAATACTCAAACTTTGATTTATTTATAATAAAAACGTTATTGTTCTTTATTAAAGTGCAGAATAAATGATATCCTGCATAACCACAATGTTGCCATAGGCGCCATATCGCCAAGCTACGCCTCTGACCACAGCATAACTGATGGTCTTGTTGCAAAGCAATTCCACTCGGACCCTCGTTTACTAGTTATTTCCTTTCAGGTCCTAAAAATACAAAAGTGGGAGCGAATAGTGAGAAGAGGTGATAGGGGGGTGGAATAGGGATAGGGATAAAGGGGGGGGATGAGAGACGGAGGAGAGAGGGGTTAGATAGGGGAAGACAGGGAGGAAGGTGAGAGTGGGAGGAGGGTGGGAGATGGAAGAGAGAGGGGTTGATGATAGGATATGAGGTCGAATAATGGCCACATTCACTTTCCCCAATTTCATTTTCCCGAATTTTCATTTTCCCGAATGTTTCATTTTCCCGAATATTTCATTTTCCCGAACTGTCATTTTCCTGAAAATATTATTTAGCGTAGAAATGTTCATGAAAATTAAGTTTATTACCAGAAATGCAAAAATAATATTTAGCGTTAAAATGTTCTTAAAATTATTAAGTTTTCCATACTATTAAGCACTGTAAAATGAGGGATAAATGATTTTTAAATGTATATCTGTATCAATAAAAGGTTATTATCACCAAGAATATTCCTGTTAGTGGCATATACTTATAATTATTTATAACACCCGTTGACCCGATTTCCTTTGAAAAGGGAGGTGTTTCCAGATGATTTTCTTGGTTGTGAAAAACCACGCACTGTTAGTCACCCGACAATACTCAGCATAAAACTCAGTTACTGTACTGCTTGACTGAAATGCATTTCCAGAAGAATATAAATGAAGATTGATAGTGAGGGGTAGGAGGGGCCTAAAAGTCGATAGACTTCCTTTACCCTAAAAAGGGAGAAACGTCTGTTTATTCGCTATTGCTACATTATTGCTCCTCCAATAGCATTTCAGTATACGGTCTTGTCATCCTTTCACTCCCCCTTCAAATTTCAAGTGCATCCAAACTTACCTGAGCAAGGACACAACTGTGTCTCAGTGCTAACGATTGTAAAGGCAGACTCCCGCAGCGCAAAGCTCAAGGACTGGTCACTATACCTTATAGTCATTGTTTTTCACATCATCCGGTGATGTACAGCATTCCTCATGGACACACGCATGGAGGGGAGGCTAGGACTAGGGCCGTCCCTAGGGGGGTGCGGGGCCCGGGGCGATCAGCATTTGCGGGGCCCCTTAACAATCTAAAATTATCAAGGTATAATTCGCGCACTAAAAAATAATTGTAAAAATATTTCATATTTTTAGATATGTATATTCCCGTATTATAGGTATTATTATATGTATATTCCCGTATTATAGATATTATTATATTAGATATGTATATTCCCGTATTATAGACGTAGAACGCACTCGAGATATCAAAAGAAAAACATTAAATTCAGTAACGATATTTTGGTATTTACGTCATATAAGAATATCGAAATATTTTACTTGTCTACGATATCGACACTAAAAGTTTTCGAATGCAACTGACTGATAGCATCAGCAATTACGCCACATTTTGTATGTGGCAATGTATGAAATTTATCCTACGCGACAATGTATTAAGTCAACAGTATGCATTGTAATTTGAACCGATGCATGACGGCTAACATGGAGCGAGGGCGATAAATGTAAGAGCGCTTAGCGATTCGCTCAATTTTCAAGTGTGATTATTTGTGAAAATTCGGGGCAAGCGGAACAAATTGTACGAATGCGAAACATTTTCCGGGACTCCTCACCATGCGGGACAAACTATCGAAATCCGGGACTGTCCCGCCTAATCCGGGAAGATTGGCTGGCTTAAGATAACTCCGTTCTTCAGAAAAGTACACCTTATGTTTATATAGGTTGCTTATTTTGTGCAATAAACTGTAATAATTAGGTGTATTCAGACGTTATACGTTTCATTCCTGTGTTTCATACAAGATACAGTAATATACGCTTGGTTGTGAATATCGCTCATATAATTATTTTATTTGATTCTGCATATTTCATTTTATCTCGTATTTAATACACGTATTTTTTGTTTGTGACATGTGCGAATCGCCAAAGCGCGGGGCCCGGGGCAGAGGCCCCGCTTGCCCGGGTTTAAGGGTGCCACTGGCTAGGACAATTATGCTTTCTGGGATATTCATATGGAGGGGGTAACATTTTCTGATAGTCAGAAAGTGATAATCCGGAAAATGGTATTCGGGAAAATGATCATTCGGGAATGTGATATTTGGGGAAATGATCATTCGGGAAAATGATCATTCGGGAAAATGATCATTCGGGAAAGTGATACCAATCCCCTTTCGATAGCCTATGTCGCAAACTTAAGTAAATGATTTTGTCAGCAAAACATCCCTGCAAAGAGGTTTTTTTCTTACTGTATTAGTCTGGGGATGCGTCACAGTCCTCCTTATGAACCGCTTCGGAAGAACGAATGAGATTCTCGTTTAGGGGCCTTCTCAGTGCTTAAGATAGCCTTGGCGAGAGGGAGAGCGTTTCCTCCTAGACGGAAGCGAGTAACGTTTTTCCCTGTGGGTGCCTGCAGTTCTCTTCTAGTTTCGAGAGAACCATATATTCCTTGCCTTCCATTTCTCTCCATGACATTTGTTTTCTTTTGTCCAAGCATTTTTATGGCAGGCCAATTTTATCTATACTCATCCATTGGCTGGTTACGTGCTGTTTTTTATGTACTCTTAGGTAATCAATCAAAATATTTTAACTTTTAGAAGATATGTATGACATTTCAATTAACAAAAATAAGTTTTTATGTTTTAATTTGTTAATCGGTGGTCTCATAGGCCAAAAATTGTACCATTTATTTGATGTTTTTGGGCTGAAGGTCATCGAGGCATTCCTTTTTTTGCGAAGCATCAGGGCTCGAGTCAAGGTGCAGTATTTCCATTTGTTTACGGCAGTACCTTTCGGTTACCTAGATCTACTTAACGATATTTAAACATCTCTTAGATCTACTTATAAAACCAGTACAAATTATTAAATTTTAATACATTACAAACTAAATTACATGCGATATTTTAATGCGAAACTCGGCTCTGCATTTTATCTGTTAGTTTTTCATACTGTGGCGTATAATTAACTTCTTAAGGACATTCTCAAACACTCTACAAGATGAACATCGTTTCGGTATTTGTTTTAATAACATTCATTGTGGAACATCCCGATTCGCAGAGGTCCGAAACTCTGAAATATGTGTGGCACTTGGTATCATGAAATTTGCGTCGTTGCTGCAGGAAAGAAACTATTTTTTTGTGGCAAATGTCTATAACACTTTATATTGAATTTTTCTGAGTTATTGCGAATTTAGGTTGAAAATTGAGGATGAAGATGTAGTGAACCAAATAACCCCAATGTTGACCCAAATTACCCCGCTTTTTACTTTCTCCATACGAAGTAATGGGAAAGTATTGTGATCATGAAGAAAATCGAATTCGAGATTTCAACGGAAATACATGTTTTGAGGTCCCTAGAACAAATTTAGACTATTTTCGGAATGATGTCTGTGTGTGTGTGCGTGTGTGTGTGTATGTTAGTGTGGGCGCTCTAACTCAAAAAGTACATACCATATCGTTACCAAACTTCATATATAACACTTTAACATGAGCACAAAGAACTGATTAGTTTTTGGACAATAACGGCTAACCGGAAGTCGGGGTTTATTCGAAACCCGATTCGGTTTTTGCGATATTTCTCCGTTAAAACATCATTATGATATATACAATTCTATACAAATGTTATAGAGAATGTAATTTCCTACAACTTTCATTTGAAACAATTTTCTATGGGACTTATTGTTTAGGAGTTATATATAACCGGTTTTTCGGTTTCCGTCAAATATCTCCTTAAAAACATCGTTATTGGTAATCTTCGTAAGGACCAAAGTTGTAGAGAATAATATTTCTTCCAAGTTAGTTTGAAATAAATTTTCGTAGAACCATCCATTTCGGAGATATTTCGCTTTATCTTAATACCAAGGCCATGGAAACATAAGGTTCTGACATTCTATGCGGAGCCCTTTGCCGACAGCCGTGACTACTGATAGAGCGAGACCAATCACGTGACACTGAGCCGCCATTTTGATGCCTCAGTGTCACAGTCAGTTCTAACGCCTTGCTTGCCTTGTGCTTAGTGGTCTTGGGCCTTACAGTATGCTGTATTCACGTTTTCCATCGCAAAGATGTAGGAAATTATCAGAAAAATCAGGAAATTCAGGAAAATCTGGAAAATCAGGAAATTCAGGAAAATCGGGAAAATCAGGAAATTCAGGAAAATTAGGAAATTCAGGATAATCAGGAAATTCAGGAAAATCAGAAAATTTAGGAAATTCAGCAAAATCAGGAAATTCAGGAAAATCAGAAATTTCAGGGAAATTAGGAAATTCATAAAAATCAGGAAATTCAGTAAAATCAGGAAATTCAGGAAAATCAGGAAAATACGGAAATTCAGGAAAATCAGAAATTTCAGGAAAATCAGGTATATCAGGAAAATCAGCAAAATCCGGAAAATCAGGAAAATCAGGTAACTCAGAAAAATCAGGAAGTTCAGGAAAATCAGGAAATTCATGGAATCCTGATTTTTCTGATTTTCCTGGTTTACTTGATTTCCCTGATTTTCCTGAATTTCATGATTTTCCTGAATTTCCTGATTTTCCTGAATTTTCTGAATTTCCTGATTTGACTGATTTTCCTGATTTACCCGAATTTCCTGATTTTCCTGAATTTCCTGACTTTCCTGATATTCGTGATTTTCCTGAATTTTCTGAGTTTCCTGAATTTGCTGATTTGTCTGATTTTCCTGATTTACCTGATTTTCCTGAATTTCATGATTTTCCTGAATTTTCTGATTTTCCTGAATTCCCTGAATTTTCTGATTTTCCTGATTTTCCCGATTTTCCCGATTTTCTTGAATTTGCTGATTTTCCTGAATTTTCTGATTGTACTGACACCTGAATTGCCTGATTTTCCTGAATTTCCTAATTTACCTGATTTTCCTGAATTTCCTGATTTTCCTGAATTTCTTGAATTTCCTGATTTTCCTGAATTTTCTGATTTTCCTTAATTTCCTGATTTTGCTGAATTTGCTGATTTTCCTGATATTCCTGATTTTCCTGAATTTTCTGATTTTCCTGAATCTCCTGAATTTTCTGATTTTCCTGAATTTTCTGAATTTCCTGATTTTGCTGAATTTCCTGAATTTCTGATTTTCCTGATTTTCCCGATTTTCCTGAATTTGCTGATTTTCCTGAATTTTCTGATTTTACTGATTTACCTGAATTTCCTGATTTTCCTGAATTTCCTGATTTTCCTGAATTTCATGGTTTTTCTGAATTTTCTGATTTTACTGATTTTCCTTATTTTCCACATCTTATACACAGTGGAAAGGTGGGAAGGACTACTTCCTTATCCGTAATTGGACGGCGGGTACTGATTAAACTACGCGTATTTACCCAAGTAGATTTGAAGCAAATTTGGTACGATTGTGGAGGGCTCCCGGAAATAATTCATACGTGGTTTTTGTTTCTCTCTGCCCGTTGTATTCAACACGGCGGCCGAGTGAATTCTTAAATACCATATATCATCTAGAATTCCTATCGGATTTGAAACAAATTTCCCCGGGCAACGCCGGGAATTTCTGCTAGTATTAAATATAACATTCCTCTGTAAGAAGCGTAAATATATATAATAGATAATTAGACCGGGCAACGCCGGGAATTTCTGCTAGTATTAAATATAACATTCCTCTGTAAGAAGCGTAAATATATATAATAGATAATTAGACATCTAACGAATAATTTATCTAACCAATAAAAGGAACTCTTATCAAACCTTTATGTTAGCGTTTCCGTTATTATATCATACTTTTATCCTTATTCTTAAATCAACAACTTAAAATTTGGCATGCGATTCCTGAACTTGCTAAAGCTAAAGCTGTCTGCTTCAGGCATCAATATGGCCGCCGGTGAAAGTTGTCAGAACCACGGTCATAGAATAATTCTATTCTATTCTATGACCGTGGTCAGAACGTTATGTCTCCATGGCCTAGCTTAATGCCAAGGCCATCGAAACATAAGGTTCTGACATTTTATGCGGAGCCCTTTGCCGACAACCGTGACTACTGATAGGACGAGACCAATCATGTGACACTGAGCCGCCATTTTGATGCCTCAGTGTCACAGTCAGTTCTAACGCCTTGCTTGCCTTGTGCTTAGTGGTCTTGGGCCATACAGTGTGCTGTATTCACGTTTTCCATCGCATACCTCAATCAATAACCAGTTACTTTAAGAACTTCCATCATTCATTCATTACAGTTCTTATAAGAACTATCATAATCATCCAACAAAACAGTTCCTTTAAGAACTCTACCTGTCAGGTAAATGATCGTGTTTGGGAAACTGAAATTCAACCCTAAAATTATATGCTCTTTCCTTTATTTAACTGTGCAGTAGGATTTAATTTAAAGAAGTGGCAGCGAAATCTGTATAACTGCCCTTTGGCAAGTACCAATAAATAAAACCAATCTTCATTTAAATGAAATTAACCCTTTTGATGTGATTGAAATTAGGACTCAATGAATGAAATGTTGTTTGAGCACAAAGTTTGGGAAGTATTCTAGGATATTGTAGTATGGTTTGCCTGTGTCTACGTTTGATAGTAATTAGTAATTAAAAACATAATTATGTTACTAGTAATGGGTGCTTGCATTCTGCAAGAATCTTGTTATAAATAACTGCTTTCTATGAAAATATTAGAAAATTTTTAATTGCATATCTATTCAACCTTCACGAGATTTTAATTTTTTCTAGTCGCCTCGGCAACAGATGCTACGTAAATAAAAATTTTCGAATCCCTAAAACATGTAGTTTCCACAGGGAAGCCGTATGTAAACATCGTAGGAATAAGATATTATAGTGTTTCATTCCTCGAATAAAGCAAAAACGATAAAAATCGGTCCATATTTAAGTATTTTGATTAATGAAGGAATAAAACCTTGCAAGTCAACAAATCGATTCATACGCGTTATCTTATGGAAAAAAGTTAATCCCGTATATTAGCAGCACTGACTAATCTTGGTTGGCCAAACCTTGACCATTCATTAAGTTGGGATATAAGCAAGATATGTACCAAATTTGGTTGTTTTAGCTTTTAACGTTTAGGAGTTCCATGAACAAACACACATAGATACATAAAAACTCTTTAAAATATATAGTAGATATAAACTTATAATCGTGCTAAATTTCAAGTCTATGGCTCATCTGAAACGGTCTCATAGTTATTATCCTCGTATGGGGCAATAATGGGGCAAAATAATCCCTTAAAAGTTGATAGTTTTATAATATCATATTTTTTTCCATGTGTTGTAACAAAAAATCTATAGTCTTGCCAAATTTCAAGTCCCTAGCTCACCTGGAAGTGTCTCACAATTTTTGTCCTCGTACAGGGCAAAAATGGGGCAAAACATTTCGAGATGTTTTACATCAGTCGTGATAAAAATCCTAGAATCGTGCCAAATTTCAAGCCTCTAGCTCATTTAGAAGTGGCATCCAATTTGTATCCTCCTATAGGAAAAATTAAGGCAAAACAGCTCCAATAAATGAGGATTATTACAACATCAGATTTCTTCCATTGGTCGTAGTTTAGTATGAGTGGCATTGTTCTATAGCTCTCTGATTCCCTTTAAAACCATACCAATATAAAAGCATTGACTCGTTGTCATCATAGCCGATTGTTGGGATCTAGAAATTTTCCCATTTTTATTTTCTCTATATACGTAGTATAGAGAAAATATTGTTTTCATGAAAAAAACATCGATTTCAACGAAAACACACGTTTTGAGGCCAATAGAACACGTTTTGATTATTTTCTAGGTTAAGTTCTGTGTGTTTGTATGTGATAGGAATTTGTGGTAGCTCTAACTCAAAAACTAATTATCAAATCAGCACAAAACTTTATATTTAAGGTTTTTATTAGGAAATGAAGATTTGAAAGGGTTTAGGCTGAAACTGGACCACCGGAAGTGGGTGTGTAATCTAGTCGTTTTTTCAAATATCTCATTTAAAACTCCATTTTCGTAAATAGTTGTTATTAAAGAATTATAGACAATGTAATTTTCTACAAGTTTTATTTGAAACAAATTTTTATATACCTGTAATTTTAAGAGATACCTATTCTGATTTTTATCTAAACTTATGTTAAATACGTCGCTAAGTGATACCATTGTTTCCGCTTCCATGATTCAATTTTCTAATTGCTGATAGCGTTGCGTACGCTGCCAAGGGTCATTTTAATTGCGCATCGAAATTTGATTACCCAAAGAAAAACGATTTTCTTTGCTTGTTGTTTTTTACTTTCTCCATATACGTACGTAGTATAGAGATAGTATTGTTTTCACGAAAAAAAGCGACTTCGAGATTTCAACGGAAATACATGCTTTGAGGTCCCTAGAACAAATTTAGACTATTTTCGGAATGATGTCTGTGTGTGTGTGTGTGTGTGTGTGCGTGTGGGCGCTCAAACTCGAAAAGTACATTCCATATCATTACTAAATTTCATATACTATAACACTTTGGTAGGAGCACGAAGAGCTGATTAGTTTCTGGATAATACCGGTTAACCGGAAGTCGAGGTTTATTGCTTTATAATGCTATGCATAATGATTTAAATATTTATACCCGAAATATGGAGAAAGTCATGTGTTGGCCACATCAGATTTTTTTACAATATTGAAAATGTTTTAAAATTATTCTCGAGGGTAATGGCTGATAAATATTTCTGAGGATGCTGATGTCGAGGGCAATTATATTCATTGCTCTGTATGGAGGAAGTCATGTGTTGGCCACAGATTTTCTACTTATCCTACTTCTGTCTGTTCATGTCTCTTATATCCCTTCCTATATAGATCGCTTTTTGTTTACCTTTTATCCCCCTTCTTTCCCCTCCTGCAGCTCTCCCTCCCCCTCCCCCCCACTCTCTCTCTCTGCTTCCCACTATCCTTCGCGTGCTATTTCTGGCATCGCAAGTGGTTTACGTGGATCTATGCGGTCTGTAATAGAATGGATGCGAGGTAAAGAGGACCTGTTTCATTAGTAAGGGGCTGCAGTGGCTCATTCTGGAGGAATGTGTTGATTTGGCACGACGTGAGAACGTGAGAAATTTATGTCTATCGAAATGATTCTCGTTTTTGTTTATTCTCTTCGCATTATATCTCAAATATATATATGTAGCTGCATCTTACATTGGAGGATACAAATTACGAGGCACTTCCAGATGTGCTACATGCTTGAAATTTGGCATGTACATACATACATAGGTAGGATACAACCGATGAGAAAAATCGAAAAATCTAAACGTTCATTTTTTTAGCTGTTAAAAAAATCCCAAAATTTAAACAAATATTTAGTTGTTTAGGCATTTCCAAATGTGCTACAATTATGGCATTTTTTTATAACTGTAGAATTCGCCAAATAGCTACATCATTAAAATTTTGCAGAAATGTGTGGCATGTGTAAAAAAACACAGGAAATGCTTAAAAATAAGCAATTTTTAGTGGTTGTTTTCCTCCATTATTGCCCCATGCGAGGATAAAAACTACGGCGAACTTCCAGATGACCAAGAGATTAGAATTTTGGCATGATTATGGGTTTTCAGTCACAACCAATGGGAAAAATCCGACGTCGTTAAAATTATAATTTTTAGGGTTTCTTTTTACCCCATTATTGAAAGTAGGCTGAAATGCTTGCAGAACCGTCTACTGCTCATACTAACAGAAATATCTGGTGTTTCCCGGGGAAATGCTAATTTCAATATTTTATGCTTAGCAAATTGAGGAACGTTAGCCTAATTGTTTTATTTAATTTACCGTTGGATGTCGCAAAGTGTGCTCGGACCACTCCCATTTTTAACTTATTTATTGCTTTTGAGGTTGGAAGATGTATTCAATTGTCTTAATACAATGTAGGTGAACGGTCTGTCGTGCTCTATCGACGTTTGACTTTGTTGCTTTTGATCGTTCTTCCTGTTGTCATTCCTTTTATTGTCTTTTATTCGTATTTGTTTTTTTCATTGTTGATTGTTCGTCGTTGTGGTTTCTTTTCTTAGTTTTAGTCAGTTTTAGTTGTTCAACTGCCATATTTGGTTGCCGTTATCAAGAAAATCAAACAAGAATGTCTTAATTTGAGTTGAACTTTGAAAATTTCTTGCATGTTTATTTCATCATTGTTGCTAACATAAACAATCTCACAAAATTACGTTTAATTTTCTTACGTGTGCATTATTTATGTCGAAGAAACGAAGTATAAAACGCTATTTCCCTTACGCACACGTAGGTATATAATTTCTTTCAAATAATCCATTTGTGATACGCTGTACACTTTCCTAACTTGTTTTCTTTGGTCGCTGATTTTCCGAACGTTTCTCAACTTATATTTCGGTCTATTCGCGCCAAGTGTAGTCGATCATTTAAGACATTATGCAATCATCGGCATTAAAATGACGTCTCGCAGCGTTCATTAAGTGTCTCTGTTGACCTTTTTCGCAAAATGTCTTCGGTAAGAGAGTGAGAAAATGTTAGGGAGAAAGGAAAAGAGGTTGCGGAAAAGTCACTCTGCCTCCTCCTCCTCCTCCTGCTCCCGGCCTCTTTGCTGCCGGAGCGGTGACCTCGTCATGCATGAGAGGCTGCCGAGATTAGAGAGAGGCTGCATCGGTCGAGAGAGGAAACATGGTGGGGACGAGAGAGAGGATCGATTAATAAAATAATCTTTACGTATCCGCAAATTAAGCGTTTGAAGAATCCCTCCCAATCTTATCCATCGCGTGCCAACTCAGAATTTCATATACTGAGTTTGACTCGGCAAGCATTTCCTTCAAACGTTCGAATTTATTGTTCCCTTTACGCTCGAGAAATAATTTCGTAGGCGATTGTCTTAATTTCAGTTTCCTTCCCAACAGTATATCATATTTCATTATTATTATTATTACGTGTGTGTATTAGCGAGAGTGAAAATATTTAGCCGTCGCGTTGACCGAGGAAGCTGGTGCTCGTCATCCGCGTACACGAGATGCGTGCGTGACTTTCATAGCAACAACATTCGTAAATTACCACTAGTACATATCTTATTCTAGTAGATATCTTATTCCGCGGACAGAGGAACTCAAAAACCCGGACTAAACCCGGACTTGTATTTTCATCATATATTAATGACGTTTTGAGGATAAGGTATTTAAAGGCATGATTGCATCGGTACTATTTTTTAAATTTTATTATATTTTGTTACACTTACATGTCCTTTTATACTACTTAGCTGAAGTAAAATCATTGTTGCAACAAATAGAAATTACGTGGTTTTCGTATGCATCGTCGTATAATATGTGCACCAATATCAATATAGCAAAATTTAAATTACCAGTACGGTGTACCTACTGCAAAAATATGGGGTAAACAGATTTTTAATGACTATATTATAATGTGCGATAAAAATATCCGAAGTTTTAAATTTCCGTAGGTAGAAAATAGATAGAAAAAAATAGCAGTAGAAAACTTTGATAGCCCCTATCTTAACACAAATATTTAGAACCCCGGACAACAATTAAAATCCAGTCCGGACGTCCCCGGACAGGAGAAAAACCCGGACATGTCCGGGGAAATCCGGACGCATGGCAACCCTTGTGAAAACAATCCCTGAAAATTAGAATTTTAACGATGTCGGAAGTTAAGTTTTTGTTTTGCGTAAATATTATTTATCGTAGAATTACGTTTAAAGACGCTCTTAATCAAGGCATTTATCCGGATTTGATGCTTGAACCACTTTATCACCAAGTTAACAAAGTAAAATAGTTTAAATTTTATTGCAATTGACGTGGTCGGCTAGTGACCACCTGCTGCGAGGAAAAATAATTGGATCTTGGTCTGGACCTCGAGGTTCCAACCATTCCAACTACTAATCCGAGTTAATGACGGTCTTGAGGTGTCTGGAGCGGTCGGTTTTGAATGTGATCCCAGCTTTGTATGTACCATGAGTAGGCTTCCCAGATGTACTACTTTTTTGCCTTTTGTACTACCTTCAATTACTTTTGTACAACTTTTTAGATCTTTTGGAGAACAGTAGATACTGCTCAGAATTTCCATCTTTCTCCATCCCTCCAAAGCTGTCCTTCAACATTGCTCATTACATTGTGATTCATCAAAGATGAACCACAATACAATGATGATGAATCGTCATCCAAACGACATTGTGCGTTTTCAAGACTGCAAGAAGAAGCGAAGCCTCTTTCGATGATAACTGGAGCGGAGATCGTAATCTTCAGAACAAATATATCTTTACTAGTAGAAATTTTACGGGAGAGTTAGGATAATTCGAATCATTCAGAAAGCGAAACGCTTCAAATACAGCAATACCCCGATTTACGTTGCCCCTATTTACGTTGAATCGAAGTAACGTCGCCGATCATTTAGTACCTGCGTACAGATTTACGTTGGTTTGCTTCAAAGTTACGCCGTTATCTCAGATTTTTCGGAAACTGGGAAAAAGTCGGAAAATCAGCAGATTTTTCCGTTTATATCTTCTTGAACCTTTTAATGAATTACGATACTTAATTAATATACATTTTAAAAGTATTAAGACAAAAACAATTATATTCACTCGTAAATTAGAATAGATAGTGTAAAGACGTAATTATAGAATTTGGTTTGGATTCACCGCTCCATCCTACGTAACGCAATTTATTGGATAATCTCTTTATGGCGATATTAGCAGAAATCTCAACGATAGTCCTCTTTTGTTAACACCTTAAATGTTTTTGACGTAATATTACGCACCGATGCGGAGCTTAACGTACTGCCTGTTCGTCTATGAACGGGAACTTCCCTATGCAGATGGGGAGTTTTTTCGCGTATCGTCTTCTGAGTAAATATTGGAAAGTTAAGAACAAACAAGCCCAAACACTTGAGATGGGGATTTCCGGCTTCCTTTCGAACGATGAATTCTTTCATTCGCAACAAAATTTCACCACTCCGAATTCCTTGAAGTGGATGAGGGAAAAGGATTAAACTTGCGCCTACCTGTTCTCCAGCCTGAAAACCCTCAGTAGTCATTGAGCTATAGTCATCAGTTATAGTCGGCATATTCTTTCTGTCTACTTTTGCGAGTTTATGCCTGCAATGCGAGCGTAACCTGAACGTTTCCTTGGTCGCGTAAATACGCGTATACTTCGTAGAATTGGACGTCTTTTGCGAATATCAACGTAGACGCAAGCATAATGCAGAGAATTTACTATCGATACACACAATTTATATAACCTGTTCAGAAATCCACTTGTAAGACTTGCACCCTCTCTTTTTCACCGGCGTTTCAGGAAAAATGGTGCGCGGGGTACACGAGTAAATACGGTAAGTAATATCGAAGGTAAAAATTCCGACGTCTTGCACGCATAACCCTCTTATAAAATTGATTCTTATGGGAAAAACGGTTTCGATTTACGTTGATTTGATTTACGTCGTGATTTTCAGGAACGCATCCTCGACGTAAATCGGGGTATTAGTGTATAATGCATCCGATTACTCTAAATAAGTACTCTGTAATGTCATTGTAATTTTCTCTGATGATAAATTATGGCAATTATGAACCTTGTTCTATTTCTTACGATGTGATTTGCGTCTGTTTTGCAGTTGTTCTTTTCCTTCCTTTACCCAGTTATTACTTAGCCTCGCTGATCTGACAGTCCTTTAGTTCGTTGTTTATTGGTTTTAATCTAACGTTTTGGTCTTTTTCTTAGAGGTTCATTCAACATTGTACAGCTAGTTTCATGATCAGAATAAATTCAATTTACATACAACAATCCACACAGTCAACAATACAGCAAATCGTAAATAAATATTGAAATCAACGAAAGAATGAGATAATATAATATTATGTGGTTTGTTTAATTTTATAATTATTATAACGGATATCTCATGACGTTAATGCCCATCAAATGAAGGGGATGAATATATTATTGACATTTTTAAGAATAATATTAGATACGGAATCTAATGTAAGATTAGGATTTGGATGTAAGGAAGAATTGTAGCAAATTTGGTTGTTCTAGCTTTTATTGTTTAGGAGGAGTTCCACGTACAAGTATGCATACAAACAAATTCTTTAAAGCAGTGGTTCTCAGGCAGATCTACCATGCGACCCCCTCCGTGCAGATGTTCGGTCGCCGCGACCCCTCGTGGTTTTTTGAGAAGTAATAAAAATAGGTATATAAAAAACTTTTTTCAGTTATACTTTTTTATAAACCGCACCGAAGAGTTTAAAATAAATTTTGGGTTCATGAAAATATCTGGATCTTAAGGAAAACTTTCATTATACTACATATATGATCATGAATCTCTTTTTTTAAAAGATGTATGTCATATGTTGGTTAAATTATTCACTACATTATAAATAATCTGAAATATGTTTATTGTTGCACACAGATGACTACAGGAGAATTACATTGCTACGGTAGAATATCCGCCCGGCAAGTGGAAGACCTGGGTTCGATTACCGGTCATAGCAGATTATAAAGATGAGAAATGTGAGGACTAAGAAAATGAGCGAAGCTAGTATAAGTCGCCGTATTAATTAAATTTTTATTATTAAATTATATTTCTTATATTAAATATAAATATATTTAAATCAACAAATGCTTAATTTTAAAGATTCCAACCCTCAATCAAACACAAAAATTAGACTTGTAACCTATAAATTAAAAAGTGAAGGATTGATGATAGAAAGAGGAAAAAAATCAGTTGGCGTAGCGAAGACTGATCACGACCCCAATGGGTGTCGCAACCCTAAATTTGAGAACTACTGCTTTAAAGTATATAAAGGCAAACCTCGTTTTAAGGTCCGCTTATACAGCACCACCCCCACACAGCGCCAACAAATCCTTGTGAGCAGAACTTCCATATTATGATTACATAGAGAACCTCTCGGTAAAGCACCACCCCCACTAGCTGCCATACGCCAAATCTGTGAACACACAAATTTATGGTTTGCGGCAAAAGTGAGTTTGTTTTAATGCCATATCTACTTAGGCAAAGCTTTAAATAAAAAGTATAAGTATAAAACCTATAAGTTGGAGACATTCTGAATGAAAAAGCTAAGTGGGTGAATCAAACAAGAGTAAATGTGACACGGCATATGGACGCAAAACATGAAAATCTGGAGGATGCATTAGTTATTTGGATAGGGCAAGTGAATGAAAAAAACAGCACATTAATTGAAGAAGTGATTAAGGAGCAGGAAAAATTAATGGGAGATCAGATGGGCATCACAAATTTTGTGTACAGCAGTGAGTGATTGCATCATTTTAAGCAGCACTGTGAATTGATGCAACAAAGGATATACGGAGAATGTGTTTTCTTCTAGGCAACTGAATCATATAAGTATTTGATAATTTTCATATAAAATGATTTTTATTTGAAAATTTTATATTCAACTAGCAGAAGTGCCCGTTGAATTTCAACAAATTTAGTGAATCTAAAACTTCAACTGTGTAACATGTAAACATCGCAAGAATAAGATAGTGCACAGATTTTACCATTGAATAAAGCAAAAATGAATAAAACCGGTTTGCAATTACCTACTTAGATGAATGAAAGAAACCTTGCACTGTGAAAAATCGAAAATTACGTGTAAACTTATGGGAAAGTAATTATTGAATTAAGCACCCCCTCCCCCAAATTTTTATCACCATACAGCCTATATTATCCGCAGGGTAAAATTATATACCTATGCAAAGTTTCATGACGATATCTTCAAATGTTTGGAAATCACAATTTGCGGACAATCTTCTTCTAATTATTTAAATTACTTATGTAGTTTTAAATACAGTTTGCTTTGGAGAACTCTAGGCTGCATGAAAATATCATTAAAAACTATTTATTAATAATATTTCAATAAAAATAAACAAATATTTGGTTGCCATGTAAACAAAGCAAAATCGCACACAGAAAGTGAAAAATGATATCACGTTAAAGTTTTCCCATATAAATGCATTGAACTCTCAACTTTGGCGACAGTGGGAGTTGTCATGGCAGATTATAATTGTCATTGTCATAAAACTGATATAATCACATTTTTCTGATTCTAAACCCATTTTTCTGCTAATATGATCAGGATTCGTCTTCTGTCTTCAATAAAGATAAACTTTGTACTTTCCTTCATAGAACCATCCAAGACTGAAGTTCGTTCCATATTTCTAAGTAATTTTAAAATTCAAATGAAAAATAAGTTGTACTTATCTCTATGTTATTCAAATGGAGAAAATGAAAAAAGAAAATAATTTTTAAAATTAAAAAGGTTAATCAAATCAGTATAAAGACCTGACTACACCACTTAACTCTTTATTCCGATTAAAATGACACCTTCCTCTTGTTTCTATGTGCTGTAGTTGCTGAGTTATAAAAAAACATACACACAAACACTTTATATATATTTATTGATACCTAGTTCAGAGGGTGGCTTGATTTAGTACTCATGTCAGTGTTGAACAAATGGTGGCGCTAAATCGAGATTTGACTGTAGTTGATTTAAGAGAAAAATCAATGAAAGGATATTTTTTTAAATATTTGGAGCAACAGCTTATGCAATGTTGCAAATGCTAAAAGATTCAAATATGTAGAACCATTCTGTTACAAAAAGAATATATGTGTGGTTCAGAAGTAATGAGTATCCTTCATCTATATATAAGTACTAAAGATATTCAATATGATGAAATCCAAAAATTGGCAAAATTTTTAATCCCAGAAATCACTGTAAAGGATTCTTTGATGAAACGACTGCATTGATTTGATTGCTTAGAAATGCCTCGAAAGAATTTAATACTTTTTGCAATCGATAAAAAGTGGGCCACTATATAAAAATAATTTAATTGATTTAAAGAAAATAGCACACTTATTTTTTATGATTCCAACATCAAATGCTGATGTTGAGAGATTTTTGCCATTGCGTAAAAATCAATGGACTGATGATAGGTACAGACTGAAAATTGAAACAGTTAAAAGTTTGCTACAAGTGAAATGTAATATGCCTTGACTTGCAATAAAATGTATAAGAAGTTGCTAAAAGACTATAATTGTTCAAATACAAAATATATTTAATTAATATTTTGTAAGATAATATTAATAAATGTAGTTTGTATATTTATAAGTGTATTACTTTTTGTAAAAACATTCCTACTTTTTGCAAAAGAACGACCTACTTTTTCATAAAACTGTGTAAAAATGCACTACCTTTTGTATGAAAGTGCCTGGGAACCCTAACCATGAGGCAAATATGGTTTTTTTTATTGTTCTCACAAAAAACTTCGCATCGACTGAATCAGGCAAAATACACAATTGCATATTTACAAATCCAAATTTAATTTATGTTTCTGTTTTTGTAATACATTTATAATCTGATAGTCTGCAATAGATATGTTTTTGTACAAGTAAAGCATTGTCAAACCGTTCAACCTGTCTTTCAATATAGAACTGAGTGGAAAATTTTGAAACATTTAAAAGTAGAAAATGGTCACTCATGGAGCGTGTAGACATGGGCAGAGTTGATAAAAATTTCTAATAACTTATTGATATTTGGAAAAATGTCATAACTGCATTCTTGGAGACAATCTATTGCGCATTTTGGAATCTCTGTTTCAGGAATTTTCTCTGCCTGAACTTAAATTCTGCAATTAGAATATTTAAAGTACATTCTGTTAAGTCATATGAGTATTTAGTGAACAACATTTCCAATTTCTTCGTCTACATCTACATAATACCCTGTGAGTCACCTTACTGGTGGATGGCAGGGGATGCAGTGCATCAAGGCTCCCTAATTTATCTACTTTACCTCTTCCTGTTATGTTCCCTTAAAACGATCCTCTGTATCACTCAATCCTGCAATCGATCTTGTGGATCTTATACTCGCTGTCCTGCCATCCGAGATCAAACTTTTAATACTACATTTTGTGTTTAATTAGAGCAGTATTTCTACATGGTTTATATACTATTTGAGAAAAAATTTTGTTTAGTAAAAATTAATTATCTAATCTCAGTAACAATGTATGCAAATAACACTGAAAATGGAATTAAAAAATAAGATTTTTTGTAATAGTAACTTCAATTCAAACAGTGGCATTCCTTGCAATGTTATCAAAAATACTTGTGAATGAAATAAAAAAATGCGTACTTCCAGGTCCAGCTTTATATACATCAGGTTTACAGCTAAAAAGTAAATCAAGACATAAGAGATTGAAATTTGTAACTGCAAAATTAATGTTCACAAGAATAAACTGAATAACACAATGTTTTTTCGGCACTGATAAATGCTTGGATTGGTTTTTGCCTTTCGTTGGCGTGCAACCAAAACCGTCTTGCGTGCCACTTATGGCACGCGTGCCATAGGTTCGCCATCCCTGCCCTAGGCCATTGGCTACTTTGGCCTTATTGCAAATTTGCTAATGCATATAAGAGTTTGTCATACAAGCAGAGCCATAGTAAAGGCGGGGCAACAGGGGCACGTGCCCAGGGTGCAGCTTCGTAAGGGGATGCCAAATGGAAGTTTTATTGTACACTTGATAAAATGTGGTTACAGTTTTGTTTTTTCAATCTCTTCTCTGAATGTAATTTCTTCTATTTACCCTCATCCCAGAAAATGTATGCGCCCTATCACATTGCATTAGTCAAGCAGAATTTTCATCCAAGTTGTCAATAAAAAAGTAACTATTGAGGAGGCCTTTATTGATTTTATTGCTGTCAAATTGTAAAATGGAGACGAAATTGTATCAGAAATGATCCAAAAATTGGAACAGGATGGAATAGATTTACAAAATATAGGAGATCATTTGTATGGAAATGCTCCTAATATGATCAGAAAGTTAAACAGTTGCAAGAAAATAATTTTAAAACCTAACCCTCTTGCACATTTCATACTATGTACAGAGCATTCATTTAATTTACCTTTTTATCATTCCACTGAAAATACTGTCAAATTATGAAATTTTTTGCAAAGGTAGAGAAACTTCTTTTATTGCACTGGTTCCACATCAAGATGGGTAGCACTCAAAGAGGTCCTTATGGTGACGTTCAAAAAACATGGCACAGCATGATGGTCATCAAGAGGAAATGCTGTGAATTCATTGATGTTACAATTGAAGCAAGTTTATAGGGTGTTAATAAAATTAAAGAATGAACATGAATGCACAGATATTGAAGGTTTTCTAAAACAGATCGACGTGCAATTTACATTTTTCTTGTTATTTTGGGACGAATGCCTCTCTTCAGTGTGCCGATGTAACTGTGGATAGAGCCGTTGGCATGATCTGCAATTTGGTCCCAGACATAAAAAGTTCAGAGTCATGAATGGAAGAATATATAGAAGAAGCAAAATTATTTTGTGATGAAAAAGGAATACCTGAAGGAATGCCCAAATATACCTAAAATAAGAGGAAGAAAAAGGAAATTTCATGACATGATGGAAACTGAAGCACCCTCAATACCTGAAATAAAAGTACATCAGGCAATATATTCTTTTCAAAGGCAACTGTATATGAAATTTTAAATTTTAAAATTGTGCTTTATATAATATGATTTAAGATGAAATGATAAATTCCTGTAAAAATGCTGCTAGTATGTATAAATATGATATGGATGAACACAAATTAATTGAAGAAGTTCCCAGTTTCAAACACTAACTGCCTTTGATAAAAAGTGTAAAAATTATGCAGAAAGAAAGATTGGAATTGGTCTAGCCATCTTCTCTATTGAAAATGATGATACTGCTAAAAATATAGATTTCAATGACATAATCAATATGTTTGCTGCAAGTAAAGCCCGAATAATAAATCTTTAAAGAAATGATTGTTTATTTTAGTAAAATATCCCTTGAAAAATATGCACTTATCATTTGATTAGATCATCTTGGGGCACCAAAATAATCCTCTGCCCATGGTCCCAAAAGTGGTCACTACGGCCCTGCATACATGAAGTACCTATATTGGATTTACCCGGGCAACAACAGGTGTTTCAGCTAGTTTTCAATAATATCTACTATAATATATTTTGAAGCATGTGTTTGTGTATTTGTGTGTTTGTTCATGGAACTCCTAAACAATAAAAGCTAGAATAACCAAATTTGGTACGATTCTTTCTTACATCCTAACTTAGTGAATGGTCAATGTTACATCAACTGGGATTAATCAGTGCTGCCAATATAGGGGATTAAAATTTTTACATAAGATAACACGTATGAATCCATTTATTGACTTGCAAGGTATTCTTCCTTCAAGCATAAAAATACGTAAATATGGACCGATTTTTTTTGTTTTTGCTTCATTCGACAAATAAAACTCTATACTATCTTATTTCTGTGAAGTTTACATGCTACAATGTCCAAGTTTTCAGAAATACGCTATTTGTTTAGAAATTTTGTGGATTTTTCATAGGCTTTCCGGGTGTTGCCAAGGAGTCTTTCATTGTTGTCTCCGATTCAATTAGTGCCAATTAAACATTCAAATAGATGAAAGCTTAGTGTTATTCGATTCGCACTTTTGTTTAAGCAACGAAACGATGTTTATGGATAGCAACGTAAATAGATACTGATTATTATTCAGGAAGCGTTTATAACGATTGATGAAAGTAATTGAACCTTCTTTTATCTATTGAATACTGGAATCTTACATTTTTTGTAAGTAAAATCATTATATTCTACATTATGTATATTAACGTAAATAGGCTCACGTATCTGGTGTATATTTACCAGTCAGTGTCCAGGCATGGACAACTGTACGTTGCTTTTTCAAGACATAAAAATAAATATTTCAGCGAGGCATAATTACACAAGAAATGAAGCTGGATTTGGCAAAAGTGATATATATGATAGGAAATACAATTACACTTATATTTGAATGCAATAGGCTCGGAAACGGATTGTTACAGGCAAATATGATTAATTGTTAAGAAAAGCTCGTATTTTTGAAAAGTATCTACTATATATTTTAAAGAGTTGGTGTGTTGTGCTGTAGTAGCTTCACTAAATCCTTTGAAATTCAACGGGAAATTCTGCTAGTACAACATATTTGAGTTTAGCACTTACAGGTTTATGGGATGTTATGGGATGGCTCATAAAATAAAACCTACTGTAGAAAACAGCTAATGAATACATGCTATAAACACGTCTTTGTATGAAACAAAACTTCCTCCAAATTAACAATAACATTCACCAGAAAAAACTGTAGTGCAACGATGGAAAATTCTCTGTCTTCATTTCTATTGAATCTCTTTTAGACAAATTTAGAAAAACATTATAAATTTACCAATTTCCTTATGATACGTAGGTGACATCTCAACTTTTTACACATCAAAAAGTAACATCACAAATTTTCTAAATAAAGTAAATAATCAGTACTATTCCATAAAATTATCATGGAGAAGAAAAAGACAGATACTATTCTTATGCTTAATAGTAAAAAGACACAAGAACATGTTAAAATGCTGTTAACTGCAAACACACACACACACACAACTACGTATGATGTTAATCACCACATTTCACATAAACTCGCAATTTTTCGCTCCATGATGTTACACGTGTCTCTTTCTAAATCAGCTATTCGTAAAAAGACTTACATAAAAATCTCTGTGTTACATCTCTGAAACACAAACAAATGAAAATATACTACGCAAAAATAAACTCAGGCTCTACTTAAGAATCAGACAACACTTGAAATACATTCACCAAAACTTCAAGATATATAAAAATTTCTTTCGCTCCCGATGCCACTGTAATACTCAATAGCGCCTTCTCTACATTCAACCTAAACACGTTTCCTGTCAGTAACAATAAACTCATCAACTTACTCCATAACCCAATAGACCTTTCTTATAAATAACTGGAATATACAGAATACCATGTGATATAGTCCACAAAATATACATTGGACAAACACATTATAAAGTACATATGGCACATTTTAAGCACGAGAGGATCATTTATTCCAGATTAGTGTCCTTCACCCCATCACCATAAAAATCTTAACATTGTTAAAATCATATCAAAATCACTATGAATTACCATATATACTCATGTATAGGTCAACCTTAACTTTTTAAATAAAAACTTTTGTTTTTTCGAATATCTCACTTGTAAGTTTTTCAGATGTAGTAAAACGAAATTTTTTTTATTTAGTACGTATTAATTCATTTAGTTTCACATAAAGAATCCAAAAAAGACTATTTATTTTGCCTCTATAATTCTTCGAATGTCAAATTAAATACGCGGTGCCAAGTGGCAGCAAAGTAGTGCGATGCCTCCTCCAGACGAGGTGTTTCTTTGTTTATATGTTATGGAGTTTACGTATTGCACCTCTGTCTTGCTGTCATTCTTTGTCCTGCCACCATCATGTTACCGAATGTTGAGTTAACAAAAATTGCTTAATTACTTGCGAAGCATCAGAGATCAACTTATATAGTAACTTTATTCTTTCATATACATCAATATTTAAATATTCTATTGTTATCAATACAGTTTAAATACAACAATAGTTTCCATTCCATCAAATTTTAACAACCATAGAGCAAATAGCATCATGCATTCTAACCTAACACAAATATTGTTCATGTATAATCAACCCCTGAGTTTTTGCTAAAAATTTGGTCTTAAAAACTCGCTCTATACTCGAGTATATACAGTAGATGCATACAAAAGTATATTCCTGAATAAATAGAAATACATCGTTATGATTAAAGACCAACGCTCAATTCCCCTTTCTTTTAATCTCCTTTAACTTTCACACCCATCCAGGATAAATAACGGACATAATAAACCTCAATACACTTCAGCTACTGATGATGAGAGCTTGGCTCTTAGAATAAGTGCCCAGCTTCATTTGCTTGCTAACCAGCACTCTCAGATATTCAGAGAGGCCCAGATGATACTTCCAGATTTTGAGGTCCCTGGTCACAGTAAAAATTTTAAATGAGCCCCATTTAATAATTTATTTGTATCATAAAATGAAAATCAATTTTAATCTGAAAATGGAGGATCTCACCAGACCCTCTTTCTTCCATTTAGTGATATGTCATACCTGCCAATAAAATTATAAAATAAATTGGCCCTGCTTGCTAACAGTACTATTTATAGAATTTGCATATGTGACATCGATTACGTATGGGTGATTTGTCTAATATGTCCCTGGATCAGAAAAATTTGCCATAAACCTAAAAATATTTATTTGTTTCCCTTTCTTATTTTATTCTGTTTAGTTGTGAGTGACTGGTTGTTGGGTCGGCTCCTGGATCACACTCACAAACCTCCTAACGACGGTGTGATATCCAGATCCCTGGCATAGAATAATTACCTGCAAACCTTTTGAAGGGGGCTTCCTCTGAATACTGAAAAATTATTATTAATTTTAACCAAAATTGATGCATTTTCAACTTGTCAGAAATAGTTCACATGCCAAACATGTTTATTTAGGATATGGATAGGACATCCAATTCCAACCAACTGCCCATTTATTGAAGACGAGTACAAAAGTATTAATATCTCCATTTCTTAGTATACTGCCGAAATTGATGTTACAGTCGTCCCCTCTAAATGAGATGCACTTTTGTCCAATCATAGCTTTTTATAATATTCAATATAAGCTGACTAGTAGTATCCACTGATTTATTTGGAACAGATTTCAGTTTAGCTAGCTTGTCAACATGATGATTAAAGTGCTGTATGACTATTGAAAAAATTCTGTTAATAAATGATCACTACCATCACTAGAGACACCAATGTACATTCCATCATTATCAAGTTTGCTTTTTATTAGTTACAGTGAATGTTGTGCTAGCAATTTTTAAGGGTTGCTTCCAACTAAGTTCTGGCATATGAAATTTTATTTTCAAATTAAGAAAAAACTCCTTAACCATATAAAGTAATCTTAGAATCTTTATATAATAATTCTCAAGTGTCAGTCTGTCTGTCCGTCTGTCTGTCCCTCCCCCCTGTATCTCAAAAGCCATTTGTCGTAGAGATATATGGTAAACTGCATTTTGTTTCTACAAATTAGGAGGTCCCTAGAAAAATATTTTCATTTTCATAAAGTCCCGGGTTCGAATCCAGGAGACAATTATAATTTCCCATAAGTTTACACGGGATTTTCGATTTTTCAGAATGCAAGGTTTTTTCATTCATTCATCAAAATACGTAACTATGGACCGATTTTCTTCATTTTTGCTTTATTCGACGGCTAAAGCTCCATACTATATTATTCTTGCAATGTTTACATGTTACACGGTCGAAGTTTTCAGAAATACGCATTCTTTTTCGAAATTTTGCGGTTTCTTCGTACTCATTCCGGGTGTTGCTAAGGAGACTCATTGTTGCCTTCGATTCATTTAATGCCAATAAACCTTCAAATAGAAGAAAGAAAAACGTTATTCTCTTCGAACTGTTGTTTAAGCATCGAAATTAATGAAGCATAGCAACGTAAATATTTAAGGATAATTATTCTGTTGATTGCATATGGGAAGCGTTTCTAACGATTTAATCAAAGCAATTGAATCTTCCTTTCATCATCTGAATGCTGGAATCTTACATTTGCGTAAGTAAAATCATTATATTATGCATCTGTAATGCTTATTAACGCAAATAGGCTCACGCATAAATTAAAAATTAGACGAGAATAGGGACGCACGTTATTTTTTTAACATATTGAAAGTTACATGGTTGTCTTCTCTTCGTAGATAATCTAAATGACAAAAAACGCTAGGTGAAGGGCTACGTTTATTCTGGAGCAGCGTGAAAAATTGTATGTTTTACAATAGGAACCTAGAACTTGCCGAATCTTACTTCCCGCAATTGCAGCAACAGGCAACTAGTCAGCATATAATTTTTCATGTAACTTAATTGTGCAATCCATAGACTAATAACCCAGGTTGCGACAAACTTTCTGATAGTTTAAAATGGCCTCGCAAGTAAAAATAATTTCATCATCCTTGCTGTTTTTAATAACATAGATTCCCAGGTTAAAACTGTCTTGTAGAATATTGTTTCGCCTTAACGTCATTCCTTGAACACTTCCATTATCATTTTAACGTCACTGCAAATTTGCCTTAGAGCAGTTGGCGGCAATCTTTAACAATTGGTGTGCCAAACTCACATAGGGTCTCACGTGTCTCTTATAAATTTTAATTTAATTGGATGTTTTTTAATATTTGACCAAAGATGGACTACACTGTAAACTACAGTAAAACTCGTTTACAACGATCACTCCTAAAACGAAATCTCGGCTATAAAGAAGAAATGTCTCGGTCCCTTGAACTTCTCCATAAGGGTATTGGTTAAATTTCTCGGATGTAACGAACAGGCATTTTACGAATTCTCGGCTGTAACGAACAAATGTTTGGTCCCGTGGCAAAAAATACCCCATATATAACGAATTTTGGCGAGCAGACGATAAGTAATGAATAGTTTCCACCCGTTTACCGCGCACTTGTTCGTAGAGGTCCCCTTCCTCCATCTACCCCTTCCATACGAATTTCCACGCTCCCTTTGTTTTGAAATTGATATTAAAAATGTGAAATGTTTATGTAAATTAATGACCATAATAATAATATTAATGGACCATTTAAAAAATCGTATGTAATACCAGTCGAACATTTTACATGCCGCGAAGTAGATAAGCATCTCTTTGCATATGTAAGTACGGCATTGAAGTCGACTCACTGCAAATACAGTAAAAGCTGTGTTATCCGGCTATCTTGGGGATTGTGGAAAGCCGATTAGGAGAAATATCCGGTTAGGAGAGCGATTTTCGATTTTGACATCGCAAATTTAGCAATAACCAAACAAAATTGGGCTTAGGTTCATTATCGTACTCCCCAAACATAACTATGCATGGGGTTTGCATTTTCCATTTTAATTCTTCCACGCGTGGTTAGATATAGACACTATTTACCCATTATTATTTAATACGTTGCTACGCTTACATGCAAAACAAAAAGACTATTGAAAAGTTTAGGGCGTCCGGGAAGTTTGGGGATTACGGCAGTGAACCTGTTCCCAAAATTGAATTTATTGGATTATATCTTTCTTATTTATCTTTATTTACTCTATTAGAAAAGGACGAAATTATTTAATTCTTCTGAACATTTCTGTGAAAACCAGTCATATAATATTTTATCCAGTTCCTCAATTTTTGGCTTATGAAGCGTATGATGTTTATTAATTGATTTACTCGTCTCAGAAGATGACACAAATTTCATTAATTTAGCCTTGTGAGCCTTGATATCGAACAGCATGGAAGATGTTGAATTCTTTTGCTATGGCTCCTCTATTTTTTTCTTTTTCAATTCGTTTGATCAGCTCCAGCTTTTGTGTTAGCGTTAAACCAACCTTTGCTCTCCTGTTCCTTGCTTTTAGGTATTTATTTTGATGCCATATTCAATGGATGCATAATTTTTTAAATAATAAAAATCGATAAAACTGGAAATTGTAGAAGTACACCAAAACATCAAGACAATGCAAATGGCTTACGTAACCAAAAACGCCATGCTTACTCGGCAGCCACAGAAGTATACGGAGTAAATACGTAATATATACATCTTATATTTTAAGAAATTTTAAAGTGGAAGTTGTGGTATTACACATATACAATTCACACAAAAATTCATAAAAAAAGAAAAAGAAATACAAAATGAATTGCATTTGTGTAATTGCCGGTAACTAAGGCAGGCCGGTTCTAAATAGTCGGATAGCACAGCTTTTACTGTACGTGTATACGTGTTATATGGGATGTATAGGCCAAAAACCATGTTTCTCGTATATAACGTAGTCACGCTTATAACGAAGCAATGAGTCGGTCCCCTCAAATACGTATTAAACGAGTTTTACTGTATGTATATCAAATATAGAATATTATTCATGTTATAATAATTCGTGCTTACCTGAGTCGCGTTGATCGGGGTATTGCTGTATTTCAAATAAATTCTCAATATAGAGAGCAATCATATAAGTAAAATTTTCAAAAAAATTTTGACCAATGCAATCATGGAACTAAATGAATTCGAATTATGTATACACTCATACGCCGATCTAATTACACGGTACTGCAAGTGGTTAAGATAGAACGTTTGCTATAAAAACAAAAAAGTAAGTTCCTGTTCGTTTGTTTAGAAAGATTCAATGGCGGAATGACCGGATAATTAACAAAATTTTTGCGTCTAGGGCTGGGCCTAAACACAACGAAGAGAGTTCGAAGAACAAAATAGAAAATTTGACGGGAGAATTACGATGATTCGAATCACCCAGAAAGTGAAACGTTTCAAATATATTACATTCGAATAATCCAACTAAGTACAGGCGGTCCTCGGACTTACGTCAGGTTACGTCCCTAGAAAAGTTGCCGTAAGTCGAGACCGATTTTAGCATAGAAACAATGATAAAATAAGGGATTACGTTCCTGACCAATGATCCAATATGAAACTTTTTATAGATGTGAATACAGATAGATAGCGAGTTTAATCAACTACCAATCTTATATAAAGTAAAATAATAGTGTTACACTTATTTTTTAGAAAGAACTTTGCGGGAAATATGTGATTACTTTTGGGGAGATTAAGGGCAGCTTGATGGCTTTTTGAAGAATGCATATCCAGGAAATTTGGACTAAAGTGCAATATATCCCTGATATTAGCGCCACTAACGGCAACCCTTATTACGTTTTTTCTTCTTCGGGCACCCAAACTCCGCTGGCATGGAGTGGGAGATATTTTATCAAAATCGGTTTAGCCGTTTTTGAGAAAATCAAATTATTGTTAGAGTCGCCCATGGCCTTAAAGTTATCGTTTGAGATATATGGACTATGTAGTATTATATCAGACGTAAACTCTAGTAACTGTACGAAATTTTACCGAAATCGTTGGAGTCGTTTTTTGAGAAAATCAGTTTATTGTTCAAGTTGCCTGGAATAAACTGCCCTTAATTATTGAGCAATGTCAACCATTTATTCATAGTTTCTATTATGTATGATAAAATGCCCAAGTACGAGATTTCATTCATTTTCGCTCTCCCGTTTAGGCCCTAGAGCCGCAAACTGACAGACGGCATTGCGAAAACCACTTTTTCGGACTCAGGTACACATAAAACGTATATTTCCATCAAAATCCCGATGTCGAATGTTTTCGCGATTACAATACTTTCTCTGTATACTACGTATATAAGAAAGTAAAAATAAACCATCAAGTACTCATGGAAAATTGACCAGTGACTCATGCATTTTACAACAAAGGTTGTACATATTTACGTAATAAAAATATTTAAACAATGATGAAAAAGAATTAATTTATGTAAGTTCTTAGACAGTTAATCGAGTATTATACCGTCGTATAACGGGCATAAAGAGAGAGAGAAGTATAGAGAGAGATAGGAAGGACGTGTTTTGACATACCTTTCGATTAAGTAGAAGATTGAAATTTGGTAGGAATGTTTAATTCAGATATAAAGGCAGTGACGCAAATAATCCTGAAAAATTATCGGGTTCGGCTTCAAGAAAACTGTACTATACGATAACACGTAAGAATCGATTTTTCGGCTTGCTGTTTTTCATTTGCAAATTAAAATTAGAAAAATTGACCTTCCATCTTCAGACCGGTATTTCACTCCACACTTTGTTTGTTAACATGTCCTCATTCATGCCAACGAGCAAATACTGGCATTCGCACAATAAATTAGTCTAATCATTAGATAACTGAGTGCATTGAGACTCTAAATACGATCAAATTGAGTGTGACCTCGAGGCTTAACAATGGAATGATGGCCAAAGGATCGTGCCGTGAAATATCCGATGATTTCCCAATATCTGTCTTATAAACGTCTAATTTGAGCGATTTCGAATTGAAGGTAAAAACCGATTATAAAATAAGAAACTTGAATCAATTTCCTTAAACAATAGACCAGGTCTAAATATCATAGGCCAAGGAATGCGAATTGCCTCTGTACGGGTTTCAGTTGAGTCGTCTTCAATTATAGTTTATGCTTAAAAAGTCTCACATTCAGACCAAGATTCATTAAGAATTCAGCTAGCGTCGTCTCTGGCTAACCATAGAGACCCGGGTTCGATTTCCGGTGAAGTTCCGAATTTTTCTCCTTCTCTAACTTCACATTTCTGTTCAGTCATATGCGCTCACGCATAAAAGTTAAATTTCCATCCTTTCACACTTGTTTAACTTTTTAATGTTAACTTGTTTATCAATGACTGCAATATTTCCCATCGGTGTGTGGATGATGTGAAATAGTTGTAAAGTTCCTGGATAACATCAAGAAATTAAATTGCCTCTTTACAGTTTACTGCTGTACACAATTTCCTACCGAATTTTAATAATGAGCAGCACATGGAACATATTCAGCCTGAGGAATTTGTTGTTTTATTCGTGCCTGAGCTCTACATTAGGCGCCATATTATTTGCGTTATCCTCGTGCTGGCCTCAACAATAAAATACAATCGAATCGCTTATAATGCGGTATACTGTAGCGAGGTTTCACGCATACGGATTTATAAAGTGTAGCCATAGTATCCTGAATCGCAGTCTGGGTTCATGTTTACGCGATTTTCGAATACAAAATTCTCAGATTTCATGCAATAAATAGCTCCCGTTCCTCGTCGCACAGTACTAAACAGTCTGTCTCTGTAATGAGGCACTTCAGAAATGCAAATGCCTTTTATTCTGCTTCATCACAGTTCCATTCCCTGTCGAAGTGCAGCAGTTTGTGCAGTGTCTCGGACACCGTTGCTTTGTCTTTCAAAAGATAGTTGACTAATTATCCTAAAAGTGCTTGCAATTCAGTCTAGTCTTTTGGTGGGTGTACCTCGCGAATCGCCTTCACATTTTCTTCACTTGGGTGAACACGTTATGCGTCAATAACGAAACATAAGTAGCTTATCTGTGGGGTGCTGAACTTATCTTTCTTCAGCCGCAAACCTGCCCTTGTACATAGACGCTTAAGCACCTCCTGAAGACGCCCACCATGTTCGCCTTGCATCTTTCTAATTGCAAGAATTTCGTCTAAATACACGGGGAGGAGGGAGGGGGGGGGACACCGGGGCACGTGCCCCCTCTGTCGTCAGACCCGCAAATATTTAATTGAAAATTATATATTAGTATTAATTTATAGCATTCATTCCCAATGCCCAACCACGTAGTATAAATGTTATTTCGACTTCTGTATGGAAACAAAAGAGTAATTGAGCTTAACCCTTTCAGTACTGACTTTTAAATGTATGGTTATCCCTATCCGTACCAAGCCGGCCGCTCCACTTCGACTGCGTCATCTCTTTGGGCTGATGAACTTCTTCTTTGCGCCAAGGTGCATTAGCCTTAAGTATATTTGTGAACTTTGTTATTTATTTAATTTACAAATTGCTACTAGTAGTTATGGACAGGGCTCGAAAAATACGGTCGCCCGCTCGCCAGTGGCGAGTTGATATTATCAACTGGCGACAATCTATTCGCAATAACAATTTTTATTTGTAAATTTAGCTCTCCGCCGATCAAAGCAACTTCCCCTGCTATTCATAATGGATTAACCTGTCTGTGAGGTACGTGGTTAGCTCTCCGCCGTTAAAAAAAGCGCCTCGTTCGCCTCGCCACCATAAAATAAAACGCACTGCGTATCTTAACTTTTGTTTATTTTCTTATTATTGTAATTTATGTTTAAATAACATTCTGTGCGGTTAGTTTAATATTTACTATATTACAACGTGTAATATCATGAGGTGATGGGCTAGACTTAACTATAGGATTAGGTGTGGGTTGATGCTTTCGGGAGGCGCTGCGTGTACGGCATTACTGCTCTCGACGTTTCGCCTTCGCTGCGGAAGGCTTCTTCAGGAGTGAAGTGCAGGGGGAGTCCTGCGTCGTCTTATATATACTGGAGTCGCCTATCTGTATTGACGGTTGTAGTCGTCGCGGCCAATGGCCGTCTGTCTGAGAGTTTCCTTTCTCTTTTTTTTGCCCACATCATCAAACGCTGCGAAAACCTCCAAACGAAGAATATAGGATTAGGTACCTCCCGTAATTCGGCATATTCCCTAATCCGGCTTCGGTTGCCGGATTAAGGAGGTTCAACTGTATTCGGGTCAAAATTGGAAATCTTCGCATCACATATAGAAACTTACAAGAACACTTGATAATATTTGTTTGTTTATATTATGTGCCCCCCTGTCAAATTTTTCTGGATACGCCACTGGTCGTGGCTGCTTGGGCCGGCGACGCTTGTTACGGCTAATCCAACGGCAACCGATCGAGCAGAGCGTCATTCAAGTCGTGAAGGTGGCATGGTCAAGCGTCCCATTCACGAACTCAGCAACGCCTTCTTCGCTGGTCGCTGTTGACTCTAGTGAAAGTGGTAGCGGCTAATTGCTCGAGTGTGTAGTGAATCCAGGTGATCGGTCACCCTTCCCACTAATCCTCCGAATAAAAATCATTGGGAGATTGAGGTGCGACCAATGTTTCAATCGTATCAAATATACATAGATGCACTCATAGCGCAAAGAAAAACGTCTTTTCTCGGGCTTCTCGATGTCATCGGCTTTCATATAAAAACGTAAACGACTTACGTACTGCGACCACGAAACTCCATTTCCCGGTATAAACGTTTCGATTAGTCCAACGGTTATCATTTGTGCGTGTTATGGCAGGCCTAAAACACGCGTTATGCGGTAGAAACACGTAGTCAAAATATCACGTAAAACTCGCTTATACTGTACACGCCAATAATACCCTAATTGCATCCTCGTCGCGAACTGTCCCTGAGATTCACAGAAATCTCGTTTTCCATTATCATCAAATTCGCTAACATCTTCTTGCTCTCCACCACTCTCTAGCTCACGAAACATTTCAAGTAAACCAACTTCAGGTTTATCACGTCACGTATCTTAGCCATTGTGATGTCAGGCAGCAACTGAAGCTCAAAGAGGTTTTTAGCTCACATACTTCCCCCTTCCTGCCTCCCGAGCTTAATATAGACTCAAATCAAAGCAGTCCTAACAACATGTTAAAACATTAACATAATATCAAAACAGCCTCAAGGGTCAAGAAAGTCTCAAATTGGCTTTGTAGGCGCTTATGTTTGAAACGCAACGCCTTAAAACCGGTTCACTGGTGGTTATAGGAACGAAACCGTAACCGAACCGAAATTTTCTGTGGGAACCGGAATCGAAACCGCAGTGAATATCATTTCGATTTGATGTCATTGATGCACAATTGAAAGAGTAGAAAGAAAATAAACCAAGGCTAGATCAACGGTGGGTCGAAGTATTAAAGCATTAATCTTAGCGTTCACGTTTGTAATTGATGGTTCTCTCTTCCACAAATGAATTTTTGTGTGGAAAAGGCATTCATTTGTAATGAAGCAAATATTCACCCCGAAGGAAACACTGCGTGTTATATCAACTATAAAACGCAATTTCGAATGTAGACGGGAAAAACTAGTATTTTTGTCGAAACAGCCTGATGTAATAAAACATAATTTCTGTTGACAAATATAATTTTAAGGATTACTAAATCTTTTTAAGATACGCGCCTTCCCAGTTTCATTTAAAGTTGCCATGCACTGTTCGACGAGGCCATCTCGACCCTCCTTCCCCTTCACGCTTCCACCATTCAATTTTCAAGCGGAGACATCGACTGCTGCCTTTTTCGCGTGCTTCGGAATCGTTCTAACGCGCGCGGATGTTACAGATCGTCGCCCTGCCGAGGCGTGATTTTGCAGTCTGGCGGACAGACCGAAAGAGAAATGACGTCACGGATTACCTTGTGCATCGGCACGCAGTCGTATCGCTTTCCGCCTCCGCTCTCCCCCTCCTCCTCCTCCCCCCTTCCCCCCCCTCCCCCCACCTGTGGAGAGAACGGAGGAGCGTAGGTGCAATCAGCCTCCGCCTCCGAGCCAGTCTAGAGAGGGGGCAGCAGCCGAAGGAGGCTCGCCCGCCGCCACTCTCACACTGGTGACGACTCTCTCTCTTTCTCTTCGCAGTTCCTTTTGGATCTCTCTCCTCTTCGCGAGTTCGCTCTGCATCGGAAGCCGTCGTCCTGTTTTTACGCCATTCCGACATTATTTCAACCGGTTGGTGCAGTGGAAGCCGTTTTTCAAATTTCTGCTCTGGCGTTCGATAACAATTTGCAGAGTGTGGAAACGTGTGATTTCGAGAAGTTTCGAATGAGGATTTTTCCCGAGACTAGAAGTCTCTTTCCGTTGGCCACCGTGTGGTGCGCTCTAGTCGTCCGGTGGGCGTGCGTTCTGGGCTTGCCCGAGGCAACTGCTCCATCCACTATATCCTTCCCAGGTCTTGTCGGTCGCTTTCGTGTATGTATCCTTCTACGGCAAACCTCTAGCAAGAAGCGATGGGACGACGCGCGCCTTTAGACGAATAGGATGCCGTCGGGAACTTCCGTAGGAGGAGGGGCGGCGCTGGCGGCAGTGAACGTCATCGGAAAGAGAACAGGTGAGTCACGAAGGCAAGGTAGGAGCCGCGGGGGCGTGCGGGGTGGGCGTAAGAATTAGGAGAACGGCGTGGACTATAGAGCGGTTTCCGTTGCAGGTGTCTGGGGACAGTTCGAATCTTCTTATACGTCGCTTCATTACAAATCGTTTCGTTATACATTGCAAAGTTAAAAAAAAGGCGTTTTATTAATTATGTCGGAGTTGCGTACAAAGCAAATTCGCTTGAATTCGGCGCTGGATCTGTAGTGACTAACCGCTCTGTTCGGTGGTGGTTAACCACGGTTGTCTCTTTCATCTCCGTTGGGTTGCGCATAGCGTTTTAGTGTGTATGTATTATAAAAAGCAAGACACTAATTATCCCTTCTGTGAATTCATTATCGAAGTAACTGCCACAAGATAACCGATTTTTGTGATCCCGAAGGCGGGACTCTGCGAAAGTTCAGAAATATTTTCGTTTTGAAAACTTCATTTCTCCATAGAATGTTTTTTTTAGAAATAACATCATTACGTATCATACAGAATTCTCCACAAGTATAATTTGTGTTTTACTTACTGGCAAAATTTCTTTTTCTCGACTCTTCATTGGCACTCTTCGGGGATCCGTGTGTGTGTGTGTGTGCGTATATATATATATATATATATATATATAGGCAAAATCCTTAACTTGCGCTGCTCCATGGCGTCATCCCTATCACTGCGTAACGCTTTGATCTTCCTGCCAAAACTTGTTGAAAAACCGCACCAGCACAGCTGATTTTTTGCACAAAAAGGAAACATATATAGGTAGCCAGTATTATTGAAATTTTCAAACAGATAGCATTCCGGAGTTATGAAAAATCAAAACGGGTTCGATAACGACCAATTTATTGGGCTTAAATGGGCAGGAGTACTATACTCGCCTTAACGTGGTATGTGTACAAGTGCTTCGATTCTTCTTATTACCAACTTTTATATAAACTTCGAAAGTAGTATATTATATATGTTTTCACCCCTCCTTCGATAGCAGAAAAAATCTTGGAAGCTTCAGGATTTTTAACCGCCTTTCTTCGGATTCGAACGCCTTATCCGTTGGGCTAACGGTGTCGCAGGTGTTTCGTATTCATTTAAATTGATTCCGTGAAAATGAATCATTAATTCTATTCTATTTTACGTTTCTTTGTTTCCTAAATAGGTTTTAGATCAATTTCAACAATTATGCTCTATACTTTTGTGAATTTGAAACTTAAATATCATTTAATTACTAATCTAATAATTAGTGATTCGAATTCACAAGAGCGCGCAACAATGGAATTCTAATTTATTTATTTTAAATTAGTATTCCATTGTTGAGCGTTTGCATTTAACTCTCGTATTCCTGCTACACCTTTCCGTTCTGTTGGAGAGAAATGCTGTGTTCTAACAATAAGATGAATAAAAGTTTGTTTTTAAAAATACATTTTTTATACTTTCAACTTGTTTTTACTTTCTCCATGCGCAATACCTATATATAGCAGAAAGTATTGTATTAGTGAAAAAATCTAACTCGAGTTGTCAACAGAAATACACTTTTTGAAGTCCCTCCTGAGTACGTTTTGAATATTTTCGCGATGCTGTTTGTGTGATGGAATTTTGTGGGTACTCTAACTCAAAAACTAATACTCAGGTCAATGTACAAAACTTGATACTTAAGATTTTCATTAATAATTCAAGGTCTGAAAAGGTTTTGGCTGAAATTAGTCAACCGGAAATGGAGGTTTATTTTTGTCGTTTTTTCCATTTTTTCCAAATTTATCCTTAATAACTCAATTTATGTAAATATATGTTAATATCAAAGTTGTAGAAAATGTAATTGTCTACGTGTTTTTAAAAAATATTCTTTTATATAATGGATTGTTTAAGAGATTTTTCAATTTTCGTCTGAATCGCCGTTAAGTATTTGTGGGTGGTACCTTAGTTTCGTTGCTATGATAAAACCTTCGAATTGTTGAAAGTGTTTCTTACGATACCAAAGGTAATTTTAATTGTGCATCGACAGACCCATAGAAACAGCTAACAGTTATCTTTTTTTTTATTTTCTCATATACAAAGTATATTGAGAAAGTATTGTTATCGCGAAAAAATTCTACCTCAAGATTTTGACGGAAATATACGTTTTAGGTGTACTTGAGTCCGAAAAAGTGGTTTTCACAATGCCGTCTGCCTGTCTGTTACTGGCTCTAGAGCCTAAACGGTAAAGCGAAAATGAATGAAATGTCGTACTTACGCATTTTATCATACAGAACAGAAGCTATGAAGAAATGGTTGATATTGCTCAATAATTAAGAGAAGTTTATTCTACGCATTTTTAACAACAATTTGATTTTCTCAAAAATGGCTCTAACGATTTTGATAAAATTTCGTACAGTTACTTGAGTATACGTCTGCAATAATACTACATATTTCATTATTCTCAATCGATGAATATAAGGTTAGTTTATTCTTGGGCAACTTTAACAAAAATTGGATTTTCTAAAAACCGGCTGATACGATTTTCATTTTCTAAAGATAACTAAACGACGCATTAGTATATGAGAAAATGTGTATAATGTATGGTGTATCGATTTTTCTGCGAAGCATCAGGGCTCGAGTCCAGGTGCAGTATTTTCATTTGTTTACGGCAGTACCTTTCGGTTACCTAGATCTACTTAACAACATTTACATCCCTCTTAGATCTACTTATAAAACCAGTACAAATTATTAAATTTTAATACATTACAAACTAAATTACATGCGATATTTTAATACGAAACTTAACATTAATATAATTAATTAATTGTGCAAAATCATTATGCGTATCATCCGGTGATTTTTCGTCGTATAATTTTTATTGTGTCCTTTTTCTCGTTAATTTAAATCTATTTTCCTTTAAATATAGTCATTTTTATTTGTACATAATAGATTCGGAAACTTAATAGTTTTAGTATTAATATCATCATGACGCCGTTCCCTCCAAAATATATTGGAGTTGTGCCGTGCGGAACACGGCTGGCGCCGAACTGTCCGGTGCCGAATAATCCCATCGCCGAATGGTCCCGTCGCCGAACCGGTCGTGCAGAACTGTCCCTTTCCGTGAAAAGAAAGAGTGAAAACGTGTTTTATCGGTATTGGAATTAGCTGTGCAGCACACACAAATACACAACTGCATCCAAAATTCGGTTGATGTTCTAGAGCTTGATATAAAAACCATCGCAATAAATATTTATAAATATTTCCACGTATACACTGAGTACAAAAAGGTTTTAAAACATGGCAACACGAGATTTCTTTCCCATTTACCGGCTTTAGAAAGGTTTCTTGCTATATTTGAAGGTCTAAAAAACTATTTTGATTCGCAAGAACAGTGCCTACAAATAACTTTAAAAAATTTGAAGACCCATGTGGAGAAGTATATTTGAGATTTGGTCTCGGACAACTCAGTTTATTTAAAAAAGCAGTACTGATCATAGAAAAAAATTACGCTAGTTCAACAAACGTAGCCAGTGAACAACGAAATTTAAAAATTAATGCGGTAAACTGCGTTTTGTTCCTACAAGCTAGGTCTAGGTGGTCCCTAGAAAACTATTTTCATTTTCATAAAGTCCCGGGTTCGAATCCAGGAGACAATTATATGTTCCCATAAGTTTACACGGGATTTTAGATTTGTCAGAGTGCAAGGTTTTTTTCCTTCATTCATTAAAATGGGCCGATTTTCTTCGTTTTTACTTTATTCGACGGTTAAAAATCTATACTATCATATTCTTTCGATGTTTACATGTTAAACTGTCGATATTTTCAGAAATACGCAATTTATTGTTATCGAAATTTTGAGGATATTTCGTACTCTTTCCGGGCGTTGCCAAGGCGGCCGTCATTGTTGCCTCCGATACAATTAATGCCAATTTGACCTTCAAATAGAAGAAAGAAAAACGTTATTCGCTTCGAACTCTTGTTTAAGCATCGAAATTAATGAAGCATATCAATGTAAATATTTAAGGATAATTATTCTGTTGATTGCGTATGGGAAGCGTTTCTAACGATTTAATCAAAGCAATTGAATCTTCATTTCATCATTTGAATGCTGGAATCTTACATTTGTGTAAGTAAAATCATTATATTATGCATCTGTAATGCTTATTAACGCAAATAGGCTCACGCAATACGCACGCACAGCCGTGCCCTCAGCGAGATTCGAACCCGCAAACCTTACGAATACCTGGAAAATACATTAGTATAGTTAAATGTGAATTATTGAGATCATCTTTTTTTAAGCACTCCTTAATTTTTGATAAATTAATTGAAAAAAACCACGCAAATATTGCGCGGATTCAGCTAGTATTACGATAATTTTATATCCTATCAAATCACTTTCGCTAAATCCAGCTTCAGTTCTTGTGTAATTATGCCTTTCTTAAATATTAACTTTGTCTTGTAAGCAAGAAACCCGTGAAATGGCAAGGTATTATAGTTGTCCATGATTGAATACTGGCTTTGCTACAACGATAATTTCGTGCGAAAGTGCTAAGCGAATAACGCTATTCTTCGGTACCCGGACGATTCGCCGACAGGACGTTTCGTCGAAAGGACGTTTTGCCGACAGGACCTTTCGCCGACAGGACGATAATATATTTGTACTATACCATCCCGTTTTCTGAATTGAACATTTGAAAGTAATATAATTATCAGTCCCCGGCAGCAGTTATTTTCAAATTACATGAAATGTATCTTAATTAATTTAGGAGCTTATTATATAATTATCATTCGCCACTCAATAAATAATCTAATTAATTTGATTAAAAATTATTGCATAAAATGTTTCATACATAATTTAAAATTTATCGGGTACCTTTACTTTTAAAATATCAGAAACTAATACAGTAAATTTGCCTAAAACGTATCATTGTTTTTTTAAAACACTGAAATGCCATATGTTGATATCGATGGCATGATTACTCAATTTATGTCGTGATTATGGCGATATTGTCGTTGAACTGAAATTATGATTCTCAATCATAGTAAATTTCAAGGTGAATCTGATTATGCATTTTTCTAAAAATTCGGGAAAATTGATAAAAGTTAGTGATACTAAAAAAATCCGCTATTTTCGTTTTTGTTTCTCTTTAAACTTAAAACGTCATAAATAAAATAAAGAACTCAAGAAACACGGTGAAGACAAGATGAATAAAATTGGAAAAATTGACTCCAAATCACCGTAAAGGCGAAACATTGCGTATTTCTGAAGACTTCCACCATGTAACTTGTGAACATTGCAAGAATAAGATAATACACAGTTGCAGCCCCGTAACTAGATATTTTAGCGCCCGGGGCAAACTACTAGATATGCGCCTTCTCTCCCTTGAAGAAATTATTTTCTCTAGTTTATTTAGTTACTACATATTTGGATTTTTTGCGCCCCTTGCTTAGTTGCGCCCGGGGCACGTGCCCCGCTTGCCCCGCCCTAGTTACGGCACTGCATAGTTACAACCGTCGAATAATGCGAAAACGAAGAAAATCGGTCCATATTCACATATTTACCTAATTATACGAGTTAAGGAAGAAAATCTTGCACCCTGAAAAATCTAAAATTACCTGCAAACTTCCGGGAAAATAATTTTAGAATTAAGCAGCCCCTCCCTCAAAATATTTTATCGCCATATAGCCTATGTTACTCGCAGGGTAAAATTATATACATATGCGAAATTTCGTGACGATATCATCAGAGGCGTGGAAATCACAATTTTTGGCAAATGTACTTCTAATTATTTGGGTTACTTACGTACTGCTCTATGCCACGCGAAAGTATCATTAAAAACCGCTAATTAGTAACATCTATTTTTGGCCCTACAGCAGCAACAAAGCTGGATGTTGTTTCTTTATCAAATGACAGTTTCTCGACGAATTAATGAAATGGCAGCTCAAGTAAAAGAAACACTAATTCAAAATATAAAAAGGAGCAATTTTTTTGCAATTCATATAGATGAAAGTACAGATTTAACAAATTTTGCGCAGTTGATGACTTATATTCGATATGAAAGATAGATAAGATTCATAGATGAAGAATTTCTATTTTGCGAGTTTATCATCGGTCATGAAATAAATTGGAGAAACTGTGTAGGCGTATGTTCTGATGGTGCACGTTCAATGACAGGTCGTCGTGGTGGTGTTATTGCTAAAATCAAAGAGATTGCACCGGATGCACAGTTTACGCATTGTAGCATACATCGTGAAGCACTAGCTACCAAAGAAATGCCCACGGAACTAAAGTCTATGTTAGACCAATCCGTGAAGGTAGTGAATTTTATTAAATCCCGGGCCCTAAATTCACGACTATTTACAATTTTGTCTAATGAAATGGGCAGTGACCACAATAAGCTTCTTCTGCACACAAAAGTTCGATGGTTATCGAAAGGAAAAGTTTTAACTCCACTCTTCGAGTTACGTTTAGAAGTCCGAATCTTCCTGTCAGAATTCAAATTTGAATTCTCCCATTGTTTTACTGATGAACTCTGGCTAGCACGTTTAGCCTGTTTGGCTGATATTTTTGGACGCCTGAACGAACTGAATTCTAGTTTACAAGGTTCCAATATAACTGCTTTTACTGTAACGGACAAAATAAATGCATCTGTGAAAAAACTCGAATACATAATTAAGGATATAAAAAAGCAGAAGATTGCTGCATTACCAAAATTAGAAGAGTTTTTCAGGGAAAATGAGCTCTCACTGAATGAAAAACTAATTGAAGATATAGAAAAACACTGCACTGGACTTGTTAATAATTTTCATTCATACTTTCCCGAAAATTTAGAAAATGAAAGATTGATAAGAGATCCGTTTTCTCTTTCGGATACTGTGATAGATAATTTTTCGATTCAAGAAAGAGATCAGCTAATAGAAATTTCATGTGACGGAAATGAGTTTAAAAAGATAACTTATGAAAATATTTATTTGTTTCCCTTTCTTATTTTATTCTGTTTAGTTGTGAGTGACTGGTTGTTGGGTCGGCTCCTGGATCACACTCACAAACCTCCTAACGACGGTGTGATATCCAGATCCCTGGCATAGAATAATTACCTGCAAACCTTTTGAAGGGGGCTTCCTCTGAATACTGAAAAATTATTATTAATTTTAACCAAAATTGATGCATTTTCAACTTGTCAGAAATAGTTCCCATGCCAAACATGATTATTTAGGATATGGATAGGACATCCAATTCCAACCAACTGCCTATTCATTGAAGACGAGTACAAAAGTATTAATATCTCCATTTCTTAGTATACTGCCGAAATAGGTGTTACAGTCGTCCCCTCTAAATGAGATGCACTTTTGTCCAATCATAGCTTTTTATAATATTCAATATAAGCTGACTTGTAGTATCCACTGATTCATTTGGAACAGATTTCAGTTTAGCTAGCTTGTCAACATGATGATTAAAGTGCTGTATTAGAGATCAGCTAATAGAAATTTCATGTGACGGAAATCCTATGAATGAGTTTAAAAAGATAACTTATGAAAATTTTGGTTAAAAAGAAGAGCTGAATATAAATGTATTTCAGACAAGGCATTAAAATTTTTAATGCCCTTCAACACGTCGTATCTATGCGAAACTGGGTTTTCAGCCATGTTAGGAATTAAAAATAAATATAGGACACGATTGCAACTTGAGCCTGACTTACGTTTGAAATTAACGAAGATAAAGCCCGATATATCGAAGTTGGTTTCAATGAAACAAGCCCAACCATCGCATTAAAATTAAATACCCTTAATAATTTTTAATTTATTATTAAGATTTATTATATTCTATCATAGTATTAAATTTACATTTTTGAGAAAAATTATTGATTCTGTTTTATTCTCTGACTATAAACGCATAATCTTGGCTGCACAGGCTTTGCATCATGAAATACTTTTATTGTGGTATATGCATTTTTCAGATTTGTTTATGTGGTACAACATTTCAAAAGGTTGAGAACCCCTGCTCTAATGTATCAGGATACATTAAAAAACATCTTTTGTTCTTATCTTTTGGAAAATTACACTGTGTAAGCTTAACCAGGGGCCCCCCTTTTTTTTACCAAAATATCTATCACTGTACTGTCCAATTATGGCCATAAAGCTGGATCCTCTAAAACATTGACACTAAAATCTTTTGAACCAATTTCACCAAATTTTTATCACTAGATTGTTCTGACACTGTTGGAACGCCAACATCTTCGGAAACACTTTCTTCAATTAATCCTAATGTTTCAAAATCTTGAGTTTCCCCGAAACAGAAATCTCTATGACTCTATCAACATCACGGCTACATTAGCGTGGAGTGTTTCTATCAAAACTTTCTCTTGGTTTTAAATATTTTACGAAAGCGCCTTTTTCTTTGGTGCAAATCTATTCTTTTTCCGCTTTCCGTTTTTTATATTCACATCCAGAAAAACGCAACTTCTTTTTGATTCCATCCGCCATTCTAAAATTAATTAAATTAAGGGATTTATTATAGGTTCACATTTAATTTTTATTTTTTGATTTCTTTACAAAAGTGTAGTATTATAAAAAATCATTACCAAGTATTTTGAATAGTATATGTAGCCGAAATAGTGGAAAATGTAATGATTAATAATTAAGAAAACTAAATATTAAAATTTTATTTCTCCGGTCATACAAAATTCCAGTTGAGTTAATACTCGAATTTAACGAAAACTGTCAAACGTCGGGCAGTTACCCTTCAGACTATGGAGGATTAGTTGTGACATTATGCTTAATCTGCCAACAGTCATATATGCGATAAATGTATCTACTCGCAGCCGAGGGGGATCTGCAGATAGTGGACAAGCAGAATTGTGTAATATCTACTGCCATATATTAAGTAAAGAATGCTTTCAATTTGAACATTTTCACCAATGGATTGTGAGATAAGTACGTAATTTCGTTAGAAGGCCAACAAAAACGTTTCATCCGGCAGATAAAGGACAATGCGAAATGCGTTACTTACTCCGAGAGCGCCGTTAGTTATCTTACAATTTCGTTCGGAGAAGGAAGCGAACCTACTTGATGTAGATGTAATAATAAATCGCCATAACCCCACATAACAAAACCAAAAAATAGTGCACATCTAATACCTCAAATAATTCGCAAAAGAAACAATTACAGTTAATATTATGGAAACGTACCTTGATAATTAAATAAACACTTAAAATTTAAAAGAGTAATGTAATTACAATTTTGGGAGAACAACCCCCGAAGCCAAGTGGTAAAGGAAAGACATATCCATCGTCGAATCAAATCCGCATCACTGCATCACTTCGTATTAACTTTCCGTTGGACTAAAGATCTTAAAATTAACTTGACACCTATTAGATAAGAATGAGATTTGCTTCTTTCGCAATGGATGATCGGTACTGGCCGGCAAAATTATTTGATTATTGTATATGCAGGGCCGTCTCAAGACATTTTGGCGCCCCAAGCAGATTTCAATTATGGCGCCCCATCGGTACATAAATTTGACATAAAAAGTCGGTAGTTTAGTAGAGTAAAAGGATATACTAATTATTTTGAAGTTTTGTGTATTTTTATGATTAAACAGTTTAATAAAAAAGGTTTTATTCACAGAAAAATAAATTTGAAATGTCACAAAGAAATTATAAATTGTTCGATACTTATTTAAATGAAAATTAGATTGATTAGAACTATTGCATAGATATACATATGCACAGATGGGACTCAATCAATGGTTTTCAAACTCGCTGGTGCAGTAAGTTTCATAAAGAAGGCATAAAAAAATGCAACATCGACACATTGTCTTATTCATAGACAAGCACCTGTTGCGAAACGCATGAATAAAGTCAGTGATGAATTTATCTAAAGCTAATGGTACATATTGCTCTTGGAATGAAATATAAAGGATGAAATTGATTCTTGATTGCAAAATGCACTTGGGAGTCTGTGAATACTGCAAAGGAAGGATGCAGGGGAAAAGAAGCGACGAAACGAATGGAATCAAACCTTATCGTGGAAGTGATCTTGGAAAGACGTTCCGAAAAAAATTATTAAAAAAATATGGGTTGGGATGAATCGTAAATAAATGAGGCTCCAACATTATGACTGATTACGAACTTCAAGAGCAAGATCAACATCGTCTATTACTTGGAATCATTACAAGAAAGGACAACTTTCGTTAACAGATGCAACTTACGAATTTCTTACCAATTTAAAATTGAAAATTTAAAACGACCTTCAGGTTGAATTTCTTAAAAGAAAATAAAATTGCCCAATTATAGAGTTAATTACCTCAAATTTTAAAGAGAAAAACCTCTACATTAAACTACTTATCAAAGGTTGGTTCAAGAAAGAGTATAGTAGCAACAAACTTATTTGAATTAAACTAAAAAATAATTTAACCATTCAACATGAAAGATATGCTGTATTTAATCGATTGTAAGTTTTTCTACTATTTTACCGCCTTAAAAATTACCACTCGGCTTAGAATCGAGTATTAAAAATGGAAATGTTCCGAGAAATTCATTCCCGAACCATCTCTTGTATGCGCATGCGCGTAATATTATGATTCCCTTAGTCAGTCATAATTTCCTCGTTCCTTTGCAAACGTAAATTTTTGTCATTTACTTTGGTGAGTTTTTCAGTTTTTCTTAATAATCCCATAATGGGACGAACGCATTATTCTGCAGATAGTGATAGCATATGCGAAAGAAACATCAAATCTTGCTGCACAATGGTGCACAGGATTGATGAGTCGAATGTGAGACGTTGGAGAGAAACCGGGATATTTTTGTTGCGAGATTAAAAATCTGGGACATAACCGGGACAGATTACATTTTAGTAAAAATTGTATTGGATGCTCGAATATAACGTACGTATGTAATTTGTGTTCTCCTAATTTTAGTTGATACCATTTTTATTTAATTACGAATTGAAAAAGCATTCATGCTTTTCGGTATTTTTTCGCGACAAATCCCGGAAAACTAGGGTGTCTGTACACCCAACATGGAATTTTCCTCGCGTGCCCTTTTGAAAAGTAAGGGTCGGCTTACAACCGATTAAATACGGTATATAAAAAGATCGAATAAAAATATGTATATACTTACTTCCTGGTTTAGAAAATCTTCGCTGATCGCAGACTAGGTATAGCTCCAACCCCAGGGTGAAAACCCCGCTTTTATCAATGGGAAAAATAATATTTACACTAAATATTGACATAACTTCTAGAGAAAAGACAAAAACATATCAATTATGCCCAAGGAAAACTAACCTGCTATAACTTGACAACAGATTCTTCAAACACTAAAAGACGCAAGCCGCTCGATTGTCGTTTCCACAACGATGGACATATTGGAACTAATGCGGACAAACAGTTCTTTTTCGATGTCACCGATGCAAAATGCGAGGGAGGAGGAAATGTTGAAGGGGTTGAAAACAGTGGTGTGATAATATGTACCCCGTCCTCACACAACCTAACACAGCGTAGCAATTACTAACAATAAGAAGCAGTAAAAGAAACCAATATACAGGGTGTCTCAAAAAAATGTATACACACTTTGATGGTTAATAACTTGTGTGTTTATTAATAAATTTTAATATAATAATTGCATAACATAGAGTATATGTTCGAATAAAGATAAAATGACAAACATTACATGTTAGATGTTTCAATGTTGCATTATCTCAACGGTTCGAATAGTTTTCCATTCTGGTCAATACACTGCTGACAACGTTGAATAACTGAATTGAAAACGTCAAATAACGTTTCTGTTGTAATTGTGCGACACGTATCTTCGATTGCTTGTCTTAACTGTGCAGGTGTTGTAGGTTTAGTGGCATAAACTTTATCTTTAAGGTAACCCCATAAATAAAAATCAAGTGGTGTTAAGTCTGGTGAACGTGGAGGATACTCAACACTGCCTCTTCGTCCGATCCACCTGTTTGGAAATGTTTCATCAAGATAACTTCTGACATCACGATGAAAATGGGAGGGTGCCCCATCTTGTTGAAAATAAAAGTCTTCCTCATCCCCATACAGCTGACGAATTTGTGGTACAACTGATCTCTGAAGAATGTTGAGATACACAATACCAGAAACTGTTGCATAAAAAAAGAATGGTCCAATCAAACCTTTGGATGATAAACCACACCACACTGCGATCCCCGGTAAATTTACATGCCTTTCCACAGTAACATGTGGATTCTCTGTGGACCAATACGTGCAATTGTGACGATTAATTGTACCATTCAACTTGAATGTTGCTTCATCAGACCAAACAATTTTGTTGGCAAATGATGCGTCTTCCGCTATTTTTGAACGAAACCATTCAGATAATTCAACTCGGCGATCAGAATCATCTTCATTCAGTGCATGCACTAATCTTGGGATGTAACTTTTCCATTTTGCCTTCTTTAAAATGCGATGAACACTTGACCTGCTGATTTGTGTTTCTCGAGAACATTGTCTGACGGATTTCTTTGGTGATTGTGAAAATCTTTGCAGCACCTCTTCTGACTTCCTAGGGGTTGTGGATGTCCGAAGTCTTCCAGATCTTTGTTTATGCACATTTTGAACGGTACCGTCAGTTTCAAATTTGTCACGAATACGTGAAATCGTAATTCGGGTGGGAGGTTCTGTCTGAAATTCACGTCTCCACTGTCTTTGGACTTCCTTTACATTTTCAGATTTCCAGTACCATTTCAGTACAAATTTGCGTTGTTCAAACGTAAGTCTTTTGTTATCCATTACTAATGCAACAATAAAAACAATTAAAACAATATAAAAAATTAAAACAATTGAAACAATAAAAACAATAATGCTGTACAAAAATATTGCATAATTGTAAGAATAATGCAACATTGAAACATCTAACATGTAATGTTTGTCATTTTATCTTTATTCGAACATATACTCTATGTTATGCAATTATTATATTAAAAATTTATTAATAAACACAGAAGTTATTAATCATCAAAGTGTGTATACATTTTTTTGAGACACCCTGTATATATATATATATATATATATTTCGTCCTCAAACAAGAGCCGCAACCAATCAACCGAGAATTTTGAATGTGCCTGAATGAATGCACGTGGAAACAAAGAGGAACCGCAGGAGGGAGGGTAAGAGCCATACAGCTCTCACAATCAATCGAAAGAATTCTTTCCTGAATGGCGGAAGCCGAAAAATTCAGTAACGAGTGGATTCATCATAAGGCTTGCTGAAGGTATATTGGATAAAATAATCGCTAAAATTTCACTGATGCGTTTACTGTGTGTGACAGAAGTGTCACTCTCTCTTTACATAAAATGGGAATGATTGTATGCAGACGAATCACCAAATGTTCCTTTTTTCTAGTTTCAGTCATCAGATATTTCTTTGTTTTGCCAGAAGGGCATCTTCTAAATTCATCGATTCATTTCAGGTATGCCTATTTTTATTCTTTTTTCATCTTGGTAAATAAATTTTATTTGAATAAAGTTGTTAAATGATCATCCTGAACAATCGTGTTTTACGATGAAAATAAGTGAAAGCCCTAAATTAGAAAGATGAAGAGACTAAATCAAACATCGTTACTGGGTTTTATGACGAAGAAAAAAATAAAAGAAAATACAAATGGTAACTCGAACATAAATAGGGAGGAAGTTGAATTTCAAAGTGTTTCAGTGTCATCTAGTTCTGTAGTAAATAGTGTGATATCTACAGAAAAGGACAAACTTAACCTAAATTCTCTCTGTGGTGAAAAACGTGTTGATGACAGTGACAGTGAAACTCTGTAGTGAAAAACGTATTGATGAGAGTGAAACATATCACAAGCTAGACATTGGCAATTTCTTAAGAAATTGGAAGATTTTGTAAAGAAACATGCTATAAAAAACCCATGGATACCTTCTGAGGATTTTGTTTTCTCAGTTTCTGGTGAAAGGAACCTAACTTTCCAATTTAAGTGGCTAAAATTGTATCCCTGGTTGGTCTATTCAAAACGAGCGGGTGGAGCATTGTGCAAAATATGTGTATTATTTGCTCGTCAAGTTGGAGACAGAGGAGATCAAGCACTAGGTGCATTAGTAACGACAGCTTTCCTAAACTGGAAGAATGCGAAAGAATATTTTGGAAAACATGAGAAAACAAAATATCATATTGAGGCTAGTATGCATGCAGATTATTTTTAAATGTTATAAGTGGAAAGCTAATTGATGTAGCGTGTATGCTATATTCCGAAAGAAAACGTCAGGTAAAGGAAAATAGAGAAAATTCCTATAGTAGAAACCATAATTTTATGTGGTCGCCAAGAACTTGCTCTGAGAGGCGCGAAAGATTCAGGTCCCATTTCTCTCCATGCACCAGACTACAATGACGGTAACTTTAGGTCTCTTTTACGATACCGTGCTAAAGCTGGAGATACAATGCTTTTAAATCATCTTTCTACGTCCTCTGGCTCCAAAAGTATGTATACTAGTCCAACTATTCAGAAATTGCTGAAATTAGCAGAGAAATAATAAAAGATGCGGTTGTTTCTCGGATAAAGGATGCTAAATGTTTTTCATTATTGACAGACGAGACACAAGACATATCCAGGAAAGGACAGCTAGCAATTTGTGTTCGATATATTGATAGTAAAGAAATCTTCATCCGAGAAGATTTTTTGTGTTTTATTCCTGTAACTGATGTGACTGCCTCGGGTTTGGCTACAATCCTCCTGTCCACATTGACGCAACTAGGAGTAAGTTTGAACAACATGGTTGGCCAAGGCTATGATGAGGCTGCTGTAATGAGTGGCAAGTACAGAGGCGTGCGTACATTAATATCAGAAAAATACCCAAAAGCACAATTTGTGCTTAGCAGTGCCCGTGCTTTAAATTTAGTTATTGCATACTCTTGCGACTTGTCAATTATTAGAAATTGTATTGGCGTCATTAAAACAGCTGTGGATTACTTTCGTCTGTCTTCTCAGAGAAACGATATTCTAGAGAAAATGGTAAAAGAAAATAAAAGGCTATCTCATAAAACAGCTCTAGGTTTATGCGAAACGAGATGGTCTGAGAAACATGACTCAGTATCCCGTTTTGTGGAATTGTATTCTACAGTAGTAGAAGCCCTGCATGAACTTCAAGAATCCGGAACGAAAGAAACCTCTGATCAGGCTTACCAATTATTATTCACTATAACTAGTGCAGAATTTGTAGTTGCATTATGAACATTAAATAAGATATTTTCTTATAGTGTAAATTTATGTAAAAGTCTTCAGAAAGTAAATGTGGATTTAGTAGAATGTTGTGAGCATGTTGATTGAGTCATTAATGTGATACAATCAATACGTAGGAACAGTGAAGACTCGTTCAATGAAATATATCTGTCAGCAGAAAGTATGTTGCACAACGTTGCAAGTGAAATGATCAAACCTAGAGTATTTGGAAGACAATCAAAACTTGAAAATGCCCCATCAAGCGATGCTAATGAATATTACCGATGTAATTTATTTATACCTTTTCTTGATCACTTTTTAACTGAATTAAAGAATCGCTTCTCAGCACATAATAAACTAATATAGCTAAACTGCAGCTACTGCTTCCTAATAAATGTAAAAATTCAAAGACAGAAATATTCCAACAAACTTGTGAAATTTATGGTGTCGACTTTGGAAGACTTAAAGCAGAATTTGAAATATGGCAGTGTAAATGGAATTTGCTGTCAGAAGATGGTGTGCCGAAAACGGCGATAGAGGCGTTCACAGTTTGCGATAATATGCTTTTTCCTAGTATAAAAAGACTATTAAAGATTCTTGCTACCTTGCCCTGTTCTACGGCAACCCCCGAAAAATGTTTTTCGACTTTAAGACGTCTTAAAACCTGGCTTAGGATTTCAACGGGAGATGAACATTTAACAGGTTTGGCACTGATGAGTGTGCATCGCAGTGTGCCCTTGAATGTAGATGATGTTATATCCAAATTTGCTTTAATAGAAAAAAACACTAATTTAGAGAAAAAAATTTTCTTTTAAAAAAGGTGTTTTTTCATTTAAATAAAATTTAATGTCATAACATAGGAATGTACTAAAATATAAATAATTTGAAAAATATTTTTTTTCATTGAAAAAACCCCCCTTTCACTAAACCGTATCTACTGCCCTGAAAAGAAGTCTGGTGCAAAAAAGGCTCAAGGGACCTGCGCGGCCATCGCAACTGGCAATGAGCGAATCGAGAAATGACACGATCGCCAAACAACGTGCGTAACAAATTCATGTTTACTCGAACTGTTTGCGCATTTGCCCCATCCTGCTGGAACCATATTTCTCGTTACGCTGAACACGATGCCGTGGTTCCAAGAAGTTTTCCAACATGGCTTCGTAATGCTGAGCATTTACGATTACAGCATTACGCGTTGTTGCAAATTCCACTTCCCCATGACTACACACAACAGTACACAAAACTACCCCAAACGAAACTAAATGCCCTTGAAGTGCTGATTACCAAGCTGTGGTTTACAACGCCATATATCCACCACAACAGCAGTTATTACGAAACGAAATCCATCAGTCTGCCGCGCTGCAACATCGTGAATAATTTTAAAACATTTTAAATAGTCTTTATATTAAAAAACAATAAGTGAAGAAACTTGTTAGCTGCTTCTCTGTACAGGAATCCCTCGCCGTTCGCGGGGGTTACGTTCCTTGAGAGCCCGCGAACCGCAAAACCGCGAACTATAAAATCAATGGAAGAAGCCTTTACTTGGTGGAACTTCATCATGAATAAAATGAGAGAAAATATCACTTATTGTTAGTATAAGTTCCAGTTTATTAATATAGTGGAACTTATACCAAGTGATATTTTCTCTCATTTTATTCAAGACTATAAAGTAATGGACAAAATGGGATTTGGTTCCCACATCCAAAAGAATTAACAAAAGTGCGGTACTTTATTGACGTTAGTAGGACATAAAAACAGACAACACTTGAAAATGAAAAGATAAGCAAGTGGACGAACGTGGATATGGATAAAAACTTGGAAAAGGAAAAAATTATTATTAGCTTGAATTATGAATTATTTAACAGGTATGTTGAAGATAGAAGTGTTTCAGAAGAGCGTCAGTTGGATATGGTAGAAGCTTAAGGAATTCTGTGTTCTGAAGCTCTCTTTTGTTTTTAATTTTTTTTAAATTTCATCATACGGAGATATGCAGAGTTTAAACCTTGTTGAATTTATGCTCCTTCCCATCACTGGATCAACCTCTATTACTTTTTCATTCTACTCTCGAGCCATCTTTAACATTTCCACAAATGCATTCGCTGTAAACGTTTTTCTTTGTTTCTGCGTCTTCTTTTTCCCTTTCACTTAATTGCGCAAGGTCTCTAATTATATTTTTCTAGCTGGGAGTTGAGTTAATCTTCCACTTATTCTTCTTCTTCCTCTTTTCGAAGACCTTATCACCGACATTTTTAGTCATTTCTGTGATTCTGTAAACTTCCCCGCGAACGCCGAAACAGCCTTTACTGTCATCCAGTGCAATCGAATCCGTAATCACTTCCAAAGATTCTCTTATGATACCAATGGCTGTTCGAATGATGAATGAATTCCAACATTCGAGAGCACACATTAAAGAATCTGTACCATTTTCTCTAAAATATGGTTGAAAGTTCGTCGGATATAATACGACTTTAAGGCTGTAAGGGTTTGTGCGTAAGGTTCTCAAATGTGACTGTGACTAGGGCAATTCTCGCGCATTTTTTTGTTCCCAGGTTATTCCTCGCCAAAGCTTTCCGAACTTGCTCCAGAAGTTTGTTATATCAAGCAGTCTTCGGAAAAACGTTACTTAGGGATACTTTTTCGTGCAAAGCTCCCCCTCTCCCTCTGCAAGGACGACACCCATCTATAGTCTTCTATAAATATCTTTAAAGAAAAGTGTATGTATGTATGTGTGTGCGCGCGTATGTGCGTGTATGTATGTATGTGTTTTTTTATAGCTCAGAAACTGCAGCACGTAGAAACAAGAGGAACGTGTCATTTTAACCGGAATAAAGAGTTAAGTGGTGTCATCAGGTTTTTATACCGATTTGATTGACCTTTCTAATTTTAAAAAATATTTTATTTTATCATTTTCTACATTTGAATAACATAGGGATAAGTGCAGCTTATTTTTCATTTGAATTACTTATTGTTAAAAACAGGGTACGAACTTTTGACATGGATATGAAGGAAAAAACAAAGATTATTTTTGTTGAAGACATAATCCGAATCCAGATCGAATTAGCGAAAAAATGCGTTTAGAATCAGAAAAATGCATGATTTTATCAGTTTTATGACAATACCAATTATAAGCTACATGACAACTCCCATTGTCGCCGAAGTTGAGAGTCCAATATGGGAAAAGTTTAACCTAAATTCGTTTTTCAATTTCTGTGTGCGATTTTGCTTTGTTTACCTGGCATTTGTAATTATTACTAATAAATCGTTTTTAATGATGTTTTTGTGTGGCGTAGAGTACTCCAAAGCTTTTTAAAACTACGTAAGTAACTTAAATAATTAGACATATTTTCCACAACTTGTGATTCGATAAATCGTTTCATAGTTTCCAAAGTATTATTGATATAAAGAATTTTCATGTAACAAAACTCATGGATGACAGAATCGAGCTAATAGTCGGAGGATAATATTCACTCTGTGATTCTTAAACGCTCTCTATTTACTTTTTTCTTTCGTTAAATTAATTAATATCCTTTGTTCATTCATTTTCTGTTGATTGTTGTATTCTTAATGGTTTTACTTACAGTTTTCGTTTTGAAGATATCGTCACGAAACTTCGCATAGGTAGAAATATAAATTTAACCTTCGGGTAACATAGACTATATGGCGATAAAATATTTTGGGGGAGGGAGAGTTATATTCAATAATTATTTACCCATAAGTTTACACGTAGTTTTCGATTTTTCACAGTGCAACATTTTCTTCCTTCATTCATCTAAATAGGTAATTGCGGAGCGTTTTTCCTCATTTTTACTTACTCAGATACGAAGTATATTGAGAAAGTATTGTTATCGTGAAAAAATTCGACCTCGAGATTTTTACGGAAATATACGTTTTAAGTGTCGCTGAGTCCGAAAAAGTGGTTTTCGCAATGCCGTCTGTCTGTTACTGGCTCTAGAGCCAAAACGGTAGAGCGAAAATATATGAAACCTCGTACTTAGGCATTTTATCATACTGAATATATGAAGAAATGGTTGACATTGCTTAATAATTAAGGAAGTTTATTCTACGCATTTTTAACAACAATTTCATTTTAACAAAAACGGCTCTAACAATTTTGATCAAATTTCGTACAGTTACTTGAGTTTACGTCTTCAATAATACTATATCTATATTATATTTTGAAGCGTGTGTTTGTTGGTTTGTTCATGGAACTCCTCCTAAACAATAAAAGCAAGAATAACCAAATTTGGTACGATTCTTCCTTACGTCCTAACTTAGTGAATGGTCAAGGTTTGGTCAACCGGGATTAATCAGTGCTGCCAATATAGGGGATTAACGTTTTTCCATAAGATAACACGTATGAATCCATTTCTTGCTTTGCAAGGTATTCTTCCTTCAAGCATAAAAATATGTATATATGTACCGATTTTTTTCGTTTTTGCTTTATTCGACGAATACAACTCCATACTATCTTATTCCTGCGAAGTTTACATGTTACACGGTCCAAGTTTTCAGAAATACGCTATTTGTTTCGAAATTTTCTGGATTTTTCGTATTTTTTCCGGGCGTTGCCAAGGCGACCGTCATTGTTACCTCCGGTTCAGTTAGCTTCAATGAAGCTTACAAATAGAAGAAAGTTTAGCATTATTCGCTTCGCACTTTTTTTTAAGCAACGAAAGATTGATGTTTATGGATAGCAACGTAAATAGATACTGATTATTATTCAGGAACCGTTTATTGATGAAAGTAATTGAACCTTTCGTCTATTGAATACTGGAATCTAAATTTTTTGTAAGTAAAATAATTATATTCTGCATTATAATGTTTATTAACGAAAATAGGCTCACGTATCTGGTGTACATTTACCGGAGTCAGTGTTCAATCATGGACAACTGTACGTTGCTTTTTCACGGGTTTCTTCTACTATAATTTATTTTTAAGGTTGTGTTTTTGTGTTTGTTGGTTTGTTCATGGAACTCCTTCTAAACGATAAAAGCTAGAATAACCAAATTTGGTATGATTCTTCCTTACATCCTAACTTACTGAATGGTCAAGGTTTTATGTCTGTCCGTCACTTTGATTCGAAATGGCGAACGATTTAATTATCGAATGTCACGTATTTTGCCGCGTCCAGCAATTGAAATACAGGGATGAGTGTAGAATACTTTGAATTTGCACTTTAAAATTACTTAAAATAAAGGTACGAACTTGAGACTTGGATACTTTTTAGCGGGGAAGACCAAAGTTTATTTTTATTGAAGCAGATTCCGAATTCTGGTCGAATTCGCGTAGAAATGCGGTAAGAATCAATAAAATACGTGATTTTATCAGTTTTACTACAATACCAATTATAAGCTACCATGACAACTTCCTTTGTCGCCGAAATTGAGAGTCAATGCATTTATACGGGTAAATTTTACGTAATATCCTTTGTCACATTCTGTGTACGATGTTAATTTGTTTACATGGAAACCAAATATTTTTTGTTTTTAATTAAATTATCTTATAATCTCTACTATAAATATTTTGAAGAGTGTTTGTGCATTTATAGCGCAACAACTACGAAACATAGAAGCAAGAAGAAGGTGCCATTTTAACCGCAATAAAAAGTTAAGGAAAATGGGAGGGTTTTTTAAAGTGATTTGGACTACATATTTTATATTAAGAATGATTTTCTCTTTTAATTTTTCCCATTTAAATAACACCGGAATGAGCGTATTGTTGGATTAACAATTTACGTGACAACCGTTATAAACAATACGTATTCTAACTATATATTAATTTTACGTTGACGTCTTTAGACATTGGTTTACAATTTATATGGGCGTATTTCTCGAGAACCGTTCTTCGTAAAGATATGCGGTAAACGGCGTTTTGTTTCTATTGGCTATGAGGTCCCTGGAAAAATATTTTCGTTTGTTAAAGTGTCCCAGGTTCGAATCCAGGAGACAATTATATTTTCCCATAAGTTTACACGGGATTTTCGATTTTTCAGAGTGCAAGGTATTCTTCCTTCAAGCATAAAAATATGTATATATGTACCGATTTTTTTCGTTTTTGCTTTATTCGACGAATACAACTCTATACTATCTTATTCCTGCGAAGTTTACATGTTACACGGTCCAAGTTTTCAGAAATACGCTATTTGTTTCGAAATTTTGCGGATTTTCGTATTTTTTCCGGGCGTTGCCAAGGCGACCGTCATTGTTACCTCCGATTCAGTTAGCTTCAATGAAGCTTACAAATAGAAGAAAGTTTAGCGTTATTCGCTTCGCACTTTTGTTTAAGCAGCGAAACGATCGATATTTATGGATAGCAAAGTAATAGATACTGATTATTATTCAGGAAGCGTTTATAACGATTGATGAAAGTAATTGAACCTTCTTTTGTCTATTGAATACTGGAATCTTACATTTTTTGTAAGTAAAATCATTATATTCTACATTATAATGTTTATTAACGTAAATAAGCTCACGTATCTGGTGTACATTTACCAGTCAGTGTCCAGTCATGGACAACTCTACCTTGCTATTTCAAGACATAAAAGTAAATATTTCAGCGAGGCATAATTACACAAGAAATGAAGCTGGATTTGGCGAAAGTGATATATATGATAGGAAATACCATTACCGTTATATTTGAATGCAATAGGCTCGGAAACGGATTGTTACAAGCAAATATGATTAATTGTTAAGAAAAGCTCGTATTTTTGAAAAGTATCTACTATATATTTTAAGGAGTTCGTGTGTTGTGCTGTAGTAGCTTCACTAAATTACAAGCAAATATGATTAATTGTTAAGAAAAGCTCGTATTTTTGAAAAGTATCTACTATATATTTTAAAGAGTTCGTGTGTTGTGCTGTAGTAGCTTCACTAAATCCGTTGAAATTCAACGGAAAATTCTGCTAGTACAACATATTTCATTTTTCTCGATGGATGAGTATAAGGCTAGTTTTTTTTGGGCAACTTTAACAAAAATTGGATTTTCGAAAAACCGGCTGATACGATTTTCATTTTCTAAAGATAACTAAACGACGCATTAGTATGTGAGAAAGTTTGTACAATGTATGTTGTACCGATTTTTGCTTTATTCGACGGTTAAAACTGTCTACTATGGTATTCTTGTAACGTTTACATATTACACGGTCGAAGTTTTAGATTCACTAAATCCGTTGAAATTCAACGGGCGCTTCTGCTAGTGTGTATATATGTATGGAAAGAATATCTTTCGTTGACCTTACTCCAATCATCGTTTTAATTTACGGCTCTAGAGCCTAAACGGTAGAGCGAAAATGGATGAAATTTCGTACTTACGCATTTTATCATACAGGGTAGAAGCTATGAAGAAATGGTTGACATTGCTTAATAATTAAGGGAAATTTATTCTACGCATTTTTAGCAACAATTTGATTTTTCAAAAACATCTAAAGATTTTGATCATATTTCGTACAGTTACTTGAGTTTACGTCTTTAATAATACCAAATAGTTCATATTTCTCAAAAAATGAATATAAGGCTAGTTTATTCTTGGGCAACTTTAACAAAAATTCAATTTTCTAAAAAACGGCTCATACGATTTTCATCAATTTTCGTGTAGTTATTTAAGTTGATGTTTATAATAATTCTACATAGTTCATATTTTTATAAAGATAACTAGACGACGCATTAGTATATGAGAAAGTTTGTACAATGTATGTTGTACCGATTTTTACTTTCTCATATACGAAGTATATTGAGAAAGTATTGTAATCGCGTGAAAATTCGCCCTCAAGATTTTGACGGAAATATACGCTTTAGGTCTAGCTGAGTCCGAAAAAGTGATTTTCGCAATGATGTCTGTATGCCTGTCTGTTATGGGCTCTAGGGCCTAAGCGGTAGAGCAAAACGAATGAAATATCGTACTTAGGCATTTAATCATACAGTGTAGAAGCTATGAAGAAATGGTTGGCATTGCTCAATAATTAAGGGAAGCTTATTCTACGCATTTTTAACAACAATTTGATTTTCTCAAAAACGGCTCAAACGACTTGGATCAAATTTCTTACGGTTGCTTGAGTTTACGTCTTCAATAATACCAAATAGTCCATATTTCTCAAGAAATGAATATAAATGTTGTTTATTCTGGGCAACTTTAACAATAATTTGATTTTCTCAAAAACGGCTCTAACGATTCTGATAAAATTTCGTAAGTTACTTGAGTATACGTCTGCAATAATTCTACATATTTCATTTTTCTCACCGAATGAAAATAAGGCTAGTTTTTTCTTGGGCAACTTGAACAAAAATTGGATTTTCTAAAAACCGGCTGATACGATATTCATTTTCTAAAGATAACTAAACGACGCATTAGTATATGAGAAAGTTTGTACAATGTATGTTGTACCGATTGTTTCATGTGAAGCCGATGAGGGAAGTTTTGCATTATTTTCTTCACACGAAGGTTTCGTGTTATAATGTCAAATAGCACTCTGATGAAACACTATGGTTACGGGGAACTTGCAGTCAAGGATACCGCTATTAGAAAATTCTGCCCCTTTGCCATTATATTACTTTGGGGTCTGTCTCCCCAAATCTCTCACGTGCCCTTTCGTTTGTCCGGCGCCAAAGCATGAAGAAGTCATATTCGTTCGTTTGTTGATATTTTGGCGAGCAAGTGTCGCCCTTCAGCCGCCCATTCTCACCTCTCCCTCTCAAGTGAGCACGCTCCTTCCAAGGATGGATGGACACACACACATCCAAAGTGGGCCACGAGGGGGGAGAGGGGGCCGGGGGGGGGGGGGGGGGGTGAGGGGCGAGTGAAAGCGGCGGCGGCGGGCCCTTTAGGCGACGACTACTTTAGAACGAGTGCACGGTAATTGGAAAGAACTATTCGGTTCAACGTTCAACTGAGGTCTTCATCTAGTCTAGAGCTTATAATTTTAAAAAAACCTCACACGTAAAAACCCGCAATTTTTGATGGCCAATTATAGTCTTTCCGGTGGTAATACTTAAATATTCTTTTAATATTCTATGCTAAATAAAGAGAAACGTGGATTCATAGTGGCAAAAAGTGAAAGGAAGTGCAGGTACGAGTATGCATGTGAGTGTATATTTGTATACATATATGTAATGTTTTTTTGTAAAAAAAATAGGTGCCGGTACCCCCCCCCCCCCCCACTTCCACCTCTTCCTGCACCCTCTCCCCTTTCCCTATTGAATTTGTGATGTACTTTTAATAACAAAGTTGATAATAAAAGTCAACATGTTTAACATTTATAGAAGCCGTTTATTACTTAAGTTTTAAAGAATGAAAAAAAAAATGAAAATGTACCGAAATTAGACGTGGGTCAACATCGCTCTGAAAAAAGGTGCCGGTACGCCGTACCGGCGCGTACCGTCACAAAAAAGCACTGCATATATGTATGGATATTTGTATACACACACACTAGTGCATAGTCCGTCAAAAACAACGGGAGTAACGATTCAATCGTTCAAGTTATTTATGTAGATCAGATTGGCATCAGAAATATTTTCGAAATAGAAAAGACTTGGTAATTCCACCTAAACATTTATTTTTTAAAAAACTACCTAGGCTTCGTTGCTGTGCAGCATCATCAGGTGAAGTAAACACATAACAGGTAGCAATTTATAGTTATAGGTACCATGACGAGTGAGGGTGGGTGATTTGGGGGAGGTTAATTAAAGGGATGGTGGAGCGAGCGATCATTGGAGGAAACGTGTGTTCGCGGGAAGGGGTGTGGGATGGGGAGAGAAAGAAAACCGTTGACTAAGTGAAGTCCAGTAAGTTGGGTAAGTACGCATGGAAAAACAGGATTTAGGGCAGTGCGGCACGACCGATTCGGCGACGGGCCCATTCGACGACGGGACCATTCGGCGATGGGACTATTCAGCACGGGACAGGTCGGCGCCAGCAGTATTCGGCATCGCACAGTTCCAATATACCGTATATGCCTGAATGTAGGGCGACACCCCATTTTCGCACCGAGAAAACTAGAAAAAATTATTTGACAAAAATTGAATAATCAAAGTTCGAGGGTCCGAATATAAGGCGACACCCTCTTCTCTGAGTGACAATTTTGGAAAAAACCTCGCCTTATATTCGGGCATATACAGTATTTTGGATGGAATGGCATCATGATAATATTAATACTACAACTATTAAGTTAACGTGGCTGACTTGAATTCGCCGAACCTATTACGTTTAAATAAAAATGACTTTATTTAAAAAAAATAGATTTAAACTAGCTGAGACCTGTTGAAATTTCAACGGATGATGGATGGAGATTGTAAATGAGTATGATGTAGTAGAAAGTGAAATGACCTTTAATTTTTGTATTAGATTTTTTTAATTTCATCCCAAATGTGAAATTGTGTATGAATAATTTTTTTTATGTTTATTTATCTGAAGTTGAAAAAACGAATGATGTAATGATTAACACCCTGTAGCATTCGGTTAAATAAATTAATTATTTTCTGGTAACAAATTATTGAGCAAAGATAATTTACACTTAATGAAAATGACATTGTCTGACCATCCTTGTCATCGATCAAAATAAGTTTCAATAAAATTACTAAGTGAATTCACTGTGGTCCCCCTCTTCCCATACCATCTTCCCATTAGGGGTAAAAGTCTTTTTGGCACTACTGATTAAGAAATTTATTTTTTCACCCTATCAGCAGAGACAAATAAATGCCTACCAACATCATGGGAGGCCTTGGCTTAGTAAAATTATTAATTACACAGAAAATCTATAAAACACTTTTAAATTTAATTTATTGCATAAGTAGTTCTTTAAATACAGGATTTTTAAGTACCAGTAAATCTTCATTTTTAGTGCAGAGGATTGATTTTGAATAGTAAAACATATAGAATGAAGATATTTATTCACCAAACAGGAAGTCAACACATTTTGATTCCTCGGAAAAGCAATTCTCCAGTATTTCTACTGAATCTTCAAACTCCCCATTACCAAGTTTTTAGAAGCAAATCTGCAAAATCTTTTTCATTTGGTTTTACCCTTGTATTGTCTTTCAGTTTTAGTTATCTAAACTGTGGCCATATATTGCTTCTGCTAATAGAACTGCTTACAATCTCTCCTCATGATGCTCTTGGAATAACGGGTAGGAGCTGTCTAAAATCACCTGCCATTAATATGACTTTCCCTCTGAAAGTTTAATCATTATTCATTAGATCTTTAAGTAAGCGATCTTTCACCAATTCTTGTAATAAATTAATATCCCAAACCTACAACTCTTTGTTAGAAATAAGCGCAAACACACCTGCTTACCACATACTTTTCTGCCACACAAGCTCTCGCCTTTTCATACAACTTGTTTATTCATTCGTGCCATGAAAGCTATCGCAGTTATTGATACAGGGTCTTTTTAAAAAACATATTTAAACTATTTTGAAACTTTTATTTGCTCCATACCCCTCTAAGTTAAATAAGGAAAAAGTTTCTCGTAGACTAACTTCTTCATGTTTGTGACTAAAAATTTTAGGCAAACGTTAAGTTTGTTAATTTTTTATGACTTTCATTAGTTTTATATATTTTTCAGTTACGTAAACATTATTCAGAATCATCACAGAAGTCACATTTTAAAAAAGTCACTTTTTGATGAATAGAATTTGAGATATGATGTTGTATGTTAAAAAATGATATACGCAGATAACAAATTTTCAAGTTTTTAAACTTTTAAGGTATTTCCCGAATTTACAGAAAATTAAAACATGTATCATCTGATTCTGCATGACATTTACTGTGAAAACATGCCATAATTTCAATTAAACTGAACTACTGCAAAAATTGTAAACATAGTGGGAATAGAGAAAGATTTCGCACCATATGGACCAAATAATCGCAACTGTTTTATTCCTCACAGCGCTTCTGCTGCCACCGTCACCCCCTGCCTCCCGCCTCAGATCTCAGGATTGCGAAAGCGGCATTGGCAGTCAGACCAGCACCTTACGCAGCACCTCCTCCACCGTGCCTGCATCTCTCCCAGACACCCCCACGAAAGCTGCCCCCGCCATCTCGGGTACGTGCCTTTACTTAACGTGCCACATCAGGTTTTATATACATAACATTTGCGGTCCACAATACGAATTTTCAAATGACTGATCAGATCAAGTGTAAATTTGAAAGATATAGTTTTGAGAAGTTTTTGCTTGTGCTATCTGCCATAAGCCTATGGTAGTAGAATATTGCATCCAGATACTAGAAAATATCGTTTAGATTTCATAAATAGTATCTATAAACATTTCCTAATGGATAATATACAACTATGCATGTCTGTATTAAGAAATAGACAAGTATAGGATGAAAGCATTGTTCTGCTCATGGAGTGTATTTCGGGACATGCTGTAGTAGGTTAATCCCCACACGTTTGCGAAGTCAAATTATTATGCCTCTTCCTCGATTATATAGTTACTATGGAGCAAACCTGCTTGTTCCCGCCCACCAACCCCACTTTCCTCGCAATCACTTAATTTCTATCATTTATTGGATTTATATATAAGGACTAGCATAATTACCCATCAAATATGACGGGTATCCGTGAGTAAGGTATTGCGTTAAAATAAAATAAAAATTAATGACGGTAACTTTGATGTCCACTAAAACGTAAAAAATTAATATAAAATCAGCATAATTGAATGTTTCGGAAAGTAATAATAGTCATGGCTATATAAAAGTTCTTCGGTAAAGATATATGTTAATGAAGATTTATTCATTAATCCTACTAAATAATTCTACAAGAATTTTGTTGCATAAATATTACCTAATCTGCAATAATCTCTATTCGGATTCTGAGTTTGTGCTCCTGTGTTGTCTTTTTTCCCTTGTGTTTCATTACTTTCCATAATTTAGAACTATATTAATTAAAGGATAATGGTAAATAAAATGTTACTTATGGCTATTGTTGTTCATAATTGGTTTTATATCTGTGATTATTCATGCTTAACATTTAAAATTGTTAATCTCATATATTGGCGGCACTGATGTATTGAATTGTAGATTTATCGATAAATTGTTAATTTCTATAGGCATTTCGATTCAACTCTAGGGGATAATTTCTTTTTCCCATAAGATAACATGCATAAATCGAAATTTTTGAGGTGCAGACATTATTTTGTTAACATTTTAAAATATCTCAATAATACGATTTTTACACGAAACATGCAGTCATTCTGGGAAAATTATAAAGACTAATTTTCATGTCCTAGAAATTCAAATACCATCCAAAAATCCTCACAAACTATGTTTTAATATGATTTTTCACAATTTTTATACATAACTTACACATTAGGATCGAGCCAACAAATGCTTGCTCGCTCCATTTCATCTCTGCCCATGTTATTCAAATGTAGAAAGGATATGATCTTGGAGTCAAGCCCAGGACTACTATGTACAAGGCGAGCAGTATCAAATTGAAAAGTTGAAAAGCCAAGTGATTCCTGAAAGCTTGATCAGAAAAGATTGAAAAGCTTTTTAGTTATGGGCAGTTTTCCTTATTCTCCCATATAACTCCATAGGGCATGACCTGATTTTTTAGCTTATTATATAAAGAGATATACTACATTCATTCTATTTCATGGAAGAATATACGCAACCGTTTTAAGTTTAAGTTATAATTGTTCTCACTTTGGAAATTTCTGTATGATAACATATTTTTGACTTTTGAGTTCCATACTCGCACATTATCTGAAGTTTTGTTAAATCAAAAATATTCTTCAGTGAAAAGTTCATCAGTCAGATAAAATGCAATTTTTTCTATTATTCTATATTCTATTCTTTTGTCATTCTAATACTCCATTATTATTATTTCATGTTCACATTACTAATTTGAGACGTAGACTACTATTTATTTAGCTGTGAAAATTAATAATTATCCATCGTTGGTGTATTTGAGTATTGTTCAGAAGCGTAGAGTAAATATTAACACAAGTTGTAATGAAAAGACTATTTCATCTTTGTGTTTTAACGATGATTTTGTTACGCATTTGTCCTGCATTGCAACAATTATTAAAAATATATTAAATTCTATATTTCATAATTATTGCTCATGCATATAAAAAACACATTATTAATAGCAATCATAAGAGGAAAAATATAAAAATAATGTTAAGTAAAAAACATTTTTAGTGTATACACACTTTTACTTAAAACTACACTCAAAGGTAAAAAATAATTTCTTCCTGGACGAAAAATATTATTCAAAATTTGTATGCTTCATAAAAGTGGGTGGCTTTTTTCTCTTCTAATTCTTATATTTCATCTTCCTCGTAAATTAGTTCTTATTGTTGGCCACCCACTTTCACGAAGCATACAAATTTTTGAATAATATTTTTTGTCCAGAAAAAAATTTTCTACTTTTGAGTGCAGTTTTAAGTAAAAGTGTGTATACACTAAAAATGTTTTTTTACTTAATTTTATTATTATATGTAGAGATATATAAGCAGGCTTTGAATGTTTTTAATACAAGAGAGGGAGAGAGAGGGGGGAGGGCTAGGGAGATAGTGTGTGGGAGGGGGAAGGAGGGAGAAAGATTGAGAGGGTTGGAGGGAAGGATAGGGACGGATGGATTGATGGATAGATAGGTCATCTTTATTTCTTTTGGGCAAGTTTGAGAGCAGAACAGGGGGTGCAACCTTTTTACTTGATAGGCTGCATTCATACAGACAGACGACATGGCGAAAACAACTTCTTCCGACTCAGGTGGACCTAAAACGTGTATTTCCATCAAAATCTCAGGGTCGAATTTTTTTGCGATTACAATACCTTCTCGGTGTACTACATATATGAGGAAGGAAAAATTAAAAACTTATTTCTTGTGCAATTTTCGCTTATTTTTCACTACCTTCGTTTTGATGATCACTTTAACGGTGGTATTTTTCAAATTTTTATGGTATCAGTGTGGAAATAAACTGAAACTGAGATTACGCTGAAACTGTCAAAATCGTAATTTGGACACCAATATACTCACCATATTTCTCAGTTATCTTCGACAATATCCATTTTATGCGAGCTTCCAAAATTTTGAAAACACGTTATGTACCAATTTACCATAAAATTAAATATCTTAACTTTTTTGTGTATTACCTTATTATTGTGTGTTATGTTTAAATTTATTTTAACATGTACTATATTATGTGTAATATCATGAAGAGATGGCTAAGCTTCACTTTAGTATCAGATACCTCCCATAATCTGACAAATTCCCTAATCCGGCTTCGGTCAGGTCTCAAGGTTGCCAGATTAGGGAGGTTCAACTGTACATGCATTTTTAAAGAAAATCTGAAAAAATATCAAAGTGTCATAGCAAAAGAGAGTGCTTTATTTATTAAAATTTACTATTAAAAATGTTTGACGCGTAAGAGTCCCCACATTACACTGGGCCCCACGATTTTCCTAGCTGGCTCTGGTAATCAGGTACTTTCCAATATAAATTCCTTGTTCTCTCCCAAATTACATGTTCACTTGTTTACCAGAGCGCACCCGTCGCACGGTGGTGAGCCAGGTAATTACTAGCAAAGCTTTAAATTTCAATTTCAATCTCCTAGCAAATTTTGGAAAAATACATTATTTTTTTAAAATAGCCAATGAACTGGTTTTCCAGATAACTGGAATCCAGATAAAAGGTTCTATACTGTGTGCATATATATTTACTAGTAGACGGTGCTTGCATTCTGCAAGCATTTCTAAATTTTAGAATTCTTATAATTTTGAATTTTTCCCATTGATTTTGTCCAAAATCATATAACCATGCCAAATTTCAAGTATATAGCTTCTCTAGATGATCATAATTACGATCCTCGTATGGGACAATAATGGGGCAAACCAGCCCCTAAAAATTGGAGTTTTTACAATTTCGGATTTATTCCTTCAGTTGTGACCAGAATTCCATAATTGTGCCAAATTTCAAGTCTCTAGCTCATCTGTGTATGTTCCTTAATATTTGTATCTTCGTATAGGGCAAAAATGGGGCAAAACAGCCCTTAAAATTTCAAATTTTTATATCAGATTTTGTCCATTGGCCGTAGTTTAATATTATTAGCAATATAATATAAGCCTCTGATTCCCATAAAAATCATTGAGCTCGTTGCCATAACAGTTAATTGTTGGGACCCAGAAAAATTCCCATTTTTTTCAATAAAAGCTAATTATTTACCCTAATTCTACTCTGATTTGAATTCTGTCTTCAAAAATAAGAAATTATGTAGAATTATTAAACTTTACGATAGTTCAAGTCCCTAGCTCAAATCTTGACGGGAAATAATTTTAAAAAGCAAATATATAAACCACTACACCGATTTACGTGTTTTCTTATGAGGCAAAAGGAGCCAAAATAGCCCCTCAAATTAGGAATTTCGACAGTTTTGGATTTTTTCCTTCGGTTGTGACCAAAAACCTATAACAGTGCCAAATTTCAAGTTTCTAGCACATCTAGAGTGCCTCATAATTTGTACCCTCCTCCTATACCCTTTGTCAGAAGCATCTATACTTATAAACTAGCAAGCATTTCAGCTCACCTTAATATACAGCGTAAAAGCCGACAAATAATTTTTAAACCAAAAAATTTTGCACCCCTGTACCGATTTACGGGCTTTTCACTTTAGACAATATAGGGGTAAAAACAACCCCTTCAATTTATAATTACAAGAATTTTATATTTTTTCATCATTTGTTACGATTAACTCATATTTCTGCCAAATTTTATTGATGTATAGATACGTTCCTGAAAATCAAATCAACATAAATTGCAACAATTTTTCCCATAAGAGTCAATGCTATAAGGGGGTGATGGGGGAGAAGACATTGCACAATACAAAGCTTTCTATAAAACAATGAAAAAAGCATCTTAATTTTGGGGTGGACATACAACATCAACAAATCCTGTTCAAAAGAGTTTTCAATCCGGTTATATGCTGGAAATAATTTTCAAGCAATTATATTCATTGCAAAGAATGGTAACAGTACAGTGTCCATCCCTCCATTGGAGCAAAGAGAGTTAATGGAAGCAAGAGTAGATATAAACTTATTTATATTGAGTGAAATAAGGAGTCTTAAGGACAACATTTCATTTGGTGAGTTAACTGTCGAATTTGGAGAACTTTACAGTGAAAAAACAATAAAACTAGTGAAAGATGGAATGTTTTATGTTTGGCTAAGTGCTGGATCATGGTTTGGTCTACTAGACATATTCTATTGCATCCGAAATACTTTGGAGGAATGTGAAGAATGGGGTGAAACTGCATCATCATTTGCTTTCAATGCCACTTTACTAAAATTAAGATTACATATAACAGTGATTTGTAAAGGATGTGATAGAAATGAAAATCATCTTCATGAATGTAAGAAAAGAAGGTTTATACAAAGATATTTGGAAGAATTTGCAAATCCAAAGAAGAGATCAATTTTCCATTCAAGAGACATTTTCAGATGTATGCTTTCTGTAGCAATTATTTTTTTTTACTTGCTGAAGTGACTTGTACTGTTAAATGCTGTCATTATTGTTATTTCAAATAAAAATGAATATGGTATATGGAGTGGCATAATGTGAGCTGTTTTCCATATTAAAGAAATTACTCCATCATTTAGTGATTTTATAAATACAATCTTTAGATTTAGATTCATACCTTTTGCGCCATGTTTGTTGCAGACTTACAACTCTATTTGTTAAGCCTGAGCTCAGATATAATGTTATCAGTTCAGCGCTGTTGTGTAACATGAGTTGGTGGACAGTGAAGCATAGAAGAATCAAGTTCAAGCAAAAACTAATCCAATATTTTAAGATCTCCGAATTCATTAACAACAAGAAATTAAGTTGAAATAATGTTTAAAACCAAATGGTAATACAGATGGTTTTTTCCCAGACCACTAGAGATTGTAATTGGAGTGCATATAGTACTGCCATATATCATTTTTGTTCACGTAATGTAGACCTTCCACCGCCACAAAAATACTGCATAGTAATAGCTTTTGTACACATATCTGTGTTTGAAAAGATCTCTAAAGGTTTAATGTGTGTGCGGTTTGAACAGGTCCAGGAGGAGGCATTTGCAGCGCCATTACCAGAGTAAGCGGCTCATCTTCAAGTTGTCCATCCTGCAATATGCCCTTTGACAAGGCCAAGAAGAGACGGCTCATAGATGCATGTGGACATGAACGCTGTTACTCATGCATGTTTGCAAATGAAGCATGCCCACTGTGTGTAGCAGCAAACAGGATGGCACCGAGGGATGGCAGAAGGCCCACACCGCTTGGCAGCGCCTCTGATGGTAAGTTTAAAAAAACTCTCATCCCCTGCAGCTCTTGTGACACCCGTTACGGTTTAAAGTTCATCAAAACTAAAATTTATAGATATAACTGGTCTAAAACCCATAAAATGCAGCTCACAAGTAAAAAGGAATGCAGCGCACACTCATTTCCTAGATTCTGCCCTGTGTAGGTGGGAAGATGAACAGTGGCGTAACTAGGAGTGCAAGTGTCCACAGTAAAATATTATTGATCGTATCCCAGCAAATGCATATGTTCAATTAAAACTGAAACTCATTGTAAAACCTACTAAGTTGCACATAATAACAAATATGCTGAAAAGGTTATGAATTTTAAATCATTCTTTCGAAAAATAATGATTAACTGGAAATTCCTTCAGAAATAAGGATATAAAGAGATATCGCTAAAAAATCTTTATTTTTTTCTGTATTTCAAAAAATTTCAGGAACCTCAGGACACCTGTGCGTGGGTAATGAAAAATTATACAAGAGTTACAGGATAGCTTTCACTTAAAAAATTTACTTTTCATGCTTTTATCATTTATCTAAATCTTCGAGGTGTCATGAGCAGGGCCATTGTATTAGTTAACCAACCTAATGCTTAGGTCCTTGCAGTATTACAGACCTTGAAATAAGAAAAACAATCCATTTCAAATTTTATAGCTATAGGCAGTGCCAGACACAACTTTTCCCAGATCCTGGGCGAGATGGGCTTCGCGGGCACCAGTCTCATACAACCTTTACTTAGGGGATGTTATTGGACCCCATGAATGCGTACATGATGCCATCTAATTTAATACATCGAATATAATAATCCAAATAATAGCAATCTACTTAATAACATAATTAATTAGAATACTATAATAATTATCCTAAACATATACTAGAAAAAATCTTGTTCTTGAAATATGTACAGTTTGTGATGTTGTGCTCATAATGTTGAGGGTTAAACAATATCGAAACATTATTTATTTATTTTTTCAGCAAAAGATTATACACAATATTAGCCATAAACAAATAAGGTGACAAGCAGAACATAATAGTGTATTAATTTACCTTATGTATGTACTAAACCAGATGTACAAAAGAGAGTAAAAAATATTTCCGAATCAGGGACAGGAGTTAGTGGTTGAACCTGTTAAAATAACCGGAGAGTATGCCATTGGGACCCATGCTTTAGACATCCATGCCATATATTTTATACATATGTACTTGAACCATCCTTCTCTTTCTCTCTGTAATAAATGCTTCTATGGAAGCATATTTTGTTGGCTCATACATTTAATTTTTCCGTTTTAAAATCTTGAGGACTAATGGATGGGTTATTTAGATATAGAATTTGGAATTCAAAAGGGACTTTGTTCCATTGTTCCTCTACAGTAGCGTCTCGATGGGCCCCGTGATCCCCACAATGTGGTTGGGGTAAGGTGCACCGTGATTAGCGGGCCTTGTTATGACCTGATCTCATTTTAATATGTTAGTAGTGTTTGTTGATGGGGCATTGTTTATTAATGTATCAGCAATGGTAAGGAATTCAATCCGAAAAATGTCTAAGATATTCAATGGTTTGAGGGGGCACATTATTTGTTTCTGGGTTCCCAGATTTTCCGGTACGACTCTGGTCCTCACTAGATTAAGGATCCGCAGTTAGGTATTCAAGTTTGTAAGAAAAATTTCCAGCCATATGGTCACTGATCCCTACCGTAGCGGTCGTTATTTTTTTGGCGAACTAAAATTATGATCAGTGATCATTCAATGATCACCACGGTGGCTATGACTTTCATAGACGTATCATAGAATAAACGAAGCATGCCGTATCTGAACATGGTAGGCGTCGTCTGCCGTGAGAACAAAACCCCCGCCAACCCAAACTGGTCGCGCATGCGCCGTGGCCTCCGTGACGATTGTAGCAGAAACCGTCGAGTTTGGGGATCACCCGTTAATAAACTTAAAACTCATTTAAAATTTTTATACAATGAAAGAAAATGACTAAATACACCGAAATTTAGAAATAGAATAATAGATGCGGCATGGGTGCTAGCTTAACGTATATTTGTTTACCGACACGACATTCTGGGAAAAAAGGTGAGCGGCAAATAAAAGAATTCGTGTAAGACACGCACCCCCTTTTTTCCCCCGGCGTTTTGGGAAAAAAGGCGCGTAGCTTACACGAGCAAATACGGTAATACCAATAAAATTAACCTTACCCGAGAATGGACCAATTGCCTGGCTAAGCTCGAATTGTTAATTACACAAACGAAAGATAGATTAGCATTGCGCATCGAAATATGAGCAAAGTGCGAATTTATATTGCTGCATAAATTGGTATGTTATTTCGACTTGCTAATATTGCTGCATTAATTATTATGTTATTTCGACTTTTTAAAGTTTATTTTTACTCCCTAAAAATGTATTTTTGTTCATTTCCTTGTCAAATATCTCTTTCGTTAGTATACGCTCTGAATTCTGAGGTACAAATCTGAAAACCTTAAAATTCCAATTAGCATGGCGTTTTATCACTCGCTAATTGGTACTTTTTTATTAAATGAGTGCAAGTTTGATATTTCTTCAAATTATACAGCATGTTTCATGACATTAAAGTCCTAAAAATGATCATGTCCTTTCAGGGTATTAAAATATTTTCTAGATTTGTGTGAGAAAAGATGGGTAGGGGGGCTATATTCGGAGGGGGGCTATATTCGGTCAAATACGGTATTAGACATGGTAAGAGCACTACAGCAAAAATTATTTTGAAATTAAGGACTCTTTAATGCCATTATAAAGCATTAAAGAGTCACCAAATTTCAACATGCTTCATTTATAAACAGAAAAAGTAAAATGGAGTAAAATATTTTATGAAGCAACTTTTCCTTTGACAGCTGTAAACTTACTAAAAAGTCAATAATAAAATTTTAGGTAAATTTTCTGCTCGCTAATGTTGCTGGCGATCATAAAGTATCTTATACTTAGTGAAGAGATGAGGTGAAGTCCTAATTTCAAAACTTAGATACTTTACAATCGCTAAACAACTTATAGTATGTAGAAAATTTTTATTTGCCTAAAATATTATTGTTTACATTTTAGTTCATTTTAACTATTATACGAAAAGCTGCTTCACAATTTCAGTGGGCATATATTTTTTTAATAAATCTAGCTGCTCTACATTGAGCTTTTTCTAACTCAAGTATTTGATCTTTTTCATGGAGATTCCTGTGCTATAACCAATGGTGGATAACACATTTCTTGAAATTCTCTATACCAGAGGTCCCCAACCCGTGGGCCGCATGAGGCCCCTGAACCAATTATGTGCGGCCCTTGGCTCCCTCCCAGAAACTAAGTCTCTTTTCCATGTTTTATACAAGTTTGACATGTCATCTTGTAGTCAGCCAATGGGAATGCATGATCGTTAATAGCTATGGTGTTAGATTTGGTGGCAAACTTGTCCTATCAGCAGGTCTCTTTCTCTCTAGCCTCTAGATAGCGGGGAAAAGCAAATTCAGACTGGCATTCCCTCTCAACACAAGTGAAACATTGTGTCTCAATGTCAGTGAGATTGTCGAAGTGCTTTTGCTTTTGTTACTTTTACCTGTTAATTTTGAAGTGTATTTGATGATTACGTGATTCCACAAGGATATTATAGACGGCGGTAACCAAATTTTAACATTTTACGAATCCAAACCGAGATTTTGGGTGCAAATGACTTCATGTGGAAAATTACAATTGATGTGTTTGATGTGCAGATTTGTAGAGACTGTTAAGACAAAACTCCCACAGTGGAACAATTAAACGCAGAATATGGGGATGTGCTGTATCATGCTGAAGTTAGGTGGTCTAGCAGAGGAAAGTTCTCAAATGTTGTTTTGCTCTTTGTCATGAAATTGATATTTTTCTCACTGAAAAAGGAAGATCTCAAGAAACATTTTCTGACCCAAAATGCGTTTGGGCTTTAGCTTTCTTAACTGATATAACAGATCATTTGAATTTAAGATTACAGGGCAAAGGAAAGCTAGTGTCAGAAGTGAAGTGAAAGCTTTTGAGGGGTAGTTGAACATTTTTTTGAAACAGGTTAGAGAAGAATTTTTCACACTTCTCTTGCTGTAGGGAACTAGGATCAGACAAAAAATGGTTTCACATTCCCCAGTAGAAAGATGCTCAGAATCACTGAAACTCTTCCAGGAAGAATTAAAGAACAGATTCTGGGATTTTCACAAACATGCGAAGGAAATAAGAATGTTTCAGAATCCATTTGAAGTATCACCAGAAGACTCATCTGAAATGTATCAGATGAAATTAATTGATCTGCAAGCCATTGATGCTTTGAAAGACACCTACAGAGAAAATACCTATAGTCTTTTGGATTTTTATTCAGGATTATCGGACACATTTGTGAACCTAAAGACATTTGCTGCGGGCATGTTCTCCATTTTCGGCAGCACACATATTTGAAAAAACATTTTCAAAAAAGAAAATAATAAATTTGAAGTGTAGGACAAGGCTTTCAGATGATCATTTAATAATAATAATAATAATATTTATTTGCTCCATTGGTCTTACAGTAAAAGTCATTGAGTATGTCATAGGTAATATACATCAAATTATAATATACAAAATTAAAAGTTATATGATATAGGTAATTGGAAAATAAATACAATTCACAAATTTGCAAGATACACCTTAATTAGTCATACATAAACTCCTTGACACTATAATAACCAAGCTTTACACTTGCTTTTAAATTGATTCTTGGAAGATATAAACTTGATGTCATCGGGCAGGTGATTATAAATTCTTGAGGCTGATTGTGAGTACAGGGGACCTTTTTGGCAAGAAGAATATGAGTAGCAATGTAGGTGCACATCGTTCTTGGAACGTGTGGCATAACTGTGGAAATCTACATTGTTGGGGAAGAAGCTAGGACTGTTTTTGACAAATGTGGCGCACTGCAAAATGTAAATTGAAGGCAGAAGTAAAATAGAAAGAGATTTGAATAGGGGCTGCCCAAGTGTGCGATAAGAAACTTTGAGCATAGCTGTAATAGCTCTTTTTTGGGAGGAAAAGGCTTTGGTAAAAAAATTAGAATTGCCCCAAAACAAGATCCCATACGATAGGTATGATTGAACCTTAGCAAAATACAATAATTTTAGATTATCAACAGATACAAGATGAATAAGCCTCCTAATCATAAAAATACCAATAGCAGCTTTCTTTATTGCTGCATCAATGTGAAACTCCCAGTCGAGTTTTTTGGAAATTTGAATGCCAAGGAAATTCACCCCTTCGTATGCTGGAGTTATTCAGTCAAAACAATGGGCTGCAAAGAGGGACAAAATTCTTAGAATGAAACATTAAATAGGATGTTTTATAACTATTTAACTTCAAATTATTTATTTGCATAATATTTGAAGACTGTGTGTCATGAACATTGAAGTAGATATTAATAACTTCGTTAATAAAGTGCAGCCTCAAGTATCACATTGAATATGTTTATATCTTCTGATAAATTAATGTCTCTATTTCATAAATTTAACCTTACAGGCAGTCCTCGATATCTGTACATTTGACATCCGTACAATTCGCTCTTTTGTACATTATAAATTCTCGTCCCTAAACTGCCTTTCATACTCCGAATTTGGACTTTCATACATCAGCTGACGAACAAACATTTCGAGCTATCGCATAATGGCGCTGTCTGTCAGCCAAACCAACACTTTTAATAAATTACCAAATTAAAGTATGCTATGTAATAATATACGTATTATATGTAATGTAAGATTTGTGTGTAATGTTTTTTAATATTGTACTGAAATTTGACAAGATTAATACCACTGTAAAGTCGGTTAATAATCATTTAATAATTATTATTATTCAGTCTCGGCAACGTTATCGTCTTTGTTTGTACGTACAGCAGTGTTTCTTTGCTTGTGCATTTTACACCTATTATTTGATAAACATGAGTGAGAAACGGAAAACTGAAAGTGCTAATACAATTGAAAAGAAATGTAGGACTCATAAACGGAACATGATTGAGACAAAGATGGAAATAATTAGGCGTGCCAAAAGCGGCGAATCTTTAGCTTCAATCGGACACTCATTGGACTTAAGCTGGTCGAGTGTGTCTTCAATCGTAAAGGAGAAGAGCAAATATAATAATACAATATGTACTGTAGCGTTCTGAAGAAACTCCACATTTTTTTAAAGAGCAAGGAACCGATCTACACACGCTTCGATGATGTTGACGATATCCCATTAGCAGACCGCGAAACAATTTGAGACATAATGATTGTGCAGTTGCTTGGCTTTCTCGCGAATGACAAGTGAACTCAGTGAGATTTTCTTGCGAGTTTGGTCTCGATTCACAGGTTTAAAGCCTTCTCTGTCTTCTCTACTTACGGATTCCTAGGTACAAAAGACACTTTTGTACTCGTTCAAGTACCACTTGCAACACTACAGTCTGGACGAAATTACTTTGGGATTGAAACTTTGGGGTAGGGGAGGGCTTGACGGGAAAGACTCCCCTCCCTCACAGCCAATCACAGGCGGAGGGGAGGGAAGTGTTGCTAAGAGCAACCATGCTGCATTGCCGCTATGTCCCCTGGGTCCCCTGCAAACAAAATACTTACTCGGGACCACTAGTGTGTCTCCCCTGCTAGGAGGTGAGGGAAGGTCTTCTGGGCATTGCCATATCTACTACACTGGAATGCACCTTTCGGTGGACTCGCGAAGCGAAAGGTAACACAGCACAGAGAGACTCAAAGTTGACATGACGGAGGCCTGAGAGAGAAAGAAATTGAGCCCAGTGATGCTCCGCCTCCTTCATTTCTGTTGGTTCGCATTGGTCACGTTTTGGGACGCTTTCTCTTCTCTCTCTCACTCAGTCGCAAAGATAGTTGAAATGTGGTTTTAGTGCGTGTTTTGGGGCATCTGTTATGCACATGCTGGCAACATCACACCTGAGCCGCCTCAACCGTCAGTCCCAAAGTAATTTCATCCGGACTGTAGCTCTAATCGCTTTTTCACTTTCCTTGTTGATTTTATTGTGGACTCAGTCATACCAAGTAATTTACCAACTGATGAAGCAGATTCATTAGACGCAAGCCTATCTAAAACTTCAATTTTCTTCTCCAAACTCATGACTTTTTTCACCCTTTTTACTGACTTTTCTTTCATTTCAATCATCACTCTCTTTGGGGCATGATTAGGCATTATTACAAAAACTATGAAAATAGCAAAATGCTTTAATGAAAAAATACTCACACTTTCATACAATATACACTGTCACCCTTAAACCGCCTTCCATATGCTGAATTCGGAATTTCGTACGTCAGCAAAATGACGAACGAACATTTCGCGATGGTGCTGCCAGCAACCAGTTTCTGCCGCATTGCCATCTTTGTCTGTACAGCAGTGTTTATTTCTGCAATTATTTAAATATTTTATTGCATTTTGCCCTATCTCTCTATATTATAAAATCGACGATTGTGTCTAAAAGGCCTCTGCTCAAAAAACTAACCATTTATACCATAATTAGAGATTTTATAATATTTTTTGGCTCTCTGGGAACGGAACCCTCCCTATAACATGTAAATCTATGTTCGACATCCGTACACGTTTTCAGGGAGGCATGATGTATGGATGTTGAGGACTGCCTGTAATTGCTGATTAGGTCAGTAATTAATTTTGTTTATTTTTTTGTTTCGAAGTGCGGCTCCATCACATACTTAACACCTCGTCGTGGCTCACTTGTGCAAAAAGGTTGGGGACCACTGCTCTATACCATACTATTTTGCCAATGAAGGAGCATCAACTATCTGACATATATGCATCTTCCATGGCATATTACCACAAATACTGACTCCAATTTAACAGACCCAGCTAATAATTTTTACTAGAGAAAGCCTGTTCCATGAACGGATGCAAATGCATAAATCTAAAATAAAAAACAATATGTTAGAGAAAGTGATATTTAATTTACTTATTGTTATTATTGATTTTGGCTTATTTGTATTTAGTATATTAATTGTAAGCCAAATCTAAACATGCAGTTGAATCTCTATTATAAATTTCATTTAGTCCCATAGATTTTTCATATTATTTATAATTTATAACGTGGGATTATAAAATCTTTCCATTATAGAATACTAAATGGAATGAATGAAGTGCTTACATTTTTTATTATTGTAATATTATCTTATATTTCATAAGGTAAATTCCTCTCTATTATGAATTTTTCACTACTGTAACTTCATCACAAAGAGAATTGAAATACCTAAAGTAATATATTAATCTAATGAAAAAATACTTAAATGTCATACACTTACATAAAATTTATCAAGAAGACAAATGGAAATTTAGTGTTAAGTAAAACAGATAGCCTAAAAAGATAAACAAAAATAGATATCATAGTTGTTAGATTTGTAACATGAGTGAATACGATAAATGTCCCCAATATTTGTTAAAGTTGTAATATTAATTTACTAATCTAACAAAAAAAATAAATTCCGTGTACTTATTTTAAAATTATATTAATATTATCCGTTCCCATTAGGTAAACAGATAAAGTAACCGAGGTAAACAGTTTGTTTTCCTATCTCAATATTTATTAAAGCTGTAATATTAATTTACTATTTTCCTACATTTTCTAACTTAAAATCTTCTATGTTATGAATTTTACTACTGTAACTTCATCACAAAGAAAACTGACTGTACCTAAAGTTAATTTTCTAATCTAATGACAAATACTTAAATGTCCTATAAGTACTATAAAATGTCTCAAAAGAACAAATGAAAATTTTATGTTAAGCAAAACATAACCTAAAAAAAATAAATATATATATATATCATAACTTTTCCATTTGAAACATTTGAAGATGACAAATATTCTCAATTGGTCTTAAAGTTGCAATATTAATTTACTAATATAACAAAAAAACTTAAATTTCGTATGCTTAATTAAAAATTGTTTTAATATTATCCATTCACGTTAGGTAAACAGACAATGTAACCTAGGTAAACAGTTTGTATTCATCAACAATGAAATCCCGATCTCTGATTGGCTGGCCAGTCAACCAATAAAAACGCCGCTGAGCGTGATGGAGGATGGACAAATTATTAATACATACTTGAAATTTATTACATGGATCAAGCCATTCAGTAAATTTACCACGTAAAATTTGTGATGGTTGATTTCTAGCTGCAGTTACAACACGTGTAAATAGCTTTAATTAGGTCATTCTGCAGAGAATTCCTGTCTTCCTCTCAGAATACAACAAGTTTTTTTCAGGTAAACCTACGATAAGCTACAGAAATATGATGGATTTTGGTAATCCATCATATCCTTGCACTTGCTGTCAAAGTGATTTTATATGGTGCTGCAATGGTAGTATTTTAAACTGTGAAGGTAATTGAGTGGTTCTCCTCTCTCATATCATCACCCATCATTCTTTTCCTCTCCTCTAGTAGTCATCTTACCCGCTAAGAAAGCCTCGTCTAGATCAAGCGGGTTGGAATGTGCACTTTATGGCGGTGGTGCCCGTGGGGATGGAGGCTGCAGACCTAAGGTGAAGACCAATGGACACTTCACCTCTTATATGAAGGTGAGATCAAATGGAAGCCATGTTTTCTATACTTGTGCCTACTTTATAATTTTAACATTTTGAGATAGTCAAGAATTACATTCATCCATTTATCAATATCACTTGTGCCCAACGATGATACTCCATGCATTCTGAATTGGCACCTTTAATTGTCACTCTGCAGACAAGAAGCAAACAGCCTTTGGCAGAGAGTGTTAGAGGGGAAGAGTGGGGGGGTCCTGCTGCTTCTTGGAAGCCCCCGAGAGGAGCCTATCTCCAACACCACTCTCACTTGCCACATCCATCCGCAGCAGTCCCTCCAATGGCCATCTGCAGACATGCAGATGTGCAAATCAGAATGACGCAAAGTGAGTGTTTGGGTGGCTTTATCCAATCTGCGTTCTCCATCAGCCTTACTGCAGTGATTTAAATTCTGCTTATCGCTTCACATTGCCACATTTAAAAAAAACTGTAAATTCTGCTGATACCATGTTAACTTATTCTGTTTGTGCAGTATTTTCATTGGCAAATTTTGTGCCTATGGTTCAAACTCCAATGGATCTCCTCACATAATTGATGAGGAATATTTTTTGTTCAATTAATGATTGTAACCTTAATGTTATTTTTACTGCAGGCTGTCCTACTCCACCCCAGACAAGAAGGAAGTTTTTTCTGAGTACAAAAGCCCTCAAAAATCCATGGAGACAGCATCAGGAAAGACCCGGTGCACTGGACCCAGGGGGCGGAGTCCCTCCACCAGAAATCAAAGGAGCATCACCATTATCTGGTAAGAGTGATGTTGACTTTCTGTGAACTATAGATAAACATTCAGGCCTGGGAACATAGTCGATGAATAAGAGATAATCCCCAGTTATTCAAAACGGAAGAAAAACGAAAATAGTTTTGGAGATGATATATACATATATATATATTTGATATTTTAAATTTATTCATGTATTTTGTAGCAAATCAAATATAATTTAATTTTAATCTGTTCACCACACCTAAGTGACAAGAGCTTCTATCTATGAAGAGAGTGGAAGAAGATGTTTATGATTTGCTTTCAGAGACAGATTTCGGCCAAGGAAGGATAATTTTTCAATTTGTCACAAAGACTAGCCATAGAAACCCCAGATCTCATGAAACCATGTGCCGATAAAATGTCTGGTCATATTTCAAAAGGGAAAGGAAAGGTGAAAGAATTTTGCATTTTCAGGTGTTAGTGTGAGAACCACACTTTGGCGTGGAGCCTAAGATATTTTTCAGCTACAGTTAAAAGCAATTTATCCTAAAGTGGTTTGTTCTTTAGTAGGTAAAATTTGAATACTTTCTATGTGGTGATGACATTGTGGTTATATTTCATAATTGGGTAATGTGATTGAATAAATAAGAGCTATTCTTAAGTTTAGAGCAGCCATTGCAGTATAGACCCACTGATTTGGTGATGTATTGAATGCAAATGTCACCGTTGTATGGTCACTGTATATCTATATAGAAATGTTTTCATCTACCTTTGCATCATTGTTCTAATAAATAAGAGAAGAATTTATTATTCTAATTGTATGCTGCCATTGTAAAAAATAGTATCTTGATGTGTCAAGCTCTTTCTCAAACACAGTCATGTTTTTATGATATTTGGCCACTTAAAGTACATAGTAAAGTGTGTTCACATTTTAATTTCATAGATGAACTTATGGATTTTGCAGTAGGTACCATTTGCTTTTAAAAACTAGGGATCTTAATGAGTGTTTTTTTTGGATTCCATGACAACAGAGTTCAAGTGGCACTCCTTTTGACTTCCGATTCTGAATTGCCTGTTATTGCAACACATTAATTCAGATAAGGGTCGAATGTAAGACATTTAGAAGCTGGTCCACCTTTCAGATTCCCTGGCTATGGAATATATTCATAATTGCTCCAAAACTGCAGGCGTTAATCGGGAAGGCCTCGTAGTGTTTTATGCCTATTTCATGGTCTGTTCGATCCGAGGGGCTGGATGGGCCACCTCACCACCTCCCTGGTTATGTCCTTCACTGCAGCCATCACTGCTGCATCTGCAGCCATCGCAGAGTCGCTCTCATCCTCTCTGGCCTCTTCGCTTACCTCATCATGGTCATCGACAGGGACTTGGGCTGAGGGAGCCTTCAGGCGCATCAGGTCCCTCTGGTGGGGAGGACCTCCAACAACACATGATGGCCATTTGAGATGCAGAGAGGCCTCCCCAATGGGCCTTAATCTACTGGGACGAGCACCTTCGAGAGGTGCTATTGCACGCTCTCTCTCTCTCTCTCTCCATCCCTCTCTTACCGACTCCTTATTTTCAACCTCTCTTTTAAAGGCATCCAAATATTAATCAGTTTCCTTTGGTGAGACAAAACTCAATGTTCATCCCAGCTCACTACTTCGATAACTTGCCTGTAAAGAAGGAGCTACTGAAACTCAATGAGGGGCATTCTTATTTGACCTTGAATTGATTATTCTGTGCTTACATCTGATATAGCTCTGTGATACAAAGGGGACATTATCTTTACTAGCAGATCATCAGTTGCTTTACAACAGTTGGTTTGACGATTTAGTTGAATTGTTTACCTAATAGAAAATATGAAGGCTTTGATTAAAAACACATTTATATTGAAGTAGTATGAAAAATAGACATCAAACAGTCTACAAATGAAGTTCCAATGAAGTAATGAGGTACATTTCCAGTTACCGTAATTTTCCGATTATAATATGCACCCATGCTTTTTACGAGTGAAATGTGAAAATTGTCATATCACCATGTATAATACATAACTCATTTTTTGTAAAAAGATCACTGTAATTTTTCACTTGGTTATTAGCAGTATTGAGACAGTTCTCACCTTACTGCCAAGTGAGATATGTGTGAGAGTGTTTACAAAAACTTTGTCTATATATTTTGACTCTCGCTTTAAAGATTGATACAATGTATAAAAACATGTCTCAGTGTCGCATTGTGTAATAATCTGATCAGTTGGAATGACAGTTCTCGCCTTGCTGCCAAGTGAGATATGTGCGAGAGTGATTACGAAAACTTCACAACCATATAGTTTTGACACTCACTTTAGAGATCGATACAATGTATAAAAACCTGTCTCAATGTTGTATTGCGTAATAATCTGATCAGTTGGAATAACAGTTCTTGCCTTGCCGCCAAGCGAAATAGGTAGTTTATGTGAATATCATGTCTAGTTCTGACTCTGCCTTCATACAAGCCGGTCGAGGTATGTAAAATAATATTTGTTGCTCGCAATGCCATGTAAGGTTCTGAAGACGACATCATATGGGATGATGATTTCACTGAATTGGATAGTGAGGATGAAGACGACGTTCTCGGCAACGCCATTTATGTACATATGTAGACGATGAGAGAGAACACAAAATCGCAGACGAACTATTTGAGGACAGTGAGGGCAGTAATAATGAATTCAGAGGTTTTAGTGATTCAGACAGCTAAAAGTAAATAAATAATTACTCTTATTTTACTTTTGAAAAACGATATTTAAAGGAATGTTATCTAAATGCATTGAAATGTACGATTTATTGGTAAAAGTATGTCCAAAAATATAAATTATTTCCTCACTAAAAAAAGTTGTATGTGCTTGTTACCATATATGTATAATATGCTCCCTAACTTTTTGTCAATTTTTCATGAAAAAATGCGTATTATAATCGGAGAATTACGGTATATCAATGAAAAACATAAAGATATGAAGTTTTTGAGAAAATAAAGTTTTGTATTAAATATAATTACTATTATACCAGTTCTTTTACTTGTCGAGTGAGCAAGTGATAAACAAAATTACATGATATAATTTTTTGTTCAGTATGTTACCAGTTTATAATCATTGGAAGCTGATAGCATTTTTACTTTCTCCATAAGATGTATAGGGAAAGTATTGTTTTCATGAAAAAAAGCGATTTTGAGATTTCAACGGAAATACACGTTTTGAGGTCCCTAGAACGTTTTGACTATTTTCTTGATGAAAAAATGTTTCAAACAAATCCTGTAGAAAATTGCATTCTCTATAACTTTGATAGTAACAAATATTTACATACATTTAGTTTTAAAGAAGATATAGTTGGAAAAGAACAACATGAATAAACCTCCACTTTTGGTTGACCAGTTTTAGCCAAAACCTTTTCAGTTCTTCATTTTGTAATAAAAGTCTTAAGTATAAAATTTTTGATGATCTGATTATCAGTTTATGAGTTAAAGCTCCCACAGAATTCTAACACATACACACAGACATCATTGCAAAAAACAGCCTTATCTATGTCATTGTAGAGCACACCATGCATCCTCTTCCGTTGTGGTCCCATATTTGCTTATTTTTTCTTCTATTTTATCACGGTCCTTCAAGAATGCAGATAATGTAGAGGTTCAATACGGAGGGGACATATTTTATGTCTGGTTCCTGGCATATGTGACTCTGTAATGAGGGTTTTTCTTCAGGGTTTAATGGAACCAAGTTGATTTCATACTAGCAACCGGTGATATATGAGACTATTTGTTATTATGTGTATAGATCACAAATAATTTATGTAAAATTGAAAGAAATGTAATTGATAAGTAATGAGTCGCATTTTGCTTTCTACAACATATAATTTCTTTACCTCTTCACTTAAATTAATAATGAAGAATAAATAATTACCAGAAAACAGAATGATTTTTATAGGGCATCACAATGGGTCCTCTAAAGCTGGTAATATATTTGGGTGTCTTTCATTTTTCCTTTGACTCCTTAGCATGCCAGGTGTATTCTCCCTTTGTTAGTACCAGCACGTGCAACCATTTTTCCTACTTTGTAAAAATATTTTCAGGCCACCATGTACTCCAATGTGTGTGACAATAACTATGACTTTTTCTGAAAACCAAGTGATGCACCTAGCAGCATTTTATACTAATCCTTGATTAAGTATTGATAGAGAATAATAATTTTACTTGACAATGGAATATCTCTGCATCCATGTTTGGATTTTTTTCAGTGATTTATGCCTGCACTTTTTAGAATTTGGAGGATTTTTGAAGTTTGTTTTGTTATTTTATTTGCATGTTTTTTCATGTTTTGAGTAATTCTAACATAGTCTTTTCTTTTGTAGCTAATGATGTTTTTTCCTATATCTTTCGTAACCATTTTTTTCAACTCAATTTGGTAAAACTATTATTTTTTGAGTTGATGCTATATTCTGGAGAAATATAAATTCAGAAATTTTTTTGTATTTAATATGTCTAACTCCTATGATCAATCTGATCTTCCATCATCAGATGACGCTGAATTAGACGAGACTGTGGTGCCATGCTGCTCAACTGCTTCTCAGAGTGATCTGCGCGTTCGATTGGGATTTCTTCTGGGTGAAGAAGGTACTGGATGGGACAATCCAGAAGGATGCTGTCCTCAGACAGCTACACTTACCTCTCGTGGTGGATCTGCATACCAAGACAGGGAGGCCCGTAGCCCTGATACAGGTGAACAGTTGCACTTTGCCTGATTCTGGTGAATGAAGGTGGTTTTGAATCCATTTGTGAGTTGCAGATGTTTGATCTAATATGTGTCATTGACAGGGTTGTCACTGAGGGGTCGTGAGTCCCTCAGCCCTGCAAGATTGTCAGTGACGGGAACCAACAGCCACCGCCACAGACGTGGTCCCTCTGGCTGTTCCTCTCTTCTTCTCTCTTCCCCATCTCTTGTCTCATTGGAGCCATCCAGGCCACCTCACGGAGGAGCAGATGGTGCAAAGGGTGGTGTGGGGACCTCTAATAACACTAGTCCTGCTTCTACACTGACAGGTAAGGATCAAATCCTAAAAGGCATAGTGGTCAGCTGATGCAGTTCTGATATTAATTTCCATTAATTTCCAAGTGGTTTTACACCCACTATCTATCAATAGAAGTTCATTACAGTAAGTACTTGTTTTACATGGTTTCAAATAATGCGATTTTTAGCATGGTACCCATAATTCAATTAACGTGGTCTATCCTCCCCATAACACGGTTCCTACTAGTTTACTCCTGAAAGAAAATTCCTATTTTATACAGAAATTACAAGCTTACACGTGCCACATTTTATCCATCCCCACTTGCTATAAAATTAAAACTAAGGAGTTATTTTGTGATTACTTAACCAAACCATGTGAAATAAATATAAAATTATTGACTGATAAAACTACTTGAAGACTTTTTCCCCTGTAATTACGTACCAACTTCCAAATTATGATATGATCGCAAAAAATATCTTAGCATGTGCCGTGGAACCTGTAGACACCGGGTTGATGACACGCGATATGCAACATACAATTTTTGTGGCTTAAGGCATAAATAGTATGCTGTAACCCGAATTGTATACATATGCATATGATCATACTGAGCACATACACCAAAGAAACGGAGACATTGTTCGTGCAAACTTAGTCTTGTAAGATAAACCAGTGGTGTTTCATACGATTAGCATTGCTTGAGAATAAGTTGCACCATTGAAACTACATTGTTACAGCTTTATGAATCCATAATTACAACAAATGAAATTGATAGGAGTATATATAAATGTATATTAGTGGATTGTATTATATATTTGGTCTTTATAACGTGCTCCCGTAATGCAACCTATAAATTTACAGTTTCTTATGAGAAAAACATTTTCGAATAATGCGATTTCACTCAGTCAGTGCAGCACTTTTCAGTAAAACAATGACTTACTGTATTTATATAAATCCATCTCTTTTCGTATAGGAATTATTTTGAATGCTTCTGGATTTAAGGTGATGATGTCATGTATGGCCATTGTTCTATAAATTCCAAATCTATTTTGAAAGCTTTATCTCTCAAATTGTCTGAAATTTCTGAAGCAGAAACATTTCCTAAGCATGAGTTCTTGTTCTTATTAACAGAAATGAAGTGAATATAGACTCCTTGATATTTTGGGTAAAGTTATGGAACTTACCTCTCTTTCTGTATTTCCTTCATCATTTGTACTATTAATCTTGACTTAAATGGAGAATTGTACCATCACATCATATAGAGTACAGTAATACTCCAATTAACATTGACCCTATTTACACTGATTCGAAGTTAAGTCGTCGATCAGTTAGTACCGATTTACATTGGTTTGTTTCAAAGTTATGCCATTACCTCAGATTTTTTGGAAAATAGGAAAAGTCGGAAAATCTTCATATTTTTCCATTTCCATCTTCTTGAACTTTTTAATGAATTACAATACTTAATTACTATACATTATTAAAGTATTAAGACAAAAAACAATTATATTGTTTTTTAAGGTTGATAATTATACTTGTGTTAGATATTATTCCAGGCATGTCATTATCAATTACGTCTGATTTTGCTGTATTCTTAAGTGCAAATACAATAAAACCTCGTTATTTCGAAGATCAAGGGAGCAAAAAATTACAACTTCGAAGTATCCGAGTTCGAAATAAACGAACTTTCATAAAAACTTTTTTACAATCAGCTACTTGGGCAGTAAAACTGCAATGCAGAATCTTATCTATCCGTTCTACAAATGAATTTGCTTTACAAGTTAGTATACACGGCGAATTCGAACAGAGCTGAAGTGAACAATTAGTTGGCGATTCACAAAGATCACCACATGTGAAAAAAGGCTCCAGCGAATATCCCATATTTCCCAGTACATTTCAAGTTACTCCTTTATGCTGCGAAGAAAAGACGTTCAACCACGTGCTTAAAGATTATCACTCATCTATACTCCATACTGCTGCATATATATTACATTGTGCTCTTCTTGTATGACATTATGGTAAAATCAGTGATGAGTTGAAGCCGGCTCCCCCCGACTTGCGTGAGCCGGTTGTTAAATTTTTAGAAAATATGAAAATTTATTAATTTTGTCCTTTCAAGTACATTTTGCCCTATCTGATGGTCAATTACCTACAGTGCATGAAATGGAGTATATTACGAACCTAACACTTCTTAAGCTAGCGGAACGTCATCACTAAACTAGAGCGATATGGTGTCCCTGGCATGTAGGCATCCTACCATCCTATCCAAATTTCCTTATGACTTTTTTTTTAGAGAGCCGATACTTATTTTTTTTCCAGTTCATGACTGAGTTAAACCACTAGGTTTTTGTTTTTGGCTCATCATTATTCTCGGGTAAAACAAAGGCATAATCTTTTTAGAGACAACATTCGGTACAACTTTGTGCAACGTTATTTAAAGATTGGTTCAGTAATAGAAATCAGTATTACAGTCTTTTCTGGGGCATATCACTTTCTCATGAGAAAAACCTTGCCTGGTTTTGGGAGAGATAATAGGGGTTCTTGCAACTTATGTTTCAGCTTAGTTCTCAAATTACGCTATCCGATGGAGAATGTGAGCATTCACAGTGATTCAAGGATAAGCTGATTCATTTATTTGAATCATCTACAACTTTTATTTCACGTTGATTATTAAATATGGTGACCTTATTCCAACGAGTTGAAAACGGGACATTTCCTGTCATTGTAAGGAAAAATGGGACAATTTTCGCATGATTTTTTTAAATGGTGGATGTCACTATCACGATCTATAGCAGAAAAGGCAAATCCGAACTTTCCTTCCAGTCTGGAGCATGCCAGACTAGGACAAAGCTCACAATCAAAAGAGAATCCTACTAGCATCGTCGTTGTCGAAACCCAGGCAGGATATTATACACGGAGACCAGGTTTGCCACCTCAAATTTATCAATGACCCTGAGGTTTCCTAACCTGACAGTTGCGACTATAATTAACATGTTGTTCATTTGATAACCTCCATGTTTTCGAGATTCCTACATTTCTAATAGGAATATCAGCTATACTATCAGATAATTTAAATTTTATTTGCAATGGGCTTCAAAACAGTACAAAGTGGCTTCTTTGATAAAACAACAGAGTCCAAAAGTATGAATTACATGAGAGTAGATCTTACAATTAGTATGAATGAATACCGATCGCCAGATGTCCCTATAGTACATACTTTAACTAATAAATTCTCATAAAATTTACACTTATAGGGGCCATACCAATAATCCATCCTCCGAAGGAGAGTTTCTTATCATAATCATTCCGTGTTTGCATTCTAGGCATTTTTCTAGATTCCACCTGATTTTTTTACCAACATCGCAATTTTTTCCTTCATAATATTTACATATAAATTTGGTTGTATATTATAATAGCGTAACATTAAGTTTGTTATTGAATGGACGCGATTTCGTAATTATACGATTCAATGAAGTAAGTCATTAATTTATGCGCTTTTAGTAAAGTTTAATTTGATGAAATTATCGTCGTGTCAGCCTTATATGCGATATTAACTGTACTTAAATATTCCAAGTTCAACATTATGGTCAATAAAGAAAGAAAGGCTACCATATCTCTAAAAAATTGGGAGTAAACAATATTGTTCTTTAGAACTGATCGTACGACGACACTCCGAGTGCTTGTGGGTCTGGACCTCGGGACCAAAGACGGAATTTCCCGGAGGGGAGAAAAATGAAAGTAGTGGGGAGGAGTTTCAGGGTGCTAAGGGGTGATAGAAAAGCAGTGGATTAAGCTGGAAAAACCCAAATCCAAATCAGAAATGGAAATGGGAAATGGAGAAAATGCTGGCCGTTGGTATTGGTTGCCAGCGTGCCTTGCACCCACGTATTGCGGTAGGAAAACCTTACGACCGATCCTAGTACCGGGCCCCGGGGATTTTGCCCCGGTATCCCCACCCTCTCGATGGCCCTGTATATATCGTATTTTTACTTTCTCATATACGAAGTATATTGGCAAAGTATTGTCATCGCGAAAAAATTCTACCTCGAGATTTTCACGGAAATATACGTTTTAGGTGTAACTGCGTCTAAAAAGTGGTTTTCGCAATGCTGTTAGTCTGTCTGTCTGTTATTGGCTCTTGGGCCTAAACGGTAGAGCTGATACAATTTTCATTTTCTAAAGATAAGTAAACGATGCATTAGTATATGAGAAGTTTGTACAATATATGTTGTACAGATTTTTTCGTTTACGATTCGAAGTCGCCCACATTTTAAGTTTAATGCACAAAATTTGCCATTTTAATGCTAATTACATTGTCAACGGACATCGTTGTGCTTGAAGTCCTATTGCTGTAAAAAGGTATATAGCTTACGAGCGTTAAATTAATGTGTTTTATAAGCTGTTTAAATGAAGAGAGGGTAAGGAGAAAAGACAGAGGGGGAGGGAGGGAGTGGAAAAGGAGAGAGGGGAAAAGAGAGAGGTGAAAGGGAAAGAGGGAAAAGGGGAGAGACAAAAAGGGGGAGCGGTAAGCTGGAGAGAGGGAGGGGAGAGAGAGAGAGAGAGGAGGGAAATAGGGAATAAGAGTGGTTATGCAGGAATATAGTAAGAGAGGTTAATGGGAAAAGGAGACAGGGTGAGGGAGGGGGGAAAGAGAGGGGGAGGGGGAGGAGAGAGGGGGCAAGTGGGGGAAAGGGAGGGAGGGAGACAGACAAACGACTTTATTAGGGCAAAATTGAGACTATATAGTCTCTTCTTACACGTAAGGAGAAAGAGGGAATGAGGGGAGGAGAAGAATGGGGGAGGAAGCAAGGGAGGGAGGGAGAGAAGAAACTATTTTAAGTTTAACTAAACATAGCCAGTCATATTGATGGGCTTGTATACTAGTTTTAATATATTTACAAGAACCTCATGTAAGTTGATTTAAATGTTATTTTAAATATAGTCATTTTTATTTAAGCATAATTGACTCGGTGGTTTTATCACAAAATTAACATTAAAAGTTATTTTTTAAAAAATATAGTCATTTTTATTTAAACATTATTGGCTTGGTGATGTCATATCAGCCACATTAACTTACTACAGTGTTCCCTGGTGATAACACCATTGGTTATATAGCAGATTCAAATATACCACAGGTCTTTCTTCCTCCCCGTTTCTTGGAAAGAAAAACAACGAAAAATTACTGACTTTTTAAAGAATTGATTAAACAAAATTATTGTACTGATTTTATATTGGTGTTTTGTATTATGTTGTTTGTAGCAATTAAATAGATTTTAGAAAATGCTGCATGTATGTGTGTTTAGCAATACAATTGTATCGTCAGTTATACCACGGTTGTCTTATAATGCAGGTCAGAGCCCCTCCCCCTAAACCCCACATTATAGCTGGGGAACAGTGTAGTTGTAATATTAATATTATCCTGATGCCATTGTTGCCAAAAAATATTTTAACTGTGCTATGCTTAATACTGCTGGCACCAAACCTTTCCATGGCAAATAGTCCCATTGTCGAATGGTTCCGTCACCAAATCGGTCATGCCAAATGGATCGCACCGAATGGGTTATGCCAAACTGTCCTAAACCCCATGAAATACACGTGGTATAGTGCCTACCTACCAGTTGAGGAAAAATTTCACTACTACCGCATCTATTCATATTGTAAATAAACAATTGCACTTTGTGTTATCTTGAAAATCAAAATTGTGTTTTTTTTACTGAGTTACCCTTTCTTTTTTCCAATTATCTGAATTTTGGATCACCACGCTTAGTCATAATTAGTTCAAGTGATTTAAATTCTGTGTGTGTGTGTGCATGCTTACATGTGTGCATGTTCTGATCAAGTAAGGCCTTGAAATTTGTAGCAAACATATACAGGTTAGTGTATAAGTATGCAGAGATAGAGCTCTCCTATAAACAATATTTTAGCATTAAATTAAAAGCATTCAGGTATTCATAATTCTATTGAAAAAATTAAGAATTAACTTTGTTGGTCACATCAGCCGTAGTGGCTGTAAGTTGTCAAATACAGGTCCACTCATTATAGGTTCATCTGAAGCAGATATGCAGTGCCGAGTTGGTGGTGGAAGAGGCCTTGGAAACAGAGCCCTTGGAAGGGGACACAACTTGAGGGACCACTCATCAGACAGCATTGCCTCGCTTGCATCCCTCTGCTCTTCATCAACTTCACCTGTGACAACCTCAGGACAACAGCACCCAAGGAGGAGGCATTCAGTTACTAGTGAGTGGTATCTTATCACACATATCTTCTTTCACTATTCTCGAGAGTTTTGTCATCTATTTCTCTCTTGTTGGCAAAAATAACTAATTTATCATTGTGTATCATTCAGCACTAGTGACCAGTGGCAGATTTGGAAACTTACAGTATTTCTGAAAACTTGGACAGTGTAACATGTAAACTTCGCAGGAATAAGATAGTATAGAGTTTTATTCGTTGAATAAAGCAAAAACAAAAAAAATCGGTCCATATTTACGTATTTTAATGCTTGAAGGAAGAATACCTTGCAAGTCAAGAGATGGATTCATACGTGTTATCTTATGGAAAAATGTTAATCCCCTATATTGGCAGCACTGATTAATCCTGGTTGACCAAAACTTGACCATTCACTAAGTTAGGATGTAAGGAAGAATCGTACCAAATTTGGTTATTCTAGCTTTTATCGTTGAGGAGGAGTTCCACGAAAAAATGCACAAATATACAAACACAGAAATACACAAGCACACAAATACACAAACACACACTTCAAAATATATTATAGTAGATTAAGGAAAAACTGATGGGATTTCAAACTGAATTATGCATATTTTTCCAGAAAACTAAATATTGGAGTGTATTTATTGACAGAAGTAAACGTAACTGAAGAAGAATTGTACCTTATAAGTTAGATGGTTTTAATATGTATCTTATATATTAAGTACATTTTGTCCATGTGTCAACAATAAAACAAAGAAAGAAAGAAAAATGAAGCCCCTGCCCTGATTTTCTCCCCTTCTCCTGTTTTTCTCTTCTTTCCTCATCCTTTTCTTCTTCCCTCTTATCCATCTCTTCCCCACTTGTTCCTCTTGTTGCAGTGTTTGAATGTTAGGTTCTTTGCCATGCTTTGGCCTGTATCTTTGCTCTTCAAAGCACATATCATTTCACAAAGTATAGCAGAGTCAAGGATTGTATTTAATAGAAGCAGTGTCTGTGATTGGGGGACTTATGTGGTTCTTTGATGCTGAACATCTGCTCCTTTACCTTTGCAGCTCTGCAGCCTGGCCAGGTGGAGGAATTGGACTCATTTGGGGTGCGCAGGACTGCTGTGCGCCGATCAGTGAGAGCAGCTCCTCCCGAATGCACTGTGGATCCTAAGAGTGAGGGCCAAATGGCAGTTTTGGTTTTTTTCTTGTGACAATTTTACCAACATTCATGTTCAACCAAAATTTGGTACTGTTTGACCACTTTGGTAATCACTCTCATTACATGACTGACAATCTCTTTGAGCAATGTGGGACATTGATAATTTTACATTATATCTTATGATTCCTTACATTTAGAAGGAATCTAATGAGCAAGCAATTTAATCCCCTTGGGAGATTGAATTTTTCACTATTGGTCTCTCATATTGTTGATAATCAGTGCTATCCATATTTCAGGCATTAAAATATTCTATATGCTTTTTGAAAACATGCTTTAATTTTTAAAATGTTATGCAAAGTAAGACAAATTTTTGGTGCTGTTTAGAAATATGAAGTAGAAATGAAATGAAATTTAATAAAATAATACACAATGAATAACAGATTTGGGGTGATTGTATTCTACAGTTAAACTGCCCAAGTTCCTCAATCTCCATGGGAAGCAGCAGCAGGAAGGTTCACAACAGTACCAGCAGCAACTGACCCTTCGACCTCTGTTCTTTGAGGTGCCTCTGCCAGAATGGGATGCACCTCGGCCTTTATTTGTTGGCCGTGCCTGGCTGCTCGATTCCATAGCATTTTCCTTGGGCATGTCTCTTTCATACCCTTCTTGCCCTCACTCCCTTGCAGCCAGTGGTCCAGAAGAGGTATGTTATGACTTCCTGTAACTTCATCCTTTGTTCTGAACATAAAATTATGTTACTTTAACATATTATCTAGTATTTTTAACTTTTGAATTCTGCAGTTGTCTTAATCTATGTAAACATTTGTTATGAAATATTATTTTTGCAGCATTTGGGATGAACATCTGAGATGTTTGTTTCTATAATTTTCAGTTCATTTAAAATAAAGTTTGGCATCCATAAAACTTTTATTGCCACTAGTAAATTATAAAAATCTGATTTGTCCAGCATATGACTTTCTCCATACAGACTAATGAATACGATTGCTCTCCTTCAGGATCCTCAAGAATAATTATTGGCAATTGCACTTCTGAATAAGTTTTGAAAAAATAATTTTCACATTGAAAAATACTTTGAATCACCTTTCACATTGAAAAATTAATAAATAAACAAAATTGTTAGATGTTCCTTTGGTTACTAAAATATTGACATAAAGGTAAAATTACTCCTGGCAGTGTAGGCATCACTATAAATAATTATAAAATTTTATGATAGCAGCAGAAACAATGGTATCACTTATTGTTGTACTTAAGAAATTCAGAGAAAAAAATCAAAATATTTCTTAAAAATCGAGTTTATGAAAAAATGTTTCTAACAAAACTTGCACAAATTTCACTGCCTAAAACTTTGATAGTAATGCTTAAATTAAGTCCTAAAGGAGATATTTGTAAAAACGAAAATGACTAGACCAGTATCAGCCAAAACCTTTTGAGATCTTCATTTGCTGATAAAAATTTTAAGTATAAAGTTTTGTGTTGATTTGATTATTAGTTTTTGAGTTGGTGCACCCATAAAATTCTCTCACACACATAAATAATTAAGAAAATAGTGCAAAACATACTCCTGATAAATCAAAATGTATGTTTCCGTTAGAATCTTGAATTTGATTTTTTCATGAATATAGATCTCCCTCGCTTTGAGCGAGTTTGCTTTAAATGATTTCGAAATTAAACAGATTGCTTTTTAATACACAAAAATTGATATAAACAGTACACTTCAAAGTAAAACAATTTGTCTCATGCAAATAAAGTGCCTTCTTTTAAAATTAATGCTGAGCTCACATTATTTACAAAGTAACGTTTCTTCAGTGAGAATAAGAGAGATGCACTTTGGAACTAAACAATATGGCAAGGACAAAATGGGTGTTTCATTTATAAATTAACACTGCATGCACAACATTTGTTACAAATTAATTTGATATCTATGGAGACAAGAAGCACCCCTCAGAGTATGCTGCAATACTATTTCTTACATAGCTATTCACCATTGAAAGTTTTCTCGTCTTCAATTCTACGGATTATATATTTTTTTTATAATGACAGTCCATAAACGTCCTACAACTAACATGATGGAAAGGATAGAGAAGTAACTTTTATGTGTGAATGCATAGGACTAAACACAAATGTGAAGTTAGGGAAGGAGAAAAATTCTGAATTTGACCAGGAATCAAATCCATGTTGATGTGTCTCCCATGAGGAAGCAGAAGAAGAATACAACACTCAAAACCAAGTTGGAGGTGCTTCGATAGGAGATGGCCCGATTATGGTTGGCTGCATATTTAACTAAGTGTACGTTCTATCTGTAGGATTGCAGATAAGATTAAGGAAGATGTCACACATTCAACTTTCAGCGAAAATGACATTCGGAGTAAGAGATCCTTCAATCGAGAAGATGGAGACACTGTTGGTTGTGTGGATGGAAGACCTAAATCAGAAAAACAAGTGGTAGAGGAAGAAGTTGCCTTTGAACCATAGCAGTCAACCACCAGAAAGATGGCTGAATTCTTTATATTAGTTGACAAACTTGCCCAAGGTGCAATAGATATCAATCAAAACACTGAGGGTAGTAGAAAGTTTAAAAGGGAATTTGCGTCTATCATGGCTACTTATAAGGAAATATACAGTGTACAGTAAAACAGATCACCTTAACGAAGTATTTCCACAAGTTAGATGCATCGTAGTGAGTCTCCCATCGCAAGATGATCCAGGTAACCTGTTACCCGACTCAAAGTAATATTCCACCTCATCCTGCACTGCAATCATCTTTCGGTGTACAGGAAAACCGACCTTATTTAATTAAGTGCATATTCAATTTATATTGATGTATTATTGGGTTTACTATGTCAGCTGCCGAGAAAGTTTAGTGTATATCACATTCTGGAACGTATCTCCATTAGTACCGTTAAAAGCAGTTTGCTTTAAATGATTTCAATATAAATGCCATTTATGAGGAACACATCTCCCGTTTAAAGCGAGGGAGACCTGTACAGTACTTTTTCCTATACTATGCATGGAGAAAGTAAAAATGATAACAATTGTATCTGTGCAACCATGGCAAATTTTAGCATGAGAGCCATGGATTTTGTAACTTTACAGCAAATACTTGATTTAAAGCTTTTTGTTTAGCATTTCTAGTGTTTCAAACTTCTCATGTTTCTATTACCCTTTTTACTCTCTTGACAGGCTGCACTGCTGTCTACTGGGACAGCACGCCATTCAAAGAGGCAAGCACAGCACCAGGCTACCAGCAAATCTTCTAGACATGGTCAACTGCATTCTCAACAGCATAATATGATTGAGAGTGATGGTCAGGGTGTTGTGATAGTTGGGGGAGCAGGCACAGGGAAGACTGCACTTCTCCTTCAGCTGGTTGAGAGCAGCTGTTTTGGAAGGAACAGAGAACTTCCTTGCACAGGTATGACAGCATGAAATTCATTACCTGTTGATACCTCAATTGGGTTGTAGAGTCATTTATGTTTACTCTGCACTCGTATAATGGTTTCAAAAATATTTTCAATCTGTTATCTGTGGCTGAAATTTCTAAGACACATCATGATACCATTAAAGGATGACCAGAGGTGCTCTGAAAGATTTTTTATGGACACAATATTTTCTTCTTTTAAATATTCATGCCACCTGATTTGAAATCATTACAGCTAGTGCTAGTGAATCGTTATTTTTTCCAGAGAATACGCCCGAACCATCCACAAGGATAAGTTCTTCAAATAGTTCTCGTAACTTATTTAAACTATCTCATGTTAATGTTCAGTGCTTGCGAAATAGGACGTGTTTACTTGAACTCGCATTACTCGAAAAGAACCTGACATTTTATGCATTAGTGAACATTGGTTGCAAGAAGATGAAATAAATGTTATCCCTATTCATAATTTTAGACTTGTGTCTCATTTCAATCGTACAACTTATAAAAACGGCGGTGTAGCTATTTATGCCCACAAGAGGTTAAACTGTGACATTAGTTCACTCGATGTGCCAATTGCCGAAGAAACAGTTTCTGAGTTCACAGTGTGTTCTTGTGTTACCCAATTTGGTGTTATCTTGCTGGTTTCTTTGTATCGCTCTCCCTCGACTAACTTTAGTGACTTTATTTGCAAATTGGATGAACTTCTTCATCTATTATGTAGAAATAACCCGATCTTAATTATAACTGGTGATTTCAATTGTGATTTCCTAGTGAATTCTCTACAAAAAGCCGAATTATCGAACTTATTCACTTGCGATGCTTAATTAATAAACCAACTCATGTTACAGCTTCTTCTGCGACACTTCTGAATTATATTGTGTCAAACTATGATCACAGAAAAACATGTTCTGACGTTTTTGATTTGAACATATCTGATCATTTTCTGGTTGAAGTTACTTTCGATTTTTATTTTGACTCTCGTGTTATTATTCGAAGACATTGTTTTTCAGAAACTAATATAACGAGATTTTTAAACCTACTTGCTTCTGAGAACTGGAATGATATTTATAGTTCAGTTGATTTTAATGATTCCTTTAATAATTTTTACCAGAAATTTTTATTCCACTACAACTGTTCCTTCCCTCCTATTGTAAAAAAAGTTTCTCTCTGTAATGCCTAAAAAAATAATTGGATTACCAATGAAATTAGGCAGTTTTCACTCTTCCTTAAAGATTTTGTTCATTATTGTAGGCTGACTAATAACACAGTTGTTCAAACTCAATATAATAATCTGAAACATCAATATAAGAATCACATTCTTAAAGCCAAACGCACATATAATAATCATATAATAATGAATGCTCATAATAAAATCAGGAAAAGTTAGAAAATTATAAACCAATCCAAAAAAGCACTGTCTGTTCCTGTTATAAAACTCAAAGATGAATCAGGTGATATTATTACTAATTATTCTTTATTAGCTACCAAGTTTAATGAGTACTTCATCAATTCTGTGCCTAATGACACAAATTTCGATAATACACCTGTATGTTTTACACCAACCTCAGCCAAATCTCTCTTTTTATCTCCCTGCTGAGAAACTGAACTTAATAACTTATTTAAAAATTTAGGCAACAGATTCAGTGCTGGTATTGATGAAATACCTAATTTTATCATTGTATTATCTTTTAATTTTATTAAGTCTCCCCTTTTGTATCTTATTAACACGTCACTGGCCCAGGGAATTTTCTCAGAACCCCTCAAGTTGTCTAAAGTTATACCCCTATTTAAAAATAAAGGTTGTCCTTTGGACCTTAACTCATATTGTCCCATTTCAATTATCAATCAGTTTGGTAAAATCATTGAGAAAGTTTTTTATAGAAGGTTACTTTCTCATGTAGAATCAAACAACTTGCTGTCTAACTCTCAGCATGGATTTCAACAGAACAGATCCACTACTACTGCAGTTTATAAAGCTATTGATCATATCCTTACTGCACTTGATAACAAACAGGAAGTCTCTGCTATGCTTTTTGATTTTTCAAAAGCCTTCTATAGTGTCGATCATCAACTGCTTTTGCATAATCTCAATTTATTTGGGATTCGGGGAGTCTCTAACAAATGAATTGAATCATACTTACATAAAGACTTCAAGATGTTGTGATCTTTAATAATGGTAATAAGTTTCTTTCTCCAGCTAAGTTACTAACCAGAGGTGTTCCCCAGGGCTCTGTGTTAGGTTCAATACTATTTTTAATATTTATTAATGACCTACCAAATTTTGTTCCTTCTGGCCTTAGTATCACTCCAATTCTGTATGCTGATGACACAAATTTCATCATTTCTTCTCCATAATTTGACAGTTTATTAGAAACTGGTAATTTCATATCACAACATCTCAGTGATTGGTGCTGTAACAGTCATATATATCTTAATGTTGGCAAATCTCAACTAATCTACTTTACAAATATAAATAAACCTCCTAAAAGGCTCTCAGTAGACATTAATAATAAAGCTATTCCTCAAGCTGAATTTGTTAAACTTTTAGGTGTTTTAATTGATTCATACGTCATGGGAATCCCATATTAATATACTGGCAGCTAAACTCTGTAGCCTATATCATCTCTTTAGGTCAATTAGATCTAAGGTCTCTAATGAAGTTCTTCACTTATTATGCTTCGGTGAATTTTACTCTAATACTCTGTACAGTATTCTTTTTTGGGGTTCTTCCCCTTACGCAATTAAAATATTCAGAATACAAAAAAGAATTATTCGTTTGATTGCAAATTAATCATATCATGTACCATGTTGAGCTATCTTTAAAAAACTGAATATCCTTCCTTTGCCTTATGTATACATAGTGACCATCATCTTGCATACCAAAATGAATATTCAGGACTATACTAAGAACTCGAGTATGCATTGTAATAGCACGCGACAAGTTAATGATCTCCATATCCCATATGTGTGCACCTGTAAAACTGCTCTTGGACCTAAATGGGTTGGTCTGCATTTATTCAATAAGCTTCCAAAAAATTTGAAACCTATTAATGCAATCACTTCCTTCAAAGTTAATTTATTGAATTTCTTGCAAAACAAATTATATTATTCTACAAATGAGTTCATTGAGGATAACATTGACTGATTATGTATTTTCTTTTTTTTCTTTACTTTATCTTACATTTTTTTTTGTATTTTCTAATCTACTCAAAGTGTTTATGTGTTTGTACTATATAACCCTGACGTGTCCTATGTCTTAAATTGTGCCTTACTTTTTCAGATCTTTGGACAAATAAAGCATCTTATCTTACCTTATTTTACATGACAGTGTTATCTCAGTGATGTTTATTATTATTAGTTTACTGATCAATTTTGTTGTATTACTGTGAATGTGTTGTTATAATTTGTTTAATTATTTGCTACCTTTTAAAAAAATTACAAAAGAATCTAAAACTGCGCGAGTCCCTTTCCTGAGAATAACATGGAGATGGAAACCATGATGGTAAAAATCAAGGGCATATGAGAAAAGAGAGCTAGGCTCCTAGCTTTCTTTCTTTGTTGGCTGACACACGGACAAAATGCACTTAATATATACGTCAATTACTCAATTACTATATAAGTCAACATGGGCTCAGTGTTTCTGTTGCTTTGGTGTCATGTTTGTTTATTTGTGAGTTGAGATCTTGGTGTATGGTGGATGTCTATGAAATGCCTGCAGAATACTAGCACTGACTGCTTGTACAGTCAACCCTCAATTTACAAACATTGTAGTTTCACTTAATCATGGTCCACTATCACTAATCACTGCCATTTCCCTCTATGAGACTGCACTGTGATCACATTCACAAATATCCATAATTTTCTTCTTGTTTCTTCAAAAATTGTTTATGCGAACAGTAAACCTTTAATTTTTGCAGGTTTTATTATTTGTGATTCACTGCCCACAAATAACTGCCTTATTTTGTTTACAGTTGCTTTTAATCATGGCCTCTAAGAGGAAAATGATTGTCAGGGCAACAAACAAGTTTATGAAAAAGGTGATGAATAAGCTGAGGGTCTTCTTGCCATAATATAATGCTCCAGTCTCAGAGCTCTACAGGCAGCTAACACTGCTGCATGGTCCCAACAGGGCTCCAACTTTGGAGCTAATGGGCAGCTAGTTTATCTTATTTATATTTCCAAAAGTTTGTTTCTTTCATTATGCACAACCAAACTATAAGACAATCAAATTTGGTACGATTCTTACTTACATCTTAACTTAGTGAGTGGTAAAGGTTTGGTCAACAAAGATTAGTCATTGCTGCCAATATAGGGGATTTACATTTTTCCATAACATAACACATAAAAATCAATTGCTTGATGTGCAGGATTTTATTCTTTTGCAAATTCAGATTCCCATCTTTATATATTTTAAAGATTGAATTAGAATCTAAGGCAATTTAGCATAAAATTTAGTTTTAAATCATGAAAAAAGGTATTGTTATAGGTTTGTAAAATGGAAAAATAATAAAAAACCATGGCAATGAAATCATTGCTTTTAAATGGGAACTGTTCTCACATGCTACACTGTTTACATTTGCAAACCAAGGTTTCCAAGCAATTCCAGGAAATTTTTCTAATAAGATTTATTTATTTATTTATAATTTTACTAAGATTTTGTAGATCAGCAAACTATGTAAAATTTTATCACGTTAACAACAAAAGTGTATATATCTATTATGTTCATGGTTATGTCCCAGTTTTCCTTTCTTTTGGATCTGTACAATTTCGTTAATGGAAGTTGATTCTTTGAAATTATCTAATGGCTGCTAATTCATTTTGTTTGAAGGATTAATATTGTTAATATTACTGACAGATCTTAGAACAGTTGAAAGTGTTTCCTTTCCTCTTCTCTTAGATCCTCGCCCATGCAGTGGTTCTGGCCAATATGGAACAGAAGAAAGATGTCGCTTGAATCTAGTCTCAGAGAAAGTGCGTGCATTGGCATCTCATGTTGTGGCATACCATTTTTGTCAGGTGGGTGGTTGATTAGTAAATCATGTTGATAAAGTTCCTTAACCATTGATGATGCCATATTTTTCTAGCTGCTATTGATTAATAGCAGTCTTATTAGTACATGATTTTAATGGAAATTTTATCTAATATTTGCTTAACCCTTAAGAGGTCGTGCAGATTTTGTAACATAAGAGGTCGTGTGCGGTCATTTGGACCATGTTCGAAAATCAGCCAATTTGCCACTCCACTGGTATTTCAGAAGATGCCAACATTGGAACTTTTTCTCTTTCTAAAGTCTTTTATGTGATGCATGGCAAAATATATGGCTACTTATACTTAGCACATTGAATACTGATGTGGGAGATCTCCATCTTTTCCTCACTGAACATTGTTGACATTTGAACATCTCATTCTTTATCTATGTTACTGTTAATGATTCTTGTTCAAAAATGTTTTTGTTTGTTTTCATGATGCAAAAAAATATTTTTTATGGAATGTTACCATAATAACTCTACGTGGATAGTTTAATAGTAATATTTTCATTGCATTTTGCAACTGTTCCTTGTTCCGGAACTGGAACGTTCCCAGGTCTGAATACCAGGTAAAAGGAGGGGGAGGAAAAAGCAAATGATGGAGGTGCTAACAATAAGGACAAAGTAATGGACAAGCCAATGGTGGTGAAAGATGAGGAGAAGTGGTGAGATAGGGGGAGGGATTAGCAAGGGAGGTAGAGCAACGACAATGTGTTTACTAGACAAGTTAAGTACACACAATAAGGCGAGGGTTTAAGAAACAGAAACTCATTGGCCAGCAAAATTTTAGATTCAGAATTCACAATATCCAGCTGTCCAACATGCACCCTTTCACTTCCATATGGAGCACCTTTGGGATGAAAATAAGATTATTTCGTCATATTTTTGAAAAATATTCAGTTACAATTAAAAATACTTTAAGTATTAGTATAATATTAGTATTAGTATAATTAGTATAATGGAAGTATATGAACAAAACGATGTGTTGATGGGAGTTAGTGAGAGTGCTACAACGAAACATCACTAAGTGAAATGCACTATAGCAAGGGATTTACTTATCTTAGGTATCCTGCATTACTTTGGATTTGGGATATCTCCCTGCATAAATAATTAGACCCAATACAACCAAAAATAAACAAACCTAATCAGGGTCAGATTAAGGCTTTAGGGGGCCTGGGGCACTTACGATAATGCCCTCGTTGTATTGCCCACATGGTAAACACATACAATGAAGAGCATGGTCATAAATATCTTTTGTGAGTGTGATATTTCTAGGTGATAAATATTATTAAAAAGGCACTCTGACCAAATCTATAACTATTTTAATCATTCAAATTCTACAGAAATAGCTACATATATTATCATGAAATATTTTCTCAATGCAGCCTTTTACATGTAGACATCTTTAAAACTATAAATATATGTAGTATTATGTATTTAATACATATATTGTGTATGTTACTGTAGGCATCCTGAACTTGAACCATGACCCATTTTTTGATAAACAATAAAAATACCAAAATTTGTCTTTCACATAAGTTGTCAAACAATATAGGTTATATTGTTTTAGGATCACATCTTGATACATATTTCAAAATGTAGTCTACTCTGTAGATACCTAACAAATGTCATTTTCTCTTATTTTAGCATAGGCAAAGTTTTTAATGATGGTTTCGAAGCAGATTTCTCGCATCAGTTCACTCGGTGTTCAGCATTGTTAATGCCTTTAATCCCATTATCCCATGTCGTTGATCACAGTTTATTCTTTATAAGTGCTAATTTCCTGAATGAATGCTCTCCTGAGCAGTTTGTGACCGTTAAGCAAAGGTACATTCGCAGATAAACGGACACATTAGGAAAACTGTCCTCGATCTCTTGTTCATACAAAAACTTTACTTGTGATGATGGTATGTGACAACCTCTTCCTTTGGCATACTATACAAATTAATCATTTCTTGAGGATATACATCTTTGTCTAGATCCTCAGGATAATGCACAGCTAATTTGATAGCCTCTTTTGTTATTTCTCTGTCCGTTATTGTGCAAGAGCTTACCACAAACTTAAAACGATAGTAGATAATTGTGTATGCAGCAATTCTATCATTCAGTGACATTTTATACGCAAGTATGTCTCCACATGAAAATTTTCTCTTCCAGATAATACAGTTTCTTCTGATTCCTCACTGTAGAACATTTCTTTTTTTTCCTTCTTGCAACAGTTAGTTCATAGTCTGATGTACCACATATTGCTTGTGCTTCCATCTCAAAGCTATCAAAACTCTCCCACATTGTGTCTAAGAAATGAACAAGAGATTCTACCAATTCTACAGCAACCTTAAAATCAATTACTGCAGATTGCAGTGATTTGCTTGTTGTGTTAAATCTGAGATGAATAGTTTTCCAGAAATTACAGAGGAATGCTGTTTCCAGCAAATCAGTTTTCTGAGAAAAGGAGTCAGCCTCATATCTCATAGATGCAGTTTGTTGTTTATTATCATCTGTAATTTCATTAAATGCATCTTTGGATAAGGCTGCAGTTGCAGCTGCATGAGCAGACCATCTTGTTTCTGAGATAGACTTTACTGTGAGTCCCTTCCCCTACAGATGATTCATTAAAACAGATCAACGATGAGTGGATGCAGAAAAAGAATTGTAAATGTTTGCCAGGAAACTAAAAAAGCTTACAGCTACTACACAGCAGTTAACAGCATTTGTTCTAGCAAGGTTCAAGGAATGCGCTGTACATGGCATACCAGTGGATTACATTCCTTCACTCTTGTCTGCATTCCAGAATATTTTCTAGCCATATTGCTAGCATTATCATAAGTCTGACCATGGTAATCCATAATTAATTGCTTCCGACTTCAAATAGTCCAGCAAGTCATGTGTGAGGTCTTTTGAGTTTAAATCTAAAAAAAATTGAGAAAGCGCTCAGTGGGTATGCCATTCAACACATATCACACACACTTGAGCTGGGCAACATGGGTTATATCTGGTGTTGAATCAACCGACACTGGGAAATACTTGGAATGTGAAATTTGCTTTAAAATATCATTTGTTGTCGCTTTGCTATGAGTTCAATGAACTCTTCAACATTGGTTGATGAGAGATATCCTGGCTTTCCTTGTCCACTGTTTCCAAACTCTTGGATGTGTTTTGCAAGAAAAGGGTGAAATTGCACTAACAGTTGGGGTATTTATGGTGAAGAAAGAGCTAACTCAGTAAACCTTACCATACTACATGTCCTCACTGAGGCACTTCCACAGTGATGCCACTGGTTCTTGAAAAGTTTTTGAAAACTTTACAGGGGCAAATAGGGAAACAGAAAATTATAATACGAAATTGATTGCGCTCTAAATTAAAATGTCATTTATCCTAAAAGGTATATTTTTATGTAAAATATATATTTACATAGAATTATGATGCAACACAATGCTAACTTATCTATTAAGCCTCTCTCATTGAGTTGTTAACATCACCTTCACATGGTATCCCCGTTATAAAATAAACGAGGCTCTATTGATCGAGTACGTGGTGGTATAACCATACAAAAAATAATAAATGTGCTAATTTATCCATTGGAGCCAGGTGGGCCTCATGGATAGGGGTGCCTCCTGTGCCCCCACCTTCTTCCAGCTATGAACTTAATGCAAAGCTAAAATGTACTGTAATTCTGACCCATTTACTATACCCAAACAACCATCAAGATTATTTTGTTATCATCAGTCCTATAATAATAATATATTAATGCCTATTTGAATTTTAGAGGATTTAAACTACTCCTTATTATTGTCTCTTTATCTTAGGCTGAAAACAACAGCACCTGCCTTGTGCCAGACTTTGTACATTCTGTTGCTGCACAACTTTGTCAGGCACCTCAACTTGCAGCCTATCGTGATCTCTTGCTTTCAAACCCAGAATTACAGGTAAAACATATAGTTTAATTATATTTTTATGCTAAAATGCAATGAAAGCGATCTTGTACCTCATTCCCAAAACAGATTATAGTATAAGCTTCGTCTTAATTTTGCAAATATAAAATTTTGGTAGAAAGTGTGGCTTATATGCAAGTAAATAGGGTGTATTAATTATTATAATTAAGTGAATAGAATGAATAGTTTATTTGATATTTCTCTATAGACTTTTGAATGTTTTAATAAAATGTTTCTTAAATGTTAATTTGTTTTGCAGAACTTGCTCTCATTGCCAAAATGTATAGCTAATCCAGATGAAGCAATGGTAAAGGGAATCTTAGAACCTCTAGAATCTGTTGGGCCACCTAAAGCAGATGCTGATAGCCTCTCTGGTAGCTGTCATCATAGTTTAGGTGGTAGTTTACATGGAGATGTTGAAGCCGTACAGAGTGAACTACAAGGAAGTTTTCACAGTAGTATGCATGGAAGTGGACATGGTAGCCATCTTATAGATGACTTTCGCAGGGATCCAATGGTAAGATGATCTAAGTTGGGTGCCTTGGATAAAAAAATCAATAAAATTTCTTGATGTCTTTTTGGATGTGAATTTGAGAAGAAGAAAAAATTGTGTACTTGACCTGTAATAAAACTCATGTCTCATACTTTCTGGGTAGGTGCTTTAACCAACTAAGCTAACAAGCCAGTCTCTCTGTTCTCAAATCAAGGTATATACAGTGAGGAAAGTTAACTAAATAGTAAACCTTCAAAACAGAATATCCTGACTGAGGTACAGTGGAAAATACTTAATCTCAAGAAAGTGAGATAGCTTCAAATAATAAGAGAAATAGTTACTATGCATGAGTGCTTAATGCTAAACGTATATGCAAAATTTTTCTCCTAAAAGTTCACATTTATGTTTTTTAGCCTTATGTTCTCATGCATATTAGCTATTTCTCCGAACATTATATCTTGTCTTTTTTATGTTTTCTATAAGGAATAAAAGTATTTACGAGGAAATGTTAATTAACAAGGTATTGTATCAGTTTTCTAAACCCATAAATGTATTTACAAGAAACTATTTTTTTTAAATAATCACTCCTAATGCTCTCTGAGTCAAATAAAATTTCAAATAAAGGGTTCACTTAGATTGCATGATATTATAGTTTTACTATGGAAATAATATGATATTCATTTTTGGTTATACTTAAGCATTGTTTATTATCTGCCTAAAGATCAATTACGTTGCCATGTTAATCTGAAATATCTTCCCATTTCACCATAAGTCAATTGCACATTTTTCTTTCCTTCTAGGGTGCTAGTGCAGGTGAAGATGCCATAAATGCCAGCATAAATTGCATTATATTGGTTGATGCTCTTTGTGAAGCAGAATATCATCGGCCGGACCATGGCCCATCTCTCTGTACATTCCTAGCTACACACTCACAGCATTTTCCACCGTGGTTAAGGCTTGTAGTAACTGCAAGAACACGTCTTGCAGATACTGTTCTAGCTAAGGATCTTCCCTACCACAGAATCAGGTGTGTTTAAAAAATTTATTGTCTTGTATGAATCCGATTATCCATGATATAATTGAAACTTGGCCAGTTATAGATAATTGAAAAACATCGATGAACTGTATTTTCAAGGCAAAATTTTGTATGATAATATCTTTAAAATGCTGCACAAATTTGTTTTTGTAAAAACAGGTGCCATATTCACCCAAATGAAGACCTACGAAGAACATGGTTTTAGATCCGGTATATCTAGATCAGGGGTTTTCAACCGGTGGTATGCGTATCCTTAGTGGTACATCAAAAGTTTCTAAGGTTATAATTTTGCTTCTTACTCTGTGTTTTGTGCATGGAATCAAAAGTTGCAATGTGACTACTAACAAGGGGAGTGTCAGGTTAATGGGAAAGGGATTTGTCTGAAAATTTGCGAGCTGGTAGAGCTAGACTTGGGAATCATGATTTACCCCCCCTTTTGGGTGTAGACGGTCAATAGTTTAAACAATAAATGGATTTGTTTATTTAGACACCATTTAAGTACCTTGTTAGTTTCGGTTATTCGCTAAGCACGTTTAGCCGTGAGGTTATAATTGGCACTACGAAGTCAGAGGTCCCTGGTTCGAATCCTGGTGACTTCTTTTTTTTGCATTTATGTTATATTTATTTTTAAATATTGTTTTCAATTTGTATTTTTTCATATATTCTTTATTTTTTTTACTTTTAACGTTTGTGTTATTTTTTTCAATTTTTTTCGTATATTCTTTATTAGAGTTACTATAATGTTTTAAAAGTTTTTCTCATTTTTTAAAATGCCTTTCTCGTCTTCTATTACTTTCTTAAAAGGGATTTCACAATGAACCCTCACAGTTTCCTGGATGATACATATCATAGAAGCAGCGGAAGCAATAATATTTTCGACACCTGCAAAAGAAAATATTAATTTAAATATAAAAGAAAGCAATTAAATTGATTTAGAGGAAATTAAAGAAAGTATTGATGGTGAAATGACAATTACAAAGTCGCGCTTGAGTATACTGGAGTACAGCAACGAGGGAGCATTTTGGGCGGCTCAAGTCTACTTGAGCACAGCAGTAGAAAAGGTTAAAAGACAAAGGAACCATAAAATCATATCATGCTCTTTTACTGCTGATTATATGACATCACATCTTTTACAGAGCATAGTGAACACACAAATTGTTTCGCTGTGATTACATTTTCCCCACACACATGAAAATTTGCCATCCCCTTTGTAGTTGTTTATAAGTCCACTGTGTTGTAGTTTGCTCAGAGGGTCATACACTCATACTGTCATATTCACTTGGAAGTGATTTTATGTGCATCCCAGGAGAGGTGACAGAAAAATGCAAGAAAATTGTATTAACGATAAAAACAGAAACTAGAATTAATTGATAAGCTCGTGAAGGGAGAATCAACGATTAAACTACTAAAGATTATGGCATAGGAATACAAACTGTACATGACATAAAGAACAATAAAACTAAGTTGGTTGAATATGTGAGCAATTGTGATAGTGGAGCAGGTACATACTTCAAAGCATAAAAACATGAAGAAATCTTCATACAAGGAGGTGGATGTCACCATGCTTCATTGGTTTGATCAGAAACAAGCTGATGGCATGCCTATATCTGGCTCATTGTGTATGCAGAAAGCAAAGTTTTTTCACAAAGAATTTGGATTAGAAGGTGAGTTCAATGCCTCATATGGGTCACTGACCAGATTCAAGCAAAGACATGGTATTCATGAAATTGCTATTAAGGGGAAACATCTTAGTGGCAATACTTCTGCTGCTGACGTGTTTCATAGAGAATTTGAGAAATTCGTGCTTAAGGAAAACTTGACATCTAATCAAATTTATATTGCTGACAAGACCAGATTATATTGGAAAGGCTTACCTACAAGAACCCAAGCGTTTGTATGAGAAAATCATGCAGGTACACCGTAAGTTTGGGTTTTTCTTGTTCCTGGCTCTTGTTCTTGGGTTGTTGCATGGCCCTTTTCAGGGCCAAATTGATCTCTCGGTCCTTATGTCCGTTTTGGCGGAACGTGTGTAGGAGATATTGGATTTCCACCAGAAGGTTTTCTTGGTCAGAGCTAGACGTCACTCAGTGATCTAAAGTCGCCAGAACTGACCTGCTTTGTGCTGGCGATGGTGGCTTTCCCCATTAAGGTATAGGTTTGTTTGTTATGTGTTGTTTATTTTTCATAACTTTTTAAAATGAATGCTTGGTTTAAAAACAATTATATCCTGTCCCAGGTGTATATTGCTACTTGACATATTATTATAATTTATCATGTAATGTTTGTTTGGTATATTTGTTCTTAAAGTGCATTATTTCAATTATTATTATTATTGCCTTGCATATTCTGTCAGTTTGGATGATGTCTCAGCTGATGAGAACCTTCAACGTGATTTGGTGGAGTATATCCATTTCCGTGCATCTCATAGCCCAACCATCCGTTCCAACCTCGCACTCGCATCACCCTCTGCCACTCTGCCACAGCATCTTGCACCACCTGCAGCTTCTCCATCTTCCAACTCAGTTCCTCATGGAGAAGGTGGAACTGCCATCGCTCGTTTTGCTCAACATCTCGTTCGCCTCTCAGCTGGATCTTTCCTCTTCGCCAAGCTCACTCTTGACCTCATCGAGAGAGGACATCTTGTGACCAAATCATCCAGCTTTAAAGTCCTTCCTCTCACAATTGCTGAGATATTCCTTCTACACTTCAATTTAAGGTTGGTAGAAAATTTATTTGCAAACATATTGTTGTAAAATATTTTTATAAATTTTTATTTAGATTATAATCTTATACATATTATAATACTTTGAAATAATTTTTAAGTCTCTTAAAATGTCGATATTTGAATATAAATCGAGAAAATTGATATATCCGCAGCCAATCAGAACATCATAGCACTTACATTAGATTATCAAATAAGATGATAAATTTTATTGATATTTTTTAAAGATTTAATGTTTCACCAATGTAACTTAAACGTAGTTAATTTTGCTAATATAAGGGAAAAGAATTAAATTTCATGCACTTACCATATATACTCGTGTATAACGTATGGCTGGCTTTTGTTTGCTTAAAAAAATAAAGGAAAGCTGTTTTCATGTAATCAGTTCCAATGATATATTTGCGGTGTTTTGTTTAATACTGTATTTACTACTGTAAACCGCGAACTCCTATTTTTGGGCCGGTTCAGGGGGAAAAAGTTAATTTGAGCCAGAATAAGTTTTTTTTTAAGTCACCAATTCCCACTCCCTGAAACAAGTTCTGCTCAAGTTAAGCATCTTCTCCCTTCTACATGACGCAGTTTATTGGATGATCTCTTTATGACGATACTAGCAGAAATCTCATCACCGATAGTCCTCTTTTGTTAATCCCTTAACTGTTTCTGTTGTATTATTACCAGTACTGCAGTCATAAAAAATGCAGAGGGTATACTGTATACTAAGGCAAAACTTTGAGGGATGGTTCTTACCCGGTTTTTTAGAGCAAATTACACAATAGTAATGTTGTTACGATACCAGGAGAAAACGTATGAGCGGTTTTTTTTCGATCGACCTGTATAATTCTTCATAAGGCGTGGATATACGCTATTTGTTCGACAAAGCATAGGGTATACCCTATTCACGCAAAAAAAGCAGAGGGTATACTCTATTCACGCGAAAAAAGCAGAGGGTATATGGCGTATACCACCGTATATCCTTCACTACAGCCCTGATTATTACGCAACTTCGCCCTCACTTCTGTTTTTGACGTAATATTCCGAACAGATGTTGAGCTTCACAAACTATTTGTTCATCTATGAACGGGAACTTCCTTAGGTGGATGGGGAGTTTTTTCTCATATCATCTCGTGAGTAAATATTGGAAGGTTACGAACAAACAAATCCAAAACCTGAGGGAAAAGGACCAAACTTGAACCTATCTATTTTAAGCCAGCAAATCCTCAGTAGTTATTGAACTATATTTATCAGTTAGTTGGCATATTCTTTCTGCCTACTTTTTTGAGTTTTTGCCTGCAGCGCGGGCGTAACTTACACGTTTGCTTGGTCGCATAAATACGCATATACTTCATAGAATTCGATGTCTTTTACGAATATAAATGTAGATGCAAGCATATTGCAGAGAATTTACTATCGATACTCACAATTTATATAACCTGATCAGAAATCCTCGTGTAAGACGCGCACCCCCTTTTTTCCCTGGTGTTTCGGAAAAAAATGTGCACGGGGTACACGAGTAAATACGGTATCTATGGCAAAATAACATTTAAACAGTAAATAGGGGGAAATAATTCCAGTAAATCATGTAGAGAATTTACTGTACCTAAAGTAATTTTTCTAATCTAATAAAAAAAAAACTTAAATCCTGTATTCATATTTTAATCTGTTAAAGATGATATTTCAGATTGTTCGAGAATAGTAAAACAAATAACTTAACAAAGACAAACCAAAATGGATACATCATAGCTGTTACATTTGATTAATTAACATAGACAATAAATGTTTTGATATATTTTAAATATGTAATAATAATGTTTCACCACTGTAATTTCAACATAAAGAGACTTGACCATACCTAAAGAGATTTTTCTAATCTGATGGAAAAATACTTAAATTTCATACACTTTATAATTGTTTTAAGTTTATACATGTACCCGCTCGTGTTAATTAAACAGTTTACGTAATGAAGGTAAACATATTTGATTCCTCAATAATTATGTCCCGAACCCTGATTGGCTTGCCATTCAACCAACGAAAACTCAGACTGAGTGTGACACAGTTAAAGAATAAGCTTATTATGTAATAAGACATTATTGCTAATTTAGTAATGTTGAGCTTATGTTTCTTTAATTCTTGAGTATGTTGACTTAATGGAGTGGTTGTAAATTAAAGATCATCAATATAAAATACTTAAACTACTTTTTTATGGCTCCCATTCTCATTCTTCCATACATATAAGTTCCATAGAACAAAACATTTACACACTTGGGAGCTTGTGGCTATGTTTCATGTACTATTTGCAAAGAGTTTTATTAAATATGGTGCATGTTATCCTACAGTTTGATCTCGATTTACATTTCATTTTTTACGAAGTTTTGAAGTTGCGAACAAGAAATATTGTCCTGTGCTTTGGTATACAACGATTATCTCAAAATTCATTTTTTTGGTAGGAAATCTGGTAAAGAAAATGAGTACCAGAAGAAATAACTATAAGATTAATAATATTATCACTAGTGGAAGTGCCCGTTGGTTTTAGTGATTCTAAAACTTCGACCGTGTAACATGGTAACATCACAAGAATAAAATAGTACACAGTTTTAATGGTCGAATAAAGGAAATATGTAGAAAATCGGTTCATATTTAGGTATTTTGATGAATGATGGAAAAAAACTTGCACTCTGAAAAATCAAAAATTACGTGTAAACATATTCTATATATAGTTTCCGTGATATGATGGTTGCTTTGTTTGTCTGATGTGACACTATATCTGCCAGCTAGAAAAAATGCGAATAATAATATTCGTTTTTACATGCCCTTGGCAGGATTTGAGTACAGGCAGTCCTCGACTTTCGTACATTCGACTTTCATACATTCGAGATTCGTACAATTCGCTCTTTCGTACATTGTAAATTCTAGCCCCTAAACCGCCTTTTATATGCCAAACAACGCCGAATTCAGACTTTCGTTCATCAGCTGACAATCAAACATTTCGAGCTATCGCATAATGGCAAGCCAACACTTTTAATAAATTAAAGTATGCTATGTAATAATATACGTATTGTATGTAATGTAAGATTTGTGTGTAATGTTTTTTAATATTGTACTGAAATTTGACAAGATTAATACCACTGTAAAGTCGGTTAATAATCAATAAATTATTATTACAATTCAGTCTCGGCAACATTACTGTCTTTGTTTGTACGTACAGCAGTGTTTCTTTGTTTGTGCATTTTACATGTATTATTTTATAAACATGAGTGATAAACGGAAAACTGAAAGTGCTAATACAAGTGGAAAGAAACGTAGGGCTCATAAAGTGAACACGATTGGAACAAAGATGGAAATAATTAGGTGTGCCAAAAGTGGCGAATCTTTAGCTTCAATCGGATGCTCATTGGACTTAAGCCGGTCAAGTGTGTGTTCAGTTGTGAAGGAGAAGAACAAATATAATAATATAATACATACTGTGGCATTCTGAATAAACGCCACATTTTATTAAAGAGCAAGGAACTGATCTACACACGCTTCGATAATGTTGGCAATTTCCCGTTAGCAGACCGCGAAACAATTTGAGACATAATGATTGTGCAGTAGCTTGACTTTCTCGTGAATGACAATTGAACTCAGCTAGACTTTCTTGATCGCTTCTTCACTTTTCTTAATCGATCTTATTGTGGACTCGTTCACACCAAGTAATTTACCAACTGATGGAGAAAATTCATTATGCGCAAGCCTATCTAAAACATCAGTTTTCTTCTCCAAACTCGTCACTTTTTTTGCCCAAATGCTTTAATGAGAAAAGAGGGATTTCATATGTACACTTCAGGCAGTACTCGACTTTCTTGCGTTTGATATTTGTACAACTGGCACATTAATAATAATAATATTTATTTACAGGTGGTAATCACATTGTAGTCACAAATCACAGAATAAGTTTCATTAATCACAAAGTAATTTATTATCCAACTCATAGCCTGTAAAACGGTATTGGGGTTCAGCAACTGCTGGTCTTCCACCTCTTCCAGAAAAGACACTGCCATAAACAAAGGTAATTTCACCAAAAATACTAAAAAATAAATAGACATAAACAAGAAAAAGGGAACTTAATACCAAGATATAATAACTATAGTCAATGACTAGATTATGGTAAGGATGGAAGCACTGTGTTACAAGCAGTACGAATAAATGTAACTCTTACAGTAATAAAAATTTCTTGAGAAAAAAGAATAATGAAAAACAAATAACGATGAATTATAATAAAAAGATAATAATCAATTACACTTAGGATCAATTACACCTTAGGATAATACAAGGGAATAAGAACCCAAGATAGCATAGATTGACACCCCTGAACCGCCTTTTGTGCGCTGATCAGACTTTCATGCATCAGCTAAATGACGAACGAATATTTCGAGTGGTGCTGGTTGCCAGCCACCAGGCCACCAGTTTCCACCACGTCGCCATCTTTGTCCGTACAGCAATGTTTATTTGTGCAATTATTTAAATATTTTATTGCATTTTGTCCTATCTCTCTATATTATAAAATCGACGATTGTGTGTAAAATGCCCCTGCACAAAAAACTAAACATTTATACCATAATTAGAGATTTTATACTTTTTGGCTCTCTGGGAACGGAACTCCCCTATAACATGTAAATCTATGTTCGACTTTTGTACATTCGACTTTTGGACACGTTTTCAGGAACGCATTATGTACGAAAGTCAAGGACTGCCTGTAATATCAAAAATATACTAACACTAATAATTATTTATAGTATTAATTGATATTTGTTCAACAAAATACATTTAATCCGTATTTTTGTGAAGTCTTAATTAAAAAGGGAAGCGATAATTTAGAAGCTGTAAATCAGAGTATCTACAACCAGTGCTTTTTTCTGGGGGTATGCAGGGATATGGCATATCCCCACCTTTTTTTAAAAATATTCTTTTGGTTTTATCCTACATTTTAAGAAACTTACAAATTTCGTGTTAATATTTAACAAAAAAAGTATTTTTCGAAAATTGTGAGTTTTTAGTTCCCCACTTACGTATTCTTGTAAATTAATATTTATTTGTCTGTGTTTCAATCTGTGTTGCATGAATGGAAAAAGATTTCCCGCAAAAAGAAAAAAGGCAACGGCGCATGCCGTAGATATTGTCGCGGTATCCTTGATGGCAGCAAGGTTGGGAGGGCACTGACCCTTAGGAATCCTTGCTAAGAGACTCGCAGGGTAGTGGGAAAAATCGACGGAACACAGAGTGAGAGAGAGAGTACCGTGTGCTGGCATTTGTTCTGATCGTGTGTGAATATCGTGACAATATCTTCTCTATGGTACATGCTGTCAGCTGTCTTTACTCTAACTTCTAATGTGTCCCAGCTGCAAATGTCGCAGTAGACTTTCGACATTTGTGTCCCGGCTTGGCTAGTTGCATGTAAAAAAGTTGTGTAAAACCATATTCGATTGTTAGTGGAGAATTATTGTGAAAGAAATTGTATTATCTTAACTTTTTTCGGGACACTTTAAATCTTTATAAAATGAATAAAATAACAGATTTTTTAATGCCCATGTTGAAAAGAAGAGAACTGACGATACAGAAGAAATAATGATATGTCTGAATCAATTATAGTTTCGACATCGCCATTTTCTACTAAGGCAAATGAACAAGTGGAAAATATATGACCTTGTTGGACTTTAGAGCAAAAGAATTATGTACAAAAAACAGAAAACTTGGTTGTGGTGCTTGCTGTAAAGTTCAAACGCTTGGAATTGAGGCAAAAATGGGTGTGAAGATATCAAAGGAATGGGCCAATAATGAAGTTACCCATTTTGGTACAACTCTAGAACAGCAGTTAACATCTCTACGGACCAAGATATTTAAACACAAAGAAAGTGCTGGTCACAAAACTGCCATGAAGATGTTGGAAGAGGCAAGTAAAGAAATGCTAGAGAAGGTTTGCCTGAAATCCCTTTCATGCCAAAAAGAGGTTACTGCCAAAATATTTCACACAGCCTACAAAGTTGCAAAAAGTAATCAATCATTCAATAATTTTGAAATGGAAATTGACTTGCAAGAACTTAATGGTGTTGATATGGGATGAATACTTCACTCTGCAAATGCTTGCATCAACATTATCAATCACATTAGCAAGGAATGAGAACAAACTTGGTCCGCAAAATCATAACTTCCAAATCAAAAATATCATTAATCATTGATGAAGCAACATCCCTTAATCAAAAGTCTACATTAATCTTGTATATCCGTGTAATGATTTCTGGTTGTGAAATAACTGCACCAGTTAATTTATTTATTGAGTTGATAGAATTAGATGATGTAACGGCGTCTGGGATTTTCTCCGCTTTGATTTGCCATCTTCAATCTATCGGATTGACAGAAGAATACCTGAATGATTATTTAGTTTCTGTTGCTTGTGATGGTGCAGTGGTAATGCTTGGATCTCGTGGTGAAGTTAAGAAATTATTGAAAAAAAAATTACCATCAATAATTGTATGGCACTGTGCCAATCATAGACTGGAATTAGCCGACCATGATGCTGTCAAGACAATTTCTGGAATTAACAGATTCAAGGCATTTATTGACAAGTTATATGTCCTCTACCATGCATCACCAAAAAATAGTCGAGAATTGCAAGCCTGTGCTAATTCACTGGAAATGCAACTTTTGAAAATTGGACGAATACTAAGCACTCGTTGGGTAGCATCCAGTTTTCGTTCAGTTTCTGCAGTTTGGCAGGATTACAAAGCATTGGTGCATCATTTTACAATTGATAAGGATGATTCGTCCAAAGACAAAAAAGACAGATGTATGTATGAAGGAATGCTGAAGAAAATTATAACAGTGGAGTTTATTTTAGATCTAGGATTGATGTGTGATGCACTTCAAGAGCTTTCTGAGCTAAGCCTGAAATTGTAAGAATGCAGCATAAATTTGTATTGTGCAAATAAAATGATTAAACGTCTTGCTCAAGTATTTGAAGAGAGACAAATATATCCTGGACCATATTATGAAAAAGCTACCACTGCTGCCAAATGTGTCATTTTCCAGGGGGTTCCTATATATAAAAAAGATAAATCTGTCCTATTTCATTTTATGAAAATCTGAAAATATCTATAGAAAAGAGGTTACTAGATGATGAAGAAGCTGATTTACCTCAATGGGCCCGAGTGCTAGATTTGAAACAGTGGCCAGAAGAAGTTCAAAATCATTTGATGTTTGGGGAGGCAGAAATAAGAAATTTGTCTAGAAGATTCATTTGAATGAAAGGGAGATGATACAGAGTTTCTGAGAATACCTAGAGGAAAAAAGAATTCAGGCGGATTATTTCAATTAATACACAATCTCGATATGATTCCGATATCTTCAAGTGAATGTGAAAGGGGTTTTTCACAGATGAACCTTATTATAACCCCTTTAAGATCTTTGTTGTCCATTAAAACAACATCAGCAGTGATGTTCATCAAGATTGTTGGGCCTCCACTAAGACTGTTTGATCCAACAAAATTCGTCGAATCTTGGTTGCTTTTTGGACATCATTCAGCAATAGACGCAAATAGCAAAGAGAGAAATCGAGACATTGAACCTCCTGAAGGCATGAGTCAGATTTGGAGTTTATTATAAAACTTTTACAAATATGTATTTTTAATATTCACATCATTAATTACTTAAAACTTTTGTTTACCTTTCCTAAATAATAAATAGAAATAGAATTAATACATTCAATATTTTCTTTTTTTCCAAATTTCTCCACCTCTCACAAAAATCTACTACATAACAAGTAAGTTCCAAAACGAAAAAAAATGACCTTAACCACAAACTCCTTTTGAAGTTGAAAACACGATGCTAAAAATACACCCCTTTTTTTTTAGAAAACACAGTATACCCACCTATTTTTCTAGGAAAAAAGCACTTTCTACAACTAATATATTTTTCAATCTACTATTTTCAATGATAAAATAACAAAATATTAACACGTCGCACTATAAAGCCCATAATCACGAAAACCGAAACTCTAAAAGAATCTGTTTAATTGAAATGCAATTTAGATCATAAAATAACCCAAGTTGACAGGACTCAGATCTTCTGTTCAATTTATAAACATAAAAAACATTATGTTAATCAGTCGCGCATTAAAAATTACTCTTTGCACCACCATCTATCAAGCAAAATTGTTTTATTTTTTAGTGTTTGTCATGTTTTTACCGAAAAAAATTAATAAATATGGATTTAAAGTATACATGATTTTACTGCAAAAATAAATGAAAATGGTTTTCCTACATCTCTCAATAAATGTTTAATATAATATGAAATACTGACACCTTTATAAACCCTGTTCCTTTCAGTAAAAGGTATTTCGTTGATCTGCTAGTAGAAAACGTAGAACGTATCACTTTCCTTCCTTCTTGAAATCGCACAAAATTAATTTTTTCCCTCTGAACTGGCCCAAAACTTGGGGTGTGTAAGTTGCACAAGTAAATACCTAAGCTATCAAAAAAAAAAAATCCAAGTAATTGGTATTTTAAAGGAAAAGATACATTAAATCATGATTTTTATAGAAAAAATATATTTTCTCTGTAGATTTGGGTCCAAGACGAAGATCCCTTGCATATGCCATCACGAAATTCCATTCCCCCTTTATCATTTTCACTTCCTAATGCCTTGTGAGGTAGGAAAAATTATATTTCATTCCCACTAGTTGGGTGGAGAAAAATCTTCCTTAGTCATTTGTTAAGAGGAGAACTGGACAAGTAGCCAACATTATGACATTTTGAATTTTAAAAGTTTTTTCCAATCTCTAGGTTGCCTATTTGCATAATGCTTAAAGGAAAGACATCCTGACAATACACAGAGCATTGGATGAAGTATATACAATATATACAAGAACGTAGAATTTTATATATGGTACTGGATTTTACAAATGCCTTTTGCCAGTACATATGTTGTATTGCATAGTGTTTAAGGATTCAACTTACGAGGGTGAATCAAAAAGTTACCAGAAGATGGCTCTAGCACCATTCCTGAGTTCCAAACAATAACAAACCTTTGTTGCCTGAAATCAGCATAAACTTAACTATAAGAATACATCATTCGGTAAGATTTCATTCATCGGGTATAATATAATATCTATTTTCTAAACCCCCTAATTCATGACCATGACCATGGATAGCTTGAAATTCGAGATTTGAACGAATATTAAGTTTTTGACAAAACTCAGTGTGAAACCAACTGACATTATTCGAGATTTGCGGAAAGTTTATGGGGTTAATGCACCAAGGAAAACAACAGTTTATGAATGGGTGAAATGGTTTAAGCTTGGGTGAGATGACATTGAAGACGACCATCACAGTGGGAGATCATCAACATCAATCAAGGAGGAAACTGTGGCCGCTGTCCAGTCGATATTGGTGGAAGATCGAAGAGTGTCAGTGTAAATGATAGCCACAAGTTTGAACATTTCTTATGGCTCAGCTCAATCAATTCTAACAAATCGTTTAGGATTGATTAAGCTTTCTGCTCGATGGGTGCCAAAAGCATTGCACCCTGAACACAGAGGGCTGATCATGCAGTTGAGTTTCTCAACCGATTTGAAGCTGATCCTGAAGATTTCTTCCACCGACTAATGACTGGTGATGAAACTTGGATTTATCAGTACAATCCAGAAAGCAAAATTCAATCCAAACAATGGTTACCAAGGGGGTCGAGTGGGCCAATCAAGTTCAAGGCTGAACAGTCTATAAAAAAGGTTATGGCAACTGTTTTTTGGGATTGTGAGGGTGTGATCCTCATCAATTTCCTTGAAGGGCAACGGACAGTCACAGGAGGATATTACGAACAAGTCTTGCAGAAATTGAATGCTGCTCTTATGAAAAAAGGCCTGGTAAACTACATCGGCGAATTTTGTTGCACCATGACAATGCACCAGCACATTCATCCAAGGTTTCAAGAGCTGTGCTTCGAGAATTTTGCTGGGAATTGCTCTCTTATCCACCCTACAGTTCCGTCTTGGCCCCCTCGGACTTTTTTCTTTTCCCAAAATTAAAAGATCACTTCAAGGGAATCAATATCTGACATGAAACGAGCAGTTATTAACTGGTTTCAATCAAATGATCCTAATTTCTACAGAAGTGGGTTAGAACGATGGTAACACCATATGGAAAAGTGTTTAGAGTTATATGGCGGATATGTAGAAAAATGAATGAAAAATAAATTTTGGTTTTCTCTTTATTCTGTTTTCTTGAGATCTTTCCGGGAACTTTTTGATTCACCCTTGTATTTAAATATAAAGTGACTCATATTAGTTTCTCTGTTCAGTTATAATTCATTTCAGGCAAGGCTTTCTTAGAAACTTGCATAGATCTACTTCACTCTTTAGTGAGAATATTTTTTATCTTCAATCCAACTACCCCTTTTTCAGATTTCACACTGTTCGTGCTTTTGAGCGTGTTCTTCCCATCCTCTCTGTGATTTTGGCTTCCCTCTGCCCACCCACCCTACTTGAGGTGTTCTATGCCATTAATGCACTTCGAGTGGAGAGATTTCTTTCTTGGGATGAATTCATAACTCGATTCAAGGTGAGTTTCTCTAATTGCTAATCTTGCCAACCATCATTGATTTTAAAATATTTAAGGAAATGTTAAATAACATTTTTGTAAAGGTTTATCCAAGTCAAATGAGAGGTATCAATTGTCATACAATCTTGTTGTCCTTTAAACCTTTCCGATTAGGTGTTCTAAATTTGTATATACCTTGAGTTTAATCAATGATGGCCTCTATTGTGACACATTAGCCCATTGAAGCAATTATTTAAATTTGATTGAAGTTTGTTTAGTTTTACTACTATGTTTTGTTAAAATAGAGAAAACCAAATTTTTTTGTTGAACAATATCTAAAGTTTTTGGCAAACAACTTTTTTTCCAAGCAGAAAAATATTACCCAAAAAGATATTAATTTGTTTTTAAAAAATGTGCCTATAGCTTCACTTTGGCGTGTCTGCCTGTCTATGAACTTTGCTTAAATTGAAATTATGACAAAACCGTAAAGTGCATATATAAGGTTTCATTAACATTAAAAATTAATAAATTCTATTTTCTGCTTTTCGTCAAAGATTTAAAACTTATTTAACTTTTACAGAAAATGTCTTCAAAATCATAAAAAGTTTCAGGAACTTTAATCTCTATATCTCTCTCTCTCTCATTAACACATTATCAATGACTTATAGAATATTTATTTCTTTATTTTCGTTGCCATCATAGTGTTTATTGTAACCAAGGTAATGCTGGAACCTAAAAATTGCATTGACATTCTGTGAATATGTGAGCAGATGCAACGCGAATTTATAAATCCAGGCAATTTTTATTATTATATATATTAATTCCGTTGATTTACACAGTAAACATGGAGTAAGTCAGTAATAATACAATGGTCACAAGGAATCAATAGTAGTAGACATCATATACAGGAGCCCATTTGTAAATACACGCCAACATTGTAATATCAAGATAAGATTTTACCTATTTTTTAATATATATATATATATATATATATATATATATATATATATATATATATATATATATATATATATATATATATATATATATATATATATATATATATATATATATATATATATATATATATATATATATATATATATATATATATATATATATATATATATATATATATATATATATATATATATATATATATATATATATATATATATATATATATATATATATATATATATATATATATATATATATATATATATATATATATATATATATATATATATATATATATATATATATATATATATATATATATATATATATATATATATATATATATATATATATATATATATATATATATATATATATATATATATATATATATATATATATATATATATATATACTATGGAAGAGGGAAGGTAAGTAAGGATATTTAGGGCAACTAGGTGTTGAAGGAAACCCAGTGAACACTTACCGGAAGTAGAGCCGCTGGGGTGTTGGAGAGACACATTTGTAGAGGTTAGAGCTTTCGGGATGATCACTTCGTCAGCACAAGAGAGACACAACTGATATGGCAGTGACACTGGGGTGAAGGTATGGGGGTGGAAGGGAAGGGAGCATGGAAAGGTCGGGGATTGGAGGATGCAGAAGGGGGAGAGGGGAAAGAGAGGGTGGAAAGAAGGAAATATTAACGGATATTGAGGCTGGGAGGAGAGAAAGAGTTTAAGATTTGGATATGGGCCAGTTCCCATTGACGGAGTGGGGGGCGGAAGCGTCGTCCGGGAGGGCGCGGATGGCCCTCACCGTGAAACAAACATTGAAACTGAGATTGTGGTTATTCGCATGCATGGCCATGGGTAGCTGTCGTTTAAGACTAACGCTGTTGCGATGGCCGTTCATGCAAATGTTGAGGGAATTGCTGGTGAGTCTGACGTAAAAGGCGGGGCATTGGATACAGGTTAGTAGGTAGATGACGTTGCCGGTGGTGCAGTTGGTAGGGGATATTATGGGGTAGGTGATGTTGGTGGTGGGGTTTGAGAATAAGTTGGAGGGTGGGTTTATAGGGCATGTTAGGCATCGTGGTCTGCGGCAGGGGTGGGACCCTGCAGGGTGCAGAGGAGTGGGTGATGGGGGTTCTTTTCTCCACAAGATGTTGGCAAGGTTGGGAGGTCTGCGGAAGGAGAGGATTGGGGGTGTGGGGAAGGAGACCTGCTTGGGGGAGGAAGTGAGGATTGGGTGGGCTGCCTTTAGGATGTTTTTTAGGGTATCGTGAATGCCGGGATAGAAGGTGATGATTAGGGTGAGTTGGGGGGTAGAGTCGGGGGTTGTGGGGCGGTTGCAGTGTAGGTTGGGGGTGCTGGGTGCGACAGCCCGTCGGATTTGGTCCAGAATCAGGTCCGGCAGGTATCCACATTGGAGGAAAGCATTTTTGAGGACAGAGCAGTACTCGGAAAGTGAGTCTCTGTCCGAGCAGATTCTCCACCCTCGGCGGGCTAGGGCATAGGGAATTGAGGCTTTGGTGTGGATGGGGTGGCAGCTGTGGAAGTGGAGATATTGAAGGCGGTTGGAGGGTTTTAAGTGAACTTTGGTGTGGATTTTGTTTTCTCGGATGGAGAGGTCGACATCCAAGAAGGTGATGCTGGAGGGGGAGGAGTGGTGGGTGAAGGAGAGCGTAGGGTGGGAAGAGAGGCGCTGTAAGAAGGACTGGAGTGAGTCGGGTCCATGTGTCCAAAGAAGAAAAATGTCATCAATATAGCTCAGCCACAGGAGTGGTCTGGGGTGTATGTCGAGGAAACGTTCCTCCCATTCACCTAGGAAGACATTGGCATATGAGGGCGCCATGCGAGTGCCCATCACCGTACCTTTTATTTGTAGGTAGTGGCGCCCTCCGAAGGTAAAGTTGTTGTTGTAGAGCACCATTTCCGCCAGCTTCGTTAGGAAGTGGGAGGAGGGTCTTGCGTCAGGTGGTCTCGAGTCAAGGGATTTTTTCAAGGCAGACAGTCCATCGTGGTGGGGGATGTTAGTATAAAGGGAGCAGATGTCTATTGTTGTCATGATGGTGTTAGGTGGGAGGGGAGAGATTTTAGGCGTTGAAGGAAGTGGTTGGTATCTTCACCCCAGTGTCACTGCCATATCAGTTGTGTCTCTCTTGTGCTGACGAAGGGATCATCCCGAAAGCTCTAACCTCTACAAATGTGTCTCTCCAACACCCCAGCGGCTGTACTTCCGGTAAGTGTTCACTGGGTTTCCTTCAACACCTAGTTGCCCTAAATATATATATATATATGTTGACTATATCTTTTATGTCATTGGGCAATACATTAAAGAGGCTACAACACATAGTGCGGGATTATTTTTTGTTAGGGATAGACAGTGCCTTGTTATGTGTCATTATTGTTTGAATAGTCATGTATGACACAATTTCAGAGAAAAAGATGAGGATTCTCCTTTAAAAATACTACTGATTCATATATAAAATACGTGGAAGTGTCATGATTTTATTTTCCATAAATTTTGGTTTGCAAGATGTGCATTTATTTAATTTATATATTGTTCGTAGAGCTCTTTTTTTAGTTATAAATAGCCTGGCAGTATGGGGTGATGATCCCCAGAAAATTATGCCATATCTCAACATTGAATGGATATTACCAAGGTATAGCATGAGTAGGGTATATATGAAAGTCTTGACACAGTGATCGAATTTGGAATATTGCCTGGTTTATCTTATTGGTACAAGCTTGTATGTATGCATCCAATCAAGGGTATCTGATATGTTTAGTCCTAAGAATTTTGTTTGAGATGATTGTTTGATGGAGTGACTATTGATGTTTATGTCAAAGGTAATTTGGCTTGCCTGATATGGATGAAAATGTAGATAGGTAGTTTTTGAGATATTTATATTGAGGAAATTTTTATTTGACCATTTTTCTATTTTGTTATTGCTAGTTTGGTGTCTGTGATTAGTTCTGTAAGCTTTGAGGATGATATGAATTGGGAGATTTCATCAGCAAAGATTGTTTCAACTCCTTTATATTTGATGTTGCGAATGTCATTTATATAAAGCACTAGTGTAAGTGGCCATTGAATTTCAATGGATTTAGTGAATCTACTTTCGCTGCCAATTCTAGGGCATATGCGATATATACAAAAACATTTTAGTTTACGAAAAACTGAAAATCACCTATAAAGAATACTTTTTCACTTAACTTTTCTTAACAATTAACGAAATTTGTTTGTAAACAATCTGTTTCCAAGCATATTAATTTCAGATACAGGTAACACTCACTGATCGAACATCCGCTGATCAAACATCTGGAATATCGAACCTTATAAAGTGCTGACATATGTTTGTGGTGATTGGACATTGTCCAGAATGTCAAACGTCTAAAAAGCTACCGTACAGTAACCAGGCGAAGTACCGTGTTCAAATTTCCACCTTGAGCCATAACTGCACAGCCTATATTCGGTTTACACAAACTATGTGCTCAAGCAAACGTTAACCAACTGTAATACATTGATGTTACATAAAAAATGAAATTTGTAAATGATATCCTTTAAAGTATCATACATCAAACACAAATATTGCTGCAGAGAAGAGAATGTGCACCGATCGCTTAATTTTCCAGGGCGTGTTCGTGGTTTACATGTATCTTTCAGCATGGTGAAAACTATGAAATGTATTGATGATCTTATTCAAAAAACATTTAAACATTACTAAACATTTCATTTGCAGAATGCAGCACTCAAAACCAAATAGGTGAAAAGGTTATCGCAGGTCAACTTTTTCACATTTTCCTTGGAAATTTTTAAGTAAATATTGCACTTCTACTTTTTGAAAAGACAGTTCATTAATAATATAAACGTTTTAGTTGTACAATCATTATTCTTAGTCAATGAAAAAGTCACAGAAAAATTAGTAACATTTTGTTCATTAGAAGCGAACATATGACGTTGTATATATCAGATATGGTTTTAGATGCAGTGTATAGAAAACTATTCAGAGTTTTGCATTAACTTATAGGGCATTTCCCAAATTTTTAGAAAATTTATACATGTGTAATTGCATTCAGCATGAAATTTAGTTTATAGCATCGTGAACATCTCTAGTAAGCTAGTGTGTAAACAGATATCAGAAAGATATCAAGAATTTAAAGGTAAGAAATATACAGTATTGGTTCATCTTTTTTAAAGCATGCTATGCATTTTTAAACATAATGAACACTCTAATGTTATTCTGCATGACTTTATATACATAATAGTTGATATAACGGTATGCTTTTATGGTTAAAATAGTCATTTTGTATATGAATTTTGATGTCTGGGAATGCAACCCCTTTATAATATGTTTCCATTGTTCGCTTATCAAACATCTGCTGATCGAACGCTTCTCAAGGAACGTAACCTGTTCATTAAGCAGACACTGCCTGTATTATGATAATTTTATTTCCTATCATATCACTTTTGCCAAATCCAGCTTCATTTCCTTCATTTCTTGTGTAATTATGCCATTCTTAAATGTTTCCTTTTATGTCTTGTAAGCAAGAAACCCGTGAAAATCAACGTATTGTCCTATACTTTGCCTATACCAATAATATAATATAGGTCCGAAAGATAAAAGGGACGATACAGAAGAACAGCCCTAGCCCTAAATTTATATTTCTGTTTGAAAAATAAAACTTTTAATGTAAATAATTTACCATACCTGCCCTAAATTTATATTAATATTTGATAAATAAAACTTTTAATGTAAGTAAATTACTATTCCTGGCCTACATTTATATTACTATTTGAAAAATAAAACATTTAATGTAAATAATTTTACATACCTAATATAATTGCCCGTTAAAATTTAACGGGAGGATTACGATCATTCGAATCATTCAGAAATCAAAACATCCGAATACTCTAAGTATTTGCACCTGATGAACACAAACATCCATGTCCTAGGCAGGATTCGAACCTACGACTTTAGTTACCGTCAGCAGATACACTAACCATCCATCTACCAAGGCCAACAAATATCACCGCAGATATTCTCTAATTTCATAATAGTGTAGTGAACCTTGATTGGCTGCTATTCAACCAATGAAAATGCAGACTAAGCATTTACAACAAACGAAGCAAATTATATTACATCAATAAACAGTAGTGGACCAATAACTGACCTCTGGGAAACCTCATAATTTTTGCAGTCAGAGGAAATGTGGTTTGTCCATTCCCCATTTATTTAGGGTACTAGTGGAAGTTCCTGCTGAATTTCAATGGATTTAGTGAATTTAAATCTTCGACTGTGTAACATGTAAACGTCACAAGACTAAGATAGTACACAGTTTTAACCATCAAATAAAGCAAAAATAAGGAGATCGGTCCATATTGAGGTATTTTGATGAATGAAGGAAAAAAACCTTGCACTCTGAAAAATTGATAATTACATGTAAACTTATGGGAAAATAATTATTGAATTAAGCACCCATTCCACTCAAATTTTTTATTGCCTTATAGCCTATGCAGTAGTGTAGCTAAAGGTTTCAGGCCCCTAGGCAAGAATCGCTGATGGGCCCCCTAAGCGGAAATATTTTAGTAAAAAGATTTTTTTATATATATATTTATTATTGATGTTTATTTTTCTGTGTGGTGGGGGCCCTCTTGAGAAAGAGGTGAAAACGATAATCTGATGACAATTCATCAAAGTGATGCTTAACTAATCATTGTCTTTCGCTCGTGGGGCCCCTTTTGTTCAAGGGCCCTTAGGCATTGCCTACTCTTGCTATATGGTAGCTACGCTACTGAGCCTATGTTACCCGCAGGGTAAATTTATATACCTATGCGAAGTTTCGTGATGATATCTTCAAAGGTGTGGGTTTGTATACAAAACAAACAAAAACAAAATTCTGTAGTCCTAAGAAGGGGTGCCTTCCCAAAAACTGTAAAAAGGCTGAGAAAACTATAAGCACTCGTTGGCTGCAAAGCCTTTTATGGCTGTTGAAGTCATAATATAGTTTTGCAAGATTAAGAATTGATTAGTAAAAGTTGTTTAACCTTATGATCATCAAAATGTTTATAAAATATTTCTAAAATTTTGCAGTTATTTATAAATTATGTATTTTTCCTCCTTTTAGAGCCTATCTGGGTTTGTGGTGAAGAGATTAGATGACACGTACATGTTCTTCCACCCTGCATTTAGGGAATGGTTGGTACGAAGAGAAGAAGGAGATTCTACAAAGTTCCTCTGTGACCCAAGGCAAGTTCTCACCATGTAGCTTTTCAGTTCCGTTTGTCCTTTTATTTAGGATTTTTTTCTGTTAAGGGGTAATATCTCCATATTACTTTCTCCATATGTATAGTATAGAGAAAGTATTGTTTTAATGAAAAAAATCGAATTCAGGATTTCAACAGAATTACACGTTTTGAGGTCCCTATTTTCGGAATGATGTCTGTGTGTATGTGCATGTGATAGGAATTTTGTGGGCACTCTAACTCAAAAGCTAATAATCAGATCAGCAAAAAACTTTATATTTAAGATTTTTATTAGCAAATGCCGATTTGAAAAGGTTTTGGTTGAAACTGCTCCACAGAAAGTGGATGTTTATTCTAGTCATTTTTCCGTTTTTTTTTCAAATATCTCCTTTAAAACTTGATTTTTGTAAATATTTGTTATTATAAATATTATAGACAATGTAATTTTCTACAAGTTTTATTTGAAACACATTCTCATAAAACCGATAGTTTAAGAGATATTCCGATTTTTTCTAAACTTATGTGAAATACATCGCTAAATGTTATCATTGTTTCTGCTTTTATGATACAATTTTCTAATCGCTGTTAGCATTGCATATGCTGCCAAGGTTTATTTTAATTGTGCATCAAAATTTTGTTATCCATAGAAAAAGTTAACAATTTTCTTAACTTATTATTTGTTTTTAATAAAGACCCCTGAAACTGTTTGAAAATTATTCTCGAGTGTAATCGCGGATAAATATTTCTGAGAAAGCTGACGTCGAAAGCAATCATATTCATTGCTCTGTATGGAAAAAGTCATGTGTTGGCCACATCAGATTTTGTTTTCTTCTTGTATTCAATATCTATCATTATCAAGGTTTTTCAGAATGAAATTAAGATATTGCATTGTGACAAATATCTTTCTTGTTGCTGATGAAAGAACTCTAAAATTCTTTGTGTGTTTGTATTGTATTCGTATGTTTTATATTTGCAGTGCAATATATACAAAATTTTGCTATATTTATGACTAGTATTGATAAGGTGACCAGATTTCAGATCTGACAAACAGGGACAAACTCTGTTTGCCCCTGGTGTGTAGGCAATTTTTGGTGTTCCACAGCTGCTCTCTTGATAAATCAAGAAACAAATATTTTAAGATATGAAATCAATAGATTAGAAAAACTCAATGGTAATGGGGAGTTTTATTAGTTACAACATATATTTTTAATTGCACATTTAAAGTGAAATTTTATTAAATCTCGTAATACAGTTCCTCCATACATGCTAAACTTCATTTTTATCTTGTATTCGTGCTTGAAAATTGCCCTTAACCCGAGAGAGCCTATGGGGAATCCCCGCACTTTTTTAATTTTTTCAAATATTTCGCCGTCCAGCAGTAGGGTAAGCTAGAGACTCCGTCTACCCTCCTGTTTACATCCATAAAATTATTCGACATCGTGCCAATGACGAATTCGCACGTGTTTGTGTGTAAGTGGTCTTTTTGTTATCTTTTCGGTCGATTCCCCGTCGTGCATGTTACCACGTAATTGAATTTTGGTGGATTTCTATGAATTTTTGAGTGATTTATTTGTTCGATTCTGATGTGGTTTAGAAGTTTATTACCCTTTAAATTTATTTTATGGTGTTGCCCTTTAAAATCAACATGGACAAAACCGAAATACAGCACATTTTGGTGCTTATTCTCTAAAAGAAAGAACCCCAAAACCAAGACAAGATGTAATCATTGTGAAAAGCCGATCAATAGAGAGCATATAACATTTACTTGTTCTTCATGCTATCAACAAACGAATTTTGAAGGAGAATCTGAATAAGTAAATGGAAAGTTTTGTATTTCAATATTCCTGTTTATACTCGTTTTTTAACCATAGTAGTTTTCAATCATCTTCATTCTTTATAAAATATGTAATTACGAGCTATTTTTAAATAACATGTGTTTGCACAAATACAATTATTGCATTAATAAATTTCAAAAAGCAAGTTTTTAGTAATTGGCCTTTCCCTAACGTGTGTGCCATGGTGTTATAAAAGGTAGCACATGTTATGACAGGTTAATCATGGATCCTAGCCATCCAGTGAGAGAGGAAAGTACAGCTATTGCAAAATGACAGAAAAAGTGATGAGTTTAATTGAAAAAGTGAATGTTTTAGACAGTTTAGACACAGGTGCTAGTCCATTTGTAGTGGACCAACATTTCAATATAAATGAGTTGACTGTGAGTTCTATTTAAAAAAATGCAAATGGATTCAGGGAAAGTGTTGTGAATAGTGCTCCCATAAACGCTAAAACTATAACAACTGTTGGGAAATGAGGAAACAGGTGAAAAAATCTGCCATGACCACTTGCTGGGTGGATATTCTACCACTGAACTACTGTGGCAGACTAATTCTCCTGTTTCAGAACGGGAATATTTTCTTAGGTTGGGACCAAGCTAGCTATGCTAGCATCAATCAGCCCAATGGATGTCCTCAAGGAGATACATCAAAGAAAACCCCTACCCTCTCAAATGGTGAGAATGCCATGATGTATCTCCTTGAGGACATCCGTTGGGGCTGATTGGTACTAGCATAGCTAGCTTGGTCCCAACCTAAGAAACTATTCTCGTTCTGAAACAGGAGAATTAGTCTGCCACGGTAGTTCAGTGGTAGAATATCTGCCCGGCAAGAGGAAGACCCGGGTTTGATTCCCGGTCATGGCAGATTTTTTCACCTGTTTCCTCATTTCCCATCATAACAGCTTATGACTGTCACATAAGGATCTTCGGATCATCCCTTCTATCAATTTATAACAGCTGTGCTTGATAAGAGCATTGAAAAAATGGAGAAAGCATTAAGTTACTAATTGGTCTTGTAACTTGAAACCAAGATGCATAAACAATCTTCAAGATTATATTCCCGTTCTGAAACAGTAGAATTAGTCTACTACAGTGGTTCAGTGGAAGAATATCCTCCCGGAAAGTGGAAAGCCTGGGTTCGATTCCCAGTCATAGGAGATTTTTTTACCTGTTGCCACATTTCCCATCATTTCAGCTTATGCCTGTAGCATAAGGACCTTCAGATCATTCATTCCATCAATTTATAACATAGGCATTCTCAGCATTTGAGAGGGTAGGGGTTTTCTTCAATGTATCTCATTGAGGTCATCCATTGTGGCTGGTCGATACTAGCATAGCTAGCCTGGTCCCAACCTAAGAAACTGGTGTTTAAAGACATCTTATGTGATATTTAGGATTAGAATGATATACTGTAATTGTTCATAGAATTTAAATTAGGAGTGGAAGGAAAAGTATGCAATCTTATAGTTTGAATTTTGCATTATTTTCTTGTATTTTTTCTTAATTTTCTACATTTGTAGTGCCCTATTTCTGTTTTTGTTCAATTACTTATCTTTTGGACTCTACATTTCTATCTTAGGATTGGTCATCTAGGTATTGCTCTTCGACTTACCCGTCTACAGAGCCCCCTGGAAGGTGAAGCACTCTTGGAGTTGGGTCACCACATCCTTAAGGCCCACCCTCACCGTGGCCTTACCCTCCGTTGGCCGCTCTGCTCCCGAGATCTGCATGCTGCATGGGTTGCTGGAACAGCTGCAGATGCTTCCCGCTCCCTTGCATCCCTTCGAAATGCTCATGCCCCAAATGTCAAGGTTAGGGAAAGGTAGAGAGTAAAGATGGAAGAGAGAAACTTCATAAGTAACTTGCATGGGCATCGGCAGGGGGAGGGGGGAAAGGGGGGTAGTTGCCCCCCCTGGAAACTTGTAAAAACGTAAATACAGTAAAACCCTCAAATTCATGTGCTTTGTAGTTTCGCAGAGTTTTCGACTACTGCTGTCATCTTTGAAGTGAAGAGAAAAAGCACTAAATAAATGAATTTCCCCATCTGCGAGGTTTTTTTTATCACGTCACTGCATTTTTCGAAAATGTCTACCAAGAGGAAAGCAAGTGATAATACAGAAAGCAGAAGCAAGATGTTGACTTTAAGTGAGAAAATTAAGTTGCTAAATAAACTTGCTAGTGGCCAGAGTGTGGCATCAGTGAGCAGGCAATGTGCCATAAACTGTATGGCTACAGCAGATTTAAATGTCACATTGTATTGGTTCAAAACCACTTTTAGCCTACCTTTTCATCATTTATTATTGTCAAAATAATGGAGAGCTATTTTCCCATCCCTCTTACATCCTTTGCCTTCCTCCCCCATCACTCTCTTTTGTTTCCCCATGTGGTCACAAGGGCTGTAAATTCGACTGCCGATGAGCTTGAGAAGAAAATAATGGTATGGGAGAGAAATTTTTGTTCCTAGTGGATTATTAGGGAAATGAAAAACAATTAAACACTCTGTTTTTAATAGCGAAATTAAAATGACCATATTTCCAAAAGCTCAATTCTGTACAAAATGAAAAAATCAGTATAATGTACGTTGTACAAACTTTCTCATATACAAATGCGTCGTTTAGTTATCTTTTGAAAATATGAACTATGTACAATTATTATAAACATCAACTTAAATAACTATACAAAATTTGATCAAAATCATTGGAGCCGTTGTTTAGAAAATCCAATTGTTATTAACCCTAGAATGGTAGACTTATTCATTTGTATCTTATTTGTAGACATACGTTAATTTTACGTACAAGGTATTTTAGTCTTGAAAACATATTTAGATTGTAAAATTTCTTTATTATTCTTAAGTAAATAGTATTATGAAAGCAAATAGGCGAAAAGTACTACAAAATTATTTGATAATGTCCACTATATATACTTTAGGAACAATAAAATGAAATATCTATAAAACATCGAATAAACCGTAGATAAAAAATCTTTTTAGATAGCAATTTACAGACAGGAACTTTAAGCAAAAGTTAAATGAATACTAAAAAATTATAGTAGTGGTAGTATAGTTACAACAATGAGAAAATAAATTTTTAAATTTATAGTTATATAATATGGGCAGTTGCACTTTCAAAACTTGGGGCTAGTTTGTCAGTCAGCTTTCGAAGGTCTCCTGTTTCTTTATCATCGAAACACAGGCAAAAACTTGAATCTCCCCTCAGACATGGAAGCATGAAAATGGTCACCACAAAACGAATTGTTGAACAACAACTCAGCTGTGAGGTGATTGTTTTTTAGACCTGCAGCCAAATAGAGAATACCAAGAAGGGCGTTCAGTTCTTCAGATTGCAAATCTTGAAAGGTAGGGTCTTTATAACGTGAATAATGTTTTCGCTGACGACTAATCTCTTTATTGCTATGGCGGAGAATATTACTCATAATGTTTTCAGTGAGAAATAGTTGGAAACATTCAATAGGTTCGCACGAGTTACTGTAATTCACACTTGGTCCTGCTTTTATATGAACTACGTTCCTTCCAGGAACTTTCCCTGTCAAGGGGGGACAATGGGTATTCCAGGAAAATCCGTTTTTTCCTAATAGAGAGGATTCTTCGACTGCTACCAGGTGACTTCCCTCATTGTCTTGATTTTTTCGATTTCTATTTTTTGAGAACTTCCTTTTCTTGACTCCTTGTTCTTCTCGTTCAAATTGCCTTATCATATTATTCAATTCCTCTTCTACGTCACTTTCAGGAACGTATTCTGGATCCTTGTCACTGTCACCATCTGCAAAGAGTTCGTCATCAATTTCATATACTTCCAATAATTCGTCTTCTCCCTCATCGTCAGAGTCCATTTCTCTTATAATCCTTAGGATCACTTCGGGGTCACTGTATGACTCCATGTCTCCATGTTTCTAAAAACAAATCATAAATAAATTAATCTTTCCTCATACAACTCCTGAAAACTTGTATACTTATATGTATCAATTTATCGTAACAGTCTTCGTCAGAAAGTGAAATAGTGATGAGAATCATCGTGACGAAAATAGATTATTATGAGCAAAATAATAGGTAGAGAAATTATTATAATATGATAGTTGATATATGGCAATGTTTTGTATAAATAATTATCTCAAGATGGTAGATATACGTAAATATTACTTACTGAAATAGTCGCTTGTTGGTAGATATGCGTAAATCTGACGTAAAACAATAGTCACTTGTTGGTAGACATACGTAAATATTACATATATGATGTTGGTAATCACCAAAGTACGGAGAGCCCTGGAGATGCAGCGACGTCGCAAGCACAGAAATTAGTCACAAACTAAATGAGGAAAGCACTGCTGGGAGTAGGAGGTGGTACCACTCATGGGAGAGGAGTGGGGAGCGTTTCTTGCAACATTGTACGTAAAAATTACGTAGTCTACCGTTCTAGGGTTAAAGTTACCTAGAATAAACTACCCGTAATTATTGTGCAATGTCAACCATTTCTTCATAGCTTCTATTCTGTATGATAAAATGCCTCAGTCCGAGATTTCATTCATTTTTGCTCTACCGTTTAAGCTCTAGAGGCGTTAACAGACAGATGGCATGGCAAAAACCACTTTTCGAACTTAGTTAAACCTATATTTCCATCAAAATCTTGAGATTGAATTTTTTCATGATTATAGTACTTTCCCAATATACTTTGCATATGAGAAAGTAAAAAAACATACAAAATACAATACGTATTTTAACAAAATAAAAACATTTTGATAATACATAAATATTAAATTCTTAAAAACAACAGTTTTAGCAAAGATAAAGAAATCCATTTTTTTTGATTAATCATATAATAAGTCTCCAAAGTCCTTCCTTCCTCGCAGTGCACTTGATGTTATTTTTCTAAAAAACAAACAAATACATAGTAAAATAAAATTGGAACCAGTCATGTAATTAACTGTAACATAAACTAATTCAATTTTCAAATTCACTTTTCAAAACTTGTGACGATGACTTGAGAAAACTATAAAACTTTGAGGGTGATTTGCGGACTGTGACAGGTGACATACGCTAAAACCACAGAAACCAGCTACAGCCATAGATTTTTCTAAAGTGGTACGAGTGGTACACTCATTTTGACAAAAAATCATGGATGTAGTAGTAAAACTAAACCATCAAGTAAAGAGCACATATAAAGCTACAACCACATCACGGAAAACAAATTATTGTTCTGCGTTTAAGTACTTTTTTATATTGCGGGCATAAAATAATAAAAACAGAAATTATTGAAATTATTATCAATTTTGACAGGCAAATTTTTAAAATGTTGTGCGTTTTGCTGTACACTTTCTAACTGCTTCTGACCACATAAATGATCTTTCTCACTTAGCAGAATTTTCCTTCCAATTTCCATTATTCTAATCTCTTCCTTACATCGAAGAATCATCGATAGTCTTCTGCAACTCAATTGAGCATTCTGCAATTTTTTTCCATTGAGATTAGGTAAATTATCTATATACCAGACTTTTGCATTACTGTTAGTGAATTACATCTACTAGGCATGATGTCTGCTTACTGACACACCGCAGATTCGGATCTGCATATTTATTATTTGTAAAATTAGTGTAATAAAGAGAAAAGTTAAAGGTAGTAATATAATAAACTTATTTCCCTCATTTTTCTCTCTCCATGCTTTCATCTTTTTCTTTAAAGTTCCTGTTTTAATTCTTCTCTCTTCCTTTGCCTCATTCTCTCCTCTCATTTCGAATGTTGGAAATCTTACAACCAGCTTTGGGGGTCCTCTTGCTACCCGTGGTTTATGGCTAAGCGTGTCGTCTTGGCCAATCGCTTTACCCTTAAAGCCGCCTATGACCACGTGTCCAACTGAATGCTTGGTCTAAAAATATCGGTTTGTTTCTCCCATCCACCCGCACTCCCATAAAACTTCTTCTTAGATTACAAAAATTGTAGGGCATTTTCACCCTTTTGCTGTCAAGAGGACTGTCCCGTGAAAAGATTCACTTTATTCAGTTCAATCCGTAGTTCAGTTTCTTGTGGTCTATACAGGAGCAATGATCTTACGATCTTCAATTCCAGAAGAGTTTTTGCTTTAATGAAGTGGCTCGTCATTGCTAAACCAGTTAGTATCTAATTACATATTTTATCTATACAGTTTTTGTTTTTTTATTAACTATGCGTACCTTTCTTTTTCATAGAAACTTATGAAAGTAAATTAATCTGAGAATTGCCTAACTGATCCCTGAAGATTTCGAACATAAATCAGTTGCTTTATCCCTGCATCCTCATGTCTAAAGAAAGGAAGGAAATCACTAAGCGTAGGTTTCATTTTCTGTTCATTTATGTTTGCATCTTTGAAAATCGAAATACATACTTATCCTATGACCACCTTGTAATTCCGATTTCTTGGATTTTGGATTTATTTGGTGTTATTTTTTAAACTTCTATTTTCACCTTGTTCGTCTGCCCATGTGCAAGATTCTAATTATAATAAAAGGCAGTATTAATTGGTTTGTCCTTTGACTGGTTGTTTGCTTAGTCCGTGTACCACGCTGTAGAGAAATTTCAACAATTCGTTAAATGTTGTACACAGAGGATCGAAAATTTGGCAGGATGTTTGAATAGTAATGGCGTAATATATCTTGAAAAATGTCGCAAGATCGACTACTAGGGATTATTTTCATTTCTCGTAAGATAATATGCAATATTTAAAATTCCGCTCAGCAGCCCTTGTTCCTATTGCAAATAAATATTGTAAAATTTGCGTTCTACGTACCAAGAATATTTTAAAGAAAAAGGAAAATTTCTTATTTTTAAAGTCAATTTATGATTCGATTCGGATTCGCTTGAATTTAAGTGTCCAATTTGGGTGAAATTTTGTGTTTTTAACTAACCGTGCCAATTGATGTATCAATACACGTGTGTAATGCAAAAGTGTCAATGCAGTGCCTATATGCTCTCGAAAGAGATATAGGGGAAGGAAGGTGAGAGCGTTGTAGAGGAAGGAGGTAAAAATTGGTATTCAACCGGAAATATGGAAGGTTTTTTCAGGATATGCAGAAGATTCATTTTTCATAACCTTTATGATTAGATGCAGTTAATACTAATCTAGTCGACCAAAATTGGTTCTAATCATTTAAACATTTTCTCTGGATTTGTTCATATTATGTAATCATACCAGTGGGTATGCACATCTTCAAAGTTTTCCAAGGGGCACGCTGATCAAAAAGGTTGAATATCACCGAGATGTAGATGGGAAGAGGAAAGTGAGGGGAAGAAGGATCGGGTGTAGGGAGATAGGTTATTTGTGTCAAAGTATTTAGCAGGTCGGAGTGGATTTTAACCAGTGCTCAAAATGGAAAATGTTATGATACAGAATGCTTGTATTGGTAGTGGAAAGGAAATTTTTACAAAACGGAAATTTTTACGAAACTGAAATTTTTACGAAACGGAATGCTTGTTATAAGGGATGGTATTTCTAAATGTCTGACAAAACGGAATGTTATCACCAGTGCATGTGATGGGCCGCAGCAGCATTCTGGCTCATTGTGAGCACTGATTTTAACTTGCTTCAAGGGAAAGGCCAATCATCATGCGTGGAATAAATTATTCATTTAAAATATACTTTATCTTAATTTCAAGAGGATATTCATTACAGTGATAATATAATTCATAGTGATTCATTGGTGTGGATTTGTGGTCAGATGGGGCCGGTTAAGTAAAATTTTCCCGGGTATGGAAAAATTCTGTCTGCCCTTGGGTAATAGGCATTTTTGTGTTTTGCCCCCCCCCCCCCCCCCCCCCCCCCCCTGCAAAATTTTCTGCTGATGCCCATGGTAACTTGGTTTAATTCCACAAAACAGAAACATTATACAGTATAGAACCATTTATCTGGCAAGCTTGGGATATGGGGATAGCTGGTTATCTGGAATATACAATCAAATACATAAAGAAATAAGTCAGTGAATAAGCCAAGCTTTTCTCCAGACCTTCAGATTCCCTTTAACTTCCCTCTCACTCTGTTTTTCTTTATCATGACTTCCTTTTAGGTTTCCCGACTTTTGTTGCTAGCTGGTGCTTCACCAGATGCTCATGTCGAGAGTCTCCTGGAGGAGACAGGAGAGCCCCTTCTCTGCCTTGCAGCACAAAGGGGTGACACCAAGGTAGTCTCCCTGCTGCTAGAGTTTGGTGCAGATGCAGGAGTGGAGGGTTCAGTGGGTCATACACCCTTATCAATTGCTGCAGCAGCCGGTCATGCTGGTGTAGTGGCAGCATTGCTGGGTTCCCGAGGGCCAGGGGCAGGTGCTGGTATGATTGATCCAGAAGGTAGGTGTCCATTGGTGCGTGCTGCAGCAGGCGGGCATGCTGCAGTGGTTGCTATGCTGCTCTCCTCTGACTGGGTGCTCAGTGGTGATGGATTGGATGGCAGAGAGGTGTCCCTCGAACAGGCCTCAGTACAGGCTCTGGTGGCTGCAGCAATGCATGGCCATACCAAGGTGAGTTTTTTCTACCCTTAATGCATGACTGTCTGCTGTTTATTCTGCGATATTGGATTTTGAGCTCCCTATCTCTCTTGCATTAGCTCGTCGAATATATGCTGGACATGTGTAGTGTGAGTCCTGATGTGATTGACAAACTGACTGGGGAGACAGCACTGACTGCAGCTGTGTCACATGGGAGACATTCTGTAGTGGCAGCACTGCTCATGCGCGGTGCATGTGTTACACTTGTGAACTCCAAGGTGAGCTTATGTTATTGAGTTGGCAGTGTGAGGGAAAGTTGGGTTAACATTCATATTCTGAATAACCTCTCAATGTGGCATTCCATAAACCATTTCCATTTTTAAAATTGGCTGATAAAAGTACAGCATATAAGGATACCCTCAAGCTGCCACCTTCCACTAAAAATTCCATTTCCAACATCTCAGACATCCAACCTGTTGCCTCGCTTTTATACCTATTAATGTAACCATTATGTATCCTTCTATCCTATGCTTTTCAGCTTGGATAAGTTGATGAAAATTTTGTGTGCACAGTTAAAGATAAACCTAATGTATACTTCATTTTTAACATGTTTCTTTAAAACATTGCACTTTGGTGTGCACTGACTGACTTGTCTGTGCTCTTGCTTAACCCATTGGTTGCAGAATTCGGATATATCCAACAAGCATTTTTTACCCTTAGTTGTGTAATTCGGATTTACCCCACGAAACTTTAAGCTGATGTTACTTCCTTTCCTCAATCCTCTATGGCCTTTTAGTGCATTTGAAAATCCTCTAGTACTCCTCTGTCTGAAATCTGAGACCACTTGTGATGTACCTACCTTACTTAAGACACCCTCATACTTAAATAGAATGCCACGTGCGCAGTTCATAAACCTTCTTAAACCTCCCCTCCTCGCCTACCTGCACCAGGTTATCCCCCTAATTTCAGAAGGGACTATATAGTCTCAATTTCACCCTCAATAAAGTCATTTGTCTGTCTGTCCCCCTAACTTCTCCCTTCTTTCATCCTATTGGCCCAAATTCCCTCTTTCTGATCCTCCACCCACTGCTATATATACTTAGATCTGTATTTCTTTCTTCAATTTAGGATTCTACCTAGTATTCTCCAACTGAGTTAACATGGGAAAATCTGCCATGGTAAACTAAGGGTACTGTAAGTGAATGATGCAGATCTTCACTAAGCATGGTATGCCTTCTTCACTTGAAGTATCTGATGCTTGGTTGAATGGAAAAAAACAACAAAACCTGGGCTCTTAACTATGTAGTGTAGCAGTAGGAGTGTGTGAAGAAACAATAAGCACATTGAGTCAAATGTTTGGGGATGATATGTTCAAGGGCTGAGAGGCATTTGCATTCCTAACATGGATGTCAGACCAAAAGGGCATGCCACATCCCATCTACTATCTCCACTAACTTGAATGTTGTTTCAGGGACATCCACCAGTTGTGGCTACTGTAGTTGGAGGAGGGGGAAGCAAGATCAGCCATCATCCCGGGACTGTGTGTTCAGTAGTGGAGTTACTGCTTCAAGTGGGTGGGGCATCAGCAGATCAGAGGGATTCTTCAGGGAGGACAGCTCTGGCGTATGCTGCAGCTGAGGGCAATGTCTCCCTCACTCGCTTGCTCCTTGAAAAAGGTATTTCCACTCAATAACTGGTCAAATTCAGTTAACTGCTTTCCAGAGAGGTTTTCTTACAATGCATGATCAAAAGGTAAAGGAGTGGCATCAGGAAAAACCCTGAGTGTGAATGACCAAGTGGTTTATGGATATATGGCACAGTAAAGCATATTGGGAGTTGAAATTGAAGCAGGTAGATAGTAAATGGTAACCTTGGTCATTAAACCTTGCACATGAATTTTGCAAATCCCCCTTGGAGAAATCCAAACTATATCTACTTTGGGATCTTTAAGGCTCAAAGGTAAATTACTGTATGTATTGAGAATACTCAGTCATGCTACACATTTAAAGGACAAAATACAGTAGCCCAAGTATAGCCGGATTTGTCTGAATTTCCTCCGCTGCATCATATGAACTTTAATAATCCAAGAGGATTAACCAAAAATACACATTTCATATGAGTGTGCTCAAAATCAGGGAATTGGTTAAACAGCCTTTCTCCTTTACTATACAGATACCCACCGACTTATTTCACTTCAACAAATTCCTCGTTAACGTGATTTCATATGATTTTTTTGGTGATGACTAAAAAATAATGAAATTATTTGTCTTCGACTGGCCGGTAAATGGATTGCCAGGTGAGGTTGCAAAACTTTCACAGGCAAAGATATGTCATCAGTCATCGTAAAGTCATGACGTCTCTAACGAGATGAAATCAGTCGTGATTTTAGGATACATACATCAAAAGTTATCAAGTTTATTTTATTTATTTAAATATGACTGAGTTTGACAAAGTTACGAATAGAACTATTGAATATAGCCTATTTTAATCTTCAATACGAGCAGAACACCACCTATGATTCTTTGCATTTTCCGAAATAGAAAATTGTAAATGTAAAATAAGGTGCATTTCTGTTGTCAGGACTCGAAAAATAATGTGCAAATTCAAAGAAAATGTAAATTTGAGGAAATGTAAAATCGGTTAAAATTTTACATTGTCCTTGTGAGCATTTGGCCGGGACCAGACAAAAAGTGTGTAAAATCTGGAAAAATGTAAAATCTGAGAGTGAAAAATCAAGGTTTCACTGTAGATGTTTTGAGTCGATATGAAAGAGAAGAGTGTAAGATTGATATCCAACATGCTTTGTTTTTGAGTGAATCCATGCTTAGGACAGTCCGTGCCAATGTTTCCCAAATTAAAGAAAGTTGTAAAAATGTTTTAAAAAACTGAGTTCAGCCTGATCTATAAATTTATTCTTCCATTATGGAAAAGGTAGAGAGGATGCTCACTATATAGACTAAGTACCAAAATCAGCAAAACATACCTTTGTCTTCTGCTGTGATTCAGGAAAAGGCAAAGTCATTGTATGAGGACTTAAAGAAATCTAAACTGCAAAGAGAAGCACTCACTGCTAACCCTGCATGATTTGAAAGATTCAACACCTGGAATGGTTTCATAACCTAAAAGTTGCTGAAGATAACATTGCCACAGAAAAATTTCCTGAAGTTTTGAAACCCATGAGTGATGAAGGTCCAGGGCCGGTGTCAGGGGTGAAGTGACCGCCTCAGGTGGCACATAGCTTGGGGCAGCATTTTCAGGCGCATATTGAGACAAAAATCAACAGCCATTGCGGATTTACGAAAAGGAAAAGGGTGCCCATAGACAAAGGCAACCACGGACAGATTAAGGTATATTCCTGTGTAGTTATTCTTTTCTTTTCCCACACACCAGTGTGAGCGGCAACTTTCCTTTGCAATATTTTCTTATCGGTGAACATACGAAGATTTGTATACGTTTGTAATATGCCGCTTAGCGAGTTGTTTATTCCATTACAGTACTAGCACTAGCAATGACCGTATTCAGCTGATCTCAGCGCCGCTGACAGCGGTTGGGCTTAACCTGACTGAACGTCACTGATTGAGATAAGCTCACCATGCGCATGCATTGATGCAGACTGGATAATTTAGGTCTATTAGATCAAATGCCTTGCGTTAATATTTCATGGAAGTCCTAGTACTCGCTGTTGCTATAATAATAAATAATCTGTTTAACTAGTGTAAATTTCGTGCAAAAAATTAAGTTTCTATTCTACTTATTTTATTTATTTCATTTTCTTCATTATATCATTTATTATTAGCATCAATATTACTCCAAAATATTAAAAATGGATGGAGTTAGATACCAGGTTAGAGATTGGCAAGACCATTGATAGAGAACATCAATGAATCTCACAACTCGAACGAAAACATTGATGAAATATTTTAAACAGAATTATTGCTCTTATTCAGTTATATCCCTCACAACTATTGGCATTTAGGGGAAATTCAGATAAATTGTTTGACCATAAAAACGGTAATTTTTTGAAAATCATGGAGGCATTAGCAAAGTTCGATCCTGTTACAAGTGAGCATTTAAGAAGAGCCTCAAAAAATCCTCAGTGTCCATTCTATGAGAAAAGACATTCAAAATAACCTTATTTATCTGCAAGGACAAAAAGTGCATAATACTATTGTTGCTAGAATTAAGGAAGCAAAATATTACAGCATAATATTAGATTGCACTCCGGACGTTAGAAGGATTGAGCAAATGTCGTTTGTAGTTCGCATTGTGACAAAAGAACAGCAGCCAGAATATTCTCCTAAAGAATATTTTATTAAATTTCTGCCTGTTGAATTAACCACTGGAGCTGGATTGACCGAATTGATATTGCAAGAGCTGGGATACATTGGGCACCAAAATTGAAAACATGCGGGGACAGGGTACGACAATGGGGCAAATATGAAAGGTACTCATTCCGACGTCCAAAGACGGATTTTAAATCAAAATCCTAAAGTCTTTTTTGTAGCTTGCATGTGTCATTTGCTTAACCTTGTGGTTAATGATGCAGCAGCAAAATCTGGAGAAATTGTTAATTTTTACTTTCTCCATATATAGCATAGGGAAATTATTGTGATCACGAAAAAAATTGATTTCGAGATTTCAACGGAAGTACACATTTTGAGGTCCCTAGAACATGCTTAGACTATTTTCAGAATGCTGTGTGTGTGGATGTATGTGATTGTGGGTGCTCTAACTCAAAAAGTACTTGCCATATCGTCACCAAACTTCATATATAACACTTTAACATTAGCATAAAGAACTGATTAGTTTTTGGACAATACTGGTTAATCGGAAGTCGAGGTTTACTCGAAACCCGATTTGGTTTTTGTGAATATTTCTCCGTTAAAACATCGTTATTGTATATACAATTCTATACAATTGTTATAGAGAATGTAATTTCCTACAACTTTTATTTGAAAGAATTTTCCATAGCAGGTATTGTTTAGGAATTATTTATAAATAATCGGTCTTTTCAGTTTTCATTGAATATATTCGTTAAAACGCTGTTATTTACAATCTTTATAAGGAACAAACTTATAGAAAATAACATTCCTTCCAACTTTTGCTTGAAACAGTTTTTCGTAGAACCATCCATTTCGGAGATATTCAACTTATTCATAAATTTCCAGTATACAGCGCCACCACTATGTAGCGGTGAATTCTGTAAACATATTCAAAATATACCTAATTTACGGCAATAAGGATGACTGTATTCTTTTACGATACGAAATAATAATTTTGCCTTATAATGCTATTCATAATAATTTAAATACATATACCCCAAATATGGAGAAAGTCATGTGTTGGCCACATCAGATTTTTTTCTTTAGTTCAACAGATATTTGTATTTTTCTCAAGTTCAACAAAAAGATGGACTGTACTAAAAAAGTATATAACATCCTTGACTTTAAAAGGTGTTAGTACTACACGGTGGGAAAGTCGTGTGGATGCTGTTAAGCCATTAAGGTACCAATTGGGAAAAATATATGATGCACTGGTGGAAATTTCTTTGGATGAGCAGTGAGATAGCAATACCAAAAACAAAAGCAAATCATTGGCGGATAAAATTTCTAGCATTAAATTTGTTTGCAGTGTTGATGATTGGTACGACATTTTATCAGAAGTTAATGTTGCATCAAAATTATTACAAAGCCCAAACATGATAATATCAGAATGCATTAAAATTTTAAAACGCATTAGCTCATTTTTGGAAGAATATCGTACTAATGGTTTCCAACAAATTCTCTACTCTGCCAAACAAATTGCTCTGACAATGGAAATAACAACAGAATTTAAACTTGCCCCTGCGATTGGAATTCGATGTAAAAACAGACAATTTGAGTATGAGGGAAGAGATAAACCAATCGTTGATACTTTTTAAAAAATTGAAGTCGAGTTTTTTAATTATGTAGTAGATGTTTGCATCAATTATATCAAGGAAAGATTTTCCCAACTAGAAACACATAACCAATTATTTGAATTTTTGTACGACATTATATTGTTTATCCATACAGATTCAGATGTTATTTTTTTAAATGTCAAGATTTAGTAGAAAATTTTCCAAATTCTTCATATCACTCAGAATTGTGCTAACTCTTCCTGTGATCGTTGCCAGCGGAGAATGATCTTTTTCAAAAAAGAAATTAATTAAAAACTATTTACGTTCTACAATGGCACAGGAAAGGTTGACAGAAATAGCAGTATTCTCCATCGAACATGACATTTCAACCAATTTTAATTTCAAAGATGTTATATACGATTTTGCTAAAGAAAAAGCACGCAAAGTACAGTTAAGTTAATTTTTATTGTTTTTAATTATATTGTTATTTAAAGAAAAGTTTAATTTAATTTTGTTTGTATAATAAAGCAAATCTAATATTTTAATTTATGTCATTTCATTGCTGTATATCCACAATGTTTCCTTGCTCCGCCCGTATCCCCTTTTACTGTACAAAAGGGTGGCATGAAATGCGCTCGCTTCAGGTGGCAATTTTTTACATGCCGGCCCTGTGAAGGTCATACTGCAAAGCAGGTTTATAACCTAGGATAAACATGTCTTTAATGGAAGCAGATGCTGAATAGAACTTTCATCTCTGTAAAAGAAAAATCTGCACCCAACTTCAAAGCTACTAACGAATGATTTACACTGCTGTTAGGTGGCAATGCATTCTTGAAAGTCAAACCATTGATGGTCTATCATTCTGAGAATCCAAGGGCAATCAAAAGTTACTCAAAACAACATTTTCCTGTAGTGTGGTGGACTAATAAAATAAAGGATGGATTTCTGCAGCTGTTTTCATGGATTATTTCAGGAGCCATCTTCACCAGGAATTGAGGGCATATTGCAAGAGAGAAAAATTCCTTTCAAAATTCTCCTTCTCTTAGATAACGCTCTTGTGCATCCTACAAACCTTGTGATTATAAACCATAAAAAACCTCATCTAAATCAGGGGAAAATGCATTATTTTCCTTGCCTTAAATTACTCAAATTTTATATAATATGTAAGATTTTACTAGGTTGAAATTGTTTTATGAAATACAGATGGATTGTACTCGAACTTAATAAATTGGATAGAGTTTTCTTCTTATTATCAGGGGCAAGTGTACATCTCGAGGACAGAGAAGGTTTGAGTGCTCTAGGTTGGGCATGTCTCCAGGGACAGACAGCCACGACAAAGTTGCTGCTAGATGCGGGGGCACAGGTTCAGAGAGCAGATGCTTCTGGTAGAACACCTCTCCACTTGGCTGCAGCTGCACAACCTACACAGATATCTTCGTCAACACCTTTGGTGCAGGCAAGCATTCTATTTTCCTGATATTTCTTAGATGATAGATAGGAAGTATGATAGGTACTTCCAGTAAGTTAAATGATTTCATCAACTTTTGCTTTAAAGTCTGTCCAGGCACAGAAATATTTCAATTTTATCATACTACTTCTGTATCCATAATTTTAATTTATTTACGTCATTTCCTATGTAAAATACTATCGTGAGGTGAAAATACACCTAGTTCTCGTAGTTACGCAATAGGTGGTTCCTGGAAATGGCTGTGTAAATGGAGAAGAGAGCTATTTAACATGTATTTCAATGTAGGGCTTTCCAGAAAAGTTCCGTAGTCTAGACCAGGAGTTCCCAATGCGGTGCCCGTCGAAGTTCGCCAAGGTTTGTTCTGCTGTCCTTAAAGGCTTGAAAAATATCTCAATTCTCTAAGATAGTGTTTCTCAATCTGTGGGCCACAAAATTATTTTAGATGTTATGTGAAATACCAAAATATAAAATATTCACCAATAATAAAATTTTAGGAAATACAATTCGATAAAAATTATTAACAATTATTTAAAATAACGGAATTTGTATTAAAGTTTATTATTTGTACTATTTTCAATTCAAAGGAGGCATGTTGGGCAGATTTTGCTATTTGCCTGGCAGATGAATAATTTTCGAGTTTTTTTTTCCAAATCTCGTATCTATGAAAATTTTCGCGCATATTTGAGAGGTGGGATATTTTCTTCAATCGCGTATTTCCAAGAACTCATAAATGGAGAGCACGTAAATAGAGAACTGGGTGTATATACTAAGTTTTGGCTGCCTCTGTGTTGATATACAGTAGAGACACACTTTTCCTAAGAATAGCACAAAGAAAATATAAGGATTGAAACCAAGGGCTTATGGAAAAATGGGGGATAGGCTTCTGACTACATTTTGAGAATAATAAATATTTCCTATGAAATATCATCTGGCTTATCCTGAGATCTTTTTGATATAGGGCAGCTCAGTGTCTGAGGCTTGTGCAGGAACATCATAATGACCAGCTGTTGAGCATATTTTTTAATAAATTTTCCCATAGAGCATAATGACAACCTTAATCTCTCTCTCCCTCCCTCCCCCCTCTCTTTCTTCATCATTATGCTCCACTTCATTATGTCCACCTCAGAGATTTTGTCCATTCATAACCTTTCCAACCTGAGGACCTCTATTGCTTTCTATAAATTTGACTGCAAAATTTTGACCTCCTTTATTACCTCCTCATTCTCACAAGGTTTTATAAGCTCATCTGACAGATCCTTGTTGTGAGACTTGAATAAGATGTTGCCTATTATTTTTTTCATCAAGTCACGAGATCACACCTTTTTGGGTGCTAGAAATTCGCTAGGGAATAAATAACGATGCTCTATGAGCAGGAAAAACTTACATTACCCCATGGATTGTTTTGTTACGTACATTTAATATCATCTAATTTGTGAAACATGCACTAAAAATGAAACTTTTGGACTTTTGAAAATATGGCAGTAATCTTAGGACAAAATCTTTTAAAACCTTTTCCAAAGGTGATGTTAGGTCAGTGTTATTCCAGCATATTTTAGCTATAGAAATACAGTCCACATGGTGCATATGATATGAGTATGTAGCTTGTGCTTTCCAACGTAAACTTTCTTCTCTTATTGGGTAATCCCCACTTTATTTTGAACAAGCGATCTCTCTAATGCTTTATCCCTAAGGCCAAAATACTACCATTTCCATAAGTCCACTGTTCCATTGTTGTAATAGATTGCTCATATTATAAAAAGAAAACAAAATAAAAATTAAGAGACAAATGAAAAAAATATTGTGCTTATCTATAGACATTTCTCGTGTTTCCGATTTTCTTTTTGTGTTTAATAGGCATGCAGATACCGTAATTTTAGTCATTAGCTAAAATTATCTAGATTGTTAAATTGATTTGCTAGTTTTGTAAATGGCCACTATGTTATTTTTTTTAGGTGCTAGATTGAACCTAAAGTCACTAGATCTAGCTACAAATTCGCTAGATTGACAATACTACTTTAATGTCTCTGTTTTCATTGTCTCCATGCCTTTGAATCACTTGCCTCCAATGGCATATCCTTGCTATATTCTGCATTTTCTTGTAAATAGATGGGAAACCTTTAAAATTGTATACTGTCTTCTCATAACTGACATCAACAGGCATTTATGGTTAACGGCTTTATTTTATCAAGAAATTCTTTTTCTTCAAAGATATTTAGATTGCGATATATGATTTTTATTTAGTATTTTAACCACATAACAGCTTCAGGAAGATGGAAACAAAAATTTTAAAGAACCTGAGACACCTAACAACCTAACTTCGATTTAAAACAATGTAAATCGATACAGGTATTAATTGGCTGGCGACATAACTTCCAATTGACATTCAGAGTGACGTATGTTTGATTCAGCATTTTGCTAATGCTGAGCCATTAACCCTCGAGTACACTCGTTAAAAATAATCACGTTAGTACTCGCGTTGGGTGGAATCGACCCTATGTATTTTTAAGCTTAAAAAGAATGATTATATTTCCAGAATATTTTTTAAAATTATTAAGAATGCTAAACGTATTTCAATAGAAAAAGTAAACAAAAAAATTTAATTTAAAATAATTGAAATAACTGTCACACCGAGTGATCTTATCCTGATAGTGTGGAAATTGCCTTTTGGGGACCTTTGGGACACATTCTGGAGACCACTGATTACTCTCCGTTTTTCTTCAGATCGCCTTGCCAGTCAGTATACCCTCATTCAAAGGAAATATAATAAACATTCCACTTCCATTCCCATTCACCTCCGACTTTCTTTGTTGCCGACTGTATGGCAGAATTTCACCCTCGAACACATGCCACCATAAAATCTTATGATGTTTATGACCACACTGGGAAGCAGAGTTAGGAAAACCATGGCAGAGACAGAAAAGAAAGTGGGTAAAAGACTCAACACTACCTGTTATCCTCGGCTGAAATTTTCTTGCTGCCATCCCACGTGGATTGCTGCAAGGGTGCAATGCACCTCAGACTGGCATTCCCTCATGCACGGACTACATAATTATAGATCACCACTCCAATATAAGGTGATTTAGCGAGTTTGATACCTGTGGAGATTATAACTAATCATCAGTAAAAATTGTGTGGTAAAAATGCCTTATTTTCTCTTCAAAACTGAAGAAAATGGTTCATATATGAGAAATGTTACAAATAAAACCATGACTCATGCATATGACTGTAGCAATTCATCAGTAGCATTACAAAATATAACAGAACATGAACCATTTTCTTAAATTTTTCTATCGAGTAAAGTGCAACATAAATCAGGGGTGCAATATTTTATGTGTAAGTTTCTATTGTGCCTAGCGCCACCTATCAGAGTTATTTACTCTTATTCATCATTAAATTTTCAGTGCCAAGCCCATGGACACAGGTGACATGTTTAAAACATTGTAAAACTCAGCAATTAGGTGAATGAAGTAAGTTGCATTTTAAAATAAAAAGATATGGACATTTAAAGTTGATCTGGTTGATTCAACCAAGATGCGAGTACTCGAGGGTTAAGGTCACTGTATCGGTAGAGAGACATACATCAGAAAACGTTTTCAATATTTCTATTGTTTGTATGTTATGTTTTTCAAATTAAATGCATTATTTCTATGCTAGAATTATTTAAAGTGATCTTATTTATTTTGGATGACCTTTTATTTTAAAGCATTTGACAGCCTTATTATCTAAATTTATTCTGGATGTTAATTGAAGTCTTTTAATTACAAAGCTTTTATTGGAACGAGGAGCTGTGTTGGAAGGTGTGGATGCAATGGGACTGCGGCCTCTAGATCGTGCAGTTGGCACACGCAACATTCCAGCAGTGCACTGCTTTCTCAGACGAGGAGCTCGTTTAGGGCCAGCCACATGGGCAATGGCTGCTGGAAAACCTGATGTAACGTGAGTATCTGCACATGTGTATATACCTGCATTGTTATTATTAACACTGTTTTTATTGCAAGGCTTATTGGACAAGTTTTGTTCTATTGAAAAAGGACTTCATCTCTTGATATTTTATTTCAAATTTCTAAGCCTTCTTTTAATCTTATGGCAGTCAGAAAATCTGACAATCATTTCATCTCTCAACCTCATGTATAATGTCATTTTTCTATGGTAAGCAGTCCATTCAACTTCTCTTTATTACAGTATAGGATCCCTTATCTGGAAAGCTCAGGACTGGACATTTCTCATGTTCTGAGATTTTCCAGATTTTGGGTCTTTAGCTTAGTACTGTGAAACCTCTACCTTATGAACTCCTGTACAGCAAAGACATCCAGATAATGGACTATTGATGGCAGCCTCACCAAACTAATATATAAAATGCCTACTTACAACCTCTGTACTAGAGGCCTGCACGGGCCAAAATCTTCGGCCCAAGCCCGGCCCATTCATAATTGAGTCCAAGCCCGACCCGGCCCAAGATTTCATCCCATTTTTGCACCGAGACCCGGCCCAAGGCCCCAATTATCTTCAACTGGCCCAAATTCGGCCCGACCGTGGACATTTTGTACATTCTTCAGTAAACATATACCCTTTATAAAGTATCTTTTTATGTTTAAAATTTTCATAGAATTTCAAATGTAAACGCACTTTTTAAAAACACCTTTCTTAATAATAAAATGAAGTTGAAAATATATTTGATAACGTTCAACAACAAAAAAGTACCAAAGTTATGTTTTAGATATCAGATCGCAGGAATAAATTATCCGCGATCTTTTATTAATGGTAAAACCTAAAATTCAATGCTTCCAAATGGCGAATGCGTGGTTGAAAATATAAAGTGAATGAAACTGCTATATTTTAATATTGTTGCGCAAGGAAAAAAACACTCATGAGGTAGTAGATAGCTTTCATGTCTAGAGCACGAGCAGAAGGTTCTTGACTATAATATGAAAAGGAGAAAACATTTCTAGTAGTAGCATGCGCTATGATTATAAACCTTTTAGTTAATTATTTTTAAGCGTGTTAGCAAACCTTATTGTCCAAATTAAAATGCTATTTCATCACAAATGTGTATACACTCAGGAAAATTCATTTATGTAAATATTACAATTATTATTATACTGAAACAAAAAGTATGTATTTCCTCCAATTATGCTTTTTTTGAAAATTAAATTCTACGTATTACACAAAAATAACAGTGACTAAATAAGAAACGCTTGCTTTCCTTTTCATGCAATATGACGAACTAAAGGATATATGGCGAATTAGAACGGAATAGTTCACACGTAATAGGATACCTTCGAGGTAACATACCTCTCAGGGTAAAGAGGCAACGCTCTCTTCCTCAGCTCTTATTCGAAGGCTACTCATCAAAGGTGAACAAAGAGCTATCCTATCTCCCTCGATGAAAAAAGATCTGCAAGGGAGAAATGCGTGAAAAGGAAAATAATCCTTTAGTTTAGAGATTTCGTTTGAAAAAAGAATTTGTTTTTGTCCGATAATGCTCATAGCTATAGAATGTGAGCAGGAAGTATGTGTAATGAGTTTCATATATGATTTACAGTGTTATGAATGTTATACTAAATAAACACAAATATATAGAGAAAACAAAGGCTGAAAGAAAAAATTATCTATGATAACATCATTTATTTAAATTCACAGAAGAGGATTATTCAAGAGGTTTCGGCAGCTCACAATATATACATTAAAAAGTCAGCAGAAAATATACTCAGCTTCATGAAATGTTTTCCCGCTCCCGATGGACATCCTGCACGCATTTCTACTTTTAATTTATCCATGTTATTATGGAGGAACAAGATAAAGTCGATGGTATCGCTGCTAAAACTTGTTCAATGCTCTTGCACTACACAACCTAAACTAAAGTTTCGTTGGCTAGCACAGGTAGAAGATGTTTTGTCACACGAGACAGTAGCGGAAACTTTGTTTCATGACTGCTCCACCAGTTTAGCAGTTCTTCATGTTTTACGTGGCCAACATCTAGCTGTGTATATATCATGATTTCGTTGTCTTGAACTACAGCCTGAACAGGGATATCTTCAAAATTGCTGAAGTCGAGAATTTTTTGTTTCTTTACGGGAGGAATTAGACTACTACTGTACTCATTTTGTGCTCTCCCGGGTATGTTATTGCAGGACTACTGATCTCTCCACCTTCCACACTAGTAGATTCTTGAGGCTGCTCCTCTCTTTCAAACTTAATCATTAGGGCTTTCACATCGCTTAATGTGGTTCTTTTCTCCTCATAAGTTAGCATTTTTAACTGACGAAAGTTCGGCCATAAAAATGTAGCAATGCTATGAAGTCGATGAATTCTAAACTTTTCCAACATTACACTCCGAGATTTGTTTTTTAAAGTTATTAGTTCATTGGAATCATCTGGCCGTACTGTGAGATGGTTAAGTAGATCTACTTAAACTAGTAGAACCAAAGGAAGAGTTGGATATAAATCTCCTTCGAGTTGTAATGAAGCATCTTTAAACAGTTCCAGAAAATTTATCAGCATAGTTAATGTTTCTTTCTGCGAATGTGCTATTCTATATTCTTCTTGTTGAGATCCCGAAAGCCTCTCAATTTCTGCATAAGTTTCATTAACTGACTGGTATATCTCAATTCTACTGTAAAAGCATGTCTCACATTCTTGGTGTAATGTTTTTGACAAATTTTTTACTAACCCGGATTGTTTCAGATACGTAACTAGAGACTTCATTTCATTTGTAGCTATTTAAATATGAGGAAGATTTAATTCTAAGAAATCTCTAGCAAATGTGTGTCTTAATATGATATTCATCATATGGGAAGAACAATACAAGAAGTATACAACTGAAGAGCATTGATAATGTTAGCTGCCTGATCTGTCACAAACACAATCTTCAAAAGACAGTCAGATTTTAAGCCTAACGTCAAATCTTTTCCACACTTCACTTTTCATGCCAGTTTTCTTCACTGTGATATATTCACCCCTTCTTAATTTTTCCTTGATTAAATCCATTCTGGCATTTTAGGGATTTATAAAAAGTTTTAATAACACAAAATATCAAACCACACAAATGCACGAAGAATACAAATTATGTCAATTTCTATCAGTACGGAATACCAATATCATCTGCTACCCAGAGCGAACTGATGACCAATGGCGGATACAAAAGGGAGGGTAATGGGATAAGGTGTAGGGGTAGGGAATGAAGCTTCAGATGTAAGATTCCCAAACATCCCGCTATCTCCTAAGGCAAACAGAACCCTCTTGCATCCATTGAATTCCATGCCTCAAGTGTGTGCGACGCTCCATTTGCATCCGATATTTTCATTATGAGTTCTTATTGCCATGGCTATTATTTATCAGCTTTAAAGCCGTGGATATATTAGCTGATGCATTCTGCTTTCATTCTGTGGTTCCTTAATTTCTGTGTTTATATGTTAGGATTTTTTTATATTTTTTTCCTAACTTAGGTCTGGCCATAGCGGAGCTTACTCAGGCTTCTATCTTTCATGCACTGTATCATTTGCATCCACAACTTTCATTATGAGCTCCTATATCTCTGTCTATTATTTACAAGCTTTCAAGCTGATGGTAGAGGTTTCTTATTGCCTGTGTTTGCATCTTAGGCTTTTTTATATTTTTTCCTTGGGTCCGTCCTTCAGCCAAACACTTAGTCAGTTCACCATGGCTTCTAGCTCTCGTGTGTTAGCGGACAGCGAAGTGCCTAAAATAAATAGTGAAGATGAAATACTCTTTGCACAAAGGCGCAGACCTCTACTCTGTACTATGAACTCCTGTACTACAAAAACTTCTAAGCAACTAGGGCAAAAAATCTGATGTGGCCAACACATGACTTCTCCATATTTGGGTATAGATATTTAAATTCTTTTCATGAATAGCATTATAAGGAAAAATTATTATTTCATATCGTAAAAGTATAGTCATCCTTATTGCCATAAATTAGGTATATTTTGAATATGTTTACAGAATTCACCGCTACATAGTGGTGGCGCTGTATACTGGAAATTTTACGAATAAGCAAAATATCTCCGAAATGGATGGTTCTATGAAAATTTGTTTCAAACAAAACTTGGAAGAAATATTATTCTCTACAACTTTGCTCCTTATGAAGATGACCAATCACGACGTTTTTAAGGAGATATTTGACAGAAACCGAAAAAACCGATTATTTATAAATAATTCCTAAACAATAACTGCTATGGTAAATTGTTTCAAATAAAAGTTGTAGGAAATTACATTCTCTATAATATTTGTATCAAGTTGTATATAAAATAATGATGTTTTAATGGAGAAATATCACAAAAACAGAATCGGGTTTCAAATAAACCTCGACTTCTGGTTAACCGTTATTGTCCAAAAACTAATCAGTTCTTTGTGCCCATACCTAAGTGTTATATATGAAATTTGGTAATGATATGTCAAGTACTTTTTGAGTTAGAGTGCCCACAATCACATACACACACACAGACATTCTGAAAATAGTCTAAACATGTTCTAGGGACCTCAAAACGTGTATTTCCGTTGAAATCTCGAAGTCAATTTTTTTCATGATCACAATACTTTTCCAATACTACGTATGGAGAAAGTAAAAACAACATTTTTTTTGTTTTATTTACATATTTGGATGTTATCTAAGCAAATAATATCTCAGAACATGATAAAAGCAAGAACAGTGTAATTTTATCATTCTGAATGGGTCTCATGTGCTCTTTGCCACGAGAAAAATAAATTTGTTTCTTTTACTGTAAACTCTCCGTTTTTCTTGCATTGTACCTTCTCTGCCCAAAAAATAGGCTCTAATGCGGTAAGACGACTCAAATTGATGAAACTCATAAAAATACACCTTATTTATTAAAAACCAACATATTTATATTAAAAATAGGCGTAAAAAGCGAGAAATTCCTCCACCCATCAATTGAAGGTACCCGGTACTTGCAGGCAGGCGGCTGACCCCGGTACCTCTAGTGTTAATGATGTAGGTTAGTGGAAGACTTCACCGAACACAACTCAGTGATGATTTCATGTTGTTTACTTTGAAGAATATATTGCTCGAACTATAGAGTTAGGACATGCCCAGAAATTTGTCGCTTGAATCAAGATATAACACGCTTTTAATTTGTACCAGTGTCCTCCACATGACCCTGCATTGTGTGATTATGTTGAGAGACTTGTACGCCAATTCTGCATAAAAGATAAATACACGGCTCTATTACGGTTTGTTTTTAAAGGAATCAATATCGGCACGCTCCAATGTGTAGTATACATTGCGAGACAATGTATTGCAATTTTGCAAAGAAGTACGAGTCTTTTTATAGGAGTAAATGATTTTTCAGGAGTACAAAGTCACTGAAAGGAGTACTGTACTCCCAAAAGGAGTATGTCTGGTCACCTTAGTTGAGAGTGAATAGGAAAGAAACACTGAGCGTATGAGTTACAACCTGACACTCCAGTATGTTGACAATTTACTTGATTACGTGGGGCAGTAGAATTACCAATACAGTGGTATTATAGCTGCAAGGATAATCCGAGCAATCGTGAAGAGAAACCTTAATGAGTCAAAAAACAAGCTAAGATTATGGACTATTTACTAAAAGAAAAGTAAACTGTGTTAAGTACGAAAATGGGTTGAATAGCACGCACTACGAGAGAATGTGAAAAATAAAGCAAAATTTTGGATTATCCCTGTTTTCCAATTTTTCGTGCTTCTTCTCACCATCATTGGCCTGAATAATTGAGACTAAAATGATTCACTTTCATTTTGGAGATGAGAATTATAACTAATGAGGAAATTAATGGAAAATAGATGAAAATATTTGATGCTATTGTCCACAGAGTAACGTGAATCATAAAATAATTCCTGAATTTATCATAGAGTAGAAAAACTAAAGAATTTTTCTTATTATAACATCACAGTTACATACAAAACTGTGGAGATCGTGTTAATCGAAACTGTTCCGTATGACTTATTGTTGGTTTCTCCAAGAAGTAACTATGTTGCAGCTTCAAGTAACTGAAACAGTGTAACAAACTCGGCCATAAAGTATTGCTGTTTATTAAAAATGTATTTTCTGTGGTCATAGCTGGAGATAGTAAAATGCAGTAGCATAAAATACCGTGGCACATTAGTTGCAGAGATTTGCTGTATCAGCACGATATGAGAAGCACATATACGAATCCCTTGGTGCAACACTTTTATAAGGTAAAATAATGACATGACAATTTGTCAGTATTTTTCCTTTAAAATGTTTTTGAAATTTTTATCATTTATAGTTTACGATAAATTTAAAGGTTAACTTTGGCTTTGACTTGTCAAACCACATCTTAGTGAGGCGAACCACAGCATCTTCTGAGGTTTGGTAGGGAAATATATACCGCATCTTAGTGAAATTGCTTCTTGTGAATTCATGCTGTGTGAGGTTTTACTGTATCCATGGTGAAGAAATGAATTTAAATACTTTTATTTTCTTTCATTGGCAGTTTAATTTTGCTGAATAAACTCCTGGAAGATGGTAATGTACTGTACAAGAAGGGTCGCCTGCAGGAAGCATCTCATCGGTACCGATATGCCCTCAAGAAGTGTCCAAATGAGGAGGAGGGTGTTGCATGCATTGGGGTTGAAGCCATGTGGGGAGCAAATGAGGAAAATGTCTCTTCACCTGCTAAGCTTCGAGAACTCTTTGATTCTGTGCGTGTTCACTTGATGCTCAATCTGTCTCGCTGTACAAGAAAACTTGGGGTTAGTAATCTCTTTTTGTGTATCATTTTATTTTAAAGATTTTTATTTTACAGGTAGCAAGAATGTTTGCATTACTCTTTCCATTTTTACAATTGAATCATGATAAATTAGGCATTAAATTTCCCAGTGACAGTTTTAATCCTTCAACGCCATCCTACATACTGAATATGCTTCAGAGATCACTAGATTTATTTATTTTTTTGGTGCAGTAAATTTTGTAAAATCTGAAAAACCTTCATATATTTCAAAACAGTTACCTTGGACCTTTCTATTGGGCTTAATTATGCAATTTTCAGTCTTTCTTTTTACGTTTATTATACTTTAAATTTTGTGATTGAATTTTCACGTAGTTATGAGAATTGGTAAATTGCAGCTTCTAAAAAAACACCTATTCAACCAAATCTCTGAACAAAAGCAACTGTGAAGCGGAAGGAGATATAGGCCCTATTTATCTGCTCTCTGCTCTTAGAAGCCTCTAGCTCTTGTGATATGTTTTTCTTATGCGACAACACTTAAGAACTATATAGAGAGGAAGGAGGAGGGTCTTTGGGTCTGTTCCTTGTGTTTGGTTCAGCATTTCTTTAGGGCAATATAGTGAGAGTGAGAGAGAGAAAAGGTCATTGTTTGAACATATCTGATGTCATTCAAAGATATTTATGATGCTATCACTTGATCAAAAGCCTAGAAAATATGCTCGTGCTTGTATCTTACGAAAAATTTTCCCTTGACCCTCTGAAGAAGTTAGTCTGAGGGAAACCTTTATGCTGTGCAGAGGCAGGTTTTGTTCATTTGTATCCTGTGGTTACCTTTACGTTTAATTGCTTACTTATTTAAAATATCCTAAGTCATCATGGCATCGACCAGCAGAAAAAGGCAAGCAAAAGGCACACCAGCAACCGTTACGAATGGGCAGTTTTTCATCCTTTTCCTATTTCCTTTTCTCAGACATCAACTTGGGTTTTCCCAGCTCTACCCACTGTTTTTCCGTTACCCCTTAGCACCCTGGAAACTTCTCTCAACTACTCATATTCTTCTATCCTCAGAGCAGTGCCAATTTTGGGCACAGGGCCTGGGTCCCCAAACCCTCAGAGTGTAGTCATACAGTCAGTTCCATTCCTTAGCTCTTTTTTGCTAAATTAAGAATACAGCGATACTTTAGTTAACAAATTCAACATTATTTTTTTGCAAAAAAATCAACAATTCAAACAAAAACTTCAGAAACTTCATGCAGAGCAATTAAAAAGAGTAAAATTTATTTATCACTGATGTCATAAAAATGGCCCAGCCCAATTGACGAGCAGGCTTTTATTCTTTTGCTTATTTAAATTAGTTGGAATTACGATACAAACTCGGAACCTTGACACATGCATGCATAAGTGATTGAGGTTTATTTTTCTTACTGTGGAAATTTAAATCCGTTTCCATAAAATCCAAAAATTAGTTAAGAATATGAAGAAAACAACACTTTTTTAAGCCTTCCCTGCATTCGTTGCTAAGGCGCTAGTTAATTAAAAGTGTCAGGTGAAAATCCTTTAACTTTTACAAAAGTTCTTAATAAACTTTAGTAAATAAGCATTGTTGAACAAGAAGGAATTTATTCTACTGAAACTGTTGTAACAAAACTCACAATCTCTTGATTTAACTAAAAATGTTAACATTCACCATACAAGCCCTCACTACCAGTATGACGTAGCATAATTAAAAGTGTAAGAAAGTTAAAATCTCTATAACTTGAACAAAAGTTCTAAATTGAGTCTAGTAAATCAATTTTTTTTTCTTTTTAGTGCGTAATATAAAAGTTGTTTTTTAAAAAAAACATTTTTTAAATTAATTTTTCCTATGAATTTTTTTCCATGACTTTTTTCCTTTGACTATTTTTCCTGCATTCATTTTATTTCTGTACCTAATATTCTCTCCTTATTGGGCATTGGCATTTGCAAATCTACCCTTTCCTCCAAAGATGTTAAACATCGAAGGCTCAACGGAGTACCTTCTTATATGGATAAATTAGTGTAATGTTGAAAAATAAAATGGCTTCGATTCCAGAAACATTCTTTCCCCGTTTGGTTCACATTGAAAGTCCCAAATCCATAAGGCAGATTTTTTCTTTTCACTTTTAAATATCTTAGAATTGTGATATTGTAGTGGGAATTACACTGTTATAAGTGGAAAAGAATGAAAATTCTTATTGATGTCACCAAATTTAGATTAGAATTTCGTGCGTTTTTGGCTTCTGGATTGGGATTGCATTTTATTGGAGCATTGCCATGGATACGATTTTTTCCAATCTCAGCTCAAGCATAGTCTAGTGCACTTATGGCTTTTTCCACTCAACTATGCTTAAGCAATTGATTTATAATCCGATTTCATGCATAATACTTTGTGGAATACAAGAAATTAGGTAAGATATTTAATTCCATAGTGTCTTAGTATACTTATTATTTAAAATTAATTATTTCACAAAAACTGAAATACCGTATTCACTCGTGTAATACCTGCACTTTCTCCCCCAAAAATTCCCATCAAAAAGGGGTGTGGACCATAGTTCCCTCTAATTTTTTTCATCCACGGGCGAAATGAATATTGCTATGCACACCTACACGAAGGTAATGCGCAGATGTGTGCCCGGGTTGGTGCGACCCTGTTCGGGTATATCCTAAGGTAATGAATAGAAGAAGGGAAAGAGTGGTGGTTACAGCATATAGATAGAATGGGTGATGCTAGAATTACAAAAAATATATTAGAGTAGAAGCCCAGTGGGTGAAGAGATGGATATGAATGTGAAGACAGAACAGGCAAACTGTCTAATCTACGAAGTGAAGAAGAAGACGAGGTTGCGGGCATTTCATGCATGCGGGTATTACGCGAGTAAATATGGTAAATAGTCCTTGGCATTCTACAGAACAATATTGTTTACTTCAAATTTGTTTTAGATACAGTAAAACCTCATTAACTCGAAGTTAAAGGGAACAAAAAATTACGACTCGAAATATCTGGGTTCAAAATAAATGAATTTTCATAAAAATCTAACTTTTTATGATCAGCTACTTGGGCAGCAAAACCGCAATACAGAATCTTATCTATCCATTCAACAAATGAGTTGGCCTTACAGGTTAGTATAAACGACAAATTCGAACAGAGCTGAAGTGAACACTTAGTTTGCGATTCACAAAGACCACCACGGGTGAAAAAAGGCTCCAGCAATTATCCCGAATTTCCCAGTACATTTCAAGTTACTCTTTTATGCCGCTAAGAAAAGACGTTCAACTGCATGCCGAAAGATTATCACTCATCTACACTCCATACTGCTGCATATGTATCACATTGTGCTCTTCTTGTATGACATTATGGTAAAACCAGTGATGAGCTGAAGCTGGCTCCTGCTGACTCGCATGAGCCGGTTCTTAAATGTTTAGAAAATATGAAAATTAATTAATTTTGTCCTTTCAAGTACATTTTGCCCTATCTGAAAGTCAATTACCAACATTGAATGTTAAGCTAGCGGAATGCTGTTACTAAACTAGAGCGATGTGGTGCCCCTGGCATGTAAGCATCCTGCCATCCTTATCCAAATTTCCTTATGACTTTTAATAGAGCCGATTCTTAATGTTTTTCCAGCTCATCACTGGGTAAAACCACTAGATTTTTGTTTTTGGCTCATCACTTATTCTCGGGTAAAACAAAGGCATGATCTTTTTAGAGACGACATTTGGTATAACTTGGTGCAATGTCATTTAAAGATTGGTTCAGTAATAGAAATCAATATTACACGGTCTTTTCTGAAGCATATCACTTTCTCATGAGAAAAACCTTGCCCAGGTTTAGGAGAGCATGAGGATTGACATAATAGGGGTTCTTGCAACTTCTGTTCATTTCAGCTTGGTTCAGCAGTTCTTGAATTTCGCTATCTGATTTAAAATTTGAGCATTCACACTGATGCAAGGATAAGCTGATTCATTTATTTGAATCATCTACGACTTTTATTTCACGTTGATTATTAAATTATTTCAACGAGGTGAAAATGGGACATTTCCTGTCCTTGTAAGAAAAAACGGGACAAAATTTTTTGCATGATTTTTTTAATGGTGGCTATATGTTACTATCACAATCTATAGCAAAAAAGGCAAATATGAACTTTCCTTACAGTCTGCAGCATGCCAGACTAGGATAAAGCTCACAATCAAAAGAGAATCCGACTAGCGCAGTTGTTGTCGAAACTCAAAGGGAATAAGTTAGGTTAAACTCAGGCAGGATATTATATGCAGAGACCAGGTTTTCCACCTCATATTTGTCAATGACCCTGATGTTTCCTAATCTGACAATTGTGACTATAATTAACATTTGTTGTTCGTTTGATAACCATCATGTTTCCAAAAATCCTACATTTCTAATAGGAATATCAACCATACTATAAATTTTATTTGCGATGGGCTTCAAAACGGTACAAAATGGCTTTTTTGATAAAAAATGGGACTGCTATTTCCCTAGATATTGGATATTGTCTGATACTGTACCGGTTGCATAAAACTTTTTTTTTGTCCTAACTGCACGCCCACCACCAATGATCAGGATATGCCACTGAAGTAATTGCTGATCAATGGAACTTGTGCATGTACTTGATGCTTGATTGTATAGCACATGTGTGAGATGTGTTACATATGTTCATGCAATAGGTATGAGTGTAAACAACTGTCATGTATCTGCTCTTGAGCTGTTTTTAAAAATTAAATATCATCATTCTTTCTCAGGAGTACTCAGAGGCTGAGGAACTTGCTGAGGGTGTTCTACGGTTGAGACCTGAATCATATGAGGCCCATTATGCAAGAGCAAAGGCAAAGGTTGATCTTGGGTATGTAATTATCTTATATATTTTGCTTAAACTTTGTTTCACTATGTTACTGCTGCAATTTATGATACAATTTTATTACATGATAGAACAACTTTTTATTTTGTTGACTTATTGTTAAAGTTCAGATAGTTTTCTGCAGTGTTGTCTGCTGCTGAATTTAAAGAAATATGCTAGCAATTAAACATGTTAAGTGTAAAGTCCTGCTTTAAGATAACATTTTTGAAAATGCAGATAACTCTGAATTGCCTAAAAATCACAGGAAACCATACCATAGAAAAGGGAAAACGGCTAACATGATAAAAATCATTTAGATACAACTTTATCATACATTTTAATGCATATATTTTTATATTAGTCTAGTTTTCAATATTTGCTATGAACAAACAAAACATAGGACTTAAAAATCAGTACAATATACATCAAACAGATTTAATCATTGTGGACTCTTCTAGTCCATATAGTACTGTCTATCTTTACATTAATAGTTATATATATGAAGAAAATTTTAACTTATCAAAACAAGGCTGCTGCTTTTTAATAACTTTTATATAAATAAATAAAAATATGATATATCCTTTGTACAAAAGCAAGAAATACTCTGACAAAGGGTCCAAATGAAGGGTCATAGGCTGTTGGGAGATGTTTAAGACTCGGACAATCACCTTACTCCTAGGAAAGTTTCTGAGTTTGCAGCTGATCTTAATGCATTTTAAACAAATTATTTACACAAAAAATTAATGACTGGTTATGGTACCATATATACCCACATATAAAGTACCTCTGCATTTAATCCACACCCTTTTTTGATAGGCTGAATCTCGGAAAAAAGATACTAGAATATAAACCACATTCCATGCTTTATCAAATTTTTAAAAATATGCTGCATATTTTCTCATACAGCTCATAATGCCAATGTATTAATTGTAGATCATGCAAAAGATATTTGGAGAATGAAAAAAATCATACTTGAACAGCATGGCATTAGTCAAAACAAATAGTGATGTACAATGCACCTGTGAATATTTGGAGAATAAATAACTGTAGCACTAGTACTTTTTCCACTATTTTATTTGCATTTAATAACAAGAGATGACCATGGTTTCGCTTCACAGTAGCATCATCAAATGCAAATAAAATAGTGGAAAATGTACTAGTGCTACAGTTATTTATTCTCCAAATATGGATATATTCCACAAAGTAATGCCTACAACAACGGATTTTGCACCTGTGAATGACGCGACATTTTATGATGTGACATTCTATTGATCTATTTGCCAAAAAAAACGTTATTTCTTGATATTTTCAAAAAAACATCCACACCCTAACCATTCCACCTCCATTCCTACTCATATACTGAATTTGCCTATCTCTCTTCTATAGCGTGTGCTGCTTTCAGCTGTCTCTTCTTCTCCCACAGTAGCTGTGACAATTCTATGACATCTGATACATTGCAAGCACCTTTTTACAGTCTCCTGATGATCCCCACTGTGATCACTGGAAGAAACTGAAATGTCCATCATTAGTATTAATAAAAATATTCCATTCCTGTTTTCATTTAACCGTTTTGCTGCATAAATCACAAAAATGCAACCGACATTGTAATTTTCCTTAAATCCTCAAATCACAAAAATTCCACAGGGGCAGAAAAATGTTTCCTATCATTGACTTGACATTCAAAGTGCTTAGTAAAAAACGATTTGCTGCAAAAATAGGTATAAGTGGTTTTAACGTGGCCACACTACCGAGTTCTACATTTCCCCGATAGATGACATACTTAGGCGCCATCGTATGCCTATTTAGAACTTCCAATTTCCACCAGTACGTGGTGCTGTTTGCATTACTCGATGTATCGGTGATATTTCTACATTTTCATTCCAGGCGGTATGAGAATTCCCTGACTGCACACAACACTGCATTTTTCGCTACTCTTTATTTATTTTATTTTATTTATAACATTTTCGCAGAATGGAATTGGGTAATTATTCGTTTTAATTCTCCCTCCGATTGGGATGTGAAAAGTTGTTATTCTAATGTATTTTGATGAATTCTGTTTGAATCTGACCTACTTGTCTTCGGGGATACCGGTACTTGTAGTAATTTTCCTAATAACTGAGGATCTTGGCGAGTCTTTGGCTCGCTTTGTTTTTATTTTAATTGTCGTCTCTAGGTGCTACCGCACCCTTCACCTTTCTGGAACAAAACTATTTCTCCCCGTTGGTCAGTGATCGGGTTTGTAAATGTCGCAACAGGCCAATCAGTCATGGGTTAGCAAGCTTTAGGGTACTTTTGTATTATTACGGCGTCACCAATTTCCCTTCGCAAATAAATAAAGAGTAGCAAAAAATGCAGTGTCGTGTGCAGTTGGGAAATTCTCATACCTCCAGGAATGAAAATGTAGATACATTGCAGATACATCGAGTAATGCACACAGTGCCATGTACTGGTGAAAATTGGAAGTTCAAGCAAGGGGACCTTACGACATGTTCGTCGCCGATTCAGTTGAAACTTGGTGAGCATGTAGCACACACCTATTGATGAAAAACGTCAAAGCAAGAAGATGCACCTCTCAAGCATTCGCGAGATATTTGCAATTAAATTTAGCGAACATACTATGGGTCCAATGTATACCCTAATATGAGTCGCTATAGTCAGCTGAGGCAGTGGCTGAGTTGTTTAGGCGTTGGGTTCACGAATTTTTGGGTGCGAGTTCAATGCTAACACTCAATTTTTTTTTCAATTTTTATTATTTGGTTTGTTTATGTTGTCTAGTAATTTTTGACATATATTTTTTGCTGAAAGTTTACTGTATTTATAATTACATTTTCAATAATTAAAAAATATTTTTCGCAATAAAGTTGAAAAAGAATTGGATTAGAATTATCAGCAAAACTTAAATGGGAATAAGGGCCGTTTATCACACATATTCAACTCTTTTCTTTTACAGGGAGCTAATGCTTCATTGCAAATTATTATTGTACACATTTATTAATCGATTTTATTATATGACGTACATTGTTTCAGGTGGTAGTTATCGTAGAAACATAAAAAGCAGAGATCTAGATTACACCATGCACACCAGAGGCATATCCAGGGGGGTGCATATGGTGCTACAGCACTCCCCCTGGATATCAAAAGCAATGAATTTTTCTGCTTTAAATACAAAGACTTCAATAGATATAAGGAAGAGATCAAGAGGATGGCATTGGCTATAGTGTAATAACCGCTTTAGTCAAATCGAATTGTTCTGCCGAGCATTCAACTGTGCTGATTCATGTTAATTTACTTTTACTTTTGTATTCCCAATTTCTGCTATGTGAACGACGAATGCCAATGTCACTGTGGCCTAGGGTTACCATTATAATTAGTTTCGCTCCTCAAATTTCCCCAGTTCATGTTAATTTTATATGAATTCAAAATAATTTTCTTTTTTCATTAGCGGAAAGGCTCAAAATTACAAAATTTTACTAATAATTTTTCTGCCCCCCTCGGGATCGCACAAAGTATTCCAACAAATTAAAACAAATTCCTAACAGCGCCCCCCTTCCCAAACACGTTATTAAACCAATTGATTGACAGGCACAGTTATTTTTAAAAGATTTTGCTGGAAAAGACACATCATTCACATTCTCCAAAATCCTCCTTTCACTTGTCAGTTTCGAGGCATACAAAATGTACCTAATCATATCGTGAAATACTGGCACACTTAATTGGTGATGAAGCAACGAATATAATTTGATTGCATCCTCACGTGATGATATTTCGCGGTTTTGTTCTATTAAAAATGAGCAATTCTGCATCCGCTTAATGAAGTTTTTAACCTGCCTATAAAAGTACACATCACCAGTTTGGCAGAGTGGAGTGCATTTTGGCGGAAAAATTTGACAGTGCATGTTGATTCATCCTTATCATCAACAAAGATTTCGTCATACACTTTGGGGTTAGTCTGACCTCCCCAAGAATCAATTAGCAGAAGAAACTGTTCATTTTTACATAAGGTAGAAGAGCATTTTCTTAAACACAACTATAAATCTATTAATAGGAAATAAAAATTAATAACATTTTGTAAATGTCTTTTTATTTATGTGAAGAACTTATGTTGATGATATAGATGTATTATTTTATTGTCAAATTGATATAGTTTCTGATCGATTATATAATTTTAACATGGATTCTATCAATTTATATTTTATTATATACTATGTGTATTGGCAACCACATTTTAAAAATCAATCATGTCTGCACATTTCAGATAAAAACGCTTTATAAATGCTAATTTTAATTTATATTTTATATTATTCAAGTATCTCAGATTTTTAAATGATTTTAACTGAATCCCGGGAAATTCCTGGGATTGTATAAGTTCCGATCCTGGACTCCATGGATTGAGAAGAAACTGGGAAATGACAAGCATTAGTTACCACCAGGCACATAGATAAATAAAAAGATCTTTTATTGTAGAAAATTATGATACTACCTTGAAACTTTTTTATCTCATGTATTAAGTTCTCATTTCATCAAATAAAATATTTTATTGTTAACTTTTATTCATTGTATTTTCGCTGATACATTTTATTATTTATATAAGTACTAGCTGAAAGTACCCGACAATGCCTGGGTTATGCCAGACGTCTTTGGCGAATAAAATTATGTATTATATGGTAATACAATCATTTCTCCCTTTGCGCACCTCAAAACATGTATTTCCGTTGAAATCTCGATTTCGAATTTTTTGATGAAAACAATACTTTCTCTGTACTACGTATATTGGAGAAAGTAAAAACTAATTCTGAGATATCTCTGACACCTATGAATTGGGCCGGAGAGAACGTGAGCATACATGAGAGTAATAGGAATTTGAGTTTAACAATGTAATTGGTTGGCAAGGCAACTTCACGTTAAAAATGCTAAATTTTGTCAAAATATGATATTAAAAAGTTAAATTTGAAAGATTTAGATTCGAAAGTGATAAAAGACGATAAGAATAAGAAACTACATTTATTTTTCTTTAATACAGTCCAAGTCCGAAAATCGTAGGTCAAATATGCAAATTTTAATAAGCAAAATAAAATAAGGTTGCAGGTCAAAATATCGGTTTTTCCATGTTATCTTATGAGGAATGGAAATCATTCTTGGGAATCGAACCTGGGTCAGTTTTGGAAATTTTTTTTTCGTAAATGGCTTCTACTTTAAGAACCGAACATTCCTATCAAATGTCAATCTTCTAGCTACTCAGAAAGTTTGTTAAAAATAGCATTACAGAGTTTTCCACTGATGATGAAGTCTATTATAAAATAGATAGAATAGATCTTATTCAGTAAAATTTGATACTTTTTAAAATTTATGGTGTGGTTTCAGTGATTGATCCCTAATTTACTTGCTTATTTTACGGCATCCCATGTGTGTTTCAGCCTGCAGAAAATTTTGGAAATATATTCTTTAGGAAATGAGGAAATATTGTAATCACCTCAAAATTAAGTTACTATTTTATCCCATGCATAAATGATCTTTAATTTCTGAATCGTAAAAATGAGAAAGGAGCCCAACTTTCTTATGGGTGAAAGTAGGTAATCAGTAAAATTCAGTTTGATCAGAGATTAATAAAAATGGTATGATGAATGTCAGATAAAGTGAAAATGTATCAAGTAGTCTTAAATTTTCTTTCTTCTTTTGTTTACTCTTTTTAAGAGATATGGATGGGGCACTCTTAGACATTGAAGAGGCATTGAGAGTGGTGCCAACTGCCAACAGAGAAGCAAGGCGGGTACTGAGAAGAGTGCGAGATGAACTTCGGACTGAGGCATGTCCAAAGGGTTCAAATTCTAGAGAACCTTGTTTGGGTGAAGATGAACGTGCTTTGGAGGAATGAGAAGCATTATGGTTTCTTTAAGGCTGTTAGGAAAAAGGAGAAATATGAGTTATGGTGATGACTAGGTGCTGAAGTAAAATGTTGCTTTAATGTTTGTGAATACCTGTCAACAATTTTCTTAATGTAATGTGTTACTGTTTCAGATGAATTTTTGTAATTTTCTACCGATTCCACTTATTTATGAATTTAAGAAAGTGATATTTATAACAGAAGTTTTCTCTGATTGTTAACTTATGTGCCATCAATTAGTAAAGATGCAGAAAATAAGCTTTACAATTTATATTATGACTTGAAATATAGTAAAGCAATGATGAAAGTAGTAGATTTTTCATTTGTGAATAACTGCCAAAGGGATATTATTGGTATTCATATTAAACAATGGACATTGTCTTCTTTCCTATTATTACTTGGAATAGTCTGATTTTATTGGCTTGAGTCCCAAAAAGTTTGACCATGATTATGATAAGTCTAGATTTTTAAGTATAAGTTGGTGATCATTATTCAGTCATCTTTTGCCATTTTAAAAATTGCACACTGTAATAAATCAGGAATTAAGGAAAAAAGCAATCAATTTTCTCATGAATGATTTTAAAAAAAATCTGATGTGGCCAACACATGACTTTCTCCATACAGAGCAATGAATATGATTACTCTCTCGATGTCAGCATTCTCAGGAATAATTATCAGCAATTACACTCGAGGATAATTTTTACACATTTTCAATAGTCTTTATTTATTGAAAAATGGTACAACATACATTATACAAACTTTCTCATATACTAATGCATCGTTTAGTTATCTTTAGAAAATGAAAATCATATCAGCCGGTTTTAGATAATACAATTTTTGTTAAAGTTGCCTAGAATAAACTAGCCTTATATTCATTCATTGTGAAATATGAAATATGTAGTATTATTGCAGACGTATTCTCAAGTAACTGTACGAAATTTGATCAAAATCGCTTGAGCCGTTTTTGAGAAAATCAAGTAGAATAAGCTTCCCTTAATTATTGAGAAAGGTCAATTTCTACATATACTCTGCTTTGTATGATGAAATGCCTAAGTACAAGATTTCATTCATTTTTGCTCTACCGTTTAGGTCCTAGAGCCAATAACAGACAAACAAACAGACAGCATTGTAAAAGCCACTTTTTTGGACTCAGCAATACCTAAAGCATATATTTCCGTAAAAATCTCTGAGGTTGAATTTTTTTGCGATAATACTTTCTCAATATACTTCGTATATGAGAAAGTAAAAAACAGTAAGTAAATTGTTAGCTGTTTCTACAGATATCAAAATATCTAGAAGTAATACGCACCACTATCAACAATTAGAAAGATTTATCATAGCAGCGGTAACAAATGGTATCACATAGCGATGAAACTAACAAATTTAGAAGAAAAATCAAAATCTCAACCTATTTGCTATATGAAAAAATATTTCAAACAAAACCTGTAGAAAATTACATTATCTACATCTTTTATAATAACAGCAACTAATGAAAATAGTTTTTTAAAGGAGATATTTGAAAAAAAATCTAATGTGGCCAACACATGACTTCTCCATATTTGGGGTATAGGTATTTAAATTATTATGAATAGCATTATAAGGCAAAATTATTATTTCCTTTCGTAAAAGAATAGTCGTCCTTATTGTCATAAATTATATGTTGAATATGTTTACAGAATAGTTGGTGGAGCTGTATACTGGAAATCTACGAATTGGTTAAATATCTCCGAAATGGATGGTTCTACGAAAATTTGTTTCAAACAAAACTTGGAAGAAATAATATTCTCTTCAACTTTGGCCCTCATGAAGATGACCAATTACGACGTTTTTAAGGAGATATTTGACGGAAACCGAAAAAACCGATTATTTTTTATAAATAATTCCTAAACAATAACTGCTATGGAAAATTGTTTCAAATAAAAGATGTAGGAAATTATATTTTCTACATTTTTTGTAATGGTCAATGTATACAATAATAAGGTATTATTGGAGAAATATTGCAAAAACCGAATCGGGTTTCGAATATACCTCGACTTCCGGTTAACTGGTATTGTCCAAAATCTAATCAGTTCTTTGTGCTCATGCTAAAGTGTTATATATGAAATTTGGTATTAATATGACAAGTACCTTTTGAGTTAGAGCGCCCAAAATCACATACATCCACACACACACACACACATACATCATTCCGAAAATAGTCTAAACGTGTTCTAGGGACCTCAAAACGTGTATTTCCGTTGAAATATCAGTCGATTTTTTTCGTGATCACTATACTTTCCCCATACTATGTATGGAGAAAGTAAAAATATATCACTAAGGCGGAAAACATTTGAAAAACTGAAATAGAAATATGATTCATGCTTCATGTTTCGTCATTGGATCGTAAAGAATGTTTTTGATTTATATTTTTTAAATCTATAATTTTCGACAGTTACTTTATTTTAATTTACCATATTAACTTGTCATTATAAATAATAATAACACAATAACACTACACAAAAAAGTTATATAATTTTGATTTACATATGAAAATCATGTGGTACGTGTGGAGGGATCTTAATGTTTGAATGCACACAAATTATAATAATATATAATCATTGATGAGCTGGAAAAAAATTAAGAAGCGGCTCTCTAAAAGAAAACTGTAGGAAGGAAATTTAGATAAGGGTGGCAGGATGCCTATATGCCAGGGGCACCATATATCTCTAGTTTAGTAATACCGTTCCGTTAGCTTAACAAGTGTTCGGTTCGTAATATATTCCATTTCATCCACTGTCGGAAATTGACTATCAGATAGGGCAAAATGTACTTGAAAGGACAAAATCAATAAATTTTCATATTTTATAAAAATTTAACGACCGTCTCGAAAATTCTGACAAAAATTAACAATTTGCTCAGCCAACTATTCATCCCTCCAACCTTCACCTATAGGCTCAGTGCACGGGTCTGCGGTCAGAGACGCCTGGCGGCCAAATCCTCGTTAGTGCGATGAGTCGATGCCGGCCTTAACGAACGCCTCATATATGACTCGGTTTGGAAAGGCAATGAAATGTTGCACTACATTGTCTTTTATTTACAATAAAATTGAGATTGCAATATCTAATCTCCTGCTAAGCGAATATTCCAGAACTTAACCCCATTAGGCGATTTATTCTTCCTTAAAAAAGAACTCGTGCACCTACGTTTCAAGTAGCCACATCGCTCTTGAGAAATGTATAACAGTTTTTTTGGCTGAGAACAAGCTTACTTTCCCAACTGCAGGGCTATAGCAGCATTGCAACATGCAAAATTATGGAAATCGTAGTAAAGGCTTAGAATTGATTCCCGTTTCCCAGTAAACGCAGCATTACAAAAACTATTAAAAATGGCCTTTACAAAGCTGCCCTAATTTTTAACAGAGAGTCTTACAGGAAAAGGGGATTGAGATAGGTACATAATATTAAATAAGCGAAATCGGAGCCTCGGATTTTCGGGTGTCGTCGATCAAAGAAAACCAAGGAACATTTTAATAACTCCCAACCAAAGAGATGCGAATGAGGAATAACGGAAAAACCCAAGACACCTTCGAAGGCATAATCGCATACCTAAGCTAGAATCGTGGTTAAAATTGACGAAGGTAAACGTTTTTCTCTTCTTTGAAATGGGTGAAAGAGTTCTATCAGTGAAATTCCACGATTTCATGCCACCCTTTCTCAGGGCTATCTTTACTGGTAGACGTCAGCGGGGTGCCCGCGCTAATGCCTTGCTCTGCTTTTTAGGTTCGCATGGTGTTCCGTCACGGCTGTGGAAATGTAGTAAATAAGAGTCAAGAAATTACTACCATCAAAAACTCAGGGTATACCAAACGTCTTATTCACATAATATGACTAGTTCAGCTGTTAATATTGCAGAATTATATAACTAAACGATGTAACGAGTCAAGATTGTAATTTTTATTAAGAAATTTTTTAACGTACATAAATCGACGCAACACGGTTTCAATAAACATATTCAACTGAAGTTCATAGTCAAATGAAGAATTGAAATCTTCAATATCACCGAAATTTAAGAAAAATTTGTGAAAATTTTATCATTTGAGAGATATGCGAACCAATACGTTCATTGAGAAATGAAAGTAAGTTTGTTTACATAGGTTACACTGAAGCGATGCAAGTCACATAAATCAGTACACATAATGTAAGATTTTTTCACTTATGTTAGTACTTTTGTCTTTTCACTGCCCTAATCAATCACTCCTTAACTTCTCTTAAATACTCCCTTGCTGCACCCGACCACGCAGCAATTACGATTACCCTTGGGCATCGCAAGCAAATTGCTATTTTCCGTTCTCTAAAACACTTCTGTGAAAAATGACGTCCTTCCTGGCCTAATACTATTCACTTAACAAACACAAAATCACTCTTTCTGTGCACTGAGATATACTGTCTCACGAATCCACTCCCCGCTCTAACTCCGAAATTGGCCACTCGCGGCACTAGTTGTCCCCGTGCACGGAGCCTATACCACCCCCATCTCTACTTTTTCCAATATTAACTATATTCTAACCTTTGTATTAAGGGATATAAAATATATAACATAAAACTATTCGGGCTATATTTTTCCGGGTTTTACAAAGTTTGTTTTATTTTGTTTAGTTTTAATTATTTCGCATCACTAATAGTTACTGAAATGAAATTTGAAACTCTTTATATAACATTTATGGATGACATAATTTAATTTAGACAATTCATTCGGAAAAAAATATAGCAAAAACTACTTACTCTCTTTCTTTAAAAATTTCTAATGATAAAGCAATCTTTCTCCATATATTATCCTTTACCGCATTATCTTTGTAATTATTATGGCTGAGCTTGTACAGAACAGGATTATTTTTCACTAATTCTGCTAATTTCTCATCCAAAACATCGCTAAACGATTTTGACTCCATCCTATAAAATAATAGCGTTAACCATGCGTGGCACGCAGAAGTTGACTGGCAGGCAACCATTGCGCGATGCGGATCAGTGATACTAGTGCGCAATGACACATGCCTTTGCGCATGCGATGCCTTGAAAACCGCCACCATGTAGCGTCCATTAGTTAACTACTGCGTGATCATGCAACGGCTAATCACGCATCGCGCAATCACGGATGCGTGGTTCTTGGAAACCACGGCTTAATAGTAATACCTATTTTGTTTAATTACGGTGTTGAAAGTTTCAGCGTTCACATACAAGAATTAAATTTTTACAATTTTTTCACTTATCTGGGTGGCTTTCGGAAAAGAAAATTTTTAGTATGCAAAATTTGACAAGCATAGATTATTAGGCTAAAGTTCAGACTTTGAAAGTGTCTTTGCTTTCCTTACAGCATAAGCGGTAGCGAAATTATAGACACTGGAAGTTTACGTGACTATATTTTTGAAGGTGATAATAGGCGACTGGCAGGTGAATAGAATCACGGGTGATCGGCAGGAAAAGTCACTCAGTGACTAGAGTTGCAGAGTTGCTTCCAAGTTGCATCACCATCACATTTCCGTGAACTTGGTATAAATGGCTCCATTTAAATGAATGTGTTGTCCAAGAGCAACTGAAGTTACCTTAAAATCACAATCACATCACCGTCACCAATCACGTTGATATAAAACCTCTCTTAGAGAATTGAACCTCTTTTGTATGAATTCCTAAATCAGTTGACTGTCTTAGAACATATCCTTATCTCATTCTTTCATTTCAATATTTATGATTCACTACATTGATTGTTTCATGAAAGTTGAATTTTAATCTATGAAACTAGCCTTACAATGTTAAATCAAGCTTAAGAAAAAGACCAAAACATTCAATTGAAACCGACAAACAATGAACTAAAACACTGCAAATCAAGTTGTAAGAAAATGAGCAAGGTATGTTGATGGCATAAACTAACATAATACAAAATGCTTATCAAATGCTTAATTGGATAATTCAAATGTAACAAATTATAAATGCTGCACTTTCTGGATGATTTGAATGTTCATAATTCTCCTGTAAAATTGTAGTTAATTTCCAAAAAGAATAACAATACATCTAAATTCAAATCCTAAAGTTACTATTTAACAATGGCTAGAATTGAAGCACAAAAATGGCACTGGGACAGGCATGCCTAAGTTCTCAATGGTATCTATTTTCCAAAAAAGCCAGTCTCATACGCATTGAATACTAGCTGGAGCTTATATTACCATTCTTCAATGATGCTCTTGTTCATAATAATGGGATTTTAGGCAAGCCCATTTGAAAAAGATGCTTTTGAATCAATGCAACATCTTTTGACTAAACATTGGTCAGTATGGAGGCATTTTTAAATTAGATCACAATAAATGAATTGCAACCCATGTAAACTGCATAAAGAAAGGGTTAACTGCACATTTAATTCATTAAATATTATTTTAATATATACTCTTTCTTTTCAACTAGTTCAAAATTTACCTATAAGCAAGTCTAACTCTTAGTAACATTCCTTATAAAAACACATCTAAATGGATTTTTGAAGCCACCATACTGTCCTTGGATAACAATATTTAAAGATATTATTTTATCGTAGTTTTTATATCTCAATGTGTTTTGTTTTACTCTAGTTTCAACAAACCTGTCCTGCTAACTATTAAGGCTGATAGCTGGGTCCCTGAGGAAGGAATTATTATGAATACACATATTTGGAATAAGATTATTACCTGCATGCCATTCAAATTTTAGTCCCCACTTAATGTGGCACTCTAAGCTAAAAAAATTTATAAAAGCCTGAAAATTTCTTCACCTCCAGTGCAGCTTTCCTTTCCTCCTCTGCTGTTGACAGATTCTGAAAAAATAATCAAAATACATGATTAATTAAAACTGACAGCCATACTAACTCATTGGTAGCATAAAAGCAAGGAATACTAAATTAATTTATATTGAACACGAAAAGCATAATATGCTGTAGTCATGTTTATCGAATTTATTATGTATGAATAATCGCATTACTGTTTCAATATCATTAAAAATTGTTGTTTTATTATATTCTGAACCATCTCCTGAGAACCTTTTGCAAAACACTGTTTGATACATAAATAATTAAAAATAAGCCTCGAATATATATGGATAACATTTTTTCAGTCTAGGTGTACAGTTATAATTTTCAAATCTCAGTAATAACCATCCCAACCTACTTCATGTCTCAGTGGTAAATTTTATGCAAGTCAATATTCAAACCAGTGCTCGAAATGAGCCGGAATGCCTCTCTGGCTGGTCATACGAACCGATGATACCCCTTCCGTTTCGTCAGACATTTATAAAGCTGTCCCTTATAAAAAGCGTTCCGTTTTGTAAAAATTTCCGTTCCACTACCAATACAAGCGTTCCGTTATGTAACATTTTCCATTTCAAGCACTGATTCAAACAGCCTTGGCCCTCTGAAACGTTAACAACTATAGGTCATTTTATTTCCAAACTATTCTTTTACCAGAGTTTCCCAACTTAAATTTTCTACTAACATGGAAATCCATTCAAACGTTAATTGGCTGAGAATAAGAGCTTCCTCTTGATTGAAAAGAGTAGTTGACATAGCTAAATTAGTTATCAATCCTAATCAGATAATTTGATGGAGCAATGCTAAAACCACATGGATTTTAAAATTAACTTTAGTGATACTCAAATTCAAGAACAAACACTAAAAAAATACTTGCCTCCAGTATCATCAATAGCCACAGTAAGGTTACAAAAAAACGTGCATTTAAGCTACAAAAAATCCATCTTCAGTGGTAATACACAATCGGTTAATTTAGCCGAAATGTACATCTGTTTTTTTATAACCTGGTTGGGGATATTGGAAATACCTGAGATATTTTTTTCACCCTTTAAATGCTGAGCTGAATGTTTTGGCAGTATGTGCCATTTTCAAAACCATTCTCTTAAAGTCAGGAGTTTTCGCTATTCTCTGCAAAAGCACACTGCTATAATATGATGCAAAACTAATTTGCTGAGGTGAGACTAAGCAAGTGACAAATCGTTTTGTCAATAGCACCAAAAGGGTTAAAGTGCTTGTTCTTGAATTTTTTTCTGCCACAAGACAAGCTCAATAATTTGGTTGAATTAGTGATAGCCAAAAGCAAAATACTTTTTGAGAATACAAATGACTAAACTTTACCGATACATTTATAGCTATGGTTTGATTCTTTGTTAACTACCGTAACGATATAAAAGCTCAGCTCTCAGAATCTTTTCTAATTAACACTAACTTTTGTTATAATTGTTTGTTTTATTGAATTAATGAGCTTAAAATGATTTTTGTTGACAATGTATTGAATGAATCATCAGCATTACTGAGGAATTAATAAAAATAAAACTATCCTAATTCAAATTTTAAAAAATATTATAAAAAACATACTCTTACCTTGGTGCGGAAGAATCTCGATCAATATGGAAGGCACAAACTCATAATAAAGACGTAACTCTATGGACATCAAGATGGAAATATCCCATTACATTGATTTTGTTTCTATATTCTTTACTCTTCTGGTAATTTTTGCAAATTAAGATTATCTTGTTTACATTGGAATACAGGATATCTTAAGGTGACCGAGTTTTCTAAATAAAATGGAGTACATATTTACTTTTTATTAACAAAATGGAAGGATAAATTTGATGAGCAAAATACAAATAAATGGTTTACTCCATATTTACTTTAATAAAATGATTATAAATGAGTCCATGTACTACAACAGGCTTAAGGCATTTGTATTGCTCATTTTATAAAATATTGTATGTTTACAAGAAGAAATGAATGCCATTTGGATTGACAGACGTTCGGAAATACATCGTAATTTACAACATAATGTGTAGCATTAAATATACTTCACCTTTCCGTGAGCGATTTCCATTTTTAAAATTTCACCCACTGACCACAAATTTTCCTCATGGGGCTAATAAAATAAAATAAATACAGAATAATTACGATGATTAAACCATCCGCATACCGCTACACCGTCAAATACAGCCCCTGGCAACTCAACGGTTTTCAGAGTTTCAAGTTACGCTCATCTTTGTTGATAGGTGTCACTGGGTGCGCTTCAAAATGAAAGTGGGGGAGGGGATGGGTCTGGGTGTAATTCTACGTCCAGGAAGAGTAGGGTCGTGAACGGGTAAGTAACTTTCCGTTCGTAATTCGCAAGAGATTTACGTCGACCTCGTGTTACTGTGATTGATTGTCGGTTTTAAATGCTTTAGTTAGAATTAAGCGAAAATTTAATTGTCGTTGTCGGAACGCCGCATCGGGGTAGCATCATCGCATTAATATTACCGTTCAATTTTGTCTCAAGGTCATTATTTCTTCTGATCCTTAGTTCATAGCTTTTGTGAAATTATTTCTTAATTAAACGAAATGGTTGATCTCTTCACTGAATTTTATGTCGGCATAATCTTTACATTAATTAGGAGAGACCTTTACATAAGATATATGTGGATCTATGCAATTATTTTCCTTGGTGAAAGTTAATCACGTGTATTTTGGGTGAACTGAGTCAAGTTGAGACATGAATATGGTTATTAATTTGTCGAGTGGTTGTGTAAGCGTATAGTTTGAAGGTAAAGGTTCGTTTTCTATCAACTTTGATTTTTAGAAATGATATATGTATACGGTGTTAGCCTATGATCGGATTGGCCAACGGTGGGAGTTTGATATGAGTTTCTGAGGTAATCCATCTCATTTTCGTGTATTTTAATCTCGTTAAAGCGTATGTTTGATAAAATAATAATATTTTAATGCGGAACTGAAAATATATTGATAAGGTTTTCTCCTAATTATTCAGTTTTCAGACAGAATTCTCCGTGTGCAGCTGTATTTGATTTTGGCAACCATTATCGAGAAATTCATTCAAAGCAATGCTGTATTTCGTTTATTGAAATGATATTCATTACGTAATCAATACATACTAGTGTCATGGTTTTGAAATAAGTATTAAGCTTAACTTAGCAACTTAAGGAATATAAGTCTTATATTTTACAAATCTTGGAATTTGAGTTACAATACAATATTTTCGAATATTATCGGAGTGATTTAGCACGAGAGACACTACATAATGTAATCAGGTTATCAGAAATAATATTCAGAATTAAAATACAGTAGGTACATATTTTAAGATTTCATTCTCTTGTTTCAGAGGAATGTTTGCAGAAGACGTCACAGAACAGCTGTCATGTTCCCTTGTGTGATATCAAGAAATACATATTAACGGTGAGTACAATCTTTTAAGTAGTTTGCCAATTGCATTTGTATTGGCTGTTACTTGAAGTTTCCAGTGAGAATTATCGACGTATTTTACTGAATAGATAGGATAAATTTAGTCGTGTAACCACGCATGTGTTTTAATTGCGTCTATATATGTGCAGTACTTATTGTACTAATTTTTCCATCTATTAATGGTGAAAGTGTAGTAACTTAAGCTTACATTGGAAAGTGATAAATCTCAATTTATTTTAAGTGAATATTTCATTGAGAGAATAAAATTGATTTTATAATTTCGACTTTGAAAGGTTTGTTAATTATCGTTAACATAAGTGTTATCAATGCTTCAATTTTTGGCATATTTTATGAAATACTTTTACTTTTCAATCTACTGACATCCATTTCAGCATAAATCAATTAAGTATGCTCTATAAACACGAGATGATTTCATAGAAACAAAATTATTACTTTGTAGTGACAGTGTAACGTGAAATGTTCATTGACTTTTAACTCTTTGGTGAGGTGTAAACTAATGTTGAAATTATGGAGACATTTTGAGGAAAGTAATTAAAATATTTTGCTTGGAAAAGGCTATCTATATGGAAATTGCTAAAGCAATCAATGAAATATTTTGAGGAAAGGGATTTCTTAGTCAAAGTTAGTCGAATTCTTGGAATACATGCAAATTTTTGAAAAGTTTGCTGCTAATGAAAGTTTATCGTGACAATTGGTTTTTATTCTGTTTATTTCCACCGGTGGTTGGCTAATCATCAGTTGATCATGCAAAAATTGTACAGGATTTATTCAGATACTATTTTAGTGCATTTTATTTTATAAATATTCAGTCAATCAAATCAAAATAGCAATTAAACTGTAAGAGATAGAAGGCTGAAATGTGGTTATGCCATTTATTACTATGACGAAGGATTTTATTTTAATGAATAATTGAAAGTATATTGACAAGGTTTCTTCCCAAGTATGTATTCAATTTTCGGGCAAACTCCTGTCTAGACTTATTAAATGTTGGAAACCCTTTACCGAAAAATTCATTCAAATCAATGATTTATTTAGTTGATATTCATTTCCGTAATCAATATATGGTAGTCAGGTGGTTTTGAAATAAGTATTGAGCTTAACCAAGCCACTTAAGTAATATAAGTCTTTAATTTCATTACAAATCTTTGAATTTGAGTTACAATAGAAAAGATTCCAATGTTACCTCTGTGATTTAGCACGAGAGACATTACATAATGTAATCTGGAATATTATTCAGCATGACATTACAGTATATATTTTAAGATTTTATTCTCGTTTCATAGGAATGTTTGCAGCAGACATCACAGGACTGAGCTGTTATATTCTCCTGTGTGTGATAACAAGAAATAATAACAGTGAGTATATTCCGTGTGTTTCTTTTAAGTAGTTTGCCTATTGCATTTGACATATTGGTTGTTTTGTGATACTTTTGTTGGCTGTTACCTCAAGAAGTTCCCAGTGAGAATTATCGACCTATTTGAATGAATAGCTAGGAGGAATTTAGTCGTGTAACCATGCATTTGTTTTTTTACTATATGTTCAATACTTATTGTGCTAGTTATTCATCTATTAACGGTGAAAATGTAGTAACTTCAGCGTATATCGGAAAGTGATAAATCTCAACATCTTTTAAGTGGATATTTTGTTGATAGAATAAAATTGATTTTATAATTTAGACCTTCAAAGATTTGCTAATTATCGTTAACATAAGTGTTATCAACGCTTCAATTTTTGGCATATTTTATGAAATACTTTGAGCTGGAGAACTTTTACTTTTCAGTCTACTGACTTCCAATTCAACGTAAATCAATTAAAAATATGAGATAATTTCATAGAAACAAAAATATTAGTTTTGTAGCGACAGTGTAATGTGAAATGTTTATTGGATTTACTCTTTGGTGATGTGTAAACTATTTAATGTTGAAATTATGGAGACATTTTCAGACAGTTGAAAGTGATTAAAATACTTTGGAAAAGGTGTCTGAACGGAAATTGTTGACACAATCAAGGAAATATTTTAAGGAAAAAGATTTATTAGTCAAAGTTAGTCGAATTCTTGGAGTACATGCAAATTTTTGGAAAGTTGCTATGCTAATGGAAGTTTATCGTGACAGTTGGTTTTTATTATGCTTATTTCCATCGGTGGTTGGCTAATCATCAGTTGAGCATCAAAAAATTGTAGAAAATTTATTCAAATACTATTTTAGTGCATTTTATTTTATAAATGTTCAATCAATCAAATCAAAACAGAAATTTAACTGTAAGAGATAGAAGGCTGATGTTTGCAGGGTGTATGTCATGTGTTATGCCATTTATTACTATGACAGAGGATTTTATTTTTGGTGGAACTGGTGTGCGACAAGAGGTCCAATGCTTTTTAAAATGTGAAACATATTTCATAGCATTAACATAACGATTTTTATCTTATTAGCCTGTTATTTACAAAGTATTAAAGACAATGAATAAAGAAGTGAGATCAAGTCAGAAGCGATAATGTCAGTTTTTACCTCTTTAAGTGGTCTTGTCACAATGCAAGCTTTAGGAAGATTAGAAATATTTTCTTACTATTCTTTGGCTTAAAATTCAATTCTGAATTCATGTTCTTTGATCGTTTTTAAAGGTAAAAACAAACTGTAATTTTATCCAATATGACAATGGTTTTAGGTTGTATTATAGATATAGACATTATAATAAATGCTGTGATTTGTCGATAATTTCCAATTAAGACTACATGGAATGATTTTTATAAAGTTAATTGATCAATTTAGTTGATTTTATAGCATAAATTAAAATGAATATTGCTGTTACTACTTGAAATTATTAAAAGATAATATTTAATACTTGTCAGTAGTTAAACCTCTGTATTAATTTCCATATTTCCTACCTGTTATCACTAGTCTATTTATCATTTTCTGGAGTACTTGATCGTCCTCGTATTTCACTGTTCTTATAATCCTTCCTCTGATTTAGAAATCTCCCATGCCTTCTAACGGTTCCTGCATTAGCCTCTCTCCATATATATTGAATAGAATCGGCGATAGACAGCAGCCCTGTCTTACTTCTCTACTGATATGTACTCCGCTGGTATCCGCATTCTCCAACCTGACTTTTACCAGTTGATTTACGTATAGATTCCCGATCAGTCTCCTGTCTTTCCAGTCTACATCTATATCCTTTAATATCCTCATCAGCAGTACCCAATTTACTCTTATCAAAGGCCTTCTGCCAGTCGAGGAAACATACACAGCAATCTTGACTGTATTCTATTGCCCTTTCTGATATGATTCTCACTACACCGATAGCATCTCTGGTTCCTCGTCCTTTTCTGAAGCCGAATTGATCTTCCCCTAGCATTTCTTCGGCATTTTTCTCTAGTCTTTTATTAAGAATCCTCGTGATGATCTTCGAAGTGTGTGACAGTAGGGATATCGTTCTGTAGTCCTTACACTGCATTGCCTTTGGCTTCTTCTTTAGAGGGATCATTGTCACATCTAAGAAATCCTGAGGCCTCTTTCCCGAGTTGTAAAGCTTGTTAATTAGTTTCGTAATCACTTTTAGTCCTTCCGATCCCATGACTTTAAGTACCTCTGCCTGTATTCCATCGCTGCCTGTAGCTTTCCCTTTATCCAGTTCCAGAATTGCCTTTTGTACTTCGCTTTCCATATTACTTGTTCCCAAGTTTGTCTTCTTCAATGTTATCCTCTTCTTCCGTTCTATTTGTGCTGATCCTGCCTGCTTGCTGTATAGTTCCTTAATGTATACTTCTCATACCTGTGCTACATCCTTTGGTTCTGCGACTATTTTTCCATCTGCGTTCATAATTGCTTTACCACAAATCCCATTAGACTTCTAATCTTCTAACTCCAGTGCCCTAGCATACATCATATCATACCGTCCTAACTTCTCAGTTGTATTTCCTCACATTTTCCTTTTATTCAAATTTCCCTAGCTTTATCTGTTACCCTTCTTGACTCATTGTTTGTGCATCTATAGTTGGCTCTACCTTCTTCACTGTTAACATTTTTTTCCATTTTTTTCTCTCATCCATTATCTCCAGCATTTCCTTAGTGATCCATGGGTTTCTGATTTTCTTCTCGTTTCCCAATCTCTTTATTCAAGGTGTCTTTGATGCTGGCTTTAATTTCTTCCCATTCTGTATTCACGGTCTCTGGTTTGTTTTCCAAATTTCTAAGGCGACCTTCCGACTTCATGCTGAAAGCATTCTGCCTTTCTTTCAGTTTTTTTAGGTCCCAAGTCTGTCTTTCTCTTCTCGTTTTCCTTATTTGTTTCAGCTTTGTGGTTACATCGAGTATTAGAAGGATGTGATCTGAATCAATGTTTGCTCCTGGTAATGTCTTAGTATTTTTTATGCTGTTCCTGAATCTTTGTTTTACTAGGATGTAATCTATTTGGCATCTCATTTTATCTCCTGGGCTTTTCCAACTGTGTTGTTCCAATCTCCCATTATTGTGCAGTTCTACTTCATAAATGTCATTCTTTTGCTCATACATCTCCCTGATTTATTCTTCTTCAATAGCGGTTGTTGGCATATATACCTGGATTATCAACATGTTAACTGGGACAACTTTTAGCTTTATTGCCATCAACCTATCGTTCGTTGCTGTTATTTTTGTCACGCTATTCATCATATCTTTTAAGTACCAGAGCTACTCCCCTTGCCTCACTATTTCCTCCGGTGTAAACTACCGTGAATTCTTCCGAGCGGATCTGCACTTCTCCTTCCCATCTGACTTCGCTCAGCCCTATGACGTCAATCCTATTTCATTTTTCAGGTTCTCTAGCTTTTCTGCCTTCCTCGTGGTTTTTAAATTCCAAGTATCTTTGCATAAGTTACCTTCGACAGTTGCTTTCCTCAAGGCAGTCCATGCCCGGAGATCTGATTGGGGGACTATTTTACCTCCGGAATATTATATAATATAATCATTATTAGGGAAATGTAATGTGGTAGTTTCCCTCTTGCTTTCCACATCGCAGTACTGTAGCCGATCAAATCATGCCTACTGTTCTATTGAATATATACCCAACCAACATCATTTGTTTTCATCTCTATACCGTACCGACAGTACTGCTGCCTACTGCCAGACACCAATGATAGTTTTTTATTATTAATTAAGTAATTAATTTTTTTGTGAAAAAAACCTCCATTTGCGGGGATCGCACCCCGCAGCTTTGTAATGGGAAGCTGACATGCTAAGCACTACACCTTATGGAAGGTTAAAATTTTAAAACTAATTGTCAAACGAATCTTTCACATAATAATTTGAATAAACTCGTAAAGAATTTAAAATTTTAAGATTCTAAATAGACCTTGATAAGTGAATGTGCTCTTTCATGTTGTTTAAGCAAATTAATCTTTTATATTTAGATTTTTTAGTTAATATTTCTTTATTGAATTCACCACAACCATTTTTCCTCTTCATTGTAGGCATTCACAGTTGATGCTGAGTGAAAATGCGATGGTTTGAGGCGTCGAGGAACCATGAATCGAAGAGTACTGCTTTGCTGAGACGACAATTGATACACCTGGGTGCGAGAGTATAGAGGAATCTGAGCTGGAGGCTATACATATGGGATGAGAGAAGGTTTTTATACCTATATGTTGCTATATTCTGGTTTGTTCAATATGTCAGGCGATAAATATCTTGTATAATATGTAGCTGCATCTTACGGAGGATGTAGGAGAGATTGTAAATTATAAGTCCCTTTCAGATGAGCTAAACGCTTCAAATTTGGCATTATTATAGCTTTATGCTCACAACCAATGAAAATAAATACAATACAATAAGAATTCCAATTTTTAGGAGGTTTTTCTCCTGTCATTCAGAATGAGCAGAAATTTACGATAGGATTAAACGATTCCCCAAGAATTTGATTTCTTTTAAAAATATTGTTTAATCAACTTACACTAAAAGTAAGTAAATGGAAAATATAGTGCTATGTCTGAAAAAAAAGTTTTATCTGATATCGTCCGTAAGAGTATTTTATTTCTGAGAATGTAGGGCATCAATTTTCTGTTTGAACTTAAAAACTTTCTGATAACTCAACTTTTTTATAAAATGCATTTAATTTTTTATTATAAATTTACAAGAATATAAGGTGTTGGTTTTCAGTTTGAACTCTGAAAACTTTCTTTAATTTGATTTTATAAAGTATATTCCATTTTGTTTGTAAAGGTTTATTAGCGTACTTCTATAAATTTTAAATTTTTGTTAAATTCACTTCCGTTAATAAGAATCAAATGTAGTAACAAGTTATTTACGAATTTCCGAAGATGTTGAATTTAAAAACTTTAGAAAACTTATAAAATGCCAAGTTTTCGTATTGACTTCTGAGACAGCACTGTATTTGCTCATGTTTGCAGACTTGTCATGTGAATATCGTTCCGCAAATTGGATGTTGGAAAGTAATTAATTAAATTTAATCTTAAAATAGGAGCAGCCATTAAAAAAGATTATTTGTATCGGGATTTTTGGTGTTCTACATTTAATATTTTACCAAGAGGGTTTGTCGTGGTTAAATAATTCCAGATTTAATTTAATAATTTAAAGAAATTTGGAGATGTAGGATCTGCTTGAATTAATTCAGAAAATATTCTTTGGGGTTTTTATTGTTGTTTATTCAAGGCAGAAAAAATTCTGAGGCAATACAAATTCAGTTCATTATTCAAGTTATCAAAATCAGATAAAGAGATAAAATGCAAATGAAATTTCAGTTAGTTTTGAGAGTTTTGATTGAAAATCCAGACTATGTAAAGTATTTTCATTGTGAAAAGTTTATATTCTCCAATTATTAAGCCATACATCGGAAATGGTAGTTTAATTGTTCTTGATTCTAGACGATATTTAGAAAAAGATTTAACTTTGTGGAGAGTTAAATTTCTTAATTAAGAAAAATTGTGCAGGTTATTTTATTCTTAATTAAAGTCAATGTCCAGAAAAAAGTTCTTTTAATAATTCCATCAATATCCAATTTGCTAGATGTTATTTATTTGTAAATACATTTCCAAAGTGTTGTGTTATTTATATATTATTCAGAACAATTGCAAATTCTTTTGTCTAAATGTATATAAGCTATTGCTTTTCCATTCTGTATAATTATTGCCATTTTTTTAAATCTGAACAAACCAGAATTAGCAGCGCTTTTGGGTATATATTTATCGTCTCTCATTTCATATTTTTTTCTAAGCCATGCTATTTTTCCTCTCTACTTTCTCACCAATAGAAATGATTAAAGAAATATTATCCTTGCCAAAGTACTTTGTAAAAATGTCCAACTTTTATTCTAGTGCTTGTTATATTTAAAAAATTTTCTGCAGTTCATGAATATTTTTAAATGGCAATTTTGATTTGTGCTAATATTCAGATCTTTTTAAGTCCAGAAATTTTTTAAGTCAGATATTATTCTAAGTACAAAATGTAAACAAATTAATTTTTTTCAAGTTCTAATTTCAGAAATCTTTCAAGTCTAGTGTTAAAAATTATTGTCCAGATTGTAAACAAATTACTTTACAAATTGGACAATAGTTTTTAACTCTTAGACTTGAAAGATTTCTGGAATTGGGACTTTTTCAAAAGTTTTTCTAAGTACAAATTGTAAACAAATCAATTTTTTTTCTCAAGTCAGAATTCTTTTAAGTCCAGTATAATTTTTATTTTCAGGTGCAGGATAAAATAAGTAGACAAAATGTATTATTTCAGATTGTAAAATTTTTATTGAACTTGTATGTATACACTGTACATTTTAATTGCAATAAAGACATTTTATTATGATCAAAACCTGTTGACTCCTCTTAGATAGAAATAATTTCTTTTTCTCGGAGCCTCTTTTAGGTATCGTTGGACTTAAGGGGTTTTTTTTAGGTATATTTTTGCTAAATTTAGCACATTTTTAACCTAAAAATGACATTTTTGACCACCAATTCAGCCAAATTTTGCTGATTATTGAACAAATTATTCAACATTATGACAATTTATCTGCATTTCAATTATTCAACAACTGACATATTACATATAACACAATATTTTCAACTGTTGTTCAACAGCTGACATAAATACACATGAAAAAATAAACCATCAAACACATTTTGCAGCTGAAATAAATTATTGAACAAGCACTTGAAGAAGTTACTTGCCTCTGATAAAAATAACTGCGACTGAGCTGTGGAAAAATTAATACAAGCACTTAGACTACAGAACAGCCGTCATCAGTGGCGAAATGCCACTGACGACAACTGCTCTGAAGTCGAAATGCATGTATTAATTTTTTCACTACTCTGTCGCAGCTATTTTTATCTGAGGCAAGCAATCTTTCAAAGTGCTTGTTCTGGAAACACTTAAAAAAGAAACATTTCACATTATCAATGACCTTAATTACAATTAACAATGTCTCTTATTGGTCAAGAAATACGTAAAATTGAATGCACGCAACTGATTCCAAATGGGAGCAATGTTTGCATAAATGACGAAAAAATAATGAATCTCACAAAGCAATGCTTAATTGGAATTACTTAAATGCCAGGATAACATTTTTATAAACTATTCCAAGTCAGAAATAAACTTCAAAAATGCAATATTAAAATTTCATGTCATACCTATTTCAAATGTTAATAAAATTAAACCTTTATATTTGCCAAATTAATTATTGTATAAATGCACAAATTATATTACCTCAATTAGACGTATTACTGTTTTTTGAAAAAGATTAATAGCATAATATAAACAAAGATTTACTTCTGATAGCAATTTAATTTTTATAACAGCAAAGATTGAACTAAATACATTTTGTCTTTAAAAATTATCTTGCATTTAAAAATGTAACTGATTAATCAAGGTGAGATTATATTTACAACATCAAAAACATATTTGTTCTAATGTAAAGTTCAGATTCAAAGCTATTATGCAAAATATAACTGATTTAATCAAAGCAAACACCCTATTTATGAAAAAATATAGCATATTCTCAAAGTTTGTCTTATATTTCCAGGTAATGTACAGTAAGTGCGTAAAATTTAACGACTTGAGGTTAATTTACTTTAAATTTAAGTAGTAATTGCATTGCGTGACTCAACTCACTATCGTTAACAAATCACAGTGCTCCTTATCGATAGCTTAACACTTTCATGGCCAATTTGTCAAATTTAAAAGGAAAATCAGCAAATCAAATCATTAAAAATTTATCAATAATTATATTTTTTAACATTATAAATGTGCAAATTGTAAGTAGCAATACATTATCATTACAAAACATTTATTTAAAAACTTATATTTGAAGAATTTTCAGATTGTAATTTATGAAAGTATTGAGTGCACGAAAAACTAAAGTATTTCATTAAATATTTGTATACAATTGAGTTATTTATGTTAATAAATTTAAAGAATTCCTTTTCAGTAACGCTTATGTTAGAATAAGTCAAAATCTCATATGGAGTTTACCGAAATTATCGTTACGATAACTTAATGAAGATATTTTAAACAACAGCCATGAAATTGTTAAGTAATCTAAAATATAACTCAACCAACAAGAGACAACGTTAATATTTACATAGAGACCAACCTGAGAATCAAAAGAATAACTACAAAATTGAGAAACAAAATAAATATCCTATAATTATTATACCAAATAGAACTGAATGAGCTTCCCACAATCTATATATATTTGCAAAAGTTTGTTTGCGTGTCTCATTATGCATGCCATAAACTATAAGACACGAATAACTAAAATTTGGTACAATTATTATTAACATCTTAACTTGATGAATGTACAAAAGGTTTGGTCAATTGGTTAATTATAGTCAGTGCTATAATAATAATAATATAGGGGAATATAACATTTTACAATTCCACTAGAGATGCCTGCATTTCAAATTTGAAATGTTGACAGAATTTTTTACAATAAACAAAGAAGCTTCAAAGTTTATTGTATATTAGGATTAGCTATGATGCTGGTCAACACAGACATCCATGACATTTGACGGTGCGATGAGACACTATTACAACGCCGACCTTCATAACAGCCTACTTAGTTAGACAACAAACCCTACAGCGGCCGGGTTACGCAATCTTACTTTCGATACTACACAATTTATACAAGTGAAAACATTTACCACTTACTTTATTTGCTCACATTACACTGTGTTGGATGTGGTTTGGTTAATACAACACGACAAACAACAGATGAACAAACAAAAAGAATTAATGCAACGAAAAACAAAAACAGTAGAAAAGAGAATTAAAATCACACAGGAATTCAATGCTCTGACTCTTAGAACGATTCTCTAAGCAAAGAGTTTTGTTAAAATAAATTTATGTCAAGTGAATAATACTTTGTTACAATAAGTGGGCAATACCTTTGTTAACACGTTACAAATTCTACTCGACAATGCCTTATCCCCCTCCCTCCCTCTGCTGTTCCCCCCCTTATCCCTCGCTAGGCAATAATATGAATCTCGAGTCTCAACAATGACATTCGTTGTCCAGGAAACTTATCGATAAAAGTCAAAATCTGTCACATATTCGTTAAATGTGAGTAATTTCAAAACATGTGGTGCATTACTTTCTGGGAAACCCTCGTACAATGTTGTGTGAGACAGACGCTCCTTTCTAGGAACCTGGTATTATCTGAATTTTTAAAGAATGTTTATTTTGAACTCCTGAGCATCCAGCATATAACTGCCCATGCGTAAAGCAAAGCTACCGTATGGTAACTGACTTAAGAAGTCACCTCTCTACTCTGCGTGCAAGGGGATTTCCCTTCTAGGAAGCGCGCTCACCTTCAATGCCCCTCTATTCTAATGGAATTCGTTCCCCTCCACTCTACATATTACCTCCGATCACTGAGGCGTAAGGTAACTTTTAGTAATTTTCAATTGCTACATTAGGCGGAACTACCTGTACTATACATGCACGTTCTCTACTGGAAGCTTAGAGAACGAACTCCACCTGGCAAAAAGCATCACCTCACAAAATGAATCGACTGCGTTGATTGTCAATTTTAATTACGAATCCTCAAAATATTTTCCAACTCTTTCATTTATATCAATTAAAATATGAAAAAATTTCCCAAATAAAACTTAATTCAAGCATAGATATAATTTTTTGTTCATAATTATTGCCATAATTTGAAGTCACGATGATTTAAAACATAACCTGAGCAACGCTGGGTAAATTTGCTAGTTATTTATAAGCAAAGAACTTTGCAATACCATTTTAATTTAATTTATTCACCAGAGAACTATATAAAGATGTTTGTGTAGCATTGTAAAATAAATTCCAATAATTACTCCAAGATTTGATGCACAAAAACGATTACAGTGTAATTTTCCTAATAAACGTTTAATGTGACTAAATCTTAGAAGGATATTTTGTAGTTTAATTTACATTCTTCGTTAGAAATAATTTTATGAACTCTGTATTTATCTCAGAATCACTACAAATATGCTGTCAACAATTTGTTGTTAACATACATTAAAGTTATGGTAATTTAATGCTGTGCTTACGCAAACTGTATAATTATAAAATATCAGTTGATTACTTCGTTTAAAAATTAGTACAAGAGTTTAAAATAACACTAATATTTATAATGAGATTTTAAGATATAAACAAGTTAGGAAAGTGTACAACGTAACACAAATGGGTGCGTTTTGTGCATTGGAGTATTTGAAAGAAATTATTTACGTGTTTGGAAGGGAAATAGCATTATAAAGTTCTTTTCTTCATCATAAATAATCCATTTTCTTCCCATTTAAAAATATTACATGCATATGTAAGGAAATTAAACATATTTCCGTGAGATTGTTTACGTTAGCAACAATGAAGAAGTAACCATGCTAGAAAATTTCAAAGTTCAACTCAAATTACGACTCTTGTTCAATTTTCTCGCAAATGGCGACTCCTACGATAAAAATGTAGAGGAAAAGAAATACCCTGCTTTATTAGTTGCACAAGTTTTACTTGATAAATATTTTGATATGACCGATACTTTACGAGATATGAGGGAAAGTTCATATTTTATCACCAGTAAAGTGGTACCCCTGATTGGCTTACCTGACTCATTTATGTGATTTTCTTATTATCTTTGACCGTAAGTCCTTAATATCAAATTTCATGAAAATCTGCTTGGTAGAAGCAGATAACGAACATGCGGACAGACCAGATGGAGACTAATACTAATAGGCGCTTATGCTGGAAGCGAAACGCACCTGACAAATAACCTTGCATGTAATTACATTTACAGATACACATACATTACTAAAAATTGTCTTTAATGACAAGAATGATATGTTACTTATTTGTTCAATATACAAGTAGAAGGTACTTGCATTCTGTAAGCGTTTCAAGTCATTATTTATGGCTTTTGCAAAGTAAAAATTATAAACTAGTTAAATAAATAAAACAACTTCAAGTACTCATTAGAATAAACTTCATTAGACCACTGATTCCCAATGAAAAGACAAAACTGATAATGGTTTGATTCCGATGCAAATGAATTGGAATATTTCGAGGCGGTGCTTACTGTAAAAGAGAGACTGACTGATATTATTCACTTCTTTCGGTAAATTGTGATGAGATTAGCCATGAGGAAGTGTATCATCCGAAACAAAAGTACCACGAAGCCAATGAAAAGGAAGAAATCCACAGTACATTGAACCCTCTGCATACTGGACCTTGATGGAACGTACTTAGGATATAACGGACAGAATGTCCGGCGATGCAAAACAGTTAAATGACGCCACTAATACATTGTGTCTCATGCGGACCTATCACATGTGCATTATTTGGAAGGCCTAATGAATACATCGCAACATTATAACTAACGTATATCACGGCGTATAAGTCGACCTTTGAAGCTTAAAAAAATTTTCCTAAAACTTAAAGTCGACTTATACGACAAATATAAAATTGTGAACCTTAAATTACAGATGAATAACATCGATATTTACCAACAAGGGGAGGCCATAACATTAATATTGAAATTCGTAATACCCTTTTAGGAGGTGAAACTAGAACTAAAACATCACCTATATCTCTCTGCGTTTTTGCCAATAGGCCCTTGTTTAAAAGATCTTAACAATTTAAATTCAGGTGTAAGCACGGATGCAACATATACCATTAACCTTAAGGTTACAAACAGAAGCAGCGATAGCTGAATGGGTAGAATGAATGTCTAGTATCGGATGGGCTGGGGTTCGCTCCCAGCAGCCAGCATTTTTTTCTTTCAGAAGTGGTCTGTACATATATTTTAACTAGTAAAATTGTATTATTATTATGTCTTTTTTGTATTTTTGTTTTTTTCCTCAATTTTTTGTGATTATTTTTTTTGTCTTTTTCACGTACCTTTTTGTACTTAATTTATTTGCACCTTCCACATATAATTATGATATTATAATTATAAATAAATAATAAAATTTAGAATGTTATAATCATTACTTGATTGTTTATTAAAATATCAATTCTTTAATACGACATTTATGAAATGTTTATTACGGACAATTACCTTGTTTTTTTAATTGTATCATCCAAAGTATTGTAATGCTGTAGAAGTAAGTGAGATAGAAGAGGTACACTTCGATCGGAATTAACCATACTAATTGCAAGTTATAATTATATGTGGAATATGCAAATAAATCAAGTACAAAAAAGTACATGAAAGAAGACAAAAAAAAATAATCAAAAAATATGCGGAAAAAACATTTCCTTTTTTGAAAAGGGGAGTAATGTAATTATCAGAACCATCCTCACGCCTGCCAACATGCGATACTTTATTGAATTTCACCACCGTAGATATTGATTGCGATAACTAGGTGCAGTTAATTTTGATAGCATCATTAACAGCCGACATCAATCAAATCATAGGAACCATTATTTAGTTGGTCAAGCTCTCTGAGAATAGCAGTTTCTTATTGGTTGAAATTAAAACACCTGTCAAATGGAAGGCTCAAGAAGAATAGCACGGACTCGAAAAAATATTCATATATTTTTTTATTACTATGTTTATTTCTGTATCTTGTTAAAACTTGGATCGTACAGGACCTTGATTTTGCCTGGCAACGATTTCATGAGAAGTATTTTTAAGTGAAACAAAGGGGGTCGACTTATACTGCGAACATATACCTAATCTAGTATTTTCAAGTTGAAAATTCAAGGTCGACTTATACATCGCAATATATGGATATATATATACATATTATAATGTATATAATTACTGTATATACTCGTGTATGATGCGTCCCAGTGTATAACTGCCGTGTATAATGCGCACTCGTACTTTATTCCAAAAAATCGCGACTTTTTCTGATACCACGTGTATGACACACATCCTTGATTTTTGGGAGGTATATGAATTTTAAAACGTTTGGACTTGTCCATAAGTGTATTATGTTCAATAAGCTCCATATTATGTCTAAGAGAGACATCGTCAATAATTAAAGCGACTGAGTTGAGATGGCAGGAACCTCACATGGTAAGTTGGGCAAAGTGATGCCGTGTAGAAAACTGCAGCGCCACTGTTGCCAATCCTTTTAAATCAGACAAAAAGAGATCTATAAATTAGTTTTGATTTAAAGTGGACGTTGGTTCTCTCTTTCCTATCTCATTCTAAAACTGTTTAAGAGAAGGAATAACGTAAAAATTTAACAAACAAATCTGGAAACAGGAAACGCGACAGGTATGATTAAGTTCACACACGAGATTCTATGGGTTTTAAATTACTTACGTTGTCAATTGTAGACACTAGAATCATTTACTAAATAAAATTATTTCAATTTGCTTATTCTATGTTTTTTTTGTTTTTGATGTGTGTTTTGCGGGAAGACTATCTTGTGATTTTGCAAAAATTACAGCAATCAGCTGATGAGCTAGTGAAATGCGGAATAATTAGAGAGGATGGAATTATAAATGTATAGAAGTAATTAGGTGTTCTATACATATAATTATGTATGTATAACCTGGAGTATCAATAATTATTGTGCTTTTCCCATTAATTAACCCAAAAAGCGTGAATCTGGTGCGAGGTAGGTTCCCATTTTAAGTGCAGAGAAGTGTTACCTGTGTATAACGTGCACCCTACTTTATTACCTGAAAATTTGGTCTTCAAACAGCGCGTTATACACGAGTATATATGGTAGATACAATGTATAATTTATTGGTGTAGCAAATCCGCAAAAATTAATTGTTCCTCCGTTTGACCTTTGTGACTGGTTGAAATTGACTGACTTGCATTACTTGTGGGGTTTGTTTGTCTTAAAACATTCTTTGTATTCATTGTTACTTTCTGCCAATTTCCACCAGGGTCCGGAAAAATCTAAAATCTCGAAAAAGTATCCCAAGTTCCATTCCTAAGAATAATTCCGTTTCAAATAAGAACGCAAGGGAAAATCAATTTTTCTTATGGTCACTATAATTTATTTCATTCTTAATTATGTTCTTATAAAAGTATGCTCCTGCTAGCACACTGCAAGCACCTTTTACTAGTAAAATATAAAAATTAATACGATTCCTATTTTCCTAAATTAATTAGAAAACTCTGTGCTATTATTTCATGCGCTCTTAACAATTTGTATAAATATATAGCAGAGTAAAACACTGTCTTTCATAACATGCGCATTTTAACAATTTAAGGCAACACATACGTTTCCTTCGGATGTTTCGGATATAACAGACAGGCCTTCCCCTCCTTTTAGTCCAATATATCGAGGCTTCACTGTACGTATGTAAAGAATGCGATGTCGGACTGTGTACAATACCACGTTTTGGAATATACCATACACGAAAACGTATCAAGTATATAATCGCAAGCTCTGGAATAATAAAAATTAAAATAGTTATAACGAATCCAACGTATATTTTCAATCCTTTCAAACTTTTACAAACCTATGCCAACAGGTGCTTATAATGGAATCTTAACTTAGTACTTAAAAAGAGTTAAAAATGAAACAATCTTTTGTTATTCTAAAAGCTCCCAATTGCAAGCGCTATCTGAGTTTATATAAACATTTGAAATACAGTTGGACCTCTATAAACATCACCATTGATAATCGTTGTTTTGATCAACCCTCATTTGTCGCCAAATGGTACAAAAAAATTAAAAAGTTCCGATGCCAGTTTTGAATGAAGCAGACAAATGAATGATGATTGCACTGTGACCGAGAGAGAAAGATTCCTGGCATTGCCTCCAATTCAATTAGTGCCAATTAAACCTTCAAATAAGTGAAAGAATAGTGTTATTCGCTTCACACTTTAAGCATCGAAATTAATGCTGTAGCAATGTCAAACTTTATAGATAGCAACACAAATATTTACGGATAATTATCCAGTTAATAACTGTGTATGGGAAGCATTTCTAGCAATTTAATCAAAGCAATTGATCTTATTTAAAATCATTCGGATGCTGGAATCTTACTTTTTCAGTAAGTAAAACTATTAAACATCTATAATGCTTATTAAGGCAAATTGTCTTATGCGTAAATTTAAAATCAGATGAGAATAGGGACGTACATTATTTTTTAACAAATTGAAAGTTATATGGTTATGTCACCTTCGTAGATAATCTAAATGACAAAGAATGTTAGGCGACGGGCTACGTTTATTCAGGAGCAGCATGAAAACATTTCTTTTAGATTGATAACCTAGAACTCGCCGAAACTTATCTTCTCTTCATTGTTAATCTAAATAAACGGTTGCATTGATTGATATATGAAAAAAAGGACGTATACTTCAATAAAAAGAAACAAAGAAAATTAAAAACAAAAGTTTGCAATCAATTACTGTGTAGCATTAATTTCCTCTCTAATTTGACTTTTAAAATACAGATTTCTTACTCACTTTGCATAATTAATTGTCAATATGCACACACAGCCTCGCCCTCAGCGAGATTTCTACCCGCTAACCTTACCTATACTGGGGAAATGCATTATCAGAGTTAAATGCGAATTATTGAGTTAAACGTGAAATATTGAGATCAACTTATTCTACACAATTCTTAATTTTTTATAAATTAATTGAAAAAACAGTGAAAACACTGTGTGGGTACAGCTAGTACTCCGTTAATTCATCAAATAGAACTTATAATTTTGTTTGTTTAGTTTACATAACAACGCTTTTACTCATTATTACCTCTGACGGTAAAGCACTATCAATTGCAATTTCCCAGGTTGTTGTTACTATCAGCATTTTAATTACTACAAATATAACTTTTAATTAAAGTTTAAGGCAATAATAGCCCATTAATTCATCAAATGGAAGAAAGAAGAAGATAACGAGGCCTTTGAATCTGTGTAATTTTTACTTATGTACCAATGACGTGAATCTAAATTGATTCTTTCGAAAATTTTAATGTAAATCTGATTCAAACGTACTTTATTGTGTCATTTTATGTTACTTGTCGCCACCTGGCACATCCAGCCACCATGTGACTAAATGAATAAATAAATAAATATTATAGAGACAGAAGAAGATAAAGAAGAACGACATAGAAGAGAAAGAGTGAGAAGATCAATATGGACAGATGAGAAAAGACAAACAGCGAGAGAGACCATAAACGAAATCAGGTAACAAAGAAGAAATGAACAAACTGAAGAAGGGAGTAATATAAGAAGAAGCCAAAACAGAATCGATGCAGCCAACGGCGGAAGGCGAAGAAACGACACAAATTTAAACTCAGCAATAGGAAACGGATTAGCTACTCGACGAGATGATTCACATTTAGGAAAAATGGATAAAGAATGTCAAAATCGTAGAGCTTTGTTTTTTAATAACCGAGAAAAGCATAACAGATGCTGGTACGAGAAGAGCACTTCCGCAGCTTCCAGATATATTAAAACTGCCGTAGAGAGAAAATACCCCTATGTGTAAAAATACGTAAGACTAATGTAGTTTCTGCACATGCCAGGACATGAAATATATATTTAAAGCGGGAAGCTCATTAGTTCTAATTTGAAATGCAAAATCAATCACACTCACCCATCTTCTTTCTTGACATCGCAAAGCAGAGCTGGCCTGTGGAAGATCTACCATGCTGGCTGCGTTTTCAGACTTCATTCTTCGGAGGCTCGCATCTGAAACAACGACAGAACCAACTCAGAAATCTCGCACCCAAAGGATAAAAATTCTACAAAACCTTAACAATAACTTTTGATTTGAAGTTTATAAAGTAATGGAAACCGGCTAATAATGTATTATTCATACGTTTTTAAAAACACAGATTCTCATTTTATGAGGTAAACTATAATTTTTACGTTCAAAACACAATATATATTGATAACAAACCCTTAATTAATCCTACGTTAAGAGTGTAACGCCATATCTTGGCTATATTTGCCCATAAACAAATCCGTCCTTGCAAAAAATTTTACCAACTCTTCACAGAAAATGATACTTTACAACGATAAAATCACTCATTAAACATGTTATGCAGTAACAAAATGTTATACATAAGGACTAATTTATAAAAATAATTACTCCATTATACATAAATATGATAAATATAACATTTCCTATATACATATATATACGGTAAAGATATTTCAACTATAAATCAAAGATGAACAGAGAAGTTATTTAAGATTTCCTTACCTTTGTAGATATAAATCCTCGAGGAGATTGACCAGGACAGCTGTATCACACAATAATAACAGTACATTTATTTTCCAGAAGATCAAAGTTACATGGCAAATCAATAAGACAAACTCAATCACAAAAGAAAATACAAAGTAAAACAATATAACAGCACGAGTGGACTAACGAAAAACAATAATACATCAAAACATCACCATAAATTACAATTAAGTGGCAAAGCAGGGCATACTGAATAATTACATATACAAATTCACATATCATTGTATTATAAAATAAGAAATAGTACTATTAAGAGAAGTTAATTAATGTCCAGTAAGCAATGTGAAGATTACACACACTGAAACTATAAAAAACTTTAGATAATACTTCACTTCGCTTAAAGTGTCTTAAAACGTACACAAATCAAACTAAAAGTACATAATTAAAAACTGCTGTCAAAATGCGTCACATGCACCACTGTTTTCGAAGAATAAACGGCCAAAATTTTGTCAAGATCAAAACTATCGACATTAAATTTCGAATACAATAAAAAGGATTAGTTTTTTACTTGTAAAAAGTTCTGGTGTAAACACATAAAATAACCAAAAGTATTAAAACTCTGCTGTCAAAATGATTATCACGTGGACCAGTTTTCGAAGAACACACGGCCAAACATATATCACGATCATAACTATCAACATTAAATTTCGAATACAATAAAAAGGTCTAGTTTTTTCCTTCTAAAAAGGTCTGATGGAAACAAAATAAATTTCGAACTGTATTACGCACATAACAGACAGCCCCGTCAGCCATTTTAAGATTTCTACGAAGTAACCAGAAGTAACGCGCAGGCGCGCAGGCTAACCAACATTTCCCCTTATAAACCTGGATATTTACAATTTCGACAAAAAAACCACAAAAAATAAACAATTCCTTTTTATATCTTGATTTCTCATTTTAGTAGGAACACAATTATAACTTATTGTAGCATCGATAAAATTTGCTTAAATGTTATAAATTACTTGCAGTAAATCAAATTTATTGGCATTAAACTTTTGCTTTGCAAACCTAAATTTGGATTCGTCATGGAGAGGGGTAAAAATAAGGCATTAAAATATATTTTCAGATTGCTTAATAACCGACAATGTAATTAATTAATTAATAACGAATTTTTGGTCCAAATACGTATGCGTTTTTTTGTAACATTTATTTTTCTGTAGGACGTCTTCATAAACAATTACATGGGTAGTTTCGGCGGCATTTACAAATTATGCGGAAACAATTATTAGTTATTAAAAACTATTCACGAGTGTAATTATAAGAATAGCAATTATACTCCGGAAAATACTTTCAGGTTTTTATCTTATCCATGTACTTTGGAAACCTGTGGTATATTCAATTGATACCGATAAAATATTCGTATAAATTTGAAATGTAGGTACCTACCGTAGGAACCTACTGATTTACAAACACAGATGTCCGGAACAGGTAGAAAAATACACTTGTAATTGTCCTAACTAAGATACTCTATTTAGTAAGTGAATTAGCCTTCATAAGAACTTAAGAACCATAAAAAACTCGGGTGATTCCTTCTTCACGGTAAACTTCCACCTCATTTCCTATTTGAAATCCAAAAACTCACGTAATATATTTTCAAAAAAAGCATTCGTGCGTCAATTTCCAACAAATCCTTTATCTAATTTTACAATTGTCCGACCGTCTTTCTCCATTTGTATCTCCCATTATTACAGCTAATGCCTGTCACTTAAGTATATTCGAATCATCCTTTGCATCAATTTATAGAAATTTATAAAATTTTATTATTGTAATATTATCGTATATTTTATAAAGGTAAACTCCTCTCTATTATGAATTTTACACTGATAATAATAATACTCTATTTACGGGACAAGGCCTTTTCCTAAAAATACAATCAGAAATGTATTAAAAATAAGCCAAAATATTTAAACGTGCGTTCTAATACAATATAAACCATTAAAGCACAAGAGTAAGAAAAATTATACTATCGCACATAAAAATCACAAATCCTATAAAAATTATACTCAAAATCCATCTGACAATATAACAATATCGTACAAACCTTTGTATGAACTCAACATTAACGAGGATATGTGCTAGTTATAATAAGTACTTCTCTAATCTAGACATTTTTATCAGAAAGTCTGAGTATATAACATAATTATCGGCTTTATTGGGGTACTCAATAAAAGATATGTATGAATTTATAATTTCACCATTGTTTGAAATTATGTACATATCTTGAAAATGAAGGAATATATGATTGTTATCTGCCTCACTTCTTTTATAAATATATTTCATTCGTTGTTATTGGTAATACATAACTACAATTGTATAACTACCATTGTTACTTGCCTTATTTATAAATAGTTCATAGGTCGTGTATGGTAATATATATATATCATTGTATTGAATAATGAATATTTTATGCTTGTGAATGTATATGCTTTTGTATTGCTTTTTCGTTACATATATAATTTGCCATCTTGATATCAAGATAATTAGAAACAAGTGTATTTATTAAAATGTAAACCAGTTTATCCTGTAATTATTTTGTTGGGTAAACTTTAAAAATGATAAATAAATAAATATTCTAAGGCATAAAGTAAAATTATATCAGATTCATGGTACTTAATAAAAATTTACCTGAATTAAAATAGACATAAGTTGGCATAAATTTCTACCACATTTAAGTTAGGCATTGCAGCTTAGTTTTAAATGATTGCAGTGATTCATTGAATATATCAACTTTATGACTTATAAGGTTGTAGTCTCTCATCATAGTATACAAAGGTAAAATGCACATATAATTTGTCCATATATGGTATATGAAAAGTCATATCTAACCTTGTATACATTAAAGGCACTCTGAGGTTTATTAAATTAAGTAATTCTGGGCTTTTAATATGGTTATTTAACAATTTATATAAAAACATAAGGCCACTATTCCTCCTTTGAATGTAAAGGAGTAGCATATCAAGTAGTATTGTCACTCCTAACATAGTAAAAAAGCAAAAAGTGTCAAAAGACTTATGTCCTTAACAACGCTTTCAATCTATTATCAGAACGTAAGGGGATTAAGGACAAAATTAGAGCAACTTAAACTAGCTATTTCTACCGCTGACTATGACGTTATCGTACTCACTGAGACTAGGCTCAGTGAAGACATAACTCTGAATTGGACTTACCTCATTTAGACATTTATAGACATGATCGCAGTGTAATTACTTCTAATAAAGTTCGTAGTGGTGGGGTTTTAATTGCTATTAAAACAAAATTGCAATCTGTAAAGGTTATAAGCCAAATTATTAATGTAGAACATTTTTGTAAACATTTGTAGTCAAGAGGCAAAGGTTTTAATTGGGGCAGTGTATATCCCCCCAGCCTCTGCCATTGATAAGTACTTATCTCATTGTGAAGTGGTTGAAGATATTGTGAATAATAACAATTTTTTGATATTATTGTACTGGGGACTACAATTTACTTGATCCCTGTTGGAACACTGACTGTGATAGCATGTCTTTCACCACTCAAGCAAGAATTATAAATGAAAGTTTTACATTACTGGGTCTTAAGCAGATGAGTACTATTTGTACAATTTACTATTAGATCTAGCTTTTTCTAATTCAGGGCAAGTAACTTCCGAAAAGGATCCATATCCTATTTAAAAATGTGTTAATCATCACCTTGATATTCATTACAGTGTAAAGTTGGCCAAAGAACTAGATTATAACAATTATCAATTTACTATTTATGATTATAGAAACTGTCATTATACTACATTGACTATAATAACTACTTAGATACTTTAAACTGGCTAGGAATATTGTGCAATTTGGAGATTAATAATGCTCTATCAATTTTCTACTCTATTCTTTATGAAGCTATAGAACTGTGTACTCCTACCTTAACAATCAAAACATCATCTTATCCTAAATGGTTTAGTGTTGAATTAAAGGAATGTATCAAACTCAAGAAACATTACCATAAAATTTTCAAAATTACTGGGAGTAATGATGATTATCATAATTTTTCTAAAATCCGAGGTGAATGCAAAAAACATTCTGGTTCATGTTGCAAAAACAATATAAATAACATGGAAACAAATATTCCCTATAACTTAAAGTATTTCTGGAGACATGTTAAAAATCATCAAAAATTGGATAGAATACCAAGCATAATGTATTATTATGAAGAACATGTTGCAAATAATGACCACGATATTTCAAACCTCTTTGTAAGGAACTTTTCTAAGGTCCACAGTACTGTGATACCTGACACAAAGCCTGCCTTTGACATAAATTACACGTTTTCCTCTGGCAAAATGACAGTTTCAACTGAGGATGTACTATGGAAATTATTGTCTACAAATGTTACAAAGTGTACTGGCCCAGATGAACTCTCTCCCTTTTTTATTTAAAAAGTGCAGTCAATGACTGTCACGCACAGACCTTCCTTGTTTTCACCGTTGTAACGGTTTAACCCAGACCCATCCCCTCCCCCACTTTCATTTTGAAGCGCTCCCAGTGACACCTATCAACAAAGATGAGCGTAACTTGAAACTCTGAAAACCGTTGAGTTGCCAGGCCCTGGTCAAATACAACGTAAGTTTCATATTTCTGCCTGTATTAGCGCTGTAATCAGTAAAAGAATATCGGAATAAGCACAAAATTTGTATGAAAAATTTGATGTCAATTTTGTTTTAGGATTTTTTTAAAATCTGAAAACTATAGTAATAAATCTACGCTACTGATGTTTTATGGGATTTATTGAACGGAAGAAGAAACTGCTGGAGGAATATAGGAAAAAGAGAAGGATTGAAAAGTATCACGCACGAAAGAAGAAAGTATGAGGGTCTGAAAGGAGGGACCGCGGTAGGTGTATAGACAGCGAGAGAAAACGCTCGACAATTAATACTCTGCGAAAGAACGAATCCTGCTCAGGGCATGGTTGCTCATTTTCTTGGCAATATAATTATGTTAAACATGCGTTTGGATGGATTTTTCTATGAAATAAGTTAATCTTAATTCGAGTTATTAAAGAATGTTCAACTCAATATGATTGGAAGTTTGGAAATTGAAGTTTTCTAACTTACTCCATTCGAAACAAAATGACTAGCTTATGTGTCAATTTAAATATATCCAAAAGAAATAATTTAATGATTTAACTATGATTACATTATAATATAAAAAGTTTTTTCTCTTGCATGGTAACCTCAATTGTCTTGCGTGAAATAGGTTTGCTATCCCACTTAGGACGGATTTTATTTTCCCAGAGTATAGCACAGTAACAGATAGCGGAAGAATATCGGGTAATCATGAAGTTTAGTCACTTTTATTATTAAGGGGTTATATCTAGTGGTGAGCTGCAGCCGGTTCGCGCGAACCGGTCGTTAAATTTTGAAGCAATTTTAGAACCAATTGTTAAAAATTTCTACAGAAAGCCGAGTCCGCTCGATCCATTATTCGAACCCGATGGGTTTGGTTTCATAAGAATTATTTCCCAGTGTTGAATTTTGTTAGAGTAATATAATATTACAATTGAATAAAATATAATTCAGAACATTAAAATAACATAAATTAATCGCATATAACAAAAAGAGATAATTTTGAAAATGATTTACAAATTTAGTATATGAATTTATCTTGATCCGATCCGAAAAAGTGGTTTTCCCATTGCCGTCTAGAGCCCAAACAGTAGAGCGAAAATGAATGAAATCTCGCACTTAGGCATTTTATCACACTGAGCAGAGTATATGAAGAAATGGTTGACATTACTCAATAATTAAGGGAAGTTTATTCTACGCATTTTTAACAAGAATTTGATTTTCTCAAAAATGTCTCTAACGATTTTGATCAAATTTCGTTCAGTTATTTGAGTTTACGTCTTCAATAATACTGTATAGTTCATATTTCTCAAAAAATGAATATAAGGCTAGTTTATTCTATGCAACTTTAAGAATAATTTCATTTTCTAAAAACGGCTAACGATTTTGATCAAATTTCGTTCAGTTATTTGAGTTTACGTCTTCAATAATACTGTATAGTTCATATTTCTCAAAAAATGAATATAAGGCTAGTTTATTCTATGCAACTTTAAGAATAATTTCATTTTCTAAAAACGGCTAACGATTTTGATCAAATTTCGTTCAGTTATTTGAGTTTACGTCTTCAATAATACTGTATAGTTCATATTTCTCAAAAAATGAATATAAGGCTAGTTTATTCTATGCAACTTTAAGAATAATTTCATTTTCTAAAAACGGCTAACGATTTTGATCAAATTTCGTACAATTACTTGAGTACAGTTCTGCAATAATATTACATATTTCATTTTTCTCAATGAATGAATATAAGGCTAGTTTATTCTTGGGCAACTTTAACAAAAATTGGATTTTCTAAAAACCGGCTGATACGATTTTCTAAAGATAACTAAACAACGCATTATTATATGGGAGAGTTTGTACAATGTATCTTGTACCAATTTTTTATTCATGCTTTTAGTGTGTTATTATTTAAAAGTTTTTCGTAAATATACTGGTTTTTTTAGGGGTCGTCTTAAATTCGAGGTCGTCTTCCTTTTTGGTAAATACGGTAATATTTGTATGTTGGCAGTACAATTTTATAGTATAATATAGACTTAAGACAGTGAAGAAAGTTTTCCTTAATCAATGTTCGCCCTTTCAGCAAAGCCGCCTGCTATAGATTCTATAAATATATGATGATACTAACATCTTATGTATCTATACCTGTCTGTATGAGTTATTACAATATTGATTTCCATTGTGGAATTTTATGTTAAACTTTTTGATACTTATTTGATACCTACATTAAAAATCCTTTTATCATTCTACTCCAGTGAAGATGCTGACATTGGTATACGTGCCATGAAGGCTGAGATACATACCATATTAGGTGCATCTCTAATAATTTTTATACATTTACAAAATTATGTCAACATTTTCACTGTAGTTGAAGCATTTTACTCAGTGTTGAATCCAGGGGGGTACCCGGGGGGGATTTTCCCCCCCGGGTAATATAAAATCCCCCCCGGAGAAAATGGTCAATTAATTCAGTTTTTTACGGGATTTTAGTGAGTTTACGCAACTTTAACAATATGTATTTTAATTCTATTTTCTACTAATATTTAAGCATGTTTAACTAAAATTGGGCTTTAAATATTGATTGTAACATATAAGTTATAAATATCTATTTTAAAGATATTTTGACATGTAGACTGCGTCATATATTTGCTGAATTCTGAAGTGTTGATAATTTGTTGCGCGTGCAGCGTACAGAAAATATCAGTATAACATACATTGTACAAACTTTCTCATGTACGTACTAACCCGGCGTTTAGTTATCTTTAGAAAATGAAGATCGTATAAGCCTATTTCTAGAAAATCCAATTTTTGTTCAAGTTGCACAAGAATAAACTAGCCTTATACTCAGTCATTGAGAAAAATGAAATAGGTATAGTAATATTGCAGACGTATATACTCAAGTAACTGTACGAAATTTGATCGAAATCGTTCGAACCGATTTTGAGAAAATCAAATTATTGCTAAAGTTACCTAGAATAAAGTAACCTTATATTCATTTTTTGAGAAATATGAACTATACAGTATTATTAAAGACGTAAACTCAAGTAACTGTACGAAATCTGATCAAAATCGTTACAGCCGTTTTCGAAAAAATCGGATTGTTGTTAAAAATGCGTAGAATAAACTAGGTACCCTTAATGACTGAGCAATGTCAACCATTTCTATGATACATATACTCTGCTCAGTACAATAAAATGCCTAAGTACGAGATTTCATTTATTTTTACTCTACTGTTTAGGCTGCAGAGCCAGTAACAGACAAACAGACGGCATTGCAAAAACCACTTTTTCGGATTCGGATTCCGTAAAAATCTCGAGGTTGAATTTTTTCGCAATAACAATACTTTCTCAATACTTTGTATCAGAAAGTAAAAAAGAAAAACTACATACGGAGTTAGAGAATGAAGTGAATAGCGATTTAAGTGAGAAAAAAGAAGAGGATAGTAAATGTAGTAATAGAAAAGATTGATGGATTGAAGATGGGAAGACACTGGAAATTGAAGATATAGGTAACAGCAGTGATATCAGCAAGAAAACTAAATCAAAATATAATAATAAGTGGGAATCAAAATACGAATGGCTTTGTTTCGATAGTATTCGCGAAGGAGCATACTGCAAATTTTGTGAGATATTTTTGAAAAACGATTTAGAAGCGATACAAAAATCTGGTGGTATTTTTATCAATGTACCTTTTACTAATTATACAATAGCCGCGGGAAAAACTGGTAAACTAGAAAAACATGCAAATTCCGAAAAGCATGCATGTAGTGTTTCTATGGAAACGTTGCGTCTCCAGGGAATGCAGAAACCAGTACATAGCATATCAATTAATGAGAGTGAAACACAGAAAGGCCAAAATCGTCGGTCAATGCATGCTCTTATAGAAGCCCTATATTTTCTAGCTAAAGAAGAAATACCTCAACAACCAAATATGAAGCATTAGTTAAAAAAAATTCTTATTAAACATGACGATATCCTCAATACTTGGTTAAAAGGCCAAAGCAGCCGCTCTACTTATATTAGCAAAGCCACTGAGTCAGAATTTATTTCGTGCATTGGGAGGTATTAGATAAACATGATTCCAGCATCGTTGTGAAAAATAAGTACTTTTCGGTAATAGCTGATGAGTCCACAAATATTAATAATATGTCAGAACTTATGATATTATTACGTTTTGTAGATAACAATAATATTAGAGAAATGTTCCTCTGTTTAATTAAATTAGATAATGTGGATGCAGAAACTATAAAGCAAACCATTTTATGTCAGCTAAAACAATGGAAAATAGATTTAAAATATTTAGTGTCATGTTCATTTGATGGAGCTGCTACTTTCTCAGGAAATATTTCCAGTGTACAAAAGAGACTATCAGAAAAAGTTGGACGAGAAACACCTTACATACACTCCAGAGCGCACGTATTATCCTTAGCTTTGACAAGTGCTAGAAACAAATATCCAGTGATTGAACGAGTGCTGCATGTTTTAAAAGATATTTACAAACTGTTTCATAGATCATCTAGATGGGAAAGAATGTTACACAATGTTCAATCCATTCTTGAGGAACTACTATTAAAAATTTCAGAAACCATAGAAACTCGCTGGCTAAGTAATTTTAGATCTATTGACGCTGTCAGGCTTTGTTACGATTCCATAATGATGACTTGTGAACAGATACATAAGGATGGTGCGGACCTTGCTTCTTTAGCAGGAGGCATTTATTAGAAATGGAAAAATCCAGTTTTTTAATAAAACTCTGTGTTTTACATGAAGCACTACCTGCTGTTTCAAATCTAAGTAAGATTTTATAAAAAGAAGATTTATGTTTACTCGATTTATCCAGACTTATTAATTCCACTATTAAACACCTTAAAACTATATTTCATGATTGCTTTGAAAATAATCAAGAAAGCACAATCTGGAAAAACTACATGTCCATGGTTAAAGATCTTGAAAATATACGCCCTGTAAAGGAAAACGAAAAACCTGAAATAAGCTTTAAAACAGCCAGTAAATTTGTCAATGAAATGATTAACCAGATGAGTTATCGATTCAATGACAACGCTATACTGTTGATCAAAATTACCTCGAAGTTGGAATCAGCAGAATCATTTCGTACTGTGACTGAACAGGATGCTAGGAATTTATCTGGTTTGCTGCATTTAAATTTCGATGCATTGTGGAACGATATTCGTTCCTTTACGTATGCTGTCCAATCCGACGACAGAATAATATTTTGAAATTAATATTGAAATCCAATATTGGATATGATGAACTTAAGAGTTTATGCGTAAAACTATGTTGCATTCCAGTGTCCACCGCAAGTGCTGAACGGTCTTTTATTACAATGAATAGACTGATGATGAAATTAAGAAGTAGGTTGGGACAAGAAACATTGCAAGACCTCATGAAAATCGCTATCGAGGAACATGATGAGTTACCAAATACTTTACTAGACGGTGTTATTGACACATATGCTAAGAAGAAACAAAGGAAACTGAGGTTAATTTAAACTGTTTAAGTAAAATGTAACTTATGCAGGTAATTTCACCAAATTTGAAGTAATGAGTATGATAAATATAAAATTTAAAAGTTATTTATAAAAATTTATTTTTATACCCATTACTTGTGTATTCTATTATGGGACTATAGCGAAAAGCAGAACGAACTTTCGAGCCCCATCTTTCTACTTGGCTCTCAATCCTAGCTTGCCTTTCTGCACTCTCTTGGCTAGACAATTGAGCGCGCCGCCGAGATGAGCGTATGCGCTGGCTTTCAAGGCGAACTTCCCGGGCATTTGTCGTTTCGCGTGCTCGACGCTCTCTCTGCCTCTCATTAATAAGGGACCTATCGGGACTTTCTAATTTTTCTCACCGTAAAGAAGATCGCTCTCGTACGTTTTATAGACGATTTTGGTATGAAGTTGTAGATTCATTTTCTCTAAAACGACGACTTCGCCTTGCTGAACCGGACAATCGCCCAATTCTTCTTTTCTTAAAGGTATATCCACAAAATTTAATTAGTCAAAACAGCAATTTAAATTAAACAATAGAAATTTTAGTAACATCAACGATGTATGGTAGGTATATCAGAAGAAAAGTTAGTCAAGTAAGAAGAATGTATTAAAAAGTGTTCACTCGTATGTAAACGCATGAAATTCGTAGCTCGCGTGAGGAGAGCGCGGGAGGGGAGGGCGGGGATAGGAGGAAGATCCTAGTTCCTAAGATCGCCACCGGGAAGAAGTAGATAGCGCAGTAAGTGAAAATCGGCCCAGTAGATTCGGAGATCTCGCGTTGGAAACTTTCAAACTCATTTATCATTAAGACTTTTATACATATAGAGATTATACAAATTTACTTGAGTCGCTATATCAATAGGTACCAATTACAAGATATTAAACACGATTTTATTAAGATATCTGTTTCGGAAAATAATTTATTATTTTACACTTTCTTTGGATAAATAGGCATATACATTTCCGCCTGAGAACAAAAAAGAGTAATCATGAAGTTTTGTCACTTTTATTATTTAAGGGATTCCAAGCTAATGAAGTGTACTCACTTTTATTATAAAGGCGGTTTTAGCACTCAGGAACACCCAAAGTCAATTTTTAAAGCATTTATTACTTTTATGTTTAATATAAATTCAAGTGAATTACAAAACATATTGCTCAATAACACAAAGTAAAAAGCTATTGAAAAGATCTGAATCACGAAATGCGTTTCGCCTAATAAATTACATTTGGTTCCATTTGCGGCGCAACAGTCAAGATGATATAACATTGAAAGGATAATATTGGCAAGCCTTCGGCTCGCTGTTTTAATGCGTAGTGGGCTCCGGGCGCTACCGCGCCCTTCGCCTCGCCCGGAACCATGATATCCCTCCACGTTGTCCGGAGATTGGGTTAGTAAATGTTGAGACCGGCCAATCAGTTTCTTGTCCAGAGAAACTGATTGGCCGGTCTCAACATTTACTAACCAAATCTCTGGAAAACGTGGAGGGATATTATGGTTCCGGGTGAGACGAAGGGCGCGGTAGCGCCCGGAGCCGACTACGCATTAAAATATAGCGAGCCGAAGGCTCGCCAATACATTCTTTCAATGTTTTTTGAAGTATACATATCGATTTACATAATAAAAGTGAGTAAACTTTAGCTTGGAACCCCTTAATAATAAAAGTGACTAAACTTCATGATTACCCAAAAAAGTAACTTTTAAAGACATCGCACGTCATATTTTTGCTCGTACTGTTATTTATGTGACAATTGTTATGGCTTCCGTAGCGGGAAGGTCGTACTTCCTTGATAATGAAAAATTCCGGGATGCCCGGTTAAAAAAATTGAGTGGCGGGTAAAGAAACTCAAAGCAAAATGAAATCATAACTAGCTGAAACGCCCGGCTTCGCTCGGGAAAGTATTCTTTTATGTAGCAAACGCTTTTAATTGCTCGGGGCAAACGTTCCCCATTCCTTAATTACGCAAGCGATGCTTGCAGTAACATTTACTATTTTATGTATTGTATTGTAAAGTTCTTACCATTAATGGTATTATTAATGAATTTAAGAAAGAGCTCAGTGGAGTGCAATGGGGTTATCCAAGGAGGGGGCGATCGCTCCCCTCCCCCTTTGGATCCGCCACTGCGTGGGGGTGAAAACGAACTTTCGTGGCATACTTTCATTATGTCGAATGAAAGTCTGTTACATGTGATTCTTTCGCATTGAAAGAGAATTCATTTAAGATATTATATATTAGATATAAAATTAGTTATTATGTATAGTGGTCGATACTAGAATGACAAATTATGTCTAGCTTTAATGGATTGAAATGTAAGCTTTTTACTTGAAGGTTTAAAATAACGTGTGCGGATTATTAGAAGAGTATTGATTAGCGCATTGTTTTTGGAGGTTTGACGAACAAACGAGTAAACAGTGAGACGAGTTCGGCAAAAGTAAGAATGCAGAGGGAGGATGTCAGTTTTTTAGCAATCATTTAAAGTGAATGTTGAGCCTCAAACTTATTAGTAAAGCGCAACATGAGTGAGACGAGGGATGCGTGGATCCCTTCGTTTGGGTATAGTGCTCAAAATTAAAAATCCGTGCCGTGAAGAAAGCGTTATTGTTTAAGGAAAATATTGTATATATGTGATGTAAGCAAGTCCGATAAAGTTTAACAATGAGCTCGGTGGACGAGATCTCATGTATTGTGTCTGAATCGGGGAAAATCGAAGAAATGAAATATATATTTCTTTAATCTTATCGGTACTACTTTGGAGAATAAACAAATTGAACACAGCACTCTGTAGTGAAACCATGGTCGTATCTGTATATAAAAATTAAGAAAGTGGAAAAAGTACAAGTGTTCAATTTGTTTATTCTCCAAAATGGATAAATTCTACAAGATAACGCAAAAAACAACGGATTTTACTGGTACTACTTTGAGAAACTTAAGATGAAAGGTAAATCTTGAAGAGTGCATCGAACACATAAGCATATCTCGTTAGAATTCACGAAAAATGGCGACTGTCAATTAAACAGGTTCGAGTTATAATTTTAACAGTTGGGGAGTGTTAGAATCTCTGAAAGTTGTGGCACCAGTTAAATGTGTAAACGTCAAAGACGCGTATCGCTTTGTCCGATGAGTCTTGCTTTCTCTCGTGTCAGATGTCCACCGAATGACCCTCTCCTGATCGAAGTCAAAGTACCCTAATTTTTATCGTATTCCAATTCGACCGGGAGGTGGACCTCCGGAAGGGGCCCGACACATCAGCACGTGTAACCTGCCCCTAACCATGATTAACCGTATCCGAAGCCCAATTAAGTAATATCGTAAGCCTCTTATCTTGCAGCCCTTATCTTTTTCCTCCGAAATTCCTTCTTATTGTCCCGCGAACCCACTCCCTTAACAAATTCTTGTTTATTCTATCCGTCGCTCGTGGGAAAATGCTCACGCTAAGGAATGGAATGTAGATTCCTTACTCCTTGTTATTATTATTATTATTAATATTATTAATAGTGGTGCGAGTGATAAAGCTGGGTAGAAATTGTAAGAAGAAATGCAACTAAGCCCACGTTTTCTGGCAGGTATTGACTAAACATCCTTTGCCTGTGTTTTATGGCCGCGGAAAATCCACCGTATTTTTTCATTTCAGCGGTCTTCGTGGTATTTTAAAACTTTTGTTTTAATTGAAACGCTTGCGATTTCGTTAACAATCTTAATTGTTTAGTTTAACGGAACATTCTATTTCGCCACTCTCCAAAGATTAATAGTATCGCTAGGTAACGAATCGGGAAATTATCTAGCGTAGTTCCCTTAGTTTTTATACGCCCCGCAAATTAATTACGCGACCCTTAAAATCTAATTAATGAATTTGCATTACATTTAATTAAAATTGTTACATGGAGAAGTTTTAAAGTTAAATACATTTTCAAATAGCTTTTCCCCCGACTAAAATACAAAATGTCTTTAAAAAACTTCTGATTTAGATAGCTATTTCGGCCCGTCATAAAAACCGCACCTACTAATAATGCTTTCCACTATTAAAAATAAGTTGGAAATATATGCCGCGTGGGCCATTGTAAATTTGCAAATGACATGAGCTGATAATATCATGCGATCGCAAGCAACATCTCCACGATTTCTCTTAATTTCTATTTAAAGTACATTCGTCGAAGTAATGAATGCCCATTATATTTCTCACGTTCAAAAAAATAATTTTCTTCTCTTCCACCGAGTTTTAAACCACGACGGGCAAGAATTGATCTTTGAATTTTGTATTCGATCCACTTTGTGGTAATCGTTAATGGTTTTATCAGCGTAAGTGGCCTTCGTTAATAAAATGGCTTGGAGTATGTATCAATAATTGCGATAAAATAAATGCAATGATGAAGACGAGAGCCAAATATGACTTTGAAGCCGGCGAAGTATTTTTTCAAAGCGCGCTGCATATACATACGTAGATGAGTGGAATAGGGGCACAGATACCATTTCAGGATAACCTGGTAAAATTAAATAATTTCGGAAAACCATATTACAGTGAAATCTTGTTACAACGTACTTCAAAATTACGTATATTTCAAATTAACGTACTTTTTCTAAATCCCCGTCAATTTTACCGTATAAATACTGTATAAATATTTCAAAATAACGTACTTCAACTTGACGTAATTTTCAATACTACGTATGAAATTCAGAGGTCCCGAAAAAGATTTTTGTGGCTTTAACGTACGATTTCATTGTTGCTCATTCAAGTCGTCTACACCAATTTTGAAGGCATCTTTTGTCTTTAGTACGGAAAGATCTGTGGAATGCTGCCAAAATCCCAAAGAAGGAATTTTCCGAGCTGACAAATTTAGAACCGATGATCAGTTATCCCTATCGTTGTTTTCACAATAGCATTGAGATATAATCTTAAGTTATAGGAAATATATCTCTTGTTAGACTCATTATCGCCAGTTTCGGTTTGCGCCGAACCTGGGAGAATGCCGATCCCCCACTGAGATGCTTCCAGAAAAAATACTGTAATCCTTATGGGTATATTCAGTATACCGTACTGTCAGTATAAAAATTCATACTCCGTAGAGATACGTTGTATCGAGATTTTACTGTAATCTGCCTCATAAGTTTCCCTTCACTTAAGAGTTGTTCGCGTTTTGTTTACATCAGGGGCGGATCCAGAAACTTCTCATGGGGGAGGGGGCGCGCGATCGCTACTCCACCTATCGAATTCGCCCCTGCCAACTGCCCTATATTTTGAAAATCCCTAACCCTATCAGAATCCTTCTTTCCCTTGCTATACAGACCTAATCTGCGGCGTATAATTGAGGATATTTGCGCGGAATGAACTGAAGAAAGCACCCAGTGGAGTGCAATGGGGTTATCCAAGGAGGGGGCGACCGCTCCCATCGCCCTTCCCCCCGGTGGATCCGCCCCTGGTTTGCTTGTTTGGTTGGTTTGACGTGATGAGGCAATATCTTGGGTTGTTTTAGCAAGCTGGAGTAGCACTGATACGTATTTTATATTGGCAGATCAAACCATAAAGCCATATATTATACATATGTGTAATGGTGCATGGTAAACGTTAGTCGCCATCAATGAATCACTTCTCTTTATCTAATTTCAGCTTATTATATAACCGCATAGGTTGCAATAACCAAAATTTTATTGTTTTACAATAATATATTTTCATTATGTCTTAAACGCATTCCCATCTATTAACAAACTGTGTGTGTTTTACCCTACTTTAGTTTTGTAATACAGACCAAAAACCTGCGTCATTGATCATATCAAAAACTTATTAAAGTTTAACATTTAAACGTTTAAAAACTATTGTGAGGAAAGGAAGTTTCCGTGGGTGGTTTTTTTCTGCCATTGTTTTTTTTATGTAAACAAATCTCGTCATCCCGTAACAAAGACTGAACCTTGGAACATAATTTTTTAGACCAAAAGTAAATATATATCTCGCAGGTGAACACCCCCAGAGTCGCCTTACTATGTTTGCAAATTATCAGGACTTTAATTTCCTTGGAGCTATGCTTCTGACACCGGGCACACACTCTGGATCTTTTATTTGTTTATATATATATATTATGAGCTTGGAATTTTATGAAAGTCGCTTTCCATCATCAGCGTTTTCGGTCGGGGGTACGTCCAAAGTTATATAGGCGCGCGCAAATGTTAAATACTATAATTTTTCACTTACCTTCAGCTCACAAGGATGATTTCAGAATCGAATATTAAGACTACGAATAACCAAATAAATGGCAAGCACGATTCTCCTGACGAGAAGGGATACTGATATAAAATAATTACAGCATTTTCCCCTATGTGCTGGAAGCAGCCTAATTAACGATAATTGGCTAATTTATGGAAAGGCATTTTGGCAAATATAATAAAAATAAATGTATGACAATCCTATGGCTAGTTTACATCTATGTACAATACTTATCTATTTAAATAGAAAATATCTTAATTTCTTCGTCATTTTATAACATACCGAACCATTTTAAAATTGCTCAAAAGGGAAATTGGTAAAATAATATATATAATATAATACTCTTTTGAGCTTCGAAAATGTTCGCCTTATAACATTTTCATAGTCGTGATAGACCAAAAGAATATCGACAGTTTCCACCACCCAACGATAGATGTCGCCATATTTCTTATCGGGAGGTGCCTGTTCCCCTGGGATTCGATGCAGTGTTACGCGGTCGGTCAGCCGGTTCATGTCGTACTCCGTCCTAAAGGACAGAGTGCGAATGTGGATTGTGGATAGGTAACGGGTAATTACGGTTCGAATGTTAATTTTATATTATGTCTACACTTCGTTTCTATATTATACATATTATATTAATAGTATTTTAAGGTTGTATATATACATAATTGTAATCTACGTCTGTTTTTCCACCCCATCTAACGCACGACATGGCAGGTGGGTCGACCCTATGCCTCCCTCCCTCCCGGGGCCCCGACCTTGGCCAAGGTTCCCACCCTGTGTGCACACAAAATCCCAAACCACGAAACGATTTCCACACGATCGATGTTTTATGCAATTGACACATGTACTATTATCCTATGTCATATTATTGTTTATTTTCCACGATAAATGCTAAATCGAATTTCGAAACGTATGTCCCGCTAATATCTTTTCCCCTGAACGAAAACAGGTGATGCTGGAGACGTGCATTTCTTTTCGGAATGCACGAAGAGTGAAGAACGAAGACGCCCAGACACCATTCATCATGCAGGAGTAAGTATGTTTAGATGTAGTTGTACTGTTTTTATTAATTTCTCCTTTTTAATAGTGATTTGTTTTTACAGAGCTCCTCTCCAACACAGGGTGTATCATCGCAGTGTGGCGTGGTTATCTCCTAGTGGAGGTAATTAATGGTTTCACTGGAGGGATGACACAGTTGGTATGGTAGTCGTATTTTGATCTCAGGCATATAAAATGCCTCAGAAGAATAATCATAATTAATTAGCAATTTTTCTAAATTCTATTATTTCTCTGACGTCGTTAACGGCGACTGTAGTTTTGCTGTCGTATATTGGATTTACCCAATATGAGTTTATATGTCTATGGTTTATTCGTCTGCCTTATCATGAGTTGAAGCGGAAGAAATTGTTGTGTTATTGCCAGAATTAAAGTGAAAATTAAGTATATCAATTCTTTAAACAGTATATCCTGATCTATTATATTTATGTGCTTTTTTAATATCGTGATTAAGTTTTAATGTCCATGCATAAGATACAAATAAGTAGTAGACATGTTGAACCAAATTTTGTGTTGCATTGAGTTGCTAAATGCAACGGTAATGTTTATTTATGATCAATTCTTAATTTAATATTTTTTAAGTATATCAGTCATTTTACTTGGGCAATTCAATGTTTTATTACTTAACGTTGAATTGGTAATTAAAAATGATTTGTGATAGTTCTGTATGAGGCCTTAGTTCTCCTCATAAAGACAAACGCTGGCGGATAAAATACCTATAATCGTGCGTTAGAATAATATACCGTTTTAAGAAATTTCTAAAATATTTATTGCTAATATAATGATTGCTCTTAATTGCAGATAACCATCAACGCCACACTGGACAGACATGGACGCTCGCGGTAAGCTCAATTTCCCTTATTTATAATGCACACGTCATTTCGTGTAAGATATCACGAACATCATTCGAGAAATACGTTCGAACCGAATTGAATTAAGTCGGTATCATTTTCAGATGTAGTGTTTATTGTTGTTGGTAGGCTTGCCACCTCTAGGACTTTGAACGGGAATATTTGTGTTTTTCCATAAAATATTCAGGTCTTGATTAATTTTACTGAATTTTCTCAAATTAACCGATTATAAGTACGAGTATGTTTTTTGGCGATACGAACTTCCCGACGTTTTCACGTACTAAAATATCGAATGATCAATAGCTCTTTAATATATATGAATTTACGTCATCCCTTCAAGTTGGAAGTATTTTTTTCATTAATCTTGAGTGAAATTCAATTTTGGTTCTGCTAATGTCTGGACGATGCAGGTACTCAAATATCTCTTAGATATAACGACAAATAATACATTTCTTCCGAATGTGGCAACTTCATCAGTTGACATGTTGAAAAAACTTTCGTAACTGTTGGATATTATTTATTATTAATATATATTTAGAATTCTTTGCCTGTTATTTCAACCCGTTTATTTTCAAATAAATGCATCACCTGTACTTATTCTGCAGTCAGTAAGTTGAATAGAATATATCGCACTGTGTTTGTGATACTTAGCTGTTGTTCAATTTCAGCATGATCGCTCCATTGGGAAATTTCAGATTAAGTATATATTTGCCACTTAGGAATAGTACTGCAGTCAGATTCTTCTGTAGCATGTGTGGAAAATTCGGCGCGCTTTAACGTCACGAACAGAGACTTGGTGATGCGTTTATTCGGAAATGAAATATAAAAATATTTCTTCAGAAGATGATTTTTTAATTGTATTTTATTTTAAAGACTTCAAAGATGAAAATTGTTGGTAATGTTTCTGTTTTCAATTTTGCTTCGGGATTTAAAACCTCAAAAGATGTAAATCAACTAGGCTTCACAATTTTCTCATACATATACAGCCTGTAGCAATGTTAATTTTAAATTTGGTATAGGTAAAACTGGCACTATATGCAATACCTGAAGTGTATGTGGCCATGTGGTAATTTCTTTTTGTAAGCATTTACTCGGTTCTGTTATTTTAGAATTACGTATCATAACGAAAGCTAAACCTCACGGATACATAATTTTAGAATATAGTATAAATGAGCATGTGCTAAATATTCTTGAAACTACCATGCTGATTTTTTTGCAGGGAAGCGAGGACTACGCGAGTGGGTGGGAACTGTGGACTTAGGAGCGTAGATGCCGATTACTTAGGAGGGAAGGTGGTGCTTAGTTAGGAGGGGGGGTGCTGCTTAGTTAGGAGAGTGGGGGCTGCAAACTCTGCTTAGTAGGTTCGTCAACCTTAGTTTAGTAGGTGCGACAAACTTAGATGAGCAGGTGCGACATAGTTAGATTTGTAGGTGCGACAAAGTTAGATATGTAGGTAGAAGTAGTATTTAGGTGTGTGAATGTGTGTATGATGGTAGTGCATGGATGTGCACATCTTTGGGTAGTGGTGGTGGTGTGTGTGTGTGATGGGTGATGGTGATGGGTGATGGTTGTATGTATGAATCATTTTGTCATCGATTACATTGTTTAGCTAGACAGATGAGAGTACTTAAGTTTAGCAAGCGTTAGCATGGTGTAGGGCTGGGGTAACCCAGCGAGCTCGCCATGTTAAATAATGAGCAACGATGGCCTAAGCATTACCTCCTGGGTGCCAATGGAAATATGCTTAACTTTTGAAGGGTATAGAAATCATTTCATTCATATTTTTAAAAACGCCTCCAGTTATCAGATGCAAAACAGGTTCTAAAGGTTTCCCAGTCTAGGATTTATTACGTTATGACTGAATCTGCATTAATTATGTTGAATTCTACTGTTGAAATGTAATTTATAGTTGTTTATCTTAAATTGTGATTTCTATTTCATAAAGAAATCTTGTATTGTTAGTTTCTACATCACTGTATAATATCTGAAGATAATACTTTAGGCTAATAAATGTATGATGCAACTCTCTCTAAATAAAATGTTTTAATTTTACCATGAGTATTTATTTAAATTATAAATTAAGTAAACGTTAGATGACTTTAAATGATTCTTTGATTTTCTATATCAATTAATTTAATTTATACATCAAACTGTAGTGAGCTTAAATGTGACATAAGTTTTACAATTCGTTTATAGGATATGTCTGTTGCCAGGAGTGTAATTATCGAATAGCATAATTGGCCATCAAAAAACAAATGAAATTGCAATAGTGTCCCAGTTAAGGAAATGTAAACTTCTTCCATCAAGTCTTTGAGGTAAAATGTCCTCTGTCCTACTCTAACGATAATTAGGATGCAAAATGTCCTACTTTGTGATACATTTCTGTTTGGGAGAAGATCTACCGGCAGCAATGCCCTAATGAATCACATGGCTACCGGGACCTAATGGGTGAGATTCACATAGTTTTACATTGCTGTTTATAACCTCTTCCCCCTACATCTCCTCCACTCATACTTCGCATTTAAGAGATCGCAATAATATAGGATAGCAAGAATAGCAGTTTGTCACTGTTGGTTCTGCTTCATCTGTCATCAAAGATTGGTCATGTTCAGTGAAGTGAGGCTATATGTATTAATTAAATATAACAAATTTTCTGTCTTTTCTCAACAAGTTATATCAACATTTCTTGTAAATTTTGTTTTTCTAATAAGGAAAGCAGGCTTTCCTTCCTGAAACTTGGGGAGATATCAAATCTGCATTTCCAATCAGAAGAGCAGAGTTTGAATAGTTGTTCGGTATTTTCATTCATATTCATAGAATTATGTAATATATTAAATTTTGAAGTTTTATTCAAATGATATTGCTGTCACTACAGTGATTTTCGAATCGATCTTTACTGATGTAAATAAGCATGGATGTGAGGTTATTTTCAAATCTTGGCTTTATGGGTCCATTTACAAGCAAACTATATTTTCCTTTAAAATTGTGTTCGATCAGGAGATGATCCTGTGGAGAATTGGAATGTGTTTGATGCCAAAGTATCCTTGAATTCTGAGTTATTATGACTTGAAAACTGGCATGCTGCTGAGTCTAGATTGTAAGTACTTTTATGACCAGCCATCATGCATAATGGATTTGTCACCTCTCAGAGCAATCAATATTACTTTGTGGAATTATATTATAACTAAATATCAGCTGTGGGTTCATCCTACAAATGTAAAATTAGCTAATATCAGAACATTTGGTTTAACAATAGCCCAAGAGGCTGAGTCACCAGAAAACACAAATGTAATCAGAACATTTAGTCATTAGTACCATGAAATAGCAGATTATGAAATTTTCCAATTTTTTTTCTTGTGTGAGTACAGAGTTATTTAAAAAGTTAGTATCACTAATTTAAAGAGGTATTATTGAATTCTCCATTAGCCTAGAAGAATATTAGCTATCCACACAGGATAGAACAAATAATTAATATTTTTAATTAATATCCTTTTACACATAATCACAGTTTTTAGCTCATTTTCTTAAAAGCCAAAACATGTTGGTGTGATAACTTTGTCTGTCCGTCAGTGGACAATCAACATTTTTAAAGAGGTATTTAGAAAACTCTTTTTGAATTAGATAGTTCTTATCCATCCATGAAGTTCACTGCAATTGTACTTTCATGTAATTCATAGTTTTTCCTCTAGGTGACTTTTGAAATGGTATTTACCCAAACTACTGAAGCTAGAGGAGCGACGTTTTTATGAATGGGAGGGTCTACGTTCCAACATTGCAGGTTTCCCACTCTGCAACTAGGGAGGCAAAACAAAATTCTGAAAATTTTTAATAAAATGTGCTTCCACCTGCTGCTTTAGTAAGTGTATCTTACTTGTTTCAATTTAAAAAAATTGTGAATTGCTTTGGAGAAGACAGCATCTAAACTTAAGACACAGAAGTTGTAATGTTTTGTGGCAATGTAACATACTGTTCGACAAAAATAAAGGAAATTAAATTTATGATATCATGATAACTGGTAAAGTTTACTAATAAGTTTTAATTCTTTATGTTAGCCATATAACCAGGATTACTTAATGTATTAAATACGGTATAATAAATTTTCTGTTTTTGCTCTACAAGTTATATCAACATTTATTGTAAATTTTGTTTTTCTAATAAGGAAAGCAGGCTTAACTTCCTGAGACTTGGATAGATACCAAATCTGCATTACCATTCGAGAGGTTAGTTTTAAATGTTGTCTGATATTTTCATTCATATCCATAGAAATATATGGTATATTAAATTTTGAAGTTTTATTCAAATAACACTGCTGCCATGATAGTGATTTTTGATCAATCCTTACTAATGTAAATAAGCGTAGATGTGAGTTTATTTTCCAGTCTTGCCTTTTTGGGTCCATTTAATGACAAAATATATTTTTCTTTTATGTTTTAATTGGGTTCGATCAGGAGCCTATCAATGAAGTACCAACGAGTGAGGACAATGATGATGTTTCTCCTAATGTATGTGCGATTCAGAATTTTTTGATTTTGTTGACATTGAGTTCACTGAAATATTAAGACACATTACTACATGCTGGTTATCATTTTAACCTTGCATTGAAAGACTTATAAGGAACTGGGATGCTCTAAAATTATACTTTTTAAGCTGAGTGAATGAATGCCCCAAACATATAAAAAATGTTCTCTAGATAAATGAAGTGAATGAAACAGATGACAGTAAATTGGAAATTTATATGCACTTTTGCAGCATTCCTCTAGAAATGTTTAAAAAAATTACAGAGAAATAACATTACATGCATAGAATTATGGAATATAATGTCCGAATTTAAATAAAAAATTACAGTTCGCATAGGAGGAAGAGCAGTTTTTTGTTTTCAAACTTGATATGGAATGGAAAAGCTACTTCCCCACGATGCAGATAAGTTGAAAAAGGAATTTTTGTCTTTTTACTCTGCGTGTCTGAGCTGTTTAATGAAAAATTTAAGTATGTCTAAAATTGGTTATCAACTTTAGCTCCTTTTTGTAATGATATGTTGCCAAAGTATCAAGATTTTTGCAATACCATTGATACTCTAAATTTAGATAATATTTTAAGGTTTAATATGGACAAACTATTTAAAGAACTTTTACCAATTAGAGGGAATTTTCGTTTAATTTCTGCTGATAACTATTGGAAAAAATGTTATGATCCTGGGGTAAGTGCCGATACATTTTAAAAAGTGGAAATTCTGAAAATCTATTCCAGATGGATCGCATATTTTTAGCATTCCACTGTCATCTGCTGTTACAGAAGCACAACCATTTTAAAAAATTATTGTACGTTTATAGTACTAGTAAACAGTGCTTCTCATTGGTTGTTACTGAAATCCTGTAATTGTGGAAAATTTGAAATCTGGAGCTCATCTCTAAGCGCATCATGATTGATTTTTATTCTCCTATGGAGCAATAGTGGGGCGAAAAAGCCACTAAAAATTGCATTTGCAATTATGATGCAGAAAAGAACTTTAAAATGCTATTTCTCTTATGTACAGGTATATAATTTCTTTCTAATACTCCATTGCACGAAACGTGATACGTTGTACACTTTCCTAACTTGTTTTTAATTCCAAGGAAGGAGATATTGTTATTTATTAATTTATTAAACCTGGTTTTTTGCGATACAGTGGAGCCGTAATGGTTTTTATTCGCACAGGGAAGAGTTGGAGATCCTAATATCTGATTTCAACCCTGCGTGTGTATTTTTACAAGAGACGCATTTTAAAAACAATGACAAGGTGAAAATAAAAGGTTTTAATGTCTTCAGAAAGGATGACTTAAACCAGTGGTGCCAATCTATGGCCCGTGAAGGGTTTGTGTGTGGCTCGCGCTGTGATGAAAAAGCAATCAGAAAAATGTGACTCACAAATTAATACATTTTTACGAAAATGTTGATAATGAAATTTTACATAGTGGAATTTTTACCACAAAAACCCCTTTAGACTTGATTTTTAATAATGACACCTAAGATTATGTAGATAACTTCCGATTGAAACTTTAATCTGGCCCGCAGAAGAATTGGCAAATTCCAATGCGGCCCGCCGAAGGATTTGTAACCAGAGATGTGGCCCTCGATGTAGAAATGGTTGTGCCCCAATGACAAACTGTAATAGGGCTCAGGGGGAGTGGCCGTGACCATCATGAAGGCCCTTTATAACTCCCAAGTGAACCTGCTCTTCCTTTGGACATAAAGGTGTAGTTATTTTAAATGCATCGCTCAGTTAATTAGGTATTTAATTAATTAAGCAGCCGACGAGTCTCTCTTCAGGTGTTTTTTTTCCGTTATTTAGCATTCTCATTCTTTGTTCTGAGAATAACTTCGAAGGGTGTTAGTTCGAGAATTAAATCGAATAATAATGAAGAAATGAATGAAATTTTTACTAACTTCCCCATAAAACGAAATTGCATCTCAAGATTTTGTTCATAGCTTAATGGGAAAAATACTTAAGGAAAACTCCCCAGATGTGTGTCTTGTATTTTCTTAGCTTAATTTCCTCCAATTTTCCATAGAAGCGAGTATGTAAATACATAATCATCTGAAGAGACGTTAATTTAAAAAATCAAAATGCCTGTCTGCTTTTTTCGCCGAATGAATTAATCAAACATCTCAGTATCTTTGTTTATTACGGAGTTTAATGGAATGAAAGAATCTTAATATTTAACTAATTTGTAGGTAAATAGCTAATCATTCTATATTTTCCTTTGAATTCAGATTTAAAGGTAGTCAACCATATTTTAACTATGGTATGGCATTTACAAAAGACACCAAACATTAGCCATAAAATGAAAAATGTCAGTTTCCCAAAAATTTGTATTAATTTAATAGTCAAACGTGAAAGTTATTTTGAATAAAAATGCTAGTATTCTTTATTAAAACGCAAATAAAATAATATTCTACATATGGTGTTTCTTAAAATTTGCTCATAGAAACCATATCTCCCATCTATGTCTCTGACAGTCAATCATGTAATTTGTTGAATAATTGTCTAGCTTTTGGAATATGCTAGTGTTTGGCTGAAATGAAAAGCATCATCTAAGCCAGGCATGAGCAGTGTTGAATCCAGGGGCGTACCCGGGGGGGATTTTCCCCCCCGGGTAATATAAAATCCCCCCCGGAGAAAATGGTCAATTAATTCAGTTTTTTACGGGATTTTAGTGAGTTTACGCAACTTTAACAATATGTATTTTAATTCTATTTTCTACTAATATTTAAGCATGTTTAACTAAAATTGGGCTTTAAATATTGATTGTAACATATAAGTTATAAATATCTATTTTAAAGATATTTTGACATGTAGACTGCGTCATATATTTGCTGAATTCTGAAGTGTTGATAATTTGTTGCGCGTGCAGCGTACAGAAAATATCAGTATAACATACATTGTACAAACTTTCTCATGTACGTACTAACCCGGCGTTTAGTTATCTTTAGAAAATGAAGATCGTATAAGGCTATTTCTAGAAAATCCAATTTTTGTTCAAGTTGCACAAGAATAAACTAGCCTTATACTCAGTCATTGAGAAAAATGAAATAGGTATAGTAATATTGCAGACGTATACTCAAGTAACTGTACGAAATTTGATCGAAATCGTTCGAACCGATTTTGAGAAAATCAAATTATTGCTAAAGTTACCTAGAATAAAGTAACCTTATATTCATTTCTTGAGAAATATGAACTATACAGTATTATTAAAGACGTAAACTCAAGTAACTGTACGAAATCTGATCAAAATCGTTACAGCCGTTTTCGAAAAAATCGGATTGTTGTTAAAAATGCGTAGAATAAACTAGGTACCCTTAATGACTGAGCAATGTCAACCATTTCTATGATACATATACTCTGCTCAGTACAATAAAATGCCTAAGTACGAGATTTCATTTATTTTTACTCTACTGTTTAGGCTGCAGAGCCAGTAACAGACAAACAGACGGCATTGCAAAAACCACTTTTTCGGATTCGGATTCCGTAAAAATCTCGAGGTTGAATTTTTTCGCAATAACAATACTTTCTCAATACTTTGTATCAGAAAGTAAAAAAGAAAAACTACATACGGAGTTAGAGAATGAAGTGAATAGCGATTTAAGTGAGAAAAAAGAAGAGGATAGTAAATGTAGTAATAGAAAAGATTGATGGATTGAAGATGGGAAGACACTGGAAATTGAAGATATAGGTAACAGCAGTGATATCAGCAAGAAAACTAAATCAAAATATAATAATAAGTGGGAATCAAAATACGAATGGCTTTGTTTCGATAGTATTCGCGAAGGAGCATACTGCAAATTTTGTGAGATATTTTTGAAAAACGATTTAGAAGCGATACAAAAATCTGGTGGTATTTTTATCAATGTACCTTTTACTAATTATACAATAGCCGCGGGAAAAACTGGTAAACTAGAAAAACATGCAAATTCCGAAAAGCATGCATGTAGTGTTTCTATGGAAACGTTGCGTCTCCAGGGAATGCAGAAACCAGTACATAGCATATCAATTAATGAGAGTGAAACACAGAAAGGCCAAAATCGTCGGTCAATGCATGCTCTTATAGAAGCCCTATATTTTCTAGCTAAAGAAGAAATACCTCAACAACCAAATATGAAGCATTAGTTAAAAAAAATTCTTATTAAACATGACGATATCCTCAATACTTGGTTAAAAGGCCAAAGCAGCCGCTCTACTTATATTAGCAAAGCCACTGAGTCAGAATTTATTTCGTGCATTGGGAGGTATTAGATAAACATGATTCCAGCATCGTTGTGAAAAATAAGTACTTTTCGGTAATAGCTGATGAGTCCACAAATATTAATAATATGTCAGAACTTATGATATTATTACGTTTTGTAGATAACAATAATATTAGAGAAATGTTCCTCTGTTTAATTAAATTAGATAATGTGGATGCAGAAACTATAAAGCAAACCATTTTATGTCAGCTAAAACAATGGAAAATAGATTTAAAATATTTAGTGTCATGTTCATTTGATGGAGCTGCTACTTTCTCAGGAAATATTTCCAGTGTACAAAAGAGACTATCAGAAAAAGTTGGACGAGAAACACCTTACATACACTCCAGAGCGCACGTATTATCCTTAGCTTTGACAAGTGCTAGAAACAAATATCCAGTGATTGAACGAGTGCTGCATGTTTTAAAAGATATTTACAAACTGTTTCATAGATCATCTAGATGGGAAAGAATGTTACACAATGTTCAATCCATTCTTGAGGAACTACTATTAAAAATTTCAGAAACCATAGAAACTCGCTGGCTAAGTAATTTTAGATCTATTGACGCTGTCAGGCTTTGTTACGATTCCATAATGATGACTTGTGAACAGATACATAAGGATGGTGCGGACCTTGCTTCTTTAGCAGGAGGCATTTATTAGAAATGGAAAAATCCAGTTTTTTAATAAAACTCTGTGTTTTACATGAAGCACTACCTGCTGTTTCAAATCTAAGTAAGATTTTATAAAAAGAAGATTTATGTTTACTCGATTTATCCAGACTTATTAATTCCACTATTAAACACCTTAAAACTATATTTCATGATTGCTTTGAAAATAATCAAGAAAGCACAATCTGGAAAAACTACATGTCCATGGTTAAAGATCTTGAAAATATACGCCCTGTAAAGGAAAACGAAAAACCTGAAATAAGCTTTAAAACAGCCAGTAAATTTGTCAATGAAATGATTAACCAGATGAGTTATCGATTCAATGACAACGCTATACTGTTGATCAAAATTACCTCGAAGTTGGAATCAGCAGAATCATTTCGTACTGTGACTGAACAGGATGCTAGGAATTTATCTGGTTTGCTGCATTTAAATTTCGATGCATTGTGGAACGATATTCGTTCCTTTACGTATGCTGTCCAATCCGACGACAGAATAATATTTTGAAATTAATATTGAAATCCAATATTGGATATGATGAACTTAAGAGTTTATGCGTAAAACTATGTTGCATTCCAGTGTCCACCGCAAGTGCTGAACGGTCTTTTATTACAATGAATAGACTGATGATGAAATTAAGAAGTAGGTTGGGACAAGAAACATTGCAAGACCTCATGAAAATCGCTATCGAGGAACATGATGAGTTACCAAATACTTTACTAGACGGTGTTATTGACACATATGCTAAGAAGAAACAAAGGAAACTGAGGTTAATTTAAACTGTTTAAGTTCCTTATCAAGTGTCTTGTGATTAAACCATAAATTCATATAATTATTATTTTTTATTAAGGCACAGGAATCTGTCAGTTTTTGTGAAATAAAACATTTTTTGTTACATTATGTCTATTTAAAAGTACTAGATGCGTAAATAGGTATAATTTCGTATATTTGTTTAGTTTTGGTTTATGCTTTTTTTGATCTTCCTGAGTACTAATGAATACACATTTATTTATTTCTTCTTTTCAATAAATATATATTTAGTGTTTTATAATTATATTACTTATCAAGACTAAGGTTTATTAAAGCGTTTGTTACATCTTTAATAAAATTTTCTAGGATTATTCCAAATATTAAATTTACTTAATTTTGTTATTAAATGGTGATGTATAAAATTATATTACAAATTATTTGTTAATCTGCAATAAATAAATAAAATATAAATAAATCACGTTTCATTTTACTTAATTATTTAACCCCTTAATGCCTGAATTTCTATTACATTATAAAAAAAAATTTTTTTATATTATTTTATTTATTTTAATATTGAAGATTATAAACAATTTATAAAAAACAAAATAAAATGTTTATATATTGTTTTTGGGTTTGATGCTTTTTTGCGACACCAGGCACATAGTCATAAAATTCAAAGAAAAAGAAGTCACATTATAAACAATTTTATTCATGAAAATCTCTGAAACAATTATTATTTTTGTTTATACAAAGATGTATATTACATTTTGAACATTTATATACAGTTTGTCCTTTACAGTTTGGTCTTTTACATCTCTGTCTAGACTCTACTACCAAAGGCCAATGGCCAACTCCATCTCTTCGAACTTCTGGTATAGGTATACTCTGTGCAGGACCACGACGTTTTTTTGCTTGATACTCCCTTTCAATGGAAGATGATGATGGACGTCCTCTCTTTTTAATTGTAAGCTCTTTTCCCTCCTTACATAGTCCTGCAGCAATTGCGGTCCTAAATGACAGCAAGTCTCTTTGCTTATTTCCTGGAATACCTATTGATTCACAATCACGACGGTACAATAGCCAGCTGTTTACCACAGAAAGGTCAACAAAGTAGAAAAAAAGCTTGTGGTACCATTTTCTTGACTTAATTCTTATCCTGTAATATGCTATGAGAGCATCTAGTGCATCAACTCCTCCCATGAACTTGTTGTATACCAAGATGGCATTTGGGCACATTACATCCACTACCATCTTTGTTTTTTTGTCCCATCTTTTGACCATGCTAGTTGGAAAAGCACTAGCAAATGAGCTGGCAACTGTCACACTTCTGTTATCAAACCACTTGAGACATCTCATTTCAACATTATCCACAACAGCTCTTTTTTCTTCAAAAGTTCCCCTTCCCTTTTTCTTCATTTCCTTATCCGAGCTAAAACTACATGCTTGAAGGCGATTCAACTTTACTGTTCCTAATGCTAGCTTCCTTTTTTTTGCCAGTGTGACAAATAATTGCAATGATGCAAACCAGCTGTCAAAGAATATCAAGTGATTGATGCCTCCTTGTACTCCTTGAGTCAATTTTACTACTATGTTTCCACTGGCACCAATGTCAGGCTCACCTGGGGCTGGTTCTATCTTGCCTGAATAAATTTCAAAATTGTGTGTCAAGCCATGTATATCACAGAGTACAAATAATTTGTATCCCCATTTATATGGCTTTTTAGGGCAATACTGTTTTATAGCAGACCTTCCTTTGAATGGCACCATTTGCTCATCAACCGATAGCATTTGCTTCTTTTCAATGGCTTGAAATTTTGGCAGAAGAATGTTTATCAAAGATCTAATTTTGAAGAGTCTATCTTTATTTAAACCATTCCTATTTGGATGGTTGTCATTATTATTGAAATGGATGTTTCTTTTTATAAATTCCCACCGATCTCTTGACATCACATCTGCAATATGATTGATTCGGCATTCTGAAGACCAATACATACGATGTCTAGGCAGATGAAATATTGGCATATATAGAACAGTTCCTAAAAATTGTTCCAATTCCTTAACATCTAAATCTAAATGAGAATTAGGATTTCCCTGACAACAAAACAAATTACTCTCCTGAACAATGTGCCCCAGTAATCCCTCATCAAAAAAATACCTAAAGTACTGAACTGGAGATTTCAGTTCTTCAGTGGAGCACAAATTTCCCTCAAACAAGGGCAAACCTAAAGCAGAATTCTGCCCTCTTGTCTTCTCCCACACTACTTTATGTATTTTTCTTTTGTTGTTGCGACTAACTACCTTCCTGTTGTCACAGTCATTTTCCTTTTCTGTGTCACTGGATGACAACAAATCTTCTTCACTGCTGGAATCTAATTGCTGTATATCCATTCTTGAATGAGGCAATTCATATCTTGAGAGAGGCAAATCATCATCATCACTTCCACTCAGGCATCTGTCATCACTTTTATCCTCAGGAGGCAGACGAGTTTCTACAAAACCTTTTCTTCCATAAAACCGTTTAGGGTCCATATTACTAAATAGGGTGTAATTTTATAATTTAGTCTTTATTATTTGAAAATAATAGTTTACCATAATAAAGATTTAAATAAAATAAAGGTTTATGTGTAAACATTAAATCAATTAAACTATTCATTTATAAAAATATATATATATTTTTACTTTGAAAAATGATTATCCAAATATTCTCAAATGCCAGTAAAACAAAACATTTCATACACGATGTTATTTTTTCAAGTTATAAGCTCTAATTAATAAATTTCTAAGATTAATTAATAATAATTATATAGTATTATAATTTCTATATACATGAAACTCACCTTTATCGTTTAAGTTATCCTGAAATATTTCGCTAAAAATGTTCCAATTCCGAAGATGACTTATGCCGATATTCTTCTATACATACGAGTATAGTGTGGAGTACACTGTTTAAGTCAAATAACTTATCATTACTAGGATAAATCTGCATCAAATAAAAACAGAAAACAAATACAAACTTTTATTTCACTTTTTACAACACAACACTCAAAACATACACAAATGCCTAATGTAACGAAAACGCGACATACCGTGCATATACGAATTTTACTTAAGATTTTAAGGCTTTGGCATTTTGTAATACATCAAAAAGTTCAAAAATAACAAATATATAATATAATAATTTTTATTTATATGAAACTCACCGTTTTTCTGTTATATCTCCTGAATTCTTGAGCTTAAAATTCCACACTTACTAAGAAGCGACTGCCGATGTTCTTCTATTTAATACGTAGTACACAAAGTCAACACAAGGTGGCAGAGCTGAATAAACCGGGTATACAAATGTCTCGAATTCGCCTCAATCGGCATATAGGGATTTCAAACAATATTTTTATCGAAATGAGCCATTAAACGGTATGAGGCGAATTCACATCACTCGTCCATAAGGGGTTAAACAATAACAAAAAGACAACTCCTACTAATTTTCCAGCAATATATTATATACCCCCCCGACCCATGCAGAACGTCTGGATTCAACACTGGATGTGTGTGTGTGTATGTTAGTGTGGGCGCTCTAACTAAAAATGTACATGCCATATCGTTGCCAAACTTCATATATAACACTTTAACATGATCACAAAGAACTGATTAGTTTTTGGACAATAACGTATAACCGGAAGTCGCGGTTTATTCGAAACCCGATTCGGGTTTTGCGATATTTCTCCATTAAAACATCAGTATTGTATATACAGTTCTATACAAAGGTTATAGAGAATGTAATTTCTACAACTTTTATTTCAAACAATTTTCCATAGCAGTTATTGTTTAGGAATTATTTATAAATAATCGGTTTTTTCGGTTTCTGTCAAATATCTCCTTAAAAACATCATTATTGGTAATCTTTGTGAGGACCAAAGTTGTAGAGAATAATATTTCTTTTAAGATTGTTTGAAACAAATTTTCGTAGAACCATCCATTTAGGAGATATTTAACTTATTCTTAAATTTTCAGTACACAGGGCCACCACCATGTAGAGGTGAATTCTGTAAACACATTCAAAATATACGTAATTTACGGCAACAAGGACGTGTCTTCTTTTGCGATACGAAATAATAATTTTGCCTCGTAATATTATTCATAATAATTTAAATATCTATACCCCAAATATGGAGAAAGTCATGTGTTGGCCACATCAGATTTTTTGTTAATATGCATCTCCAATACAACAATCCATTCAATCGTCAAGGGAACAGTTTACAATGTTGAAATAAATGGATTTGTTTTTGTTCAGATAGCATTCAAAGAAATTATTCCGCTGATTGATTAATTAGTTTTTAATTTAAATATTTTAAAGAGTTTTATTTTAAATATGTAATGCATAATGACGGAGAACATTAATGTGGATTCGAGTAAGCTTTCTTTCTTCGTAAGTACAAAGTACAATTTTAAAACAATGATAATGTTAAGTGCACAAAATTTAATTATTTTCCCTACGTTGTATATATATACATATAATTATTTCCCGGTCTTTGCACACCGACATTTATATGCAGCATTGACGAGAACAAGGTGGGAGAAGAATAACAGAATTTTATAGCCGAAAATGAAAACCAAAGGCATTTACTAAACGACAACAGAATATTCACTAGAAATGTAATATATGACGAAATATTTCATATGTAAAAGTGTGCTAATAATTATTTTAAATGCAAATATTAATAATCAATCTATGTATAATTCTTCCGTTGATATTTCAACGGCATTACACTAGTTATTTATAATGACATGTAATTAAAATTGTAATAAAGTAATTGTCGAAAATTATAGATTTAAAAAATAGAAATCATTACAAACATTCTTTACGATCCAATGATGCCAAAGAAACATGAATCGTATTTCTATTTTCGTTTTTTAAAGGTATTCCGCTGTAGGAGATATATTTTTTGTGTTAGACCCATGAAATTTACAGGGAAAAGAGTGAAATTGGCCACCAGACGATTCAATATTATGCAACACTGCTGAAATATCACAATATTTAGGATACTTTAAGAAATTTGATTAGTGCGAAATTTAAAAGAATCATAAGATTGCGGTCGCACTGTGTATAAGATATCTATATTTAAAAAAATTTAATTTGAAATAAAATCCGCATTATATTGAATCCACGTTGGCCGGGACCGCGGTAAGCGGGTCTCATTATTGTAACTTGTGCAGCGATTCTCCCCGCACTTAACGAAGGAAGGCGATATTCGATGTATGGGCGTTATTCGATGGCCGGGCATTATTCGTCGCGTTTCTTCGACAAGTGCTTCGTTAAGTGCGTAGGTGTGGGGAAAATCGCTGCATCCTCCCTCAGAAAATGAAAAAAATAAAGTTTTGAAGGGTGGGGGGAGATTCCCTGGACCATCTCTTCCTCCCAATTGTTCACACCCTTTACTTGTAGCACTTCGCTTAATAACACTTTATATTAAATCACACACACACCGGAATTATCTGTTGTATTGCTAATATAGTTTATTTAATGTTATTGTAGTGACTAAAGTACATTGGGAATAATTCACTGGAAATGTTATGTCGTTCTGATAATCAGAGTCCGCGACACTGTTCCATCTGAAGTTCTCAGGGAAAATGGGAAAATATTCACCCCTGATTAACACTGTTCAGGTTTAGTACACTCCTTGAAGGCAGTTTTGAAAAGTGTTCACTAAACACTGGAGTCATATGTCTTCTTGGATGGAAATTCAATAGCCCAACTTGTTATGTCTCCACCATAACAGATATTAATTATCATGAAGTGTTCTGGTGTGTAGTTTCAGACTACCAAAATGACTCACGATACAAAGATTTTTGCCCACTCATTGCCTTAGGCTTACAATAAGGGCACATTATACGACAATGGATATTATATCAAAGGAAAGAATTCATGGTAGTTCCATCTGGGAAGTACCGAAATTTAACAAAAGATTACTTTGAATTTAAAGCATTAAGTAAAGTAAACAATATTCTATGCTGGAAACTTAGCAGCAGTTATCTTCTAAGACAAGGCATAAAATCAGTATGACATTACCAACTTTCCACTTAGTCAAGTGGTACAGATAATTATTATAACATTAAGTAATATTCAGAATAGTACAGATAATTATTATTAGTGAAACAATTTTAAATCTAGTATATTTCCCCTGTCTGAGATGGATGGCTGACTTTACAATATTATACAGTGTTATAAACATTTTAAGGTACACTATCCCAATTGAGGAGAGTGCACAAACACTATTGTGGTAATAGTGGTATTATTACCAAAGAAACATAACAAACACATGGTCAGGTTACATTAAATAATAAAAATTTAGAGCCATGGAGACATACATAAAGGTCTAATTATCCTTTATGATGCCTTGAACAACATCCTTGTATACACAAAGGCATAGCACGAGGCCGAAAATTAATGTTTTACCAGATTCTCATCTGGGGGCTGATTGCAATGACTTTGGATCATTGGGCGATGGGGTCGCTAATTCCCTACGCCAAACATACAAGATATAATAACAAAATTACTGATGATACAATTTTAAATGTGAAATATTGGCAATTCTCTCCTTATTGGGTGACAGTTCCAGAACAGAACTATGTAATGGTAAAAGACTTACTGTTAATCAAATACAAACACACATAATCAAAGCAAAAGTGATCGGTGCAGCAAACTCAGAGACGGTACATACTTATTCAAAGAATCTCACTCATTCCATCAGACACAAATTTACCATTCAGTTTCAAGCGAAAACAATTCCCCATACGATTGACTTTTTCAATGACAATCAATAAGTCATAAGGCCAAACATTTGATGAATGCCTTTACCTAACTAAGCCAGTTTTTAGTCATGGACAATTATATATTGCTCTATCAAGAGTCAGATCATTTGATTCACTTACTGTAGTGTAAGGAAAGAACCCAGAAATTGACAATTGTTTTTTTTACTGAAATCTTTCATTAAAAATAAGTTTTAAAATAAATGCCTGAATGTTTAATAAGGAACCTTTAAGATAGGTACAGTTAGTATTCATTATTCTGTTTGGAGAATGTCATACAATGTGCAACTTACGTTTTTCAAGTTTGAAAAAGTTTAAAGTGTATTTCTCACTCTTAAACGTCGTGCTATCTTAAAATATTATTCTCAGGCAAAACATACGAAATGACACATATCGCGGGTAATATTGCCACCAAAACAATTTCTTCAAAAACACTGGTTTATTTCATAATTCAGACCATTTATACGTTATGATTTCAATAATATCTCAATTTCAAGCATTAAATCTACATTTCAGTTAATTGGCATATTATTCCGTTTTAATAGTATGTAAATAAAAATTTACGATTTTCTATATCAGTTGTCCGGTACACACCAACAACATTACATTTGAATCAAACGTAAATGGGCTCATGAGCATAATTTTTGCAAACGCTAAAGTAAAATAAAGTGTTAAGGATAATGAGCAATGTTATGAAAACCATAATAAAGGAACTATTAATGGAAGAAGCTTCTTACATGTAATATTCCTCTTACATCTTAATTGCTAATACTTCAGTTGTCCTTCAGCCTCATTTTAAAAGAAATGTGTATTACGTACTCGTCCAAATGACGGTATGCGTTACTTAGATTGCATTAAAATTTAAATAAGTCAATACATGCACCAAAAAGTAAACAACTATAAAATTTAAACAATTGATTATTCCAGAAAGTAGAAAAAGCTTCTGGCATGTAAAAGTTACGGAGAAAAGAATTACAGTATAACTCGTTTATAACGATCACGCCTAAAACGAAATCTCGGCTATAACGAAGAAATGTCTCGGTCCATTGAACTTCTCCATAAGGGCATTGGTTACATTTCTCGGATGTAACGAACACGCATTTTACGAATTCTCGGCTGTAACGAACAAATGTTTGGTCCCGTGGCAAAAAATGTCTCATATATAACGAATTTTGGCGAGCAGAGCGATAAGTAATGAATAGTTTCCGCCCGTTTACCGCGCACTTGTTCGTAGAGGTCCCCTTCCTCCATCTACCCCTTCCATACGAATTTCCACGCTCCCTTTGTTTTGAAATTGATATTAAAAATGTGAAATGTTTATGTAAATTAATGACCATAATAATAATATTAATTAACCATTTAAAAAATCGTATGTAATAGCAGTCGAACATTTTACATGCCGCAAAGTTGATAAGCATCTCTTTGCATATGTAAGTACGGCATTGAAGCCTGCAAATACAGTAAAAGCTGTGTTATCCGGCTATCTTGGGGATTGTGGAAAGCCGATTAGGAGAAATATCCGGTTAGGGGAGCGATTTTCGATTTTACATCGCAAATTTAGCAATAACCAAACAAAATTGGGATTAGGTTCACTATCGTACTCCCCAAACATAACTATGCATGGGGTCTGCATTTTCCATTTTAATTCTTCCACACCTAGTTAGATATAGACACTATTTACCCATTCTTATTTAATACGTTGCTACGCTTACATGCAAAACAAAAAGACTATTGGAAAGTTTAGGGCGTCCGGGAAGTTTGGGGGTTACGGCAGTGAACCTGTTCCCAAAATTGAATTTATTGGATTATATCTTTCTTATTTATCTTTATTTACTCTATTAGAAAAGAACGAAATTATGTAATGCTTCTGAACATTTCTGTGAAAACCAGTCATATAATATTTTATCCAGTTCCCCAATTTTTTGCTTATGAAGCGTGTGATGTTTATTAATTGATTTACTCGTCTCAGAAGATGACAAAATTTTCATTAATTTAGCCTTATGAGCCTTGATATCGTAGAGCTTGGAAGATCCGATTTTGAATTCTTTTGCTATGGCTGCTCTATTTTTTTCCTTTTTCAATTCGTTTGATCAGCTCCAGCTTTTGTGTTAGCGTTAAGCCAACCTTTTCTCTCCTGTTCCTTGCTTTTAGCTGTTTATTTTGATGCCATATTCAATGGATGGGTAATTTTTTAAATAATAAAAAACTAAAGAACTGGAAATTGTAGAAATACACAAAAACATCTAGACAATGCAAATGGCGTACGTAACCAAAAACGCCATGCTTACTCGGCAGCCACAGAAGTATACGGAGTAAATACGTAATATATACATCTTATATTTTAAGAAATTTTAAAGTGGAAGTTGTGGTAATACACATATACAATTCACACAAAAATTCATAAAAAAGAAAAAGAAAAAGAAATATAAAATGAATTGTATTTGTGTAATTGCTGGTATCTAAGGCTGGCCGGTTCTAAATATCCGGTTAACACAGCTTTTACTGTATGTGTATACGTGTTATATGGGATGTATAAACCGTTTCTCGTATATAACATAGTCACGCTTATAACGAAGCAATAAGTCGGTCCCTTCAAATACGTATTAAACGAGTTTTACTTTATGTATATGTTTTTTTTTTAAACATTACGCTGGAGGTCTTATAAACGCCCTAAATTATTTAAGAGACAAGAATAAAAACTCAGTGAAAGTCGAATGATTATGGAAGAGGGAGTAGATGAGAGAATGAGGAAGAAGTAGGGTACCTGCATTAGGGTGTGTGCGTGTTGGGTTGGTAACATGACGTAGACATCGTGTAACACTCCAATTTTCGTCTATCTAACTATATATTAACTAGGTGAACGAGTCCGTTTAAAACGGCCTTTGAAAACAAACAATATAAAAATAAAACCAACAAACAAATGATAAAATTATAAAGACGAATAAGATTGGAAAGGGCTACAAATGAAAACAAAGGGATAGTTTTAAAAAAATAAGAGGAAAACAGTCTTATATCTCAATAATATTATTTTAGCTTTTCAGTAGCTCTCTTATAATGACTTTCCTTGTAAATACTCTTTCGTTTAACAGCAGTTGCCCTTGATTATCTTTATCCTTAACCCAAAATTTCAAATTATGTTTGTCACGTGTTCTAGTTATGGCTACATACAGCTGTCCATGTGAAAAGCAATATTTAGTAAGTAATCACAATCAATCGTTCAATTCCACTAAACAGCAGTTAAGAACAATCTCAATAGATATCTCAATACACATGCAATCAGCGCATATACCTTATTTAATTAGATAACAATGTAATCATTGTTTGGTTGGTTACCCTACAATTGGATTGATGCGAATTAAAAATAAACAGCACGAAAAAAATTATTTTCATAACATCTGCTATATTCAGATAATGCGAAGGCACAGCGCAAGCAACTGCCTTTAATATGCAGAAAGACTTCAATAAGACAACAAAGGCACGTTAAAACATCGTCGAATTATTTTAAACATTAGCATGTTTTAAAATACTTAATTTACCGCATTTATCCATCCGGTACTTACGTATTAACGGGGAGCCTAACTTAATACGTTAGTACCGAATGATTTCTACCAAGATATCTGTAGTCTACAAAGGAATTATATATCGCTTGACTGTTGCGCCGCAAATGAAAAGGATATTGGCCAGCCTTCGGCTTGCTTTGTTTTTATTTTAGTTGTCGTCTCCGGGCGCTACCGCGCCCTTCGCCTCGCTGGAACCAAATTGTCCCTCCCCGTTGTCCGGTGATCGGGTTTGTAAATGTCGCGACAGGCCGATCAGTCGAGACGCTTTTGATAGCATTTTAGAAGGAATTGCTAAATATTGGCCACCAGAAATTAAAATGTGATTGTTTTTTCTATTGTTATCTATAATAAAGCGATCAGTCGAGACGATTTTGATACCATTTTAGAATAAATTATTAAATATTGGCCACCAGAAATTAAAATGTGATTGTTTTTTCTATTGTTATCTATAACAAAGCTATCAGTCGAGACGTCTTTGATACCATTTTAGAAGAAATTACTAAATATTGGCCACCAGAAATTAAAATGTGATTGTTTTTTAATTGTTATCTATAACAAATCATTTAAATATTAATTGGTTTCTTTTAATGTTCTTAAAAATTAAAACATGATTTAAATGGTATTTGTTCCATTTTTATATTTTTAAGTTGGGCTCCCCGTTAATATGTACTACGTAAGTACCATCCAATTTATGTAAATGAATATAGGTACGACCGCAATTAGTTATAGAAAGGGTAGGAGGGGTAGCACTAATTGTACTGGCAAGTGCTGCCTTCTCCTGCCAGTTTGTATAACTAACTGATGAGACCGTTCGGTCACACACCGACAAAGACATCAAGCGTTTTATTATAGAAGATTTTACGTTGACGTCTTTAGACATTTGTTTACATTTTATATCGGCGTATTTCTCGAGAACCGTTCGTCGTAAAGATATGCAGTAAACAGCGTTTCATTTCTACTGGGTATGAGGTCACTGGAAAAACATTTTCGTTTGCTAAAGTATCCCAGTTCGAATCCAGGAGACAGTTATATTTTCCCCTAAGCTTACACGGGATTTTCGATTTTTCAGAATGCAAGGTTTTCTTCCTTTGTTCGTTAAAATATGTAAATAGGGACCGATTTTCTTCTTTCTTGCTTTATTTGACGGCTAAAGCTCTATACTATCTTATTCTTACCATATTTATACGTTGTACGGTCGAAGTTTTCAGAAATACACATTCTTTTTCCAACTTTTGCGGATTTTTCGTACTCTTTCCGGGCGTTGCCAAGGCGACCGTCATTGTTGCCTCCAATTCAATTACTGTCAATTATACCTTCAAATAGGTGAAAGAATAGCGTTATTCGCTTCGCATTTTTGTTTAACATAAAGCAAAATAACTTTGTATGCATACAAATATAAATGTTAACGGAAGTTGTCCCTGACTTGTTGTAATGATTCCAAGTAATAGACGATGTTCATCTTGCTCTTGAAGTTCGTAATCAGTCATAAAGTTGGAGTCTCATTTACTCATGATATAGCCCGCTTTTCATTCCAACCCATATTTTTTATCATTTTTTTCAGAACGTCTTTCCAAGATCACTTTCAAGATAAGGTTTTGATTCCATTCCTTTCATCGTTTCTTTTTTCCCTGCATCCTCCCAAGTGCATTTCGCAATCAAGAATCAATTTCTTCCTTTCTATTTCATGCTAAGAGCAATTCGTACCATTAGCTTTAGATAAGTGCGTCGCTGCCTTGGCAACACGTGCTTATCTATGAATAAGGCAATGTTTCGATGTTGCAATTTTTATGCATTCTTTACGAAACTTACTGCACCACCAAGTTTACCAACCAATGACAGCCCCATCTGTGCATACATCGACGTAATAGTTCCAATCTCATTTTCATTTAAATAAGTATGGCACAATTTATAATTTATTTGTGACATTTCAAATTAATTTTTATGTGAATAAAGTCCTGTTTTTTATTAAACTGTTTCATCATAAAAATACACAAAACATCAAGATAATTATATCCTATTAAACTAGTAAACTACCGAATATTAATGCAAAATTTATGTATCGATGGCGTGCCATGATTGAAATCTGCTTGGGGCGCCAAAATGTCTTGAGCCCGCCCTGCCCACCCGCCCTATTCGTTTTAATTAAAGAGAACGTTGATCGGGCAAAATTATTTCAAAAATTAATAAAATTATAATGTTCTTTCGAAATGTTACCACATTATGGTGGAAATGGAATCAAATAAACTGAGAAGCTAAAAAAGTAATACAATTCAGTAAGGCAGGTTTTAATTTGTATATATTTGGCAAATTAATTAAAAATAATGCTAATACAAATACAAACTATAAAACGGTCTTTCAGTGGTTTAAAGAAAAACATACTGAGTAAATAAATCAAAATCAACAAAAGTGTTTTTCATTCTCAGAAATATACCTAAATATAGTTTTCGCATGGATATTATTAATAAAGATGTTCGAAATAAATCAAATTCTATGATTCTAAAACAATTTATGCGATGAAATATTATTACTGCAAAATATCAAGATACCGTATGAATAAAACAGTACGTATTTGGTATTCGCAAAATAAAAAATATAATAAAAAAGCCAGAGGGGGGGAAACTACAACCCGCGGGAGCACTTTATACGGCCCGCGATATCATTACGAAAACGAACCATGAAATGTAACAGTTTCGTATTTTTTGGTCAAAATTAAGGCCAGGAAACATTTTTTGTAAAGATCGGACGATAAAATATTATTAGTTATAAATTTTCACATATAGAAACCTTCGCATTCTCTCAACTTCCGTCGTGGACCCGAATGTGGCCCGCCGAAGTTTCTCATGTGTTAATGCGGCCCACCTGAGCAACCACAATGGTCAATCTGACCCATCTCGTTAAAAGTTTCCCCACCCAATTGTTATTAAAGTTGCCCAAGAAAAAAATATCCTTATATTCATTTTTTGAAAAATATGAACCATTTGTTTTTATTTCAGATTTAAGCTGAAGTAACTGTACAAAATGAATATTTATAACTGACTTCGCGTAATAAATTGTCAATATGCACATACAGCCGTGCCCTCAGCGAGATTCGAACCTGTGAACCTTACATTGGGAACCAAATAAATGAAAATCCTATATCACCGGAGTAATACATTATTAGAGTTAAATGTGAATTATTGCGTTGAACTTATTTCACATAGTTTTTTAATTTTTCCTAAATTAGTTCAAAAAGAACCACGCAAAGATTGCACATGTACAGTTATTATCCCTAATTTTAGGTGATGTGACGAAATATATCACTTATGCTCAATTTAGGATACAAGTTAACGATTTATAAATTATATCAAGAATAATATGTACATATTTAAAAAACAATACGAATTATGATATTGTTGTTCGAGTATCCGTACATTCGAGATTACTTTTGACATTTTTCCGTTTTTCTCTTGGAACTGAATTTATTTAAATATCCTATATATAATTTTGCAAGTGTCCGTCCGTCACCCCCTGCATCTCAAAATCCGCTCGTCGTGGAGATATGCTGTAAACCATGATTGTTTTACCTGCCTATATTTTCTCATGGAAAAAACTTGCAAAAACTAATTTATTATGATAACTCCCCCATAAAGAAGGGAGTTTGAGATAAAAAGACTGAAAATGCAGGAGGAATGACACTACATTTTCTAAGATGAATTTTTTAGAAGAGTGAATCTGGAATTGTGTTAAGGTTCAAGTTTCGAAAGTTGTAAAAATATATTTTTAATTATGATGGTAGGGAAAAAAGATTATGTACTTTGCAATAAACACATAATGGCAAGATATACAAATGAAAAAAATTTGTCTTGATTTTTAGTTTTACAAAATAACTGTAAATAAAATTTATATTTTAAATGAGCCTTAAATTACCTTCATTATTGATGTTTAGCTAAAGAAAACATAAAGTGAGTCAAGTGTGTGGGTGGATAAACCAAACACAAAGATAAAAATAAACTAACCAGACGATCTATTGGAGTTTCCTTATCTATATTGGCAGTGAAACTTCCTTCTACATTTCCATACACCTATGAATAAATTTTTGTTATCACATCTTCAATATTGCCTTAACCCCTCAAGCCTGTATTTAAATTACTAAGTAGTGTAGCTTACGCTATGTTTTTCCTCTAACGAAGTATAAAAACTAATAAACTGACAGGAAATTGGTGATCCATTGAGAGATCACATATCAATGGTCTGATGTGATACATATAGTCCCATGAAAGATTACTTTATGCTGATAGAATCGCAATTTAAGCAATATCTGCATTTGGCGAGTATGTAATTGGGCTATCGGCTTAAGGGGTTAATACCATATACATGACCATGCACATTTGCCCCTCCCTCTAGAATTACTGGTTGAAAAATAAGAGACATGTCATTCAGAATATTTTATAAAAGAAGATAAAATAAAATAAACATTATTGAAGTTGAATAGTTTACATAGGAACTCTAGAGGGCTGAATGCAGTCTTATCACTGGAATAGCTTCAAGCTGACCCTGGTTTTTATTCCCCTTGCTCCCACAATATGTTTCTGTGAATGCTGATGGCAACATAACATCTTTTACAATTTTGAAATTTCCTTAAGTTAGCCTTGGTTGAGGCATTTTGTCTAGCTATCCTCTACTTTCATACTTTAATACATTAACTAATCCTGGTTATATGGTTTTAAGGTGTTTAATAGTGGAATTAATAAGTCTGGATAAATCGAGTAAACATAAATCTTCTTTTTATAAAATCTTACTTAGATTTGAAACAGCAGGTAGCGCTTCATGTAAAACACAGAGTTTTATTAAAAAACTGGATTTTTCCATTTCTAATAAATGCCTCCTGCTAAAGAAGCAAGGTCCGCACCATCCTTATGTATCTGTTCACAAGTCATCATTATGGAATCGTAACAAAGCCTGACAGCGTCAATAGATCTAAAATTACTTAGCCAGCGAGTTTCTATGGTTTCTGAAATTTTTAATAGTAGTTCCTCAAGAATGGATTGAACATTGTGTAACATTCTTTCCCATCTAGATGATCTATGAGACAGTTTGTAAATATCTTTTAAAACATGCAGCACTCGTTCAATCACTGGATATTTGTTTCTAGCACTTGTCAAAGCTAAGGATAATACGTGCGCTCTGGAGTGTATGTAAGGTGTTTCTCGTCCAACTTTTTCTGATAGTCTCTTTTGTACACTGGAAATATTTCCTGAGAAAGTAGCAGCTCCATCAAATGAACATGACACTAAATATTTTAAATCTATTTTCCATTGTTTTAGCTGACATAAAATGGTTTGCTTTATAGTTTCTGCATCCACATTATCTAATTTAATTAAACAGAGGAACATTTCTCTAATATTATTGTTATCTACAAAACGTAATAATATCATAAGTTCTGACATATTATTAATATTTGTGGACTCATCAGCTATTACCGAAAAGTACTTATTTTTCACAACGATGCTGGAATCATGTTTATCTAATACCTCCCAATGCACGAAATAAATTCTGACTCAGTGGCTTTGCTAATATAAGTAGAGCGGCTGCTTTGGCCTTTTAACCAAGTATTGAGGATATCGTCATGTTTAATAAGAATTTTTTTTAACTAATGCTTCATATTTGGTTGTTGAGGTATTTCTTCTTTAGCTAGAAAATATAGGGCTTCTATAAGAGCATGCATTGACCGACGATTTTGGCCTTTCTGTGTTTCACTCTCATTAATTGATATGCTATGTACTGGTTTCTGCATTCCCTGGAGACGCAACGTTTCCATAGAAACACTACATGCATGCTTTTCGGAATTTGCATGTTTTTCTAGTTTACCAGTTTTTCCCGCGGCTATTGTATAATTAGTAAAAGGTACATTGATAAAAATACCACCAGATTTTTGTATCGCTTCTAAATCGTTTTTCAAAAATATCTCACAAAATTTGCAGTATGCTCCTTCGCGAATACTATCGAAACAAAGCCATTCGTATTTTGATTCCCACTTATTATTATATTTTGATTTAGTTTTCTTGCTGATATCACTGCTGTTACCTATATCTTCAATTTCCAGTGTCTTCCCATCTTCAATCCATCAATCTTTTCTATTACTACATTTACTATCCTCTTCTTTTTCTCACTTAAATCGCTATTCACTTCATTCTCTAACTCCGTATGTAGTTTTTCTTTTTTACTTTCTGATACAAAGTATTGAGAAAGTATTGTTATTGCGAAAAAATTCAACCTCGAGATTTTTACGGAATCCGAATCCGAAAAAGTGGTTTTTGCAATGCCGTCTGTTTGTCTGTTACTGGCTCTGCAGCCTAAACAGTAGAGTAAAAATAAATGAAATCTCGTACTTAGGCATTTTATTGTACTGAGCAGAGTATATGTATCATAGAAATGGTTGACATTGCTCAGTCATTAAGGGTACCTAGTTTATTCTACGCATTTTTAACAACAATCCGATTTTTTCGAAAACGGCTGTAACGATTTTGATCAGATTTCGTACAGTTACTTGAGTTTACGTCTTTAATAATACTGTATAGTTCATATTTCTCAAGAAATGAATATAAGGTTACTTTATTCTAGGTAACTTTAGCAATAATTTGATTTTCTCAAAATCGGTTCGAACGATTTCGATCAAATTTCGTACAGTTACTTGAGTATACGTCTGCAATATTACTATACCTATTTCATTTTTCTCAATGACTGAGTATAAGGCTAGTTTATTCTTGTGCAACTTGAACAAAAATTGGATTTTCTAGAAATAGGCTTATACGATCTTCATTTTCTAAAGATAACTAAACGCCGGGTTAGTACGTACATGAGAAAGTTTGTACAATGTATGTTATACTGATATTTTCTGTACGCTGCACGCGCAACAAATTATCAACACTTCAGAATTCAGCAAATATATGACGCAGTCTACATGTCAAAATATCTTTAAAATAGATATTTATAACTTATATGTTACAATCAATATTTAAAGCCCAATTTTAGTTAAACATGCTTAAATATTAGTAGAAAATAGAATTAAAATACATATTGTTAAAGTTGCGTAAACTCACTAAAATCCCGTAAAAAACTGAATTAATTGACCATTTTCTCCGGGGGGGATTTTATATTACCCGGGGGGGAAAATCCCCCCCGGGTACCCCCCTGGATTCAACACTGCTCATGCCTGGCTTAGATGATGCTTTTCATTTCAGCCAAACACTAGCATATTCCAAAAGCTAGACAATTATTCAACAAATTACATGATTGACTGTCAGAGACATAGATGGGAGATATGGTTTCTATGAGCAAATTTTAAGAAACACCATATGTAGAATATTATTTTATTTGCGTTTTAATAAAGAATACTAGCATTTTTATTCAAAATAACTTTCACGTTTGACTATTAAATTAATACAAATTTTTGGGAAACTGACATTTTTCATTTTATGGCTAATGTTTGGTGTCTTTTGTAAATGCCATACCATAGTTAAAATATGGTTGACTACCTTTAAATCTGAATTCAAAGGAAAATATAGAATGATTAGCTATTTACCTACAAATTAGTTAAATATTAAGATTCTTTCATTCCATTAAACTCCGTAATAAACAAAGATACTGAGATGTTTGATTAATTCATTCGGCGAAAAAAGCAGACAGGCATTTTGATTTTTTAAATTAACGTCTCTTCAGATGATTATGTATTTACATACTCGCTTCTATGGAAAATTGGAGGAAATTAAGCTAAGAAAATACAAGACACACATCTGGGGAGTTTTCCTTAAGTATTTTTCCCATTAAGCTATGAACAAAATCTTGAGATGCAATTTCGTTTTATGGGGAAGTTAGTAAAAATTTCATTCATTTCTTCATTATTATTCGATTTAATTCTCGAACTAACACCCTTCGAAGTTATTCTCAGAACAAAGAATGAGAATGCTAAATAACGGAAAAAAAACACCTGAAGAGAGACTCGTCGGCTGCTTAATTAATTAAATACCTAATTAACTGAGCGATGCATTTAAAATAACTACACCTTTATGTCCAAAGGAAGAGCAGGTTCACTTGGGAGTTATAAAGGGCCTTCATGATGGTCACGGCCACTCCCCCTGAGCCCTATTACAGTTTGTCATTGGGGCACAACCATTTCTACATCGAGGGCCACATCTCTGGTTACAAATCCTTCGGCGGGCCGCATTGGAATTTGCCAATTCTTCTGCGGGCCAGATTAAAGTTTCAATCGGAAGTTATCTACATAATCTTAGGTGTCATTATTAAAAATCAAGTCTAAAGGGGTTTTTGTGGTAAAAATTCCACTATGTAAAATTTCATTATCAACATTTTCGTAAAAATGTATTAATTTGTGAGTCACATTTTTCTGATTGCTTTTTCATCACAGCGCGAGCCACACACAAACCCTTCACGGGCCATAGATTGGCACCACTGGTTTAAGTCATCCTTTCTGAAGACATTAAAACCTTTTATTTTCACCTTGTCATTGTTTTTAAAATGCGTCTCTTGTAAAAATACACACGCAGGGTTGAAATCAGATATTAGGATCTCCAACTCTTCCCTGTGCGAATAAAAACCATTACGGCTCCACTGTATCGCAAAAAACCAGGTTTAATAAATTAATAAATAACAATATCTCCTTCCTTGGAATTAAAAACAAGTTAGGAAAGTGTACAACGTATCACGTTTCGTGCAATGGAGTATTAGAAAGAAATTATATACCTGTACATAAGAGAAATAGCATTTTAAAGTTCTTTTCTGCATCATAATTGCAAATGCAATTTTTAGTGGCTTTTTCGCCCCACTATTGCTCCATAGGAGAATAAAAATCAATCATGATGCGCTTAGAGATGAGCTCCAGATTTCAAATTTTCCACAATTACAGGATTTCAGTAACAACCAATGAGAAGCACTGTTTACTAGTACTATAAACGTACAATAATTTTTTAAAATGGTTGTGCTTCTGTAACAGCAGATGACAGTGGAATGCTAAAAATATGCGATCCATCTGGAATAGATTTTCAGAATTTCCACTTTTTAAAATGTATCGGCACTTACCCCAGGATCATAACATTTTTTCCAATAGTTATCAGCAGAAATTAAACGAAAATTCCCTCTAATTGGTAAAAGTTCTTTAAATAGTTTGTCCATATTAAACCTTAAAATATTATCTAAATTTAGAGTATCAATGGTATTGCAAAAATCTTGATACTTTGGCAACATATCATTACAAAAAGGAGCTAAAGTTGATAACCAATTTTAGACATACTTAAATTTTTCATTAAACAGCTCAGACACGCAGAGTAAAAAGACAAAAATTCCTTTTTCAACTTATCTGCATCGTGGGGAAGTAGCTTTTCCATTCCATATCAAGTTTGAAAACAAAAAACTGCTCTTCCTCCTATGCGAACTGTAATTTTTTATTTAAATTCGGACATTATATTCCATAATTCTATGCATGTAATGTTATTTCTCTGTAATTTTTTTAAACATTTCTAGAGGAATGCTGCAAAAGTGCATATAAATTTCCAATTTACTGTCATCTGTTTCATTCACTTCATTTATCTAGAGAACATTTTTTATATGTTTGGGGCATTCATTCACTCAGCTTAAAAAGTATAATTTTAGAGCATCCCAGTTCCTTATAAGTCTTTCAATGCAAGGTTAAAATGATAACCAGCATGTAGTAATGTGTCTTAATATTTCAGTGAACTCAATGTCAACAAAATCAAAAAATTCTGAATCGCACATACATTAGGAGAAACATCATCATTGTCCTCACTCGTTGGTACTTCATTGATAGGCTCCTGATCGAACCCAATTAAAACATAAAAGAAAAATATATTTTGTCATTAAATGGACCCAAAAAGGCAAGACTGGAAAATAAACTCACATCTACGCTTATTTACATTAGTAAGGATTGATCAAAAATCACTATCATGGCAGCAGTGTTATTTGAATAAAACTTCAAAATTTAATATACCATATATTTCTATGGATATGAATGAAAATATCGGACAACATTTAAAACTAACCTCTCGAATGGTAATGCAGATTTGGTATCTATCCAAGTCTCAGGAAGTTAAGCCTGCTTTCCTTATTAGAAAAACAAAATTTACAATAAATGTTGATATAACTTGTAGAGCAAAAACAGAAAATTTATTATACCGTATTTAATACATTAAGTAATCCTGGTTATATGGCTAACATAAAGAATTAAAACTTATTAGTAAACTTTACCAGTTATCATGATATCATAAATTTAATTTCCTTTATTTTTGTCGAACAGTATGTTACATTGCCACAAAACATTACAACTTCTGTGTCTTAAGTTTAGATGCTGTCTTCTCCAAAGCAATTCACAAATTTTTTAAATTGAAACAAGTAAGATACACTTACTAAAGCAGCAGGTGGAAGCACATTTTATTAAAAATTTTCAGAATTTTGTTTTGCCTCCCTAGTTGCAGAGTGGGAAACCTGCAATGTTGGAACGTAGACCCTCCCATTCATAAAAACGTCGCTCCTCTAGCTTCAGTAGTTTGGGTAAATACCATTTCAAAAGTCACCTAGAGGAAAAACTATGAATTACATGAAAGTACAATTGCAGTGAACTTCATGGATGGATAAGAACTATCTAATTCAAAAAGAGTTTTCTAAATACCTCTTTAAAAATGTTGATTGTCCACTGACGGACAGACAAAGTTATCACACCAACATGTTTTGGCTTTTAAGAAAATGAGCTAAAAACTGTGATTATGTGTAAAAGGATATTAATTAAAAATATTAATTATTTGTTCTATCCTGTGTGGATAGCTAATATTCTTCTAGGCTAATGGAGAATTCAATAATACCTCTTTAAATTAGTGATACTAACTTTTTAAATAACTCTGTACTCACACAAGAAAAAAAATTGGAAAATTTCATAATCTGCTATTTCATGGTACTAATGACTAAATGTTCTGATTACATTTGTGTTTTCTGGTGACTCAGCCTCTTGGGCTATTGTTAAACCAAATGTTCTGATATTAGCTAATTTTACATTTGTAGGATGAACCCACAGCTGATATTTAGTTATAATATAATTCCACAAAGTAATATTGATTGCTCTGAGAGGTGACAAATCCATTATGCATGATGGCTGGTCATAAAAGTACTTACAATCTAGACTCAGCAGCATGCCAGTTTTCAAGTCATAATAACTCAGAATTCAAGGATACTTTGGCATCAAACACATTCCAATTCTCCACAGGATCATCTCCTGATCGAACACAATTTTAAAGGAAAATATAGTTTGCTTGTAAATGGACCCATAAAGCCAAGATTTGAAAATAACCTCACATCCATGCTTATTTACATCAGTAAAGATCGATTCGAAAATCACTGTAGTGACAGCAATATCATTTGAATAAAACTTCAAAATTTAATATATTACATAATTCTATGAATATGAATGAAAATACCGAACAACTATTCAAACTCTGCTCTTCTGATTGGAAATGCAGATTTGATATCTCCCCAAGTTTCAGGAAGGAAAGCCTGCTTTCCTTATTAGAAAAACAAAATTTACAAGAAATGTTGATATAACTTGTTGAGAAAAGACAGAAAATTTGTTATATTTAATTAATACATATAGCCTCACTTCACTGAACATGACCAATCTTTGATGACAGATGAAGCAGAACCAACAGTGACAAACTGCTATTCTTGCTATCCTATATTATTGCGATCTCTTAAATGCGAAGTATGAGTGGAGGAGATGTAGGGGGAAGAGGTTATAAACAGCAATGTAAAACTATGTGAATCTCACCCATTAGGTCCCGGTAGCCATGTGATTCATTAGGGCATTGCTGCCGGTAGATCTTCTCCCAAACAGAAATGTATCACAAAGTAGGACATTTTGCATCCTAATTATCGTTAGAGTAGGACAGAGGACATTTTACCTCAAAGACTTGATGGAAGAAGTTTACATTTCCTTAACTGGGACACTATTGCAATTTCATTTGTTTTTTGATGGCCAATTATGCTATTCGATAATTACACTCCTGGCAACAGACATATCCTATAAACGAATTGTAAAACTTATGTCACATTTAAGCTCACTACAGTTTGATGTATAAATTAAATTAATTGATATAGAAAATCAAAGAATCATTTAAAGTCATCTAACGTTTACTTAATTTATAATTTAAATAAATACTCATGGTAAAATTAAAACATTTTATTTAGAGAGAGTTGCATCATACATTTATTAGCCTAAAGTATTATCTTCAGATATTATACAGTGATGTAGAAACTAACAATACAAGATTTCTTTATGAAATAGAAATCACAATTTAAGATAAACAACTATAAATTACATTTCAACAGTAGAATTCAACATAATTAATGCAGATTCAGTCATAACGTAATAAATCCTAGACTGGGAAACCTTTAGAACCTGTTTTGCATCTGATAACTGGAGGCGTTTTTAAAAATATGAATGAAATGATTTCTATACCCTTCAAAAGTTAAGCATATTTCCATTGGCACCCAGGAGGTAATGCTTAGGCCATCGTTGCTCATTATTTAACATGGCGAGCTCGCTGGGTTACCCCAGCCCTACACCATGCTAACGCTTGCTAAACTTAAGTACTCTCATCTGTCTAGCTAAACAATGTAATCGATGACAAAATGATTCATACATACAACCATCACCCATCACCATCACCCATCACACACACACACCACCACCACTACCCAAAGATGTGCACATCCATGCACTACCATCATACACACATTCACACACCTAAATACTACTTCTACCTACATATCTAACTTTGTCGCACCTACAAATCTAACTATGTCGCACCTGCTCATCTAAGTTTGTCGCACCTACTAAACTAAGGTTGACGAACCTACTAAGCAGAGTTTGCAGCCCCCACTCTCCTAACTAAGCAGCACCCCCCCTCCTAACTAAGCACCACCTTCCCTCCTAAGTAATCGGCATCTACGCTCCTAAGTCCACAGTTCCCACCCACTCGCGTAGTCCTCGCTTCCCTGCAAAAAAATCAGCATGGTAGTTTCAAGAATATTTAGCACATGCTCATTTATACTATATTCTAAAATTATGTATCCGTGAGGTTTAGCTTTCGTTATGATACGTAATTCTAAAATAACAGAACCGAGTAAATGCTTACAAAAAGAAATTACCACATGGCCACATACACTTCAGGTATTGCATATAGTGCCAGTTTTACCTATACCAAATTTAAAATTAACATTGCTACAGGCTGTATATGTATGAGAAAATTGTGAAGCCTAGTTGATTTACATCTTTTGAGGTTTTAAATCCCGAAGCAAAATTGAAAACAGAAACATTACCAACAATTTTCATCTTTGAAGTCTTTAAAATAAAATACAATTAAAAAATCATCTTCTGAAGAAATATTTTTATATTTCATTTCCGAATAAACGCATCACCAAGTCTCTGTTCGTGACGTTAAAGCGCGCCGAATTTTCCACACATGCTACAGAAGAATCTGACTGCAGTACTATTCCTAAGTGGCAAATATATACTTAATCTGAAATTTCCCAATGGAGCGATCATGCTGAAATTGAACAACAGCTAAGTATCACAAACACAGTGCGATATATTCTATTCAACTTACTGACTGCAGAATAAGTACAGGTGATGCATTTATTTGAAAATAAACGGGTTGAAATAACAGGCAAAGAATTCTAAATATATATTAATAATAAATAATATCCAACAGTTACGAAAGTTTTTTCAACATGTCAACTGATGAAGTTGCCACATTCGGAAGAAATGTATTATTTGTCGTTATATCTAAGAGATATTTGAGTACCTGCATCGTCCAGACATTAGCAGAACCAAAATTGAATTTCACTCAAGATTAATGAAAAAAATACTTCCAACTTGAAGGGATGACGTAAATTCATATATATTAAAGAGCTATTGATCATTCGATATTTTAGTACGTGAAAACGTCGGGAAGTTCGTATCGCCAAAAAACATACTCGTACTTATAATCGGTTAATTTGAGAAAATTCAGTAAAATTAATCAAGACCTGAATATTTTATGGAAAAACACAAATATTCCCGTTCAAAGTCCTAGAGGTGGCAAGCCTACCAACAACAATAAACACTACATCTGAAAATGATACCGACTTAATTCAATTCGGTTCGAACGTATTTCTCGAATGATGTTCGTGATATCTTACACGAAATGACGTGTGCATTATAAATAAGGGAAATTGAGCTTACCGCGAGCGTCCATGTCTGTCCAGTGTGGCGTTGATGGTTATCTGCAATTAAGAGCAATCATTATATTAGCAATAAATATTTTAGAAATTTCTTAAAACGGTATATTATTCTAACGCACGATTATAGGTATTTTATCCGCCAGCGTTTGTCTTTATGAGGAGAACTAAGGCCTCATACAGAACTATCACAAATCATTTTTAATTACCAATTCAACGTTAAGTAATAAAACATTGAATTGCCCAAGTAAAATGACTGATATACTTAAAAAATATTAAATTAAGAATTGATCATAAATAAACATTACCGTTGCATTTAGCAACTCAATGCAACACAAAATTTGGTTCAACATGTCTACTACTTATTTGTATCTTATGCATGGACATTAAAACTTAATCACGATATTAAAAAAGCACATAAATATAATAGATCAGGATATACTGTTTAAAGAATTGATATACTTAATTTTCACTTTAATTCTGGCAATAACACAACAATTTCTTCCGCTTCAACTCATGATAAGGCAGACGAATAAACCATAGACATATAAACTCATATTGGGTAAATCCAATATACGACAGCAAAACTACAGTCGCCGTTAACGACGTCAGAGAAATAATAGAATTTAGAAAAATTGCTAATTAATTATGATTATTCTTCTGAGGCATTTTATATGCCTGAGATCAAAATACGACTACCATACCAACTGTGTCATCCCTCCAGTGAAACCATTAATTACCTCCACTAGGAGATAACCACGCCACACTGCGATGATACACCCTGTGTTGGAGAGGAGCTCTGTAAAAACAAATCACTATTAAAAAGGAGAAATTAATAAAAACAGTACAACTACATCTAAACATACTTACTCCTGCATGATGAATGGTGTCTGGGCGTCTTCGTTCTTCACTCTTCGTGCATTCCGAAAAGAAATGCACGTCTCCAGCATCACCTGTTTTCGTTCAGGGGAAAAGATATTAGCGGGACATACGTTTCGAAATTCGATTTAGCATTTATCGTGGAAAATAAACAATAATATGACATAGGATAATAGTACATGTGTCAATTGCATAAAACATCGATCGTGTGGAAATCGTTTCGTGGTTTGGGATTTTGTGTGCACACAGGGTGGGAACCTTGGCCAAGGTCGGGGCCCCGGGAGGGAGGGAGGCATAGGGTCGACCCACCTGCCATGTCGTGCGTTAGATGGGGTGGAAAAACAGACGTAGATTACAATTATGTATATATACAACCTTAAAATACTATTAATATAATATGTATAATATAGAAACGAAGTGTAGACATAATATAAAATTAACATTCGAACCGTAATTACCCGTTACCTATCCACAATCCACATTCGCACTCTGTCCTTTAGGACGGAGTACGACATGAACCGGCTGACCGACCGCGTAACACTGCATCGAATCCCAGGGGAACAGGCACCTCCCGATAAGAAATATGGCGACATCTATCGTTGGGTGGTGGAAACTGTCGATATTCTTTTGGTCTATCACGACTATGAAAATGTTATAAGGCGAACATTTTCGAAGCTCAAAAGAGTATTATATTATATATATTATTTTACCAATTTCCCTTTTGAGCAATTTTAAAATGGTTCGGTATGTTATAAAATGACGAAGAAATTAAGATATTTTCTATTTAAATAGATAAGTATTGTACATAGATGTAAACTAGCCATAGGATTGTCATACATTTATTTTTATTATATTTGCCAAAATGCCTTTCCATAAATTAGCCAATTATCGTTAATTAGGCTGCTTCCAGCACATAGGGGAAAATGCTGTAATTATTTTATATCAGTATCCCTTCTCGTCAGGAGAATCGTGCTTGCCATTTATTTGGTTATTCGTAGTCTTAATATTCGATTCTGAAATCATCCTTGTGAGCTGAAGGTAAGTGAAAAATTATAGTATTTAACATTTGCGCGCGCCTATATAACTTTGGACGTACCCCCGACCGAAAACGCTGATGATGGAAAGCGACTTTCATAAAATTCCAAGCTCATAATATATATATATAAACAAATAAAAGATCCAGAGTGTGTGCCCGGTGTCAGAAGCATAGCTCCAAGGAAATTAAAGTCCTGATAATTTGCAAACATAGTAAGGCGACTCTGGGGGTGTTCACCTGCGAGATATATATTTACTTTTGGTCTAAAAAATTATGTTCCAAGGTTCAGTCTTTGTTACGGGATGACGAGATTTGTTTACAAAAAAAAAACAATGGCAGAAAAAAACCACCCACGGAAACTTCCTTTCCTCACAATAGTTTTTAAACGTTTAAATGTTAAACTTTAATAAGTTTTTGATATGATCAATGACGCAGGTTTTTGGTCTGTATTACAAAACTAAAGTAGGGTAAAACACACACAGTTTGTTAATAGATGGGAATGCGTTTAAGACATAATGAAAATATATTATTGTAAAACAATAAAATTTTGGTTATTGCAACCTATGCGGTTATATAATAAGCTGAAATTAGATAAAGAGAAGTGATTCATTGATGGCGACTAACGTTTACCATGCACCATTACACATATGTATAATATATGGCTTTATGGTTTGATCTGCCAATATAAAATACGTATCAGTGCTACTCCAGCTTGCTAAAACAACCCAAGATATTGCCTCATCACGTCAAACCAACCAAACAAGCAAACCAGGGGCGGATCCACCGGGGGGAAGGGCGATGGGAGCGGTCGCCCCCTCCTTGGATAACCCCATTGCACTCCACTGGGTGCTTTCTTCAGTTCATTCCGCGCAAATATCCTCAATTATACGCCGCAGATTAGGTCTGTATAGCAAGGGAAAGAAGGATTCTGATAGGGTTAGGGATTTTCAAAATATAGGGCAGTTGGCAGGGGCGAATTCGATAGGTGGAGTAGCGATCGCGCGCCCCCTCCCCCATGAGAAGTTTCTGGATCCGCCCCTGATGTAAACAAAACGCGAACAACTCTTAAGTGAAGGGAAACTTATGAGGCAGATTACAGTAAAATCTCGATACAACGTATCTCTACGGAGTATGAATTTTTATACTGACAGTACGGTATACTGAATATACCCATAAGGATTACAGTATTTTTTCTGGAAGCATCTCAGTGGGGGATCGGCATTCTCCCAGGTTCGGCGCAAACCGAAACTGGCGATAATGAGTCTAACAAGAGATATATTTCCTATAACTTAAGATTATATCTCAATGCTATTGTGAAAACAACGATAGGGATAACTGATCATCGGTTCTAAATTTGTCAGCTCGGAAAATTCCTTCTTTGGGATTTTGGCAGCATTCCACAGATCTTTCCGTACTAAAGACAAAAGATGCCTTCAAAATTGGTGTAGACGACTTGAATGAGCAACAATGAAATCGTACGTTAAAGCCACAAAAATCTTTTTCGGGACCTCTGAATTTCATACGTAGTATTGAAAATTACGTCAAGTTGAAGTACGTTATTTTGAAATATTTATACAGTATTTATACGGTAAAATTGACGGGGATTTAGAAAAAGTACGTTAATTTGAAATATACGTAATTTTGAAGTACGTTGTAACGAGATTTCACTGTAATATGGTTTTCCGAAATTATTTAATTTTACCAGGTTATCCTGAAATGGTATCTGTGCCCCTATTCCACTCATCTACGTATGTATATGCAGCGCGCTTTGAAAAAATACTTCGCCGGCTTCAAAGTCATATTTGGCTCTCGTCTTCATCATTGCATTTATTTTATCGCAATTATTGATACATACTCCAAGCCATTTTATTAACGAAGGCCACTTACGCTGATAAAACCATTAACGATTACCACAAAGTGGATCGAATACAAAATTCAAAGATCAATTCTTGCCCGTCGTGGTTTAAAACTCGGTGGAAGAGAAGAAAATTATTTTTTTGAACGTGAGAAATATAATGGGCATTCATTACTTCGACGAATGTACTTTAAATAGAAATTAAGAGAAATCGTGGAGATGTTGCTTGCGATCGCATGATATTATCAGCTCATGTCATTTGCAAATTTACAATGGCCCACGCGGCATATATTTCCAACTTATTTTTAATAGTGGAAAGCATTATTAGTAGGTGCGGTTTTTATGACGGGCCGAAATAGCTATCTAAATCAGAAGTTTTTTATTTTGTATTTTAGTCGGGGGAAAAGCTATTTGAAAATGTATTTAACTTTAAAACTTCTCCATGTAACAATTTTAATTAAATGTAATGCAAATTCATTAATTAGATTTTAAGGGTCGCGTAATTAATTTGCGGGGCGTATAAAAACTAAGGGAACTACGCTAGATAATTTCCCGATTCGTTACCTAGCGATACTATTAATCTTTGGAGAGTGGCGAAATAGAATGTTCCGTTAAACTAAACAATTAAGATTGTTAACGAAATCGCAAGCGTTTCAATTAAAACAAAAGTTTTAAAATACCACGAAGACCGCTGAAATGAAAAAATACGGTGGATTTTCCGCGGCCATAAAACACAGGCAAAGGATGTTTAGTCAATACCTGCCAGAAAACGTGGGCTTAGTTGCATTTCTTCTTACAATTTCTACCCAGCTTTATCACTCGCACCACTATTAATAATATTAATAATAATAATAATAATAATAACAAGGAGTAAGGAATCTACATTCCATTCCTTAGCGTGAGCATTTTCCCACGAGCGACGGATAGAATAAACAAGAATTTGTTAAGGGAGTGGGTTCGCGGAACAATAAGAAGGAATTTCGGAGGAAAAAGATAAGGGCTGCAAGATAAGAGGCTTACGATATTACTTAATTGGGCTTCGGATACGGTTAATCATGGTTAGGGGCAGGTTACACGTGCTGATGTGTCGGGCCCCTTCCGGAGGTCCACCTCCCGGTCGAATTGGAATACGATAAAAATTAGGGTACTTTGACTTCGATCAGGAGAGGGTCATTCGGTGGACATCTGACACGAGAGAAAGCAAGACTCATCGGACAAAGCGATACGCGTCTTTGACGTTTACACATTTAACTGGTGCCACAACTTTCAGAGATTCTAACACTCCCCAACTGTTAAAATTATAACTCGAACCTGTTTAATTGACAGTCGCCATTTTTCGTGAATTCTAACGAGATATGCTTATGTGTTCGATGCACTCTTCAAGATTTACCTTTCATCTTAAGTTTCTCAAAGTAGTACCAGTAAAATCCGTTGTTTTTTGCGTTATCTTGTAGAATTTATCCATTTTGGAGAATAAACAAATTGAACACTTGTACTTTTTCCACTTTCTTAATTTTTATATACAGATACGACCATGGTTTCACTACAGAGTGCTGTGTTCAATTTGTTTATTCTCCAAAGTAGTACCGATAAGATTAAAGAAATATATATTTCATTTCTTCGATTTTCCCCGATTCAGACACAATACATGAGATCTCGTCCACCGAGCTCATTGTTAAACTTTATCGGACTTGCTTACATCACATATATACAATATTTTCCTTAAACAATAACGCTTTCTTCACGGCACGGATTTTTAATTTTGAGCACTATACCCAAACGAAGGGATCCACGCATCCCTCGTCTCACTCATGTTGCGCTTTACTAATAAGTTTGAGGCTCAACATTCACTTTAAATGATTGCTAAAAAACTGACATCCTCCCTCTGCATTCTTACTTTTGCCGAACTCGTCTCACTGTTTACTCGTTTGTTCGTCAAACCTCCAAAAACAATGCGCTAATCAATACTCTTCTAATAATCCGCACACGTTATTTTAAACCTTCAAGTAAAAAGCTTACATTTCAATCCATTAAAGCTAGACATAATTTGTCATTCTAGTATCGACCACTATACATAATAACTAATTTTATATCTAATATATAATATCTTAAATGAATTCTCTTTCAATGCGAAAGAATCACATGTAACAGACTTTCATTCGACATAATGAAAGTATGCCACGAAAGTTCGTTTTCACCCCCACGCAGTGGCGGATCCAAAGGGGGAGGGGAGCGATCGCCCCCTCCTTGGATAACCCCATTGCACTCCACTGAGCTCTTTCTTAAATTCATTAATAATACCATTAATGGTAAGAACTTTACAATACAATACATAAAATAGTAAATGTTACTGCAAGCATCGCTTGCGTAATTAAGGAATGGGGAACGTTTGCCCCGAGCAATTAAAAGCGTTTGCTACATAAAAGAATACTTTCCCGAGCGAAGCCGGGCGTTTCAGCTAGTTATGATTTCATTTTGCTTTGAGTTTCTTTACCCGCCACTCAATTTTTTTAACCGGGCATCCCGGAATTTTTCATTATCAAGGAAGTACGACCTTCCCGCTACGGAAGCCATAACAATTGTCACATAAATAACAGTACGAGCAAAAATATGACGTGCGATGTCTTTAAAAGTTACTTTTTTGGGTAATCATGAAGTTTAGTCACTTTTATTATTAAGGGGTTCCAAGCTAAAGTTTACTCACTTTTATTATGTAAATCGATATGTATACTTCAAAAAACATTGAAAGAATGTATTGGCGAGCCTTCGGCTCGCTATATTTTAATGCGTAGTCGGCTCCGGGCGCTACCGCGCCCTTCGTCTCACCCGGAACCATAATATCCCTCCACGTTTTCCAGAGATTTGGTTAGTAAATGTTGAGACCGGCCAATCAGTTTCTCTGGACAAGAAACTGATTGGCCGGTCTCAACATTTACTAACCCAATCTCCGGACAACGTGGAGGGATATCATGGTTCCGGGCGAGGCGAAGGGCGCGGTAGCGCCCGGAGCCCACTACGCATTAAAACAGCGAGCCGAAGGCTTGCCAATATTATCCTTTCAATGTTATATCATCTTGACTGTTGCGCCGCAAATGGAACCAAATGTAATTTATTAGGCGAAACGCATTTCGTGATTCAGATCTTTTCAATAGCTTTTTACTTTGTGTTATTGAGCAATATGTTTTGTAATTCACTTGAATTTATATTAAACATAAAAGTAATAAATGCTTTAAAAATTGACTTTGGGTGTTCCTGAGTGCTAAAACCGCCTTTATAATAAAAGTGAGTACACTTCATTAGCTTGGAATCCCTTAAATAATAAAAGTGACAAAACTTCATGATTACTCTTTTTTGTTCTCAGGCGGAAATGTATATGCCTATTTATCCAAAGAAAGTGTAAAATAATAAATTATTTTCCGAAACAGATATCTTAATAAAATCGTGTTTACTATCTTGTAATTGGTACCTATTGATATAGCGACTCAAGTAAATTTGTATAATCTCTATATGTATAAAAGTCTTAATGATAAACGAGTTTGAAAGTTTCCAACGCGAGATCTCCGAATCTACTGGGCCGATTTTCACTTACTGCGCTATCTACTTCTTCCCGGTGGCGATCTTAGGAACTAGGATCTTCCTCCTATCCCCGCCCTCCCCTCCCGCGCTCTCCTCACGCGAGCTACGAATTTCATGCGTTTACATACGAGTGAACACTTTTTAATACATTCTTCTTACTTGACTAACTTTTCTTCTGATATACCTACCATACATCGTTGATGTTACTAAAATTTCTATTGTTTAATTTAAATTGCTGTTTTGACTAATTAAATTTTGTGGATATACCTTTAAGAAAAGAAGAATTGGGCGATTGTCCGGTTCAGCAAGGCGAAGTCGTCGTTTTAGAGAAAATGAATCTACAACTTCATACCAAAATCGTCTATAAAACGAACGAGAGCGATCTTCTTTTAAATTTTATATTTATTATACTCATTACTTCAAATTTGGTGAAATTACCTGCATAAGTTACATTTTACTGGTGGAGGAGGTGTTATATTCAATTAATCTGGATATCCCCCCCCCCCCCTTGAGAAGTTTCTGGATTCGCCCCTACCCCCACGCTATTCCTTATGTCGAAATATTTTATAAAATTTAAAAGTTATTTATAAAAATTTATTTTTATACCCATTACTTGTGTATTCTATTATGGGACTATAGCGAAAAGCAGAACGAACTTTCGAGCCCCATCTTTCTACTTGGCTCTCAATCCTAGCTTGCCTTTCTGCACTCTCTTGGCTAGACAATTGAGCGCGCCGCCGAGATGAGCGTATGCGCTGGCTTTCAAGGCGAACTTCCCGGGCATTTGTCGTTTCGCGTGCTCGACGCTCTCTCTGCCTCTCATTAATAAGGGACCTATCGGGACTTTCTAATTTTTCTCACCGTAAAGAAGATCGCTCTCGTACGTTTTATAGACGATTTTGGTATGAAGTTGTAGATTCATTTTCTCTAAAACGACGACTTCGCCTTGCTGAACCGGACAATCGCCCAATTCTTCTTTTCTTAAAGGTATATCCACAAAATTTAATTAGTCAAAACAGCAATTTAAATTAAACAATAGAAATTTTAGTAACATCAACGATGTATGGTAGGTATATCAGAAGAAAAGTTAGTCAAGTAAGAAGAATGTATTAAAAAGTGTTCACTCGTATGTAAACGCATGAAATTCGTAGCTCGCGTGAGGAGAGCGCGGGAGGGGAGGGCGGGGATAGGAGGAAGATCCTAGTTCCTAAGATCGCCACCGGGAAGAAGTAGATAGCGCAGTAAGTGAAAATCGGCCCAGTAGATTCGGAGATCTCGCGTTGGAAACTTTCAAACTCGTTTATCATTAAGACTTTTATACATATAGAGATTATACAAATTTACTTGAGTCGCTATATCAATAGGTACCAATTACAAGATAGTAAACACGATTTTATTAAGATATCTGTTTCGGAAAATAATTTATTATTTTACACTTTCTTTGGATAAATAGGCATATACATTTCCGCCTGAGAACAAAAAAGAGTAATCATGAAGTTTTGTCACTTTTATTATTTAAGGGATTCCAAGCTAATGAAGTGTACTCACTTTTATTATAAAGGCGGTTTTAGCACTCAGGAACACCCAAAGTCAATTTTTAAAGCATTTATTACTTTTATGTTTAATATAAATTCAAGTGAATTACAAAACATATTGCTCAATAACACAAAGTAAAAAGCTATTGAAAAGATCTGAATCACGAAATGCGTTTCGCCTAATAAATTACATTTGGTTCCATTTGCGGCGCAACAGTCAAGATGATATAACATTGAAAGGATAATATTGGCAAGCCTTCGGCTCGCTGTTTTAATGCGTAGTGGGCTCCGGGCGCTACCGCGCCCTTCGCCTCGCCCGGAACCATGATATCCCTCCACGTTGTCCGGAGATTGGGTTAGTAAATGTTGAGACCGGCCAATCAGTTTCTTGTCCAGAGAAACTGATTGGCCGGTCTCAACATTTACTAACCAAATCTCTGGAAAACGTGGAGGGATATTATGGTTCCGGGTGAGACGAAGGGCGCGGTAGCGCCCGGAGCCGACTACGCATTAAAATATAGCGAGCCGAAGGCTCGCCAATACATTCTTTCAATGTTTTTTGAAGTATACATATCGATTTACATAATAAAAGTGAGTAAACTTTAGCTTGGAACCCCTTAATAATAAAAGTGACTAAACTTCATGATTACCCAAAAAAGTAACTTTTAAAGACATCGCACGTCATATTTTTGCTCGTACTGTTATTTATGTGACAATTGTTATGGCTTCCGTAGCGGGAAGGTCGTACTTCCTTGATAATGAAAAATTCCGGGATGCCCGGTTAAAAAAATTGAGTGGCGGGTAAAGAAACTCAAAGCAAAATGAAATCATAACTAGCTGAAACGCCCGGCTTCGCTCGGGAAAGTATTCTTTTATGTAGCAAACGCTTTTAATTGCTCGGGGCAAACGTTCCCCATTCCTTAATTACGCAAGCGATGCTTGCAGTAACATTTACTATTTTATGTATTGTATTGTAAAGTTCTTACCATTAATGGTATTATTAATGAATTTAAGAAAGAGCTCAGTGGAGTGCAATGGGGTTATCCAAGGAGGGGGCGATCGCTCCCCTCCCCCTTTGGATCCGCCACTGCGTGGGGGTGAAAACGAACTTTCGTGGCATACTTTCATTATGTCGAATGAAAGTCTGTTACATGTGATTCTTTCGCATTGAAAGAGAATTCATTTAAGATATTATATATTAGATATAAAATTAGTTATTATGTATAGTGGTCGATACTAGAATGACAAATTATGTCTAGCTTTAATGGATTGAAATGTAAGCTTTTTACTTGAAGGTTTAAAATAACGTGTGCGGATTATTAGAAGAGTATTGATTAGCGCATTGTTTTTGGAGGTTTGACGAACAAACGAGTAAACAGTGAGACGAGTTCGGCAAAAGTAAGAATGCAGAGGGAGGATGTCAGTTTTTTAGCAATCATTTAAAGTGAATGTTGAGCCTCAAACTTATTAGTAAAGCGCAACATGAGTGAGACGAGGGATGCGTGGATCCCTTCGTTTGGGTATAGTGCTCAAAATTAAAAATCCGTGCCGTGAAGAAAGCGTTATTGTTTAAGGAAAATATTGTATATATGTGATGTAAGCAAGTCCGATAAAGTTTAACAATGAGCTCGGTGGACGAGATCTCATGTATTGTGTCTGAATCGGGGAAAATCGAAGAAATGAAATATATATTTCTTTAATCTTATCGGTACTACTTTGGAGAATAAACAAATTGAACACAGCACTCTGTAGTGAAACCATGGTCGTATCTGTATATAAAAATTAAGAAAGTGGAAAAAGTACAAGTGTTCAATTTGTTTATTCTCCAAAATGGATAAATTCTACAAGATAACGCAAAAAACAACGGATTTTACTGGTACTACTTTGAGAAACTTAAGATGAAAGGTAAATCTTGAAGAGTGCATCGAACACATAAGCATATCTCGTTAGAATTCACGAAAAATGGCGACTGTCAATTAAACAGGTTCGAGTTATAATTTTAACAGTTGGGGAGTGTTAGAATCTCTGAAAGTTGTGGCACCAGTTAAATGTGTAAACGTCAAAGACGCGTATCGCTTTGTCCGATGAGTCTTGCTTTCTCTCGTGTCAGATGTCCACCGAATGACCCTCTCCTGATCGAAGTCAAAGTACCCTAATTTTTATCGTATTCCAATTCGACCGGGAGGTGGACCTCCGGAAGGGGCCCGACACATCAGCACGTGTAACCTGCCCCTAACCATGATTAACCGTATCCGAAGCCCAATTAAGTAATATCGTAAGCCTCTTATCTTGCAGCCCTTATCTTTTTCCTCCGAAATTCCTTCTTATTGTTCCGCGAACCCACTCCCTTAACAAATTCTTGTTTATTCTATCCGTCGCTCGTGGGAAAATGCTCACGCTAAGGAATGGAATGTAGATTCCTTACTCCTTGTTATTATTATTATTATTATTAATATTATTAATAGTGGTGCGAGTGATAAAGCTGGGTAGAAATTGTAAGAAGAAATGCAACTAAGCCCACGTTTTCTGGCAGGTATTGACTAAACATCCTTTGCCTGTGTTTTATGGCCGCGGAAAATCCACCGTATTTTTTCATTTCAGCGGTCTTCGTGGTATTTTAAAACTTTTGTTTTAATTGAAACGCTTGCGATTTCGTTAACAATCTTAATTGTTTAGTTTAACGGAACATTCTATTTCGCCACTCTCCAAAGATTAATAGTATCGCTAGGTAACGAATCGGGAAATTATCTAGCGTAGTTCCCTTAGTTTTTATACGCCCCGCAAATTAATTACGCGACCCTTAAAATCTAATTAATGAATTTGCATTACATTTAATTAAAATTGTTACATGGAGAAGTTTTAAAGTTAAATACATTTTCAAATAGCTTTTCCCCCGACTAAAATACAAAATGTCTTTAAAAAACTTCTGATTTAGATAGCTATTTCGGCCCGTCATAAAAACCGCACCTACTAATAATGCTTTCCACTATTAAAAATAAGTTGGAAATATATGCCGCGTGGGCCATTGTAAATTTGCAAATGACATGAGCTGATAATATCATGCGATCGCAAGCAACATCTCCACGATTTCTCTTAATTTCTATTTAAAGTACATTCGTCGAAGTAATGAATGCCCATTATATTTCTCACGTTCAAAAAAATAATTTTCTTCTCTTCCACCGAGTTTTAAACCACGACGGGCAAGAATTGATCTTTGAATTTTGTATTCGATCCACTTTGTGGTAATCGTTAATGGTTTTATCAGCGTAAGTGGCCTTCGTTAATAAAATGGCTTGGAGTATGTATCAATAATTGCGATAAAATAAATGCAATGATGAAGACGAGAGCCAAATATGACTTTGAAGCCGGCGAAGTATTTTTTCAAAGCGCGCTGCATATACATACGTAGATGAGTGGAATAGGGGCACAGATACCATTTCAGGATAACCTGGTAAAATTAAATAATTTCGGAAAACCATATTACAGTGAAATCTCGTTACAACGTACTTCAAAATTACGTATATTTCAAATTAACGTACTTTTTCTAAATCCCCGTCAATTTTACCGTATAAATACTGTATAAATATTTCAAAATAACGTACTTCAACTTGACGTAATTTTCAATACTACGTATGAAATTCAGAGGTCCCGAAAAAGATTTTTGTGGCTTTAACGTACGATTTCATTGTTGCTCATTCAAGTCGTCTACACCAATTTTGAAGGCATCTTTTGTCTTTAGTACGGAAAGATCTGTGGAATGCTGCCAAAATCCCAAAGAAGGAATTTTCCGAGCTGACAAATTTAGAACCGATGATCAGTTATCCCTATCGTTGTTTTCACAATAGCATTGAGATATAATCTTAAGTTATAGGAAATATATCTCTTGTTAGACTCATTATCGCCAGTTTCGGTTTGCGCCGAACCTGGGAGAATGCCGATCCCCCACTGAGATGCTTCCAGAAAAAATACTGTAATCCTTATGGGTATATTCAGTATACCGTACTGTCAGTATAAAAATTCATACTCCGTAGAGATACGTTGTATCGAGATTTTACTGTAATCTGCCTCATAAGTTTCCCTTCACTTAAGAGTTGTTCGCGTTTTGTTTACATCAGGGGCGGATCCAGAAACTTCTCATGGGGGAGGGGGCGCGCGATCGCTACTCCACCTATCGAATTCGCCCCTGCCAACTGCCCTATATTTTGAAAATCCCTAACCCTATCAGAATCCTTCTTTCCCTTGCTATACAGACCTAATCTGCGGCGTATAATTGAGGATATTTGCGCGGAATGAACTGAAGAAAGCACCCAGTGGAGTGCAATGGGGTTATCCAAGGAGGGGGCGACCGCTCCCATCGCCCTTCCCCCCGGTGGATCCGCCCCTGGTTTGCTTGTTTGGTTGGTTTGACGTGATGAGGCAATATCTTGGGTTGTTTTAGCAAGCTGGAGTAGCACTGATACGTATTTTATATTGGCAGATCAAACCATAAAGCCATATATTATACATATGTGTAATGGTGCATGGTAAACGTTAGTCGCCATCAATGAATCACTTCTCTTTATCTAATTTCAGCTTATTATATAACCGCATAGGTTGCAATAACCAAAATTTTATTGTTTTACAATAATATATTTTCATTATGTCTTAAACGCATTCCCATCTATTAACAAACTGTGTGTGTTTTACCCTACTTTAGTTTTGTAATACAGACCAAAAACCTGCGTCATTGATCATATCAAAAACTTATTAAAGTTTAACATTTAAACGTTTAAAAACTATTGTGAGGAAAGGAAGTTTCCGTGGGTGGTTTTTTTCTGCCATTGTTTTTTTTTTGTAAACAAATCTCGTCATCCCGTAACAAAGACTGAACCTTGGAACATAATTTTTTAGACCAAAAGTAAATATATATCTCGCAGGTGAACACCCCCAGAGTCGCCTTACTATGTTTGCAAATTATCAGGACTTTAATTTCCTTGGAGCTATGCTTCTGACACCGGGCACACACTCTGGATCTTTTATTTGTTTATATATATATATTATGAGCTTGGAATTTTATGAAAGTCGCTTTCCATCATCAGCGTTTTCGGTCGGGGGTACGTCCAAAGTTATATAGGCGCGCGCAAATGTTAAATACTATAATTTTTCACTTACCTTCAGCTCACAAGGATGATTTCAGAATCGAATATTAAGACTACGAATAACCAAATAAATGGCAAGCACGATTCTCCTGACGAGAAGGGATACTGATATAAAATAATTACAGCATTTTCCCCTATGTGCTGGAAGCAGCCTAATTAACGATAATTGGCTAATTTATGGAAAGGCATTTTGGCAAATATAATAAAAATAAATGTATGACAATCCTATGGCTAGTTTACATCTATGTACAATACTTATCTATTTAAATAGAAAATATCTTAATTTCTTCGTCATTTTATAACATACCGAACCATTTTAAAATTGCTCAAAAGGGAAATTGGTAAAATAATATATATAATATAATACTCTTTTGAGCTTCGAAAATGTTCGCCTTATAACATTTTCATAGTCGTGATAGACCAAAAGAATATCGACAGTTTCCACCACCCAACGATAGATGTCGCCATATTTCTTATCGGGAGGTGCCTGTTCCCCTGGGATTCGATGCAGTGTTACGCGGTCGGTCAGCCGGTTCATGTCGTACTCCGTCCTAAAGGACAGAGTGCGAATGTGGATTGTGGATAGGTAACGGGTAATTACGGTTCGAATGTTAATTTTATATTATGTCTACACTTCGTTTCTATATTATACATATTATATTAATAGTATTTTAAGGTTGTATATATACATAATTGTAATCTACGTCTGTTTTTCCACCCCATCTAACGCACGACATGGCAGGTGGGTCGACCCTATGCCTCCCTCCCTCCCGGGGCCCCGACCTTGGCCAAGGTTCCCACCCTGTGTGCACACAAAATCCCAAACCACGAAACGATTTCCACACGATCGATGTTTTATGCAATTGACACATGTACTATTATCCTATGTCATATTATTGTTTATTTTCCACGATAAATGCTAAATCGAATTTCGAAACGTATGTCCCGCTAATATCTTTTCCCCTGAACGAAAACAGGTGATGCTGGAGACGTGCATTTCTTTTCGGAATGCACGAAGAGTGAAGAACGAAGACGCCCAGACACCATTCATCATGCAGGAGTAAGTATGTTTAGATGTAGTTGTACTGTTTTTATTAATTTCTCCTTTTTAATAGTGATTTGTTTTTACAGAGCTCCTCTCCAACACAGGGTGTATCATCGCAGTGTGGCGTGGTTATCTCCTAGTGGAGGTAATTAATGGTTTCACTGGAGGGATGACACAGTTGGTATGGTAGTCGTATTTTGATCTCAGGCATATAAAATGCCTCAGAAGAATAATCATAATTAATTAGCAATTTTTCTAAATTCTATTATTTCTCTGACGTCGTTAACGGCGACTGTAGTTTTGCTGTCGTATATTGGATTTACCCAATATGAGTTTATATGTCTATGGTTTATTCGTCTGCCTTATCATGAGTTGAAGCGGAAGAAATTGTTGTGTTATTGCCAGAATTAAAGTGAAAATTAAGTATATCAATTCTTTAAACAGTATATCCTGATCTATTATATTTATGTGCTTTTTTAATATCGTGATTAAGTTTTAATGTCCATGCATAAGATACAAATAAGTAGTAGACATGTTGAACCAAATTTTGTGTTGCATTGAGTTGCTAAATGCAACGGTAATGTTTATTTATGATCAATTCTTAATTTAATATTTTTTAAGTATATCAGTCATTTTACTTGGGCAATTCAATGTTTTATTACTTAACGTTGAATTGGTAATTAAAAATGATTTGTGATAGTTCTGTATGAGGCCTTAGTTCTCCTCATAAAGACAAACGCTGGCGGATAAAATACCTATAATCGTGCGTTAGAATAATATACCGTTTTAAGAAATTTCTAAAATATTTATTGCTAATATAATGATTGCTCTTAATTGCAGATAACCATCAACGCCACACTGGACAGACATGGACGCTCGCGGTAAGCTCAATTTCCCTTATTTATAATGCACACGTCATTTCGTGTAAGATATCACGAACATCATTCGAGAAATACGTTCGAACCGAATTGAATTAAGTCGGTATCATTTTCAGATGTAGTGTTTATTGTTGTTGGTAGGCTTGCCACCTCTAGGACTTTGAACGGGAATATTTGTGTTTTTCCATAAAATATTCAGGTCTTGATTAATTTTACTGAATTTTCTCAAATTAACCGATTATAAGTACGAGTATGTTTTTTGGCGATACGAACTTCCCGACGTTTTCACGTACTAAAATATCGAATGATCAATAGCTCTTTAATATATATGAATTTACGTCATCCCTTCAAGTTGGAAGTATTTTTTTCATTAATCTTGAGTGAAATTCAATTTTGGTTCTGCTAATGTCTGGACGATGCAGGTACTCAAATATCTCTTAGATATAACGACAAATAATACATTTCTTCCGAATGTGGCAACTTCATCAGTTGACATGTTGAAAAAACTTTCGTAACTGTTGGATATTATTTATTATTAATATATATTTAGAATTCTTTGCCTGTTATTTCAACCCGTTTATTTTCAAATAAATGCATCACCTGTACTTATTCTGCAGTCAGTAAGTTGAATAGAATATATCGCACTGTGTTTGTGATACTTAGCTGTTGTTCAATTTCAGCATGATCGCTCCATTGGGAAATTTCAGATTAAGTATATATTTGCCACTTAGGAATAGTACTGCAGTCAGATTCTTCTGTAGCATGTGTGGAAAATTCGGCGCGCTTTAACGTCACGAACAGAGACTTGGTGATGCGTTTATTCGGAAATGAAATATAAAAATATTTCTTCAGAAGATGATTTTTTAATTGTATTTTATTTTAAAGACTTCAAAGATGAAAATTGTTGGTAATGTTTCTGTTTTCAATTTTGCTTCGGGATTTAAAACCTCAAAAGATGTAAATCAACTAGGCTTCACAATTTTCTCATACATATACAGCCTGTAGCAATGTTAATTTTAAATTTGGTATAGGTAAAACTGGCACTATATGCAATACCTGAAGTGTATGTGGCCATGTGGTAATTTCTTTTTGTAAGCATTTACTCGGTTCTGTTATTTTAGAATTACGTATCATAACGAAAGCTAAACCTCACGGATACATAATTTTAGAATATAGTATAAATGAGCATGTGCTAAATATTCTTGAAACTACCATGCTGATTTTTTTGCAGGGAAGCGAGGACTACGCGAGTGGGTGGGAACTGTGGACTTAGGAGCGTAGATGCCGATTACTTAGGAGGGAAGGTGGTGCTTAGTTAGGAGGGGGGGTGCTGCTTAGTTAGGAGAGTGGGGGCTGCAAACTCTGCTTAGTAGGTTCGTCAACCTTAGTTTAGTAGGTGCGACAAACTTAGATGAGCAGGTGCGACATAGTTAGATTTGTAGGTGCGACAAAGTTAGATATGTAGGTAGAAGTAGTATTTAGGTGTGTGAATGTGTGTATGATGGTAGTGCATGGATGTGCACATCTTTGGGTAGTGGTGGTGGTGTGTGTGTGTGATGGGTGATGGTGATGGGTGATGGTTGTATGTATGAATCATTTTGTCATCGATTACATTGTTTAGCTAGACAGATGAGAGTACTTAAGTTTAGCAAGCGTTAGCATGGTGTAGGGCTGGGGTAACCCAGCGAGCTCGCCATGTTAAATAATGAGCAACGATGGCCTAAGCATTACCTCCTGGGTGCCAATGGAAATATGCTTAACTTTTGAAGGGTATAGAAATCATTTCATTCATATTTTTAAAAACGCCTCCAGTTATCAGATGCAAAACAGGTTCTAAAGGTTTCCCAGTCTAGGATTTATTACGTTATGACTGAATCTGCATTAATTATGTTGAATTCTACTGTTGAAATGTAATTTATAGTTGTTTATCTTAAATTGTGATTTCTATTTCATAAAGAAATCTTGTATTGTTAGTTTCTACATCACTGTATAATATCTGAAGATAATACTTTAGGCTAATAAATGTATGATGCAACTCTCTCTAAATAAAATGTTTTAATTTTACCATGAGTATTTATTTAAATTATAAATTAAGTAAACGTTAGATGACTTTAAATGATTCTTTGATTTTCTATATCAATTAATTTAATTTATACATCAAACTGTAGTGAGCTTAAATGTGACATAAGTTTTACAATTCATTTATAGGATATGTCTGTTGCCAGGAGTGTAATTATCGAATAGCATAATTGGCCATCAAAAAACAAATGAAATTGCAATAGTGTCCCAGTTAAGGAAATGTAAACTTCTTCCATCAAGTCTTTGAGGTAAAATGTCCTCTGTCCTACTCTAACGATAATTAGGATGCAAAATGTCCTACTTTGTGATACATTTCTGTTTGGGAGAAGATCTACCGGCAGCAATGCCCTAATGAATCACATGGCTACCGGGACCTAATGGGTGAGATTCACATAGTTTTACATTGCTGTTTATAACCTCTTCCCCCTACATCTCCTCCACTCATACTTCGCATTTAAGAGATCGCAATAATATAGGATAGCAAGAATAGCAGTTTGTCACTGTTGGTTCTGCTTCATCTGTCATCAAAGATTGGTCATGTTCAGTGAAGTGAGGCTATATGTATTAATTAAATATAACAAATTTTCTGTCTTTTCTCAACAAGTTATATCAACATTTCTTGTAAATTTTGTTTTTCTAATAAGGAAAGCAGGCTTTCCTTCCTGAAACTTGGGGAGATATCAAATCTGCATTTCCAATCAGAAGAGCAGAGTTTGAATAGTTGTTCGGTATTTTCATTCATATTCATAGAATTATGTAATATATTAAATTTTGAAGTTTTATTCAAATGATATTGCTGTCACTACAGTGATTTTCGAATCGATCTTTACTGATGTAAATAAGCATGGATGTGAGGTTATTTTCAAATCTTGGCTTTATGGGTCCATTTACAAGCAAACTATATTTTCCTTTAAAATTGTGTTCGATCAGGAGATGATCCTGTGGAGAATTGGAATGTGTTTGATGCCAAAGTATCCTTGAATTCTGAGTTATTATGACTTGAAAACTGGCATGCTGCTGAGTCTAGATTGTAAGTACTTTTATGACCAGCCATCATGCATAATGGATTTGTCACCTCTCAGAGCAATCAATATTACTTTGTGGAATTATATTATAACTAAATATCAGCTGTGGGTTCATCCTACAAATGTAAAATTAGCTAATATCAGAACATTTGGTTTAACAATAGCCCAAGAGGCTGAGTCACCAGAAAACACAAATGTAATCAGAACATTTAGTCATTAGTACCATGAAATAGCAGATTATGAAATTTTCCAATTTTTTTTCTTGTGTGAGTACAGAGTTATTTAAAAAGTTAGTATCACTAATTTAAAGAGGTATTATTGAATTCTCCATTAGCCTAGAAGAATATTAGCTATCCACACAGGATAGAACAAATAATTAATATTTTTAATTAATATCCTTTTACACATAATCACAGTTTTTAGCTCATTTTCTTAAAAGCCAAAACATGTTGGTGTGATAACTTTGTCTGTCCGTCAGTGGACAATCAACATTTTTAAAGAGGTATTTAGAAAACTCTTTTTGAATTAGATAGTTCTTATCCATCCATGAAGTTCACTGCAATTGTACTTTCATGTAATTCATAGTTTTTCCTCTAGGTGACTTTTGAAATGGTATTTACCCAAACTACTGAAGCTAGAGGAGCGACGTTTTTATGAATGGGAGGGTCTACGTTCCAACATTGCAGGTTTCCCACTCTGCAACTAGGGAGGCAAAACAAAATTCTGAAAATTTTTAATAAAATGTGCTTCCACCTGCTGCTTTAGTAAGTGTATCTTACTTGTTTCAATTTAAAAAATTTGTGAATTGCTTTGGAGAAGACAGCATCTAAACTTAAGACACAGAAGTTGTAATGTTTTGTGGCAATGTAACATACTGTTCGACAAAAATAAAGGAAATTAAATTTATGATATCATGATAACTGGTAAAGTTTACTAATAAGTTTTAATTCTTTATGTTAGCCATATAACCAGGATTACTTAATGTATTAAATACGGTATAATAAATTTTCTGTTTTTGCTCTACAAGTTATATCAACATTTATTGTAAATTTTGTTTTTCTAATAAGGAAAGCAGGCTTAACTTCCTGAGACTTGGATAGATACCAAATCTGCATTACCATTCGAGAGGTTAGTTTTAAATGTTGTCCGATATTTTCATTCATATCCATAGAAATATATGGTATATTAAATTTTGAAGTTTTATTCAAATAACACTGCTGCCATGATAGTGATTTTTGATCAATCCTTACTAATGTAAATAAGCGTAGATGTGAGTTTATTTTCCAGTCTTGCCTTTTTGGGTCCATTTAATGACAAAATATATTTTTCTTTTATGTTTTAATTGGGTTCGATCAGGAGCCTATCAATGAAGTACCAACGAGTGAGGACAATGATGATGTTTCTCCTAATGTATGTGCGATTCAGAATTTTTTGATTTTGTTGACATTGAGTTCACTGAAATATTAAGACACATTACTACATGCTGGTTATCATTTTAACCTTGCATTGAAAGACTTATAAGGAACTGGGATGCTCTAAAATTATACTTTTTAAGCTGAGTGAATGAATGCCCCAAACATATAAAAAATGTTCTCTAGATAAATGAAGTGAATGAAACAGATGACAGTAAATTGGAAATTTATATGCACTTTTGCAGCATTCCTCTAGAAATGTTTAAAAAAATTACAGAGAAATAACATTACATGCATAGAATTATGGAATATAATGTCCGAATTTAAATAAAAAATTACAGTTCGCATAGGAGGAAGAGCAGTTTTTTGTTTTCAAACTTGATATGGAATGGAAAAGCTACTTCCCCACGATGCAGATAAGTTGAAAAAGGAATTTTTGTCTTTTTACTCTGCGTGTCTGAGCTGTTTAATGAAAAATTTAAGTATGTCTAAAATTGGTTATCAACTTTAGCTCCTTTTTGTAATGATATGTTGCCAAAGTATCAAGATTTTTGCAATACCATTGATACTCTAAATTTAGATAATATTTTAAGGTTTAATATGGACAAACTATTTAAAGAACTTTTACCAATTAGAGGGAATTTTCGTTTAATTTCTGCTGATAACTATTGGAAAAAATGTTATGATCCTGGGGTAAGTGCCGATACATTTTAAAAAGTGGAAATTCTGAAAATCTATTCCAGATGGATCGCATATTTTTAGCATTCCACTGTCATCTGCTGTTACAGAAGCACAACCATTTTAAAAAATTATTGTACGTTTATAGTACTAGTAAACAGTGCTTCTCATTGGTTGTTACTGAAATCCTGTAATTGTGGAAAATTTGAAATCTGGAGCTCATCTCTAAGCGCATCATGATTGATTTTTATTCTCCTATGGAGCAATAGTGGGGCGAAAAAGCCACTAAAAATTGCATTTGCAATTATGATGCAGAAAAGAACTTTAAAATGCTATTTCTCTTATGTACAGGTATATAATTTCTTTCTAATACTCCATTGCACGAAACGTGATACGTTGTACACTTTCCTAACTTGTTTTTAATTCCAAGGAAGGAGATATTGTTATTTATTAATTTATTAAACCTGGTTTTTTGCGATACAGTGGAGCCGTAATGGTTTTTATTCGCACAGGGAAGAGTTGGAGATCCTAATATCTGATTTCAACCCTGCGTGTGTATTTTTACAAGAGACGCATTTTAAAAACAATGACAAGGTGAAAATAAAAGGTTTTAATGTCTTCAGAAAGGATGACTTAAACCAGTGGTGCCAATCTATGGCCCGTGAAGGGTTTGTGTGTGGCTCGCGCTGTGATGAAAAAGCAATCAGAAAAATGTGACTCACAAATTAATACATTTTTACGAAAATGTTGATAATGAAATTTTACATAGTGGAATTTTTACCACAAAAACCCCTTTAGACTTGATTTTTAATAATGACACCTAAGATTATGTAGATAACTTCCGATTGAAACTTTAATCTGGCCCGCAGAAGAATTGGCAAATTCCAATGCGGCCCGCCGAAGGATTTGTAACCAGAGATGTGGCCCTCGATGTAGAAATGGTTGTGCCCCAATGACAAACTGTAATAGGGCTCAGGGGGAGTGGCCGTGACCATCATGAAGGCCCTTTATAACTCCCAAGTGAACCTGCTCTTCCTTTGGACATAAAGGTGTAGTTATTTTAAATGCATCGCTCAGTTAATTAGGTATTTAATTAATTAAGCAGCCGACGAGTCTCTCTTCAGGTGTTTTTTTTCCGTTATTTAGCATTCTCATTCTTTGTTCTGAGAATAACTTCGAAGGGTGTTAGTTCGAGAATTAAATCGAATAATAATGAAGAAATGAATGAAATTTTTACTAACTTCCCCATAAAACGAAATTGCATCTCAAGATTTTGTTCATAGCTTAATGGGAAAAATACTTAAGGAAAACTCCCCAGATGTGTGTCTTGTATTTTCTTAGCTTAATTTCCTCCAATTTTCCATAGAAGCGAGTATGTAAATACATAATCATCTGAAGAGACGTTAATTTAAAAAATCAAAATGCCTGTCTGCTTTTTTCGCCGAATGAATTAATCAAACATCTCAGTATCTTTGTTTATTACGGAGTTTAATGGAATGAAAGAATCTTAATATTTAACTAATTTGTAGGTAAATAGCTAATCATTCTATATTTTCCTTTGAATTCAGATTTAAAGGTAGTCAACCATATTTTAACTATGGTATGGCATTTACAAAAGACACCAAACATTAGCCATAAAATGAAAAATGTCAGTTTCCCAAAAATTTGTATTAATTTAATAGTCAAACGTGAAAGTTATTTTGAATAAAAATGCTAGTATTCTTTATTAAAACGCAAATAAAATAATATTCTACATATGGTGTTTCTTAAAATTTGCTCATAGAAACCATATCTCCCATCTATGTCTCTGACAGTCAATCATGTAATTTGTTGAATAATTGTCTAGCTTTTGGAATATGCTAGTGTTTGGCTGAAATGAAAAGCATCATCTAAGCCAGGCATGAGCAGTGTTGAATCCAGGGGGGTACCCGGGGGGGATTTTCCCCCCCGGGTAATATAAAATCCCCCCCGGAGAAAATGGTCAATTAATTCAGTTTTTTACGGGATTTTAGTGAGTTTACGCAACTTTAACAATATGTATTTTAATTCTATTTTCTACTAATATTTAAGCATGTTTAACTAAAATTGGGCTTTAAATATTGATTGTAACATATAAGTTATAAATATCTATTTTAAAGATATTTTGACATGTAGACTGCGTCATATATTTGCTGAATTCTGAAGTGTTGATAATTTGTTGCGCGTGCAGCGTACAGAAAATATCAGTATAACATACATTGTACAAACTTTCTCATGTACGTACTAACCCGGCGTTTAGTTATCTTTAGAAAATGAAGATCGTATAAGGCTATTTCTAGAAAATCCAATTTTTGTTCAAGTTGCACAAGAATAAACTAGCCTTATACTCAGTCATTGAGAAAAATGAAATAGGTATAGTAATATTGCAGACGTATACTCAAGTAACTGTACGAAATTTGATCGAAATCGTTCGAACCGATTTTGAGAAAATCAAATTATTGCTAAAGTTACCTAGAATAAAGTAACCTTATATTCATTTTTTGAGAAATATGAACTATACAGTATTATTAAAGACGTAAACTCAAGTAACTGTACGAAATCTGATCAAAATCGTTACAGCCGTTTTCGAAAAAATCGGATTGTTGTTAAAAATGCGTAGAATAAACTAGGTACCCTTAATGACTGAGCAATGTCAACCATTTCTATGATACATATACTCTGCTCAGTACAATAAAATGCCTAAGTACGAGATTTCATTTATTTTTACTCTACTGTTTAGGCTGCAGAGCCAGTAACAGACAAACAGACGGCATTGCAAAAACCACTTTTTCGGATTCGGATTCCGTAAAAATCTCGAGGTTGAATTTTTTCGCAATAACAATACTTTCTCAATACTTTGTATCAGAAAGTAAAAAAGAAAAACTACATACGGAGTTAGAGAATGAAGTGAATAGCGATTTAAGTGAGAAAAAAGAAGAGGATAGTAAATGTAGTAATAGAAAAGATTGATGGATTGAAGATGGGAAGACACTGGAAATTGAAGATATAGGTAACAGCAGTGATATCAGCAAGAAAACTAAATCAAAATATAATAATAAGTGGGAATCAAAATACGAATGGCTTTGTTTCGATAGTATTCGCGAAGGAGCATACTGCAAATTTTGTGAGATATTTTTGAAAAACGATTTAGAAGCGATACAAAAATCTGGTGGTATTTTTATCAATGTACCTTTTACTAATTATACAATAGCCGCGGGAAAAACTGGTAAACTAGAAAAACATGCAAATTCCGAAAAGCATGCATGTAGTGTTTCTATGGAAACGTTGCGTCTCCAGGGAATGCAGAAACCAGTACATAGCATATCAATTAATGAGAGTGAAACACAGAAAGGCCAAAATCGTCGGTCAATGCATGCTCTTATAGAAGCCCTATATTTTCTAGCTAAAGAAGAAATACCTCAACAACCAAATATGAAGCATTAGTTAAAAAAAATTCTTATTAAACATGACGATATCCTCAATACTTGGTTAAAAGGCCAAAGCAGCCGCTCTACTTATATTAGCAAAGCCACTGAGTCAGAATTTATTTCGTGCATTGGGAGGTATTAGATAAACATGATTCCAGCATCGTTGTGAAAAATAAGTACTTTTCGGTAATAGCTGATGAGTCCACAAATATTAATAATATGTCAGAACTTATGATATTATTACGTTTTGTAGATAACAATAATATTAGAGAAATGTTCCTCTGTTTAATTAAATTAGATAATGTGGATGCAGAAACTATAAAGCAAACCATTTTATGTCAGCTAAAACAATGGAAAATAGATTTAAAATATTTAGTGTCATGTTCATTTGATGGAGCTGCTACTTTCTCAGGAAATATTTCCAGTGTACAAAAGAGACTATCAGAAAAAGTTGGACGAGAAACACCTTACATACACTCCAGAGCGCACGTATTATCCTTAGCTTTGACAAGTGCTAGAAACAAATATCCAGTGATTGAACGAGTGCTGCATGTTTTAAAAGATATTTACAAACTGTTTCATAGATCATCTAGATGGGAAAGAATGTTACACAATGTTCAATCCATTCTTGAGGAACTACTATTAAAAATTTCAGAAACCATAGAAACTCGCTGGCTAAGTAATTTTAGATCTATTGACGCTGTCAGGCTTTGTTACGATTCCATAATGATGACTTGTGAACAGATACATAAGGATGGTGCGGACCTTGCTTCTTTAGCAGGAGGCATTTATTAGAAATGGAAAAATCCAGTTTTTTAATAAAACTCTGTGTTTTACATGAAGCACTACCTGCTGTTTCAAATCTAAGTAAGATTTTATAAAAAGAAGATTTATGTTTACTCGATTTATCCAGACTTATTAATTCCACTATTAAACACCTTAAAACTATATTTCATGATTGCTTTGAAAATAATCAAGAAAGCACAATCTGGAAAAACTACATGTCCATGGTTAAAGATCTTGAAAATATACGCCCTGTAAAGGAAAACGAAAAACCTGAAATAAGCTTTAAAACAGCCAGTAAATTTGTCAATGAAATGATTAACCAGATGAGTTATCGATTCAATGACAACGCTATACTGTTGATCAAAATTACCTCGAAGTTGGAATCAGCAGAATCATTTCGTACTGTGACTGAACAGGATGCTAGGAATTTATCTGGTTTGCTGCATTTAAATTTCGATGCATTGTGGAACGATATTCGTTCCTTTACGTATGCTGTCCAATCCGACGACAGAATAATATTTTGAAATTAATATTGAAATCCAATATTGGATATGATGAACTTAAGAGTTTATGCGTAAAACTATGTTGCATTCCAGTGTCCACCGCAAGTGCTGAACGGTCTTTTATTACAATGAATAGACTGATGATGAAATTAAGAAGTAGGTTGGGACAAGAAACATTGCAAGACCTCATGAAAATCGCTATCGAGGAACATGATGAGTTACCAAATACTTTACTAGACGGTGTTATTGACACATATGCTAAGAAGAAACAAAGGAAACTGAGGTTAATTTAAACTGTTTAAGTTCCTTATCAAGTGTCTTGTGATTAAACCATAAATTCATATAATTATTATTTTTTATTAAGGCACAGGAATCTGTCAGTTTTTGTGAAATAAAACATTTTTTGTTACATTATGTCTATTTAAAAGTACTAGATGCGTAAATAGGTATAATTTCGTATATTTGTTTAGTTTTGGTTTATGCTTTTTTTGATCTTCCTGAGTACTAATGAATACACATTTATTTATTTCTTCTTTTCAATAAATATATATTTAGTGTTTTATAATTATATTACTTATCAAGACTAAGGTTTATTAAAGCGTTTGTTACATCTTTAATAAAATTTTCTAGGATTATTCCAAATATTAAATTTACTTAATTTTGTTATTAAATGGTGATGTATAAAATTATATTACAAATTATTTGTTAATCTGCAATAAATAAATAAAATATAAATAAATCACGTTTCATTTTACTTAATTATTTAACCCCTTAATGCCTGAATTTCTATTACATTATAAAAAAAAATTTTTTTATATTATTTTATTTATTTTAATATTGAAGATTATAAACAATTTATAAAAAACAAAATAAAATGTTTATATATTGTTTTTGGGTTTGATGCTTTTTTGCGACACCAGGCACATAGTCATAAAATTCAAAGAAAAAGAAGTCACATTATAAACAATTTTATTCATGAAAATCTCTGAAACAATTATTATTTTTGTTTATACAAAGATGTATATTACATTTTGAACATTTATATACAGTTTGTCCTTTACAGTTTGGTCTTTTACATCTCTGTCTAGACTCTACTACCAAAGGCCAATGGCCAACTCCATCTCTTCGAACTTCTGGTATAGGTATACTCTGTGCAGGACCACGACGTTTTTTTGCTTGATACTCCCTTTCAATGGAAGATGATGATGGACGTCCTCTCTTTTTAATTGTAAGCTCTTTTCCCTCCTTACATAGTCCTGCAGCAATTGCGGTCCTAAATGACAGCAAGTCTCTTTGCTTATTTCCTGGAATACCTATTGATTCACAATCACGACGGTACAATAGCCAGCTGTTTACCACAGAAAGGTCAACAAAGTAGAAAAAAAGCTTGTGGTACCATTTTCTTGACTTAATTCTTATCCTGTAATATGCTATGAGAGCATCTAGTGCATCAACTCCTCCCATGAACTTGTTGTATACCAAGATGGCATTTGGGCACATTACATCCACTACCATCTTTGTTTTTTTGTCCCATCTTTTGACCATGCTAGTTGGAAAAGCACTAGCAAATGAGCTGGCAACTGTCACACTTCTGTTATCAAACCACTTGAGACATCTCATTTCAACATTATCCACAACAGCTCTTTTTTCTTCAAAAGTTCCCCTTCCCTTTTTCTTCATTTCCTTATCCGAGCTAAAACTACATGCTTGAAGGCGATTCAACTTTACTGTTCCTAATGCTAGCTTCCTTTTTTTTGCCAGTGTGACAAATAATTGCAATGGTGCAAACCAGCTGTCAAAGAATATCAAGTGATTGATGCCTCCTTGTACTCCTTGAGTCAATTTTACTACTATGTTTCCACTGGCACCAATGTCAGGCTCACCTGGGGCTGGTTCTATCTTGCCTGAATAAATTTCAAAATTGTGTGTCAAGCCATGTATATCACAGAGTACAAATAATTTGTATCCCCATTTATATGGCTTTTTAGGGCAATACTGTTTTATAGCAGACCTTCCTTTGAATGGCACCATTTGCTCATCAACCGATAGCATTTGCTTCTTTTCAATGGCTTGAAATTTTGGCAGAAGAATGTTTATCAAAGATCTAATTTTGAAGAGTCTATCTTTATTTAAACCATTCCTATTTGGATGGTTGTCATTATTATTGAAATGGATGTTTCTTTTTATAAATTCCCACCGATCTCTTGACATCACATCTGCAATATGATTGATTCGGCATTCTGAAGACCAATACATACGATGTCTAGGCAGATGAAATATTGGCATATATAGAACAGTTCCTAAAAATTGTTCCAATTCCTTAACATCTAAATCTAAATGAGAATTAGGATTTCCCTGACAACAAAACAAATTACTCTCCTGAACAATGTGCCCCAGTAATCCCTCATCAAAAAAATACCTAAAGTACTGAACTGGAGATTTCAGTTCTTCAGTGGAGCACAAATTTCCCTCAAACAAGGGCAAACCTAAAGCAGAATTCTGCCCTCTTGTCTTCTCCCACACTACTTTATGTATTTTTCTTTTGTTGTTGCGACTAACTACCTTCCTGTTGTCACAGTCATTTTCCTTTTCTGTGTCACTGGATGACAACAAATCTTCTTCACTGCTGGAATCTAATTGCTGTATATCCATTCTTGAATGAGGCAATTCATATCTTGAGAGAGGCAAATCATCATCATCACTTCCACTCAGGCATCTGTCATCACTTTTATCCTCAGGAGGCAGACGAGTTTCTACAAAACCTTTTCTTCCATAAAACCGTTTAGGGTCCATATTACTAAATAGGGTGTAATTTTATAATTTAGTCTTTATTATTTGAAAATAATAGTTTACCATAATAAAGATTTAAATAAAATAAAGGTTTATGTGTAAACATTAAATCAATTAAACTATTCATTTATAAAAATATATATATATTTTTACTTTGAAAAATGATTATCCAAATATTCTCAAATGCCAGTAAAACAAAACATTTCATACACGATGTTATTTTTTCAAGTTATAAGCTCTAATTAATAAATTTCTAAGATTAATTAATAATAATTATATAGTATTATAATTTCTATATACATGAAACTCACCTTTATCGTTTAAGTTATCCTGAAATATTTCGCTAAAAATGTTCCAATTCCGAAGATGACTTATGCCGATATTCTTCTATACATACGAGTATAGTGTGGAGTACACTGTTTAAGTCAAATAACTTATCATTACTAGGATAAATCTGCATCAAATAAAAACAGAAAACAAATACAAACTTTTATTTCACTTTTTACAACACAACACTCAAAACATACACAAATGCCTAATGTAACGAAAACGCGACATACCGTGCATATACGAATTTTACTTAAGATTTTAAGGCTTTGGCATTTTGTAATACATCAAAAAGTTCAAAAATAACAAATATATAATATAATAATTTTTATTTATATGAAACTCACCGTTTTTCTGTTATATCTCCTGAATTCTTGAGCTTAAAATTCCACACTTACTAAGAAGCGACTGCCGATGTTCTTCTATTTAATACGTAGTACACAAAGTCAACACAAGGTGGCAGAGCTGAATAAACCGGGTATACAAATGTCTCGAATTCGCCTCAATCGGCATATAGGGATTTCAAACAATATTTTTATCGAAATGAGCCATTAAACGGTATGAGGCGAATTCACATCACTCGTCCATAAGGGGTTAAACAATAACAAAAAGACAACTCCTACTAATTTTCCAGCAATATATTATATACCCCCCCGACCCATGCAGAACGTCTGGATTCAACACTGGATGTGTGTGTGTGTATGTTAGTGTGGGCGCTCTAACTAAAAATGTACATGCCATATCGTTGCCAAACTTCATATATAACACTTTAACATGATCACAAAGAACTGATTAGTTTTTGGACAATAACGTATAACCGGAAGTCGCGGTTTATTCGAAACCCGATTCGGGTTTTGCGATATTTCTCCATTAAAACATCAGTATTGTATATACAGTTCTATACAAAGGTTATAGAGAATGTAATTTCTACAACTTTTATTTCAAACAATTTTCCATAGCAGTTATTGTTTAGGAATTATTTATAAATAATCGGTTTTTTCGGTTTCTGTCAAATATCTCCTTAAAAACATCATTATTGGTAATCTTTGTGAGGACCAAAGTTGTAGAGAATAATATTTCTTTTAAGATTGTTTGAAACAAATTTTCGTAGAACCATCCATTTAGGAGATATTTAACTTATTCTTAAATTTTCAGTACACAGGGCCACCACCATGTAGAGGTGAATTCTGTAAACACATTCAAAATATACGTAATTTACGGCAACAAGGACGTGTCTTCTTTTGCGATACGAAATAATAATTTTGCCTCGTAATATTATTCATAATAATTTAAATATCTATACCCCAAATATGGAGAAAGTCATGTGTTGGCCACATCAGATTTTTTGTTAATATGCATCTCCAATACAACAATCCATTCAATCGTCAAGGGAACAGTTTACAATGTTGAAATAAATGGATTTGTTTTTGTTCAGATAGCATTCAAAGAAATTATTCCGCTGATTGATTAATTAGTTTTTAATTTAAATATTTTAAAGAGTTTTATTTTAAATATGTAATGCATAATGACGGAGAACATTAATGTGGATTCGAGTAAGCTTTCTTTCTTCGTAAGTACAAAGTACAATTTTAAAACAATGATAATGTTAAGTGCACAAAATTTAATTATTTTCCCTACGTTGTATATATATACATATAATTATTTCCCGGTCTTTGCACACCGACATTTATATGCAGCATTGACGAGAACAAGGTGGGAGAAGAATAACAGAATTTTATAGCCGAAAATGAAAACCAAAGGCATTTACTAAACGACAACAGAATATTCACTAGAAATGTAATATATGACGAAATATTTCATATGTAAAAGTGTGCTAATAATTATTTTAAATGCAAATATTAATAATCAATCTATGTATAATTCTTCCGTTGATATTTCAACGGCATTACACTAGTTATTTATAATGACATGTAATTAAAATTGTAATAAAGTAATTGTCGAAAATTATAGATTTAAAAAATAGAAATCATTACAAACATTCTTTACGATCCAATGATGCCAAAGAAACATGAATCGTATTTCTATTTTCGTTTTTTAAAGGTATTCCGCTGTAGGAGATATATTTTTTGTGTTAGACCCATGAAATTTACAGGGAAAAGAGTGAAATTGGCCACCAGACGATTCAATATTATGCAACACTGCTGAAATATCACAATATTTAGGATACTTTAAGAAATTTGATTAGTGCGAAATTTAAAAGAATCATAAGATTGCGGTCGCACTGTGTATAAGATATCTATATTTAAAAAAATTTAATTTGAAATAAAATCCGCATTATATTGAATCCACGTTGGCCGGGACCGCGGTAAGCGGGTCTCATTATTGTAACTTGTGCAGCGATTCTCCCCGCACTTAACGAAGGAAGGCGATATTCGATGTATGGGCGTTATTCGATGGCCGGGCATTATTCGTCGCGTTTCTTCGACAAGTGCTTCGTTAAGTGCGTAGGTGTGGGGAAAATCGCTGCATCCTCCCTCAGAAAATGAAAAAAATAAAGTTTTGAAGGGTGGGGGGAGATTCCCTGGACCATCTCTTCCTCCCAATTGTTCACACCCTTTACTTGTAGCACTTCGCTTAATAACACTTTATATTAAATCACACACACACCGGAATTATCTGTTGTATTGCTAATATAGTTTATTTAATGTTATTGTAGTGACTAAAGTACATTGGGAATAATTCACTGGAAATGTTATGTCGTTCTGATAATCAGAGTCCGCGACACTGTTCCATCTGAAGTTCTCAGGGAAAATGGGAAAATATTCACCCCTGATTAACACTGTTCAGGTTTAGTACACTCCTTGAAGGCAGTTTTGAAAAGTGTTCACTAAACACTGGAGTCATATGTCTTCTTGGATGGAAATTCAATAGCCCAACTTGTTATGTCTCCACCATAACAGATATTAATTATCATGAAGTGTTCTGGTGTGTAGTTTCAGACTACCAAAATGACTCACGATACAAAGATTTTTGCCCACTCATTGCCTTAGGCTTACAATAAGGGCACATTATACGACAATGGATATTATATCAAAGGAAAGAATTCATGGTAGTTCCATCTGGGAAGTACCGAAATTTAACAAAAGATTACTTTGAATTTAAAGCATTAAGTAAAGTAAACAATATTCTATGCTGGAAACTTAGCAGCAGTTATCTTCTAAGACAAGGCATAAAATCAGTATGACATTACCAACTTTCCACTTAGTCAAGTGGTACAGATAATTATTATAACATTAAGTAATATTCAGAATAGTACAGATAATTATTATTAGTGAAACAATTTTAAATCTAGTATATTTCCCCTGTCTGAGATGGATGGCTGACTTTACAATATTATACAGTGTTATAAACATTTTAAGGTACACTATCCCAATTGAGGAGAGTGCACAAACACTATTGTGGTAATAGTGGTATTATTACCAAAGAAACATAACAAACACATGGTCAGGTTACATTAAATAATAAAAATTTAGAGCCATGGAGACATACATAAAGGTCTAATTATCCTTTATGATGCCTTGAACAACATCCTTGTATACACAAAGGCATAGCACGAGGCCGAAAATTAATGTTTTACCAGATTCTCATCTGGGGGCTGATTGCAATGACTTTGGATCATTGGGCGATGGGGTCGCTAATTCCCTACGCCAAACATACAAGATATAATAACAAAATTACTGATGATACAATTTTAAATGTGAAATATTGGCAATTCTCTCCTTATTGGGTGACAGTTCCAGAACAGAACTATGTAATGGTAAAAGACTTACTGTTAATCAAATACAAACACACATAATCAAAGCAAAAGTGATCGGTGCAGCAAACTCAGAGACGGTACATACTTATTCAAAGAATCTCACTCATTCCATCAGACACAAATTTACCATTCAGTTTCAAGCGAAAACAATTCCCCATACGATTGTCTTTTTCAATGACAATCAATAAGTCATAAGGCCAAACATTTGATGAATGCCTTTACCTAACTAAGCCAGTTTTTAGTCATGGACAATTATATATTGCTCTATCAAGAGTCAGATCATTTGATTCACTTACTGTAGTGTAAGGAAAGAACCCAGAAATTGACAATTGTTTTTTTTACTGAAATCTTTCATTAAAAATAAGTTTTAAAATAAATGCCTGAATGTTTAATAAGGAACCTTTAAGATAGGTACAGTTAGTATTCATTATTCTGTTTGGAGAAAGTCATACAATGTGCAACTTACGTTTTTCAAGTTTGAAAAAGTTTAAAGTGTATTTCTCACTCTTAAACGTCGTGCTATCTTAAAATATTATTCTCAGGCAAAACATACGAAATGACACATATCGCGGGTAATATTGCCACCAAAACAATTTCTTCAAAAACACTGGTTTATTTCATAATTCAGACCATTTATACGTTATGATTTCAATAATATCTCAATTTCAAGCATTAAATCTACATTTCAGTTAATTGGCATATTATTCCGTTTTAATAGTATGTAAATAAAAATTTACGATTTTCTATATCAGTTGTCCGGTACACACCAACAACATTACATTTGAATCAAACGTAAATGGGCTCATGAGCATAATTTTTGCAAACGCTAAAGTAAAATAAAGTGTTAAGGATAATGAGCAATGTTATGAAAACCATAATAAAGGAACTATTAATGGAAGAAGCTTCTTACATGTAATATTCCTCTTACATCTTAATTGCTAATACTTCAGTTGTCCTTCAGCCTCATTTTAAAAGAAATGTGTATTACGTACTCGTCCAAATGACGGTATGCGTTACTTAGATTGCATTAAAATTTAAATAAGTCAATACATGCACCAAAAAGTAAACAACTATAAAATTTAAACAATTGATTATTCCAGAAAGTAGAAAAAGCTTCTGGCATGTAAAAGTTACGGAGAAAAGAATTACAGTATAACTCGTTTATAACGATCACGCCTAAAACGAAATCTCGGCTATAACGAAGAAATGTCTCGGTCCATTGAACTTCTCCATAAGGGCATTGGTTACATTTCTCGGATGTAACGAACACGCATTTTACGAATTCTCGGCTGTAACGAACAAATGTTTGGTCCCGTGGCAAAAAATGTCTCATATATAACGAATTTTGGCGAGCAGAGCGATAAGTAATGAATAGTTTCCGCCCGTTTACCGCGCACTTGTTCGTAGAGGTCCCCTTCCTCCATCTACCCCTTCCATACGAATTTCCACGCTCCCTTTGTTTTGAAATTGATATTAAAAATGTGAAATGTTTATGTAAATTAATGACCATAATAATAATATTAATTAACCATTTAAAAAATCGTATGTAATAGCAGTCGAACATTTTACATGCCGCAAAGTTGATAAGCATCTCTTTGCATATGTAAGTACGGCATTGAAGCCTGCAAATACAGTAAAAGCTGTGTTATCCGGCTATCTTGGGGATTGTGGAAAGCCGATTAGGAGAAATATCCGGTTAGGGGAGCGATTTTCGATTTTACATCGCAAATTTAGCAATAACCAAACAAAATTGGGATTAGGTTCACTATCGTACTCCCCAAACATAACTATGCATGGGGTCTGCATTTTCCATTTTAATTCTTCCACACCTAGTTAGATATAGACACTATTTACCCATTCTTATTTAATACGTTGCTACGCTTACATGCAAAACAAAAAGACTATTGGAAAGTTTAGGGCGTCCGGGAAGTTTGGGGGTTACGGCAGTGAACCTGTTCCCAAAATTGAATTTATTGGATTATATCTTTCTTATTTATCTTTATTTACTCTATTAGAAAAGAACGAAATTATGTAATGCTTCTGAACATTTCTGTGAAAACCAGTCATATAATATTTTATCCAGTTCCCCAATTTTTTGCTTATGAAGCGTGTGATGTTTATTAATTGATTTACTCGTCTCAGAAGATGACAAAATTTTCATTAATTTAGCCTTATGAGCCTTGATATCGTAGAGCTTGGAAGATCCGATTTTGAATTCTTTTGCTATGGCTGCTCTATTTTTTTCCTTTTTCAATTCGTTTGATCAGCTCCAGCTTTTGTGTTAGCGTTAAGCCAACCTTTTCTCTCCTGTTCCTTGCTTTTAGCTGTTTATTTTGATGCCATATTCAATGGATGGGTAATTTTTTAAATAATAAAAAACTAAAGAACTGGAAATTGTAGAAATACACAAAAACATCTAGACAATGCAAATGGCGTACGTAACCAAAAACGCCATGCTTACTCGGCAGCCACAGAAGTATACGGAGTAAATACGTAATATATACATCTTATATTTTAAGAAATTTTAAAGTGGAAGTTGTGGTAATACACATATACAATTCACACAAAAATTCATAAAAAAGAAAAAGAAAAAGAAATATAAAATGAATTGTATTTGTGTAATTGCTGGTATCTAAGGCTGGCCGGTTCTAAATATCCGGTTAACACAGCTTTTACTGTATGTGTATACGTGTTATATGGGATGTATAAACCGTTTCTCGTATATAACATAGTCACGCTTATAACGAAGCAATAAGTCGGTCCCTTCAAATACGTATTAAACGAGTTTTACTTTATGTATATGTTTTTTTTTTAAACATTACGCTGGAGGTCTTATAAACGCCCTAAATTATTTAAGAGACAAGAATAAAAACTCAGTGAAAGTCGAATGATTATGGAAGAGGGAGTAGATGAGAGAATGAGGAAGAAGTAGGGTACCTGCATTAGGGTGTGTGCGTGTTGGGTTGGTAACATGACGTAGACATCGTGTAACACTCCAATTTTCGTCTATCTAACTATATATTAACTAGGTGAACGAGTCCGTTTAAAACGGCCTTTGAAAACAAACAATATAAAAATAAAACCAACAAACAAATGATAAAATTATAAAGACGAATAAGATTGGAAAGGGCTACAAATGAAAACAAAGGGATAGTTTTAAAAAAATAAGAGGAAAACAGTCTTATATCTCAATAATATTATTTTAGCTTTTCAGTAGCTCTCTTATAATGACTTTCCTTGTAAATACTCTTTCGTTTAACAGCAGTTGCCCTTGATTATCTTTATCCTTAACCCAAAATTTCAAATTATGTTTGTCACGTGTTCTAGTTATGGCTACATACAGCTGTCCATGTGAAAAGCAATATTTAGTAAGTAATCACAATCAATCGTTCAATTCCACTAAACAGCAGTTAAGAACAATCTCAATAGATATCTCAATACACATGCAATCAGCGCATATACCTTATTTAATTAGATAACAATGTAATCGTTGTTTGGTTGGTTACCCTACAATTGGATTGATGCGAATTAAAAATAAACAGCACGAAAAAAATTATTTTCATAACATCTGCTATATTCAGATAATGCGAAGGCACAGCGCAAGCAACTGCCTTTAATATGCAGAAAGACTTCAATAAGACAACAAAGGCACGTTAAAACATCGTCGAATTATTTTAAACATTAGCATGTTTTAAAATACTTAATTTACCGCATTTATCCATCCGGTACTTACGTATTAACGGGGAGCCCAACTTAATACGTTAGTACCGAATGATTTCTACCAAGATATCTGTAGTCTACAAAGGAATTATATATCGCTTGACTGTTGCGCCGCAAATGAAAAGGATATTGGCCAGCCTTCGGCTTGCTTTGTTTTTATTTTAGTTGTCGTCTCCGGGCGCTACCGCGCCCTTCGCCTCGCTGGAACCAAATTGTCCCTCCCCGTTGTCCGGTGATCGGGTTTGTAAATGTCGCGATAGGCCGATCAGTCGAGACGCTTTTGATAGCATTTTAGAAGGAATTGCTAAATATTGGCCACCAGAAATTAAAATGTGATTGTTTTTTCTATTGTTATCTATAATAAAGCGATCATTATTAAATGGTGATGTATAAAATTATATTACAAATTATTTGTTAATCTGCAATAAATAAATAAAATATAAATAAATCACGTTTCATTTTACTTAATTATTTAAACAATAACAAAAAGACAACTCCTACTAATTTTCCAGCAATATATTATATACCCCCCGACCCATGCAGTTTCCCCCCCGGGGAAGAACGTCTGGATTCAACACTGATTTTACTACCATAGAGTAATCATAGTGTGGTCATTGCACAACTGTGACAGTAATGTTTAATTACATAATATGTAACACCATTCATCAATTATTTTATACTGTATTTTCTAATGTATAAGGCAAAATTTTTGTCACAAAAACATCTAAAATCCTGCTACATCTTAGAGCAGTGGTTCTTAACCTTTTTTGGCTGCGACCCAAATTCTGGTGGCGGCGACCCATTTCCTCCAATATCTTACTTGTAAAAAAATTAATAGGAATTTAATAAATAAATGAAAATAAGCTCTCAGGTCATTAGCATTCAACGGGTTGTTAGGAGGAATGATACATATGGATATAGAAAGCAATGGAAAATCTTTGACGGTCCACTCAAAATGGTTTGGCGACCCAATTTTGGGTCACGACCCAGGGGTTAAGAACCACTGTCTTAGAGAATGAAGATCCAAATGCCAACCAGGAGTCCACAACCTGATGCTCACGAGCACTGCAGTGCTCCTTAGCTGTAATCAGTGATGCTAAAAATCCTCTTTCCTAATACCATTAATTTGATTTGTTCACCTGTTTTCTTTCTTAACATACAAAAAGCCATTTTTAATCACATTGACGTTGATTTGATTTCATATTTTATTATTCCTACTTTTACAAAAGTATAGTGGCTGCTCCAGAATGTAACTTGGTGCGTTCTAGGCAATACATTCAATAATAATTTTAAACTAATAATTCATGCAGGCTAAGAGTAAATAACAATAACTCTCAACCTTTGTCATCAATCAACTGATTGAATCAGGACTGCTGAAAATATTTTATTTTATACTCTCTCATTTAGCATGGAAAACATAATGCCTCATAAGAATATTGTTATAGCTACAGTCAAAATGTCTGTTGCAAAATTAATAAATTGCAAACAAGAGAATGTGACTGAAAAACACGTTATTTTTTTACAAAGCCTTTCATTTACAATGTTCACTTTCTTTTTATTTTGATAAGAACATTAGATGAATACCTTAATTTTCAGGTGCGTTAGTTGCTGGTTTAAATACTCGGGCAGTATTTGCTGTGCAATTTGTCAGCATTTGCAAGGATCCAAACAACATGCATCAGCACCAAGTACAATTCTCCAGTATTCAGGATGGGGCACTGCAGAAGCAACCTCTATCTGGACAGGAACTCATCCATTTGAGCAAGTTCCTACGGTACAGTTAAAAATTATTCTAAAAAGAGAGTGATGACTTAAAAACAACTTACAACAATTAATATATAAATTTTACTACACATCTTGGCAAAGAGCTACAGCCAGCTGAAAACATGCTGGGAGTAAATTTCAACATGACATACTCTGCAAGTCATAAATACGAAAAACGGTGCAATAAATAATGAACAAATCCTAAACCAACAAGTTAAGAATGTAATTTTTAACGTACTCTAATTTTAAAACTATTTATTTTTGTTATTATGGGAGTCTGGACCTACAAAGCTCGCGTAGAAGTCACGCTCGTCCACGTGGTGGTGACGGTGCATCAGGTCGTTCTTCTTGTGGTCGTCCACCGGAACGCTCCCATACTCTTCGGGTTGACATGTAGTTGAGGTTCCCAGATGATATGTCCACAGTCTTTATGTCCACTGCCTTTATGTCCACTCTTTTATGTCCACAGCCTTTATGTCCACTGCCCTTATGTCCAGAGTCTTTACGTCCACCGTAATATATATCCACAGTCTTTATATCCACTGCCTTTATGTCCACTCTTATATGTCCACAGCCTTTTCGTCCACTGCCTTTATGTCCACTTTTGTTTATGTCCACAGCCTTTTTGTCCACTGCCTTTATGTCCACTATTATATATGTCCACAGCCTTTTCGTCGGCTGTTTTTTTCGTCCACTTTTGTATATGTCCACAGCCTTTTCGTCCACTGCTTTCTTTGTCCACGTTTGCATATGTCCACAGAGACTTTATTTCGAAGTATGAAAAATATGAAGGGCAAACCTGAACATGGAGGAGAGTTTGAAGGAGAGGGAGGAATCCGAAGGAAACACTGCGGACATTTGTATCGATCGACTGGGAATTTTATAACAATTACGAATATGAAGCGAAAAATTGAAAATGGAGGGGGTGTAGTAGGAGGGGGAGGGAAAAGGAGATGCGGAAGGTATCCGAAGGAAACACTGCGGACATTGGTATCGATCGACTGGGAATTTTATAACAATTACAAATATAAAGCGAAAAATTCAAAATGGAGGGGGTGTAGTAGGAGGGGGAGGGAAAAGGAGGTGCAGAAGGAATCCGAAAGAAATTCTGCGGACATTGGTGTCTATCGACTAGGAATTTTATGACAATTACGAATATGATGCAAAAAATTGAAAATGGAGGGGGTGTAGTAGGAGGGGGGGGGGGAGAAGGAGGTGCGGAAGGAATCTGAAGGAAACACTGCGGACATTGGTATCGATCGACTAGGAATTTTATAACAATTACGAATATTAAGCTAAAAAATGAAAATGGAGGGGGTGTAGTAGGAAGGGGAGGGAAAAGGAGGTGCAGAAGGAATCCGAAGGAAACACTGCGGACATTGGTATCGATCGACTAGGAATTTTATAACAATTACGAATATGAAGCTAAAAAATGAAAATGGAGGGGTGTAATAGGAGGGGGAGGGAAAAGAAGGTGCGGAGGGAATCCGAAGGAAACACTGCGGACATTGGTATCGATAGACTGGGAATTTTATAGCAATTACGAATATGAAGCTAAAAAATGAAAATGGAGGGGTGTAATAGGAGGGGGAGGGAAAAGAAGGTGCGGAGGGAATCCGAAGGAAACACTGCGGACATTGGTATCGATAGACTGGGAATTTTATAGCAATTACGAATATGAAGCGAAAAATTGAAAATGGAGGGAGTTTAGTAGGAGGGGGAGGGAAAAGGAGGTGCGGAAGGAATCCGAAGGAAACACTGCGGACATTGGTATCAATCGACTGGGAATTTTATAACAATTACGAATATGAAGCTAAAAAATGAAAATGGAGGGGGTGGAATAGGAGGGGGAGGGAAAAGGATGTGCGGAAGGAATCCGAAGGAAACACTGCAGACATTAGTATCGATCGACTGGGAATTTTATAGCAATTACGAATATGAAGCTAAAAAATGAAAATGGAGGGGGTGTAGTAGGTGGGGGAGGGAAATGGAGGTGCGGAAGGAATCCGAAGGAAACACTGCGGACATTGGTATCCATCGACTGGGAATTTTATAACAATAACGAATATGAAGCTAGAAAACGAAAATGGTGCAGGTGTAGTAGGAGGGGGAGGGAAAAGGAGGTGCGGAAGGAATCCGAAGGAAACACTGCGGACATTGGTGTCTATCACTGCGTTACATGTTCAAAATGTTAATCTAATTTAGTTCTCGTATTGAAATAACAATTACTCAAGAGTGAACCTTATTTCCAATTGATAAAACTCTGTTTTAATTCAAAACGATATCATATATTACAAAAAAGTATCTAATTATTATGAAACGCAAAATGGATGAACATAGGAAAAAACTTGCATGTTAGCATGAAATGCTCAATTCAGTTTTTATTGATAAACTGATAAAACAAAACACAAAAACTTTAACTTTATATATCTTCAGTAATTTTCACTTAAACAAAATATGAAATAAAATAAGACAAAAGGCATATAAAAACAATTTAACTTATATCCAAACATACCCTTAATGCGAAGGACACGATTACAGAAAAAGAAACAGTTCAATAATGTTTATTCGCGGAATTAACCTGTGTATAGAAGACCATAGATAATGAAAGAAAAATATACAATCAAATCAGAAGATATTAAATGAGTATTTCATCAACTATTTCTACGTTTACGATATGTTTATAGTTCAAACGTAATTTGTTTACATCGGTTGCTAAGTATATCCAAATGCTGAGCAATAATGAAAAATAAGATTTTCCCTTCAATTCGTCTTTTTTGATCTGTAAGCCCCTCTTTTAAAAAATTATTCCAAAAGAGGAGATAATTTACCACAAAAAAGTCTGCGAGAGCTTATGTCTGCGATATATATTTAAGGAGTTAAAAATTCGAGAAATTTACGAAAAAATTTTAAATGGAAATCCCATATAAACGAAAATATTTTATTATAATTTATTAGTACACCGAATCGGTTTAAAACCCTTACTACACCACCGTACACATGATAACGGTTAATATGACACCTTCGTCTTTTTTCTGCGTGTTGTAGTTTCTGAGCCTTAGCAGAACATACATACATACATACATACGACACCTTACTTTATAGATATGTACTAGCTTTTCGTACCCGGCTTCGCCCGGGTGCATTTCGGACTGCAACTTTTTCCCGCTTAGAAGACAGTTTGAGAAAATGATACATACTAAAACTTCTCCTCTCCTTTCTATAAACTACATTAGGAGTCTTGAAATAAAGTGGAAAGAACACGAAACGAACCAATACGAAAACTACAAAAACCACCATGAAAAAAGAAATGAATTAAACGCTTACCAATACCCGGTAGAAAAGCATGTAAACCGACAAATAAATAATCGTGGATCATAAATTAAGAGTACAACCAAAGAATATAAGTTCAATGTAAAAACCACCAAGAAAAAAGAAATGAATTAAACTCTAACCAATAGCCGGCATAAAAGGTGTAAACCGACAAATAAGTAATCAAGGAACAAAAATCAAGAGCACAACCAAAGAATATAAACATAGACTACAAAATGAACAACTAAGAACGAAAACAAAGAAAACAAACAAAGAACACAAAAAATGGACACGAAACGAAAGCAAATGAAAACAACAAACTAACCAAAACCAACCAACGAATAATCTCCTAAAGCTCAATGTATCTGACGATGGCGACTGACGCTTTCTATTCAGTTGCAAAATAAACAACCAACAATCACAAAATAGCGTGTCTTAGTGATGAGTAACTATTGATTACGCGGAATATGAGTTTGTATGTCAACATAATAACAGGAGAACCTAAATAAGAATACCTATTATTACTCTAAATAGATATAAAATTATTGATCTTAATTGTGTTTTCCATCGTAATTAATTGAATAATAGATTGAGATATTCGAACGAATCGATTTTAAATAATGTAGTAAAATGTTTTACTTTTCTAACGTAATTAATTACGTGAGTGTATCGGTAGTGTTTACATTTTACCCATGGAACCGCAGACACGAATTCTTAATTTTAGTTCAGAAGACATAATAAAGTTCAACAAAAGTATTATTCAAATAAAATCTTTCGAAATTCACTGCGTTACGTATTCAAGATGTTAATCTAATTTAGTTCTCGTATTAAAATAACAATTACTCAAGAGTGAACCTTATTTCCAATTGATAAAACTCTGTTTTAATTCAAAACGATATTATATATTACAAAAAAGTATCTAATTATCATTGAAACGCAAAATGGATGAGCATGGGAAAAAACTTGCATGTTAGCATGAAATGCTCAATTCAGTTTTTATTGATAAACTGATAAAACAAAACACAAAAACTTTAACTTTATATATCTTCAGTAATTTTCACTTAAACAAAATATGAAATAAAATAAGACAAAAGGCATATAAAAACAATTTAACTTATATCCAAACATACCCTTAATGCGAAGGACACGATTACAGAAAAAGAAACAGTTCAATAATGTTTATTCGCGGAATTAACCTGTGTATAGAAGACCATAGATAATGAAAGAAAAATATACAATCAAATCAGAAGATATTAAATGAGTATTTCATCAACTATTTCTACGTTTACGATATGTTTATAGTTCAAACGTAATTTGTTTACATCGGTTGCTAAGTATATCCAAATGCTGAGCAATAATGAAAATAAGATTTTCCCTTCAATTCGTCTTATTTGATCTGTAAGCCCCTCTTTTAAAAAATTATTCCAAAAGAGGAGATAATTTACCACAAAAAAGTCTGCGAGAGCATATGTCTGCGATATATATGTAAGGAGTTAAAAATTCGAGAAATTTACGAAAAAATTTTAAATGGAAATCCCATATAAACGAAAATATTTTATTATAATTAAATAGTACACCGAATCGGTTTAAAAACCTTACTACACCACCGTACACATGATAACGGTTAATATGACACCTTCGTCTTTTTTCTGCGTGTTGTAGTTTCTGAGCCTTAGCAGAACATACATACATACATACATACATACATACATACAAACACCTTATTTTATAGATATGTATAGATAGATTGATTATTTATATTTGCATTTAAAATAATTATTAGCACACTTTTACATATGAAATATTTTGTCTTATATTACATTTCTAATGAATATACTGTTGTCGTTTAGTAAATGCCTTTGGTTTCCGTAGACATTGGCGTTTTCTTTAAGCTGTGATATTCCGCCGTAATTGCACTTCCACCCTTTATATCTAGTTTGCGTTTCCCGCGCATTCCTTTGGATGGTAATCGTACGAAAAAAACGATAATATAAATATTCATGGCAATAGGAGCAGCATATAAATAGCTGCGAGCGGCGCGAATTATTTCTTAATGTAAATGAAATTTCGTTCACAGACGAAATTAAAATAAATCGCTGCAACTGTGGCAAGCGTTCATTTATAATGAAATTTCGTTCACAGACGAAATTAAAATAAATCGCTACAACTGTGGCAAGCGTTCATTTATATGTTGCTCCTAGTGCCATGAATATTTATGTTTTCTGTATTTCTTTAACGATTATCATCCAAAGGAATGCGCTGGAAATTCATACTAATTTTGAAAGGTGGAGGGTGTCTACCCAGCGACGGGCAGATGCAGAGCGAGGAGCTCGCAGAAATTATCCTTCGTGGTCATACCTTCCGATGCTATATGCCTGTACCAATAATAACTAATAAGATGGGTTACTTTATTATTATCTGCAAATATATTCTTTATCTTTAGCTCTCGCAAGATTCTTCTTCACGCAGGAAAAATGATTAAAACTTACAATAATAAATTCACGGGATTTTTGAGGGTGTAAGTTGGGAATAAAATACGTAAATAGCGGTGTATAAATATTTTCTGAAAATGGGGGAAAATAGTGGTCTAGTGATTAAAAATAATTATCCTGCGTGAAAAAAATAAAAGTTGCGGTGAATAATTATTTTCCGAAAAATTGGAGAAAAACTAGCACGAAAAATGAAATCTTACACGAGAAAAAAAGCTGAACAACGCCGGTCTCGAACCCCGAGACCATGCATCGAAAGTCCCATTCGTTATCCCCTAGGCTACGGTTGCCTATGAACGTAAAAGCGAAGTTACTAGTATTTATTGAGATTGGCCCATTTTTGTACTTTTTAATTAATTATTTCTCTTAAACTAAGAGGTGTTGGCCCCTAATTCCGAAATGGTATTTTTTTTTGACCTAAACTTTCCACTGGTAGAAGATGAATCAAATCTGAGAGTTACACTCCGTAGCCTCTCCTTGTGAGACATAGTATTGCATTTTATCGGTCATTGCCGAAAATGTCCCCCAGATAAGGGGATTAAAAACCCGGAGAGACCCTTCTCAGCGGGTACGCGGTTGAAAATATTTCGGCGGCGCTGGTTTTCCCCGTTACCCCTTTCATTTTGTAGGCGGGTAGGCAAAATGCGACCGCCCTCAACCTCCATCGACTCATCGTTCGGCAGCCGCGAAAATCTCAAGTTCCGCCATACCTCTCAAGGCCTTATTCCATGGAAGAATAATTACTTCTTCCATGGTTATTCCTCTCTGGTCGCCCCTACTCTCCGTGTACAACTCGCACATCCAGTTGCGGCGGCCCTGCCTCTCCCCTTTTTCGCACCACCCCTCATACCTCCGACCTCCTCTTCCCTGATGGCATAGCATTGAAAGTGAGTGAATTCGTTGGTTGAACACATTAGTTCCACGCGTATGCACTACAAGGAAAGAAAACGGTTGGCTTTCTATAGGAAGGATTGAGCGTTAAGGATAAGAAACGAAGATGATCGTGTCATGTCATGTCCTATAGGATTAAGTGCTTATCGCACGAGTTTCTAAGTTAATTGCAACGATAATTTGATCCCCCCACATTGCTCTCCATATTGATCCAAAATAATTAAACCGTTGAAGAACGAACCGAGAGTGACCGGTTTATCCATAGTCGTTTTACGAGGAATAATATTCTTACGAAGAGATGATGGAAGAGCGATCGTTTTCTAAAGAAGTGATTTCTGGTGCGTGATTAACAGATACTCGGCCCTACACAATGGCTAATTATCGCATTTATTTGTCAGCGTGTGTTTTGTCCGAGTGTGCATCGACCTAAGAAATGTGCAAAAGTGCAGTGCCTTGTGAATCCATGTCTCTCGGACACCCCTGTGAATACGATGAGAGAGGGTGTTTTCGCATACTCTACACCAAACGGTGAGTTTGTAGCTTTCTCAATTCTGTTTTCTATCGTATCGCCAGCACCTACCAAGCAAACGCAGGAACATCCACTCGTCTGCATACCGCGCTGCATGAAAATCTTCCATTATTACCCGCGGTCGTTATTTCTCGGGACTCCTTAAAGCGAATGGTAATGGCTATCCAATATCTCGAGTAAATGCCAAGGCGCAACAGAGAAGTCATTTAATCCGGATTTCGACGACTAGGATAATTCATTCAGATAAGCGTATTTCATTTCTTTCGATTAAAATAATGCTGGCGGAATGCGATATTTAATAGATGGAAGCAGTAATGACTGGGGAGTGAAAGGGAGGGGTTGGAGAAGCAGAGGAGGTGGGAAGTATAAGGAGGAGGGTGGATAGTTTTTATAAAGGTGAGAATGGGACTAATAACACTCTTCTTCCAACAACTTATAGGAGAATCCTTTATCCAGGAGGAGTAGGAAGGGATTGATAGTAAATTATCCACCCTGACATTCACGCCGTTGACACTCCCATTAAGTAGACTCTGATTTAAATTTTCAAACCCATTCAGAGATTGGTACGAGTAAGCGTACCTTATCGATGCCAAGGAATGGGGTAAATGGTTGTGTGTTTATATGAGCACCGACAATATTAACGTAACTTCTACCTCGAGACTTATCGTATTCTAGCCCATGGGCGTCGGCAGGGGGGGAAAGGGGCAGTTGCCTTCCCCCCACCCCCCCCAACAGAATATGTGTAAAAATCTAAATATTATATTAGATACTAGCGGAAGTGCCCGTTGAATTTCAACGGATTTAGTGAATCTAAAACTTCGACCGTATAACATTCAACATCGAAAGAATAAAATAATATATATGTAGTTGTAACCTCACTGCCGCCCGTGTGCAAGTCTCTCATTCGCCGCCCTGTGCAAGTCTCTCATTTTCCGCCATTTTTAGGTGTCCATTACAAAAATAAAAAAACGCCTTATGGTTTGATAATTTTCCGTAGCCAAAAAATATGAAAGAATATAAGGCATAATATAGTATAATCCGCATAACTGTTTAAAATACTGTACGTGTCTGACGATAAATCGGCCGCCCCCGTTGTTTGAACGCCCGTGTGCATCGCACAGCCCCATATATGGACGGTGCATCCCTGCTTATAACCGTCGAATAAAGCAAAAACGAAGAAAATCGGTCCATAATTAGGTATTTCGATGAATGAAGGAAGAAAACTTGCACTCTGAAAAACCGAAAATTACGTGGAAAGTTATGGGAAATAATTAGTGAATTAAGCATCCCTTCCCCCCAAATTTTGTCTCGTCATATATCTTACGTTACTCGAAGGGTGAACTTATATACCTATGCGAAGTTTTGGGCGAAACCTTTGAGGGTGTGGATTTCTGTAACGGACAAAAAAACAGAATTACACTTTTATATACATAGATCATATCACATTCGCCAAATTCAGCTTCATTTCGGTGTAATTATGCCTTTCTGAAATGTTCTTTTATGTCTTGTAAGCACGAACACCTGACCGTTCACTAAGATAGGATGTAAGGAAGACTCGTACCAAATTTGAAGAAGATTAATGAAGTAATGGCAATACCTGAAACATCATCAGGAAATAACCCAATCCAACCACGAATGGGCGAAACAGCTATTATAGGAATTGACAGGTAAAATCGCGAAGGTATTCGGATAGGATAAGGAAGAATTTGGAGACTTGTTTTTCTCCTAACCAGAAGGGAAAGGGGCGCCAGTTGTGACGTATCGGGCAAAGCACGGGCGGCTGGTGGTCGAAGGATTTTTTTCAGACTGTCCCGTCGAATGGAAACTTTTGGGTTTTGAAATGGATGCTTTTTAACCCTTTACAGGGCGACATATTGGGAAGATAAAAAAATTTTTTTTTCAAAAATGGCAACGGTAATGAATAATCAATTTTGAATCTCAAAAATATTTTGTCCGCTTGGAATCGTGGTGGTCCCTAAAGGGACCAGTGTCCACTTGGGTTCACAGTTTTCTAGCACTCCTTAAAGAGGTGAGAGAACCGCAGTGCTGAAAATGCATATCATAAACTTACATTCAAAATTTAAATGATTTCTCTGAATTCGTTTTACGCAATACATTTTTTGAATAACAAAGATTTTTTATGCTAATAAATATAATATTAAAATAAAAAATATATCATTATAAAGTTAAATCGTCTCCTTTGCAAATAAATAAAGAGTAGCAGAAAACGCAGTGACATGTGCACTCGGGAATTCTCATATGGCTAGGAATGAAAATGTAGAAACATTGATGATACATCGAGTAATGTACACAGTGCCATCTACTGGTGGAAATTGGAAGTTCTATGTAGGCAGACCATGGCGCATAGGTAGTCCCATCTAGCGGGGTAACGTATAACTCGGTAGTGTGGTCGTATAAATACAAAAGTACCTACCCGAAAGTGCAAGTTTAACGATGACCTACAAAATAAATATCCAATGTTTAAAGCTGCAGAGACAAGTGATCATAAAGTTGACTTCATTATTTAATGCAACATTTTCAATTGCTAATAAGGGAAGATCTGATCTAGATCAGCATTTGACCACCCAAATGCATAAGCAATCCATTCAAATTGTATCAAGTAGCAAGATAACTGCATTTCTTGTAGAAAAGCTTTCAGATAGTGAAGAACATATCTCAGGAGCAGAAGGAACACTCTCTTTCCATACAGTTAAGCACCATTTCAGTTTTAAATCCTGTGGCTGTATCACAACATTATTAAGAAAGCTACTACCAGACTCAGATATAGTCAAGAAGCTATCATGTGCTCAAAAAAAAAAAGAAGCGATCATTAATAATGTGTTGGCATCTCATTCAATAAGTAAATGTATAAATGATGCAAAAAATTGTAATTATATTGGCATTGCAACAAAAGCAAGCAGTCATGGTAACTTAAAAATATTTCCACTAATGATACAGTATTTTCAAAAGGAGGAAAGCCTTACGCTGAAAATTATTGAACTTAAAGATCTCAAAGATGAAACTTCTATCAGTATTTCCAGCTATTTGATAGATGTATTAACCCTTTATAGGTTACTGGTACAATAGTGTACCATTTTTTTAAATTTTAACTTTCTTTGGTTAGTAATATAATATGATATTTAGCAGTTATAAATGAAAATAAAGTGATTTTCATTCCTTAACTTCTTGCCCTATAAAAGGTTAGAAAAACCAATTTAAAAAACAATTGCATTGCTTTTGCTGGTGATAATTGTAATACCAACTTTGGGGAAGTTAAGAGAGCTGGACGTATCAATGTACATATATTCATATTTACAAAGTGTCATTATTCCTTCACTTATTGGTATTGGTTGTATAGCTCATGTTTTGAATGACTGTTCAATATGGCACTGATAATTTACCAATAGATATAGAATCTCGTTTTAAAAATTTACAACCATTTTTTAATCTATACTGTTCTTACAGAAGCTTTAAAAAATATGTAATTTTGCAGATATAAAATACAAACAGCTTCTTTATCACACCAAAACAAGATGGCTTTCTTTGTTTCCTTGCGTGAATAGAATTCTAGAAATACATGATGGATTAGAATCTTATTTTGGTACTTTTCTATTAACGGGGAGCCCAAATTCTCTACGCTTATTGTTAATGTTTATGTTTTGCAGTTATTTACAAATACAACAATGACTTATAGTAGATTCAACATCGGAAGGCTCTTGGCCTACTTAGAGCAAGTAGCCAATCACGAACGTTTCCCCTTCCATCGTCCCTCTCAACTTTCGTGTGGGAGAGCAGATATCGGTGCGCGTTGCCAGCTCTTGCGGATTTTCGCCTTCATCTGATATACTACGCAATTTCTAATGGCAACGCATCCAGATGTGATCTCTTCGAGAGCAGGAGTGAGACTGGTTTCCTCCCCACTACCTTCCCAAACAAACAGTCTCCTATTGGCTGCTGCTAACTGGTTTACGCCCTGTTTTCGAGGCCAGGAGTCTTCAGATGTTAGATCGACTATAAATAAAGTCATTTATTATATCTCGTTTGACTGTTGCTAACCCATGACTGATTGGCCGGTCTCTACATTTACAAACCCAATCTCTGGACAACGTGGAGGGTTTCTTTGGTTCCGGGTGAGGCGAAGGGCGAGGTAGTGCCCAGAGACGACTACCCATTACAACAAAGCAAGTCTAAGGCTCGTCGATATATCCTCTCAATTTTTGGCACAACAGTCAAGAGGATATAACATTGAAAGGATATATTGATGAGCCTTCGGCTTGCTTTGTTGTAATGGGTAGTCATCTCCGGGCGCTACCGCGCCCTTCGCCTCACCCCGAACCAAAGAAACCCTCCACATTGTCCGGAAATTGGGTTTGTAAATGTAGAGACCGGCCAATCAGTCATGGGTTAGCAACGGTACCTTTCTTTAATAATTTAATATTGTTTAAATGATTTTAATTTGGCCTCCCCGTTAATAGAAAAGTAACCTTATTTTTTATCACAATCAGTAACACCAGCATTTGTAAAAAAATTCTTTGAAAATAGAATTAATGAAAGTTATTTGTGGTTTTTTACATGCTTTAATATATGTATATTTTTGATGAAAGAATTAAGTTACTGGAAAAAGAAAAAATTCTATTTTGGAAGTACATAATTAACTGCTTAGAAAGTATAGAACTATCTTTAAAAAAGAGAATAAGTGAAACTTTTCTACCTTTAAAGGTTAAGGAAATTTTTAATAAATTTTGTATGGAAGGAAAAAATTCTGAAGTTAATATTTAAAAAAAATTCTTTTTAGTCTATGATCGTTGACTTGAGTACATACATTAATATATGAACTGAACCTTTATCAGAATTCAAATGTTTGAAATGGGTGAATTAAAAAACTATCCCTAACTGGTACAGTGTTGATAATTCAATCCTTTTTTTGCTAAAAGAGGTATTAATATCAACGATTTAAAGCTCTTTGACCAGTTTTACAATCTCAAGACTTTCATGGCAGTCTCAATTCTTTCTGAAGATTTTAATTCAATGTTATCCTTTGAGAAATGGGTACAGTATTTTAAATCCAATGTTGAGGAGCAACACGGTGAGTTTTTGAAAATATGCTAATTTATTTTTGCTATACCACCACACAATGCAAATATTGTAAGAATTTTTTCATTATGTAATTAATTCTCAATGGGCAGCATTGCATCCACAATAGGAATTATCACAACCCAATTTAATTTTAAGAATTATAATTGTGAACAATTTTATAATTATGTACTTCTAAAGGAAAAATCTGTAATTAAAGAAATCAGCATTTCACAAAATAATTAATACTTAATCACATTAAAAATTTCTAATTATTATTGTATCATTTTTACTTTGTAATCTATAAATACACATCTTTTAATCATTTTCTTTGCCGTCTACTGTTATGTCTTATAATACAAGTTTCACAGATAATCTCAATTGATTTTTCTACCTGTACTAAATCTAATGGTTAAATAAATTAAAAAATCTTGTTCACCTTTCTTAAGATTGAACCTTAAATATACCTACATATAAAATGAACCTCGAATAACTAAAATTTAATTAATATGATACTAAAGAAGTTAAAACTTTATAATTTGCACAAACGTATATTTAATGGCATAGGTTTGTTTTTCGTTGTCCTCTTTTTCCCCCCCTTAATTTTGTCCATTTCTCCTCTTTCCATCAAGTCGACATCTGATAACCCTAACTGGGCCCCTTTATTAACATTCCACCAACCCTTCAACATTTTCCTTAATTTTAATGTTTTGAATTATGATTAACATTATCTGAGGTTTGATAACATTTTCAAGTTAAATTTGCTTTCTAGTTAAAACAATAAAATTTGATAAGAAACGAGCCTGTGTTGTGCTATGCTTCTATCACGCTTTACTTACTCCACAGTAGTGAGTATTTCATTTTTATAAAGAGCTTTTCGTTTAACCAGTATGTTCTCTTACTTCAGTATTTTCATTACAGTCGTTAGAGCGTATTCTATACATTGCGTTGGGCCTAATCCTTTTTAACATGAGCAGAACTCCATAAAATTTCGAGCTATAGAAAGAGAGCGCGCAGTTATAGGTTCAGGGAAAATGACGTCATCGTAGTTGGTCATGGCAGCTCATTTATCTTTGGGGATCATTTGTTGTTTATTTCTTCTAATTCAGGTATATATGTTTTTAAATTTTCATGCAAAATGTGTTAATCCCGTAATATCAACCAGTGACCTTCATTTGGATCCAAATTCTATGTTAGATCTCTTTGTTGTCGAGTTGATATTTTTGATACCAAGGTTGAAGTTTATCATATTGTGATTGGTAAATTCAGTTGATCCCTTTCATGTAACCGTATAGGTACATAGCATATATGATTTTGTAAATTTTAATAATGATATATAAATTTATGTAGGATATTACGCTCCTGCCAAAGTTTTTTAAAGTTACCAGTCGTGATCGATGGGATGCTGATAAATTTTCAAGTTGTTCACCAAATATACCGAGTAAAATATTTCATGCTATTATATATTTATTTATATTTTCATGTGTAACTTACGGATGATTCATTGTTAATAATTTTTTCTCAAATTTCATGTTTGAAAAGTTGAATTATGACAATAATTGCCGTTATTTACATATATATTACTATCCTGCAAGCCGTTAATAACGTTTGATAGAGGGTGTATTTATCGTTGTTATGTGTGCAGTTTGTTTATGAAAGATTCGGAGATTGTTGAAGGAGTGAAATTTTGCAATTGTTGTATAGTTGCTTAGTAAGAAAATGGTATCATTCTAGCAACAATCTTCGTATTATTATGTATTTCGAAATCAGTATTAGATATTTTACTCATTTATGGTTATCATTAGTAGTAACCCGTTCGACAGAATCATCATTTCATGCTGATCCGAGTTCTATATGTTCGTTTGCTCACTGTAAACTACTAGAATCACATTAGTTCGAAATTGAATGGACTCAAAAAACACTTTCAAAAAGGGATCAACGTGCGATTAATTAATGTCGTGTCTTTTATACAATGTGGCCAATATACAGGGATATGTATGTGTATGTACATATATACATGTTTAAGGAAAAGGAAAGGTAATAATAAAGGTGGTAACAAGGTGTTGGAGGGAGCCCGCTGTCCCAGTGTTCACTGGACGCCCCAACACCTTGTTTGTGTATAAATGGTTATGGTTTAGGAAAGATAAATATGGACATCAAGGGCAACTAGGTGTTGAGTGAAGGAAACCCAGTGAACATTTAACCAATAGGAGAGCCGCTGGTGTGTCAGAGGGACACATTTACACACGTCAATAGAAACTTTTGGGATGATCCTTCATCAATTTGGGATCGACTACACATGATCATATATTGTGATATTATTGTCATAAGGAATATGACCTCTGTATATAATAACATAAGTAGTAGTAGTGGGTGCTAGTTTGTGTTTTTAGTATTTGTGAGTTGTTGATGGAAATGTAGACAATTCCACACTAGCATGTGAACATTACTTCCTGTCTAATAAATAACAAATCAAGGATTGGCAAAATAGGGTCATTGAGAACCTGGTGAGGCAAGGATGTGGGGGTAGCGCAACAGGTAAAATATATCAGAATTACATTTTGAAATAAAGCAGACAGGCAGGGAAAATACAATTCGAAAGGACCTGATAATATAGAAGGAGAAGCATTAGAGTTGTGATCAGTGGAAATAGTTTCGTGTCTCAGGGTTTTTTATTTTTAACCCAGCGTTAAATAATGAAACTATTCCGGATGACTGGAAAAAGGCAATCATGATACCGATTTGCAAACTGATGGAGTGAATTATTGCTGATGACATATGTGACTATTGGGATGTTCAGAAAAGGCTTTATTTGTGACTTATTACAGCTATGTCAAGACATTGCAGATTCAACAGTTGCAGGTACATGGTCAGTCACATAGTGAAAGACCTAAAATGGGTATACATGTTTACAAAATCATAGCAAAAGCATATAAAACTCAGTGTAACATGATGCATAATATAAAAGGGAAGTAGCAAGGCAGTTAAAGAATTAGTTATGCCTATATTCAAACCCTTACAAAAAATGTTAAAAGATTTAAGAATAAAGTTCATTTGGTAATAGAGAATGTTATAAACTGTAACAGATGATGGAGATGGAGAAAATAAAGGAAGGCTTTATAAGGTGAAGTGCGGTAGGAACTTCATGAGCCCCTTAACTGCTATGATAGCCATAAATGTATATTTGTAGGTTCAGTATTGTAGCAGTTGTCGGCACCTGGCTGTAGCCTACTTGCGACTTTGAAGGCTAAATGAATAAATAGTAACTCAATTAGTTCAGTGCTATTATGGTTGTGCCTATTTTTAACAGTATCTTGGATAGATACCTATATTATGTCATTGATTGTATGCTAGGGAAACTTACAATGAAAGTTCCTTTATGGTTGTTTATTTTTGTGGCAAAAATATTTCAGTTGGGTGGCAAGTGCAAGTTTTTCATACTTATACTCTTTTCTAAATACTCTTGAACAAGTTAGATGCAGATAATAAAATTGTGACCTGTGCTTGAATAAAATCGTGCATGCCTTACAGTTTAAGACTAATATGCTCCTTAATGCAAAAACTTAATTCACTGACTCAATTTTTGTGTCATTGAGTTTTTACGTTTCTTCAAGTCATCCTAAAAGATAAACTGGGTTCCCTGCTATCATGTCTTAATAAAAATTTACCCATTAAAAATCGCATTTTAATTAAACATAGAAGAACAGAAACCAAAATCTAGTTGGTATTCAGTTTTCACACCCATTTTCATCATCAATATTGAATAACTACAGGGTCTGCCAAACAAATGAGACTATACATTATATACAGTAAAAGCTCATTCTAATGGCACCCACGGGACCAAAGTTGTGCCACTAAAATGAATATGCCGCTATAACGAATGGTGCCACGAAATCACATTCCAGCTACTTTGAGGGCATATTTGATGTCTTTTAATGTTCTTCTTCCCTATAAGATATTGTACATGTTGTTCTTTGTTATCTAATTCACTATTTTTTGTCGGAATTATGACGGTGTAACTTATAATTTTATTAATTTTTGTAATGCTCATTCTGGGAACCAAATAAGGACCCATCGAAAATAACATTACTGCTACAGCCATAATTTATTATTCACAATTAACAGATTATTTTGATTTTTTCGTTGAATTCGTATATTCACAAATGTGCAGCCTCACTATCAGTTGATTTAAGTTCACCCGAGACATCCAGTTTTTGTATCCCATGACGATGTTTAAAACAAGATAGCCACCCATCAGAAAAAATACATCACTCGCTCAATTGCATTTGCTGATAAAAGTATTTTGCCTTTTAATTAATAGTGGACCTGTGAATGGGAAACCTTCAGAATGTTTCACTTTAAACCACTCGTATAATACTGCATCCAACTGTTCTGGCTTTGGCTTACTTAAATTTTTACATCTTTGGATATTTTTATTTGTCTCAGATTTAGCAAAAAATTTTAGAAGTTGCTGTTCCCTTGCTTTAATACCATATATCATAGATGAGCTTATATTGTACTCGTTCATTAATATATGTATATTTATCCCATTATCCAGATGTTGGCAAATGTCAATTTTCTGTCGTAAAGTAAGCACCATTCGCTTCTCTTGTTTTCTACTACTTCTGCCACTACTCGTGTTCTTTAGGGCAGTGTTTCTCAACCGGTGCGACTTGAAAGCCGTCTAGGTGGGACCAGAACCGGCTGAAGACATTTTGGCACCCCAATCGGTTAGACGTTTTTGGCACCTTCTCCTTTATATAGTTAACAGTCTCTGGCGTAACTTATGGAATTTCTTCATATTGTCTAAATAAAAGAGATTTGCTTGGTAGTTACACAAAAATTAATTTCTATAAATAAATAAATATTTGTGGAATTACCAAGTAAATCTTTTTTATTTTGACCTCCTTTGCGGCTACCAATTATTAATGTACTACTCATATGCTTATAAACGTAGAAATACTTTTATTAGAAAAAGTGAGGTTTTTCTTTTTATCATGGTGGGACCAGGGCTTCTTGAAAATGTGGTAGGTGGGATGCAAGAGGCTAAAGGTTAAGAACCACTGCTTTAGGGTATCTTTAAATGTTTATAAAATAAGTTTAATAACAGATAAAATTATTACGCAGTACATCACAACTGTTGACACCTTGAAACAAAAGAGAAACTACTTGCAATATGTGGTTTAGCTAACGGAAGATTGGTCATGACTGTGGTGACATCTATTAGACAAATGGAAAGTGTAAGTTTACTGAAGATGTCGTTAGGGCAAGTTTGCCGCTAGAATGGGTGCCGTTAAAATGAGCTTTTACTGTACTGTATTTACGCACTTTTTTTCCAAAATGTTGGTAAAAGGACCGCATCATACATGAAGATTTCTGAACAGGTTATGTAAATTGCTAGTTTTGAGAGTAAATTTATTGCAACACACTTGCATCTATGTTTATACTTGCAAGAGACAAAGAATTCTATGAAGTAACGTATATTACGGTATATAAGTCAAACCCTACTTTTTGATTGAAAATACTTGATTAGGCATATGTTCGCCGTATAAGTCGACTCCCACTTTTTTACATAAAAATACTTCTCATAAAATCATTTTCAGGCAAATTCTAAGTTGTGAACAATCGAAGTTTTAACAAAACAGAAATAAACATAATAATAAAAATATATAAATACTGTTTAGAGTCCGTGGTATTCTACTTGAGCATTCCATATCACAGGTGTTTTAATTTCAACTAATAAGAAACTGTTATTCTCATTGTCAGAGAGCTTGACCAACTAAATAAAGTTTCCTATAATTCAATTGATGTCGGCTGCTAACGATCATGGGGGAGTATTAGCCCAGCTAGCTCTCTGCTCAAGGGGGCCATTCTTCTCTCCACTCTGTTGAACGCGCTCCTCCCTGGAGCGTTAGTAAACACAAAAATGGCATCTAAGTTGTACTGTTGGAAGTGATCTATTGCGTGCGAAATGACTTTTGGATATCGTGGATTTTAATCCAGACCGCCATCGGAGGAGGTCATCAGAACTGACTTCATGCATCCTGTCTCATCGAACAGAATTTCTTTGAAAGAATCCAACTCAGTGAGTCTCTTGAAGTCCGCGCTATGACGTAGAATGCTTACCGCTCCTAATTGACACGTAGGTCAGCCCCGAATAAGATACAGCTTCCGGTCTGCCCATAGTGTCACACTTGATAATGCATCCGGCGTAAACACTTGGTATTAACTTATGATGAGCAGACACTACCCAATCGTGATCAGGTAGACTCACGCAGTAGTCAACGTGCATGAGTAGCGGTGCCTTTTTGCTAGCAGCTGTCAGTCCAATAGGTATCCGCGCTTTGTCATCCTGTGAGAGGAATGACACTTGATCGGGGCCGAGAATCGATGCTAGTGTCTCAAGGAATCGTGTGGTAGACGTGCAGAAGTGCTGATCCGGATGACTCTTATGATAATCTGCTCCTGGACGACTCAATTTGACAGGCACCGTTTTCACATGGCGTTTTCCTTCCAACATATTGGAGTTCCTAGGGAGCAAGCATAGATATCTTGCGCTCCTAGACAAGACATATCCTAAATCGGTTAGCTTTTCATGGAGGTCATCAAGCGTCTTGCAAGAGCGAACAATTTCACACCGACGTCGGTCTTCTGCCTAGGCTCCAAACATTGCAAGTTCCACAATAGTTTCTAAGAGCTCCGGTTGCTGCTCTTCAAGACGAGGGGGCCCTGAGTCTGCGCGATCAATGTTACTACCAGCACTAGCACCACAGACGCATTCCGAAACAAGACGACCAATTTTTTCCTTTTTTGAAGCCCGATGTTTCCGGCACCGCTTAGCGTGCTTTTGTTTCTTAGGAGGTTCTTTTTCACTCTGATCGATTTCTGCCTTCAATTTTTTGACTTGTCGAGCAGCACTATCATCGTCGTGAAAGGAGTCTCTGCGATGGACGGCAAGGTCAAGTTCGGCTCTCATCACGCTGATGCGCTTTTCAAGAGCTTCTTGAGCTGGCTTCCTGTGTACTCATCAAACTGAGGACATTCGCTTCCCAGGGTCCTTCTCCTCGTCACTACATTCTAGGGCTGTCTCTGCGTTGCGCTTCACAGCACCTTAAAAAATCCAGAATGCACACGTGGTTAAAAGCAATGCTTGCTGGTAAGAGTGTTCAGTGAGTCAAAAAATTTTAAGGTAGGGTACCTGATCGAGGCCTAATCTGACGTGGACTTTCATGAGTGCTATGCACCTCAGATATAACAACATATGGCTCAGACGCTTTGGGTGTGTCTCCTCCCTCAGCAAGCCCAGTACTCGGCACATCACTTGCTGCTTGTGTGGCACTACTAGTGGCGACGGCTTGGTTGCCACTTGCCTACAGAAAATCATAGAAATTTACCCATGAGGTCTGACATTGTTTCTATTGCACGAACAGGTACAGAGCATCCCTAGCTACGCGCAGCTAACAACAAAGCAACCCTAACCTCACTTTCGCTATTGCCTGTATCATCCCTTGAATTTACTGTCAGAAGCTTACCTTATGAAGAGAACCCTTTGTTGAAAAGGACAGAATCGAAGATGCTTTTCTTTGGTTTCTTTGACGGCGATATTTCGCGAGAAGATTCTCAGCATACTTTATTAGGTCGTCCTTACTCTTGTGATTGGCCTTTGCTTCAGCCCACAAAGCATTAAAAACTTCTGCGCAATATCTGCTGTTTTCTCCGGGTTTACTAACCTGTATTCCTTGAAGAGATGTGTATACAAGCTCCCAAGCTTCGATGGCATGTTTAAGCTGTAGGATTAGCACTGTTGTCGCCGAGCGGAATACACTTCTACTAGTAACAAACACGCCACAACACGTTCTTCCCTGCGAGCATTCCATCAGTGTCCTCTCAGCCAGCCCACAATCCACAACACCAGCTCCCCTCACCCCACCCCACCCTTCCCCCTCTCTGAGCACGTAGTACCACACACTGCCGCTAGATCGCTGTTTTTAGGTCTCGCCATTTAAGAACCATGTTCATGCCGAATGAAATAAGTGGATGGTTGACGGAGAAAAAACTTTCACGAAAGCGTGCAGCCCCACTTAACGTTTTGTGTGAATAGATTATAAAATCATGGAATGATATTAACACTTTCAGGACGGTGTGGCCACGGTCGGTTGTCCTCGTAGGCATCGTGTAACACCGGTGGTCATCGGCGATCACGTCAGGAGTCACTGTGTACCACCGGTGGTCATTTTGTCTATACTTTGAATATGGATTTTCATTCGTACATCTATTGGAAAGGACTCTCATTTTGTTTATGCGCACAGGGATGGTTGTATTTATTTATGCATTTATTGGCAAGAATTCAGAGACAGCACAGGGCCAATTATACTCAATATCGTAACAACAACAATAACAAATAACAACAATAACAAGGACGAACACACACGACCATGCCCTCAGCACGATTCGTACCTGTGAGCTAGACATGCTAACCATCCCTCTACCAAGGCTGGCACCTATCTACATTTATCATTGAAATGTCTAAAAGTTACAATTTTTGCTATATTACAAGCAACATCCAAGAAACTTAACTACAAACATAGTTGGTGAGCTTATTTTATTTCGTTTAATGGCATGACTTTGGTCCTTTTGGTGCCAGTAGAATGGCTTTTACTGTAATAATAAACTGTTTGTTTGGCAGTTGCTTATTTTCAATGAAATCATTGTCTTATGGTTTGTGTGCTATTATAATAGATAAAAAAAAATTCTCCGTCTCCTTTATATGCTTAACTTCAGGATGAAAACTTCAGTTGGGTTAGAGTCTAGTATTTTGTTGGTTATTATATTCATGGATATTAATTTTCCAGATGTCTACAAAGACGTAGCATATTGAGGGCTTTTCTGCCCAACAGGCTCATAGAAATGAGCTCTCTGCGGCAACAGAGGTCTAATTCACCTAGATTCATGCCATTTCCAGGATTGACTGGTCAAAGAGGATCAACACTGCTGCAACAAAACCAAGGTATGGTTTTCAAGTGAAAACCTGTCTTTTGACTCTCTGAAAATGGTGGATCTTGTTGATTTAGATATGCTGAATATGTGCATTGCTTTACATTAGGTGGATATATTCGTAGCCCTAGTGGCAGTGAGACAGACTCAGTGTCCACATCAACAGAAAATCTAAGCCATGAAGAGAGGTATGCAATCCGTCACACCCCAAGGCAGGAACCACAGGGACAAGAGAATGTAAACTCTAATATATTGGGGAGCCATTGCGCTGTGGATGGAAGTTCTAGTTCTCACAGCCCCATATTGTCTTCATCTTGCCATAGGTGAGTGGATTTATAAGTACCCTTTGTTAGCAGAATGGTCTCTAATGGGATATTAATAAAAAGAACAATGTACAGAATGTATTGGCTTGGAGAGTTCATGATGCATTCACGACAGCAAATATTATACTGAGTTGCCACAAATTTGGCGTGGTTTTAGTAGGTGCACAGGCCTGCACTCCCCATTCCTCCTCCTGCCGGTGCTGTGAGGTGGCCACGGTTACAACAAATCATTTGTGTAGGATAATGAGGAAAATATACATAATTATGTATTTCTTAAATTAGTACATCTATATTAATCTATCTTGAAGTATGGACTACTGGAAACATGCTTCTAGTTCCAGTTTCAATGCAGAGTTTTCTTGAACAAGAATTTCAACCATCTCCAGTTGAGGCCAAACTACTTGTTCAACCATTCCTGAGCCAGTTTGGCGAGAGCCACCAGGGTTAGATGTAGCAAGACCAAGTCTCCACTCGAGCATATCACGGGCTTTGGCCCTGGGCCTGAAGAGGAAGAAAATCAGCTATACATTATAACTTAATCAATCCTACACCTCAGTCTATGATTAATGAAGATGTTTAGTGTGATAATATTTACAACTTAGCTAGGTCTTCCTTACTAGAAATACATTATTTGAAGATGAAGAATCATAAGTCCATTAATCATAGCTCCATTAATGCATATGCCAGGCAAGTTAAAGACTCAGGTTCTCAATTAGCAGGCATGTCCTCTAACCTCTTTGATTTTGTAACCCGTTTTCATAAGATAAATACCAGTATTACATTATGTGCCAACAATTTAAAATTCTACTGCATAGAAAAAATAAGTATAAGATAGATTTGAGACTTCCCGGCAGATACACGTGATGAATTCTTCTCGGGTTTCTAGCCAGGTGGCAAAAATATTGGCCTGCATTTCGACAACTGACGCTGCTGCCATTTTCAGGGAACCTGAGTGCCGTGAGAAGGTCTAAGTCGGGTTTATATGCCTGCCAGGAGTTGGCAACTTGTCACTGATTGGTGGTTGAGCTGGCGAATGAACATCGTGTTCGTTGGCCAGTTGGGCAATCATGGGATCCCAGGCTTTGCTGAGGATGAATCCTATATCTCTATTGAAGTTTTTGCGGTTCACATGGATTTCAATGGCTTCCTTCACTAGGCGATCCCAATAGCCATTGGCTTTCAATAATATCTTTGTTTCAGCAAACTGTATGCGGTAGGCTGAGCACAGTCTGGCCCACTTCATACGGTATACGAGGTGCTACCCAAAAATTCCAGGACTGTAGCCATAAACTACTGTAGGCTTACCCTATAAGAACCTAACCCCTTATTTTCTATTAACTTAATGCTTCATATAACGTGATTTCACAAGATGCGGTGAATTCAAGGTATCCAACTATCACATTATATGAGGTTTTACTGTATATTGTCCTTCAGAGCTAATATACCATATTTATCTGAATCCAAGATGACTCCCATTTTAATAGATTGTCAAAACAGAAAAGATTTTATGACTTATTTGCTGTATATTGTGGCGTATAAGTCGATCCGATGTATAAGCCGACCTCGACCTTTCATCTTAAAATTACATGATTAGGCATATATTTGCTGTTTCACTTCAAAATACATCTCATGAAATTTTTTTCAGACAAAATCAAGGTCCTGTATAATCCATGTTTTAACAAAACGTAAATAAACAATAATAAAAATATGTAAATATTGTTTCGGGTCCGTGCTATTCTTATTGTGCCTTCTAGGTGACAGGTATATTAATTTCACCCAGTAAGAAACTGTTAGTCTCGGAAAGGTTGACCCATTAAATAAAGTTTCCTATAATTTGATTGATGTCAGCTGTTAATGATACTATCAAAACTTACTATACCTTGTGATCGTGATCAATCTCTACAATGGTGAAATTCAATGAAATATCACATATTTGGCAGGCATAAGGATGATTTTGATAATAGCATTTTTCTCCTTTTCAAAAAAAGAAACTTTTTTATTGTAATCAAGAATTTGCATGGCACCATATGTGGGACGATAACGAAAAACCGTCAAATCATTCAAAAAAAGCAGAATATCGAATTCCATGGATGTGAGGAAGAACTCAAATCTTTAAAATCTCTTCCAGAGTGGTATCCTTACAAAGTAATAAAAACAAAAACAATACTATAAATTGAATTTTTTATTAACTACCATAACTTCCCTATATACAGGTGAGCCCTGCTTAACGTGGCCGGCCAATGCAGATTCGTTATAATGCAGATTTTATTTAAAATATTTTAAAAAATATAGATATCTTATGCACAGTGTGACCGCAGTCTAATATCTTATGATTTTTTTTAATTTCTCACTAATCAAATTTCATAAAGTATCCTAATTATTGTGATATTTCAGCAGTGTTGCATAATATTGCATCATCTGGTGGCCAATTTCACTCTTTTCCCTGTAAATTTCACGGGTCTAACACAAAAAATATATCTCCTAAGGTGGAAAACATTTGAAAAACAGAAATAGAAATATGATTCATGCTTTATGTATCTTTGACATTATTGGATCGTAATGAATGTTTTTGATAATTTGTATTTTTTAAATCTATAATTTTCGACAATTACTTTCTTACAATGTTAATTTACCTTATTAATATATCATTATAAATAATAATAAAATAATAATGCTACACATAAAAAAATTATATAATTTTGATCTACATATGAAAAAACATGTGGTACGCGCGGAGGGTATTTAATGTTTGAATGCATATAATGTATTATAATATATAATCAGTGATGAGCTGGAAAAAAATTAAGAACCGGCTCTCGAAAAAAGAAGTCGTAAGGAAATTTGGATAATGATGGTAGGGGAGGCCTATATGCCAGGGGCAATATATCGCTCTAGTTTAGTAATACCGTTCCGCTAGCTTAACAAGTGTTTGGTTCGTAATATATTCCATTTCATACACTGTTGGTAATTGACTATCAGATAGGGCAAAATGTACTTGAAAGGACAAAATCAATAAATTTCCATATTTTCTAAAAATTCTGAGAAATTTAACAACAGGCTCATGTGAGCCAGCAGGAGCCGGCTTCAGCTCATCACTGTATATAATGATATATAAATTGCAGAGAACCCAACTCGCACTACTATGGGTTTGATCTGTAAGCAGAGCTGGAAGAGCATCATCGATCAGTGAATGACTTGGTTGGAGGAGCACAATGACTTCACACGTGTGAGTGCCTTGAAGCAGGGCTGTGACGGACTATTTGAATGCTACTGACAAGTTTTATGTAATAAGTGAAAAAAAGCTAAGCAGTTGACCCTGGACTCTTTTTTTAATAAAACTTCGTAGGTGTTCTGAGAAATATTTTGAAATTATGTATGTTTACCTCTAAAAAGCTTTTTTAGTTGTACTGTTTACTAGGTAATTTTATAGTTTGTTTAATAAATTACATTCTAAAAGTCCATTAAAAATATGTTTTATTTTGAATGTGTCCAAAAATACCATTTGGGAAGTTATTTCCCTCTGGGTGGCTAAAGGTTATGATGCCCCGGAGAACGCGGATTTTGGCTTAACGCGGAGACCTCAGGAATGCATCCCCCGCGTTAAGCGGGGCTCACCTGTATTACGTATTTTTTCATGAAATATAGACAAAAATTTAGGGTGTGCATTACACATGGTAACACATGTATACAATTTTTTATAGTTCATAAATAATTTATATTTTCGGACATTTAAAATAATAAACCGTACTTTCATTGCATTGCTTTAAATTATTAATTAACCAAAAATAATAATAATCATTTAATTACTTCTAGCCGTTGTCATCATTAAAGCCTCTGAATTCTTTATCATTGTCCTCAAGTAGTTCTTCAGTAATCTTTTGTTCTCTCTCATCGTCTGCATGAATGACATCGCCGCAAATGTCCTCTTCATCCTTGCTATTCACCTCAGCAAAACCTCATTCTATATAATGTCTTCAGAACCAACCGTGACATTTGTGAGGCAGTAATTTTAAAAGCTACATTTATATATTGTAAACTCTCTCACACATATCTCGTTTGTCGGCAAGGCAAGAACTGCTAATAACCAAGCGAAAAATTACAGTGATCCATTTACAAAAAATGAGGTGCGTATTACACATGGTGATAAGACATGTTTCACATTTCACTTGTGAAAACATGCCTGCGTATTATAATAGGAAAATTATGGTATTAAAATTAATTATTTTAAATCTTCTATAATAATTGTCATAAAATGTAAACACTGGGGCAGCTGATTCAAATGGCGATCACCTACACCGAAAGATCAACTGTCTTAATAAATATCGATGTTATTCATCTGTAATTTAAGGTTCACATTTTTATATTTGGCATATAAGTCGACTTTAAGTTTTAGAAAAAATTTTTTAAGCTTCAAAAGTCAACTTATGTGCCGCGATAATGGTATACAGTAGGACCTCGATAACCATCGCTATCGATAATTGTTCTTTTGATCAATCGTCATTTGTCGCCAAGTGGTACAAAAATGAAAAAGTTCCATTACCATTTTTGAATGAAGTAGACGAATGACGATTGCACTGGAAATCTATCACTCAACATCTCCAATTCTTTTCCTAAAGATACACTGAAACCAGCTTTCTACAACAACAATTCAATTGGGATATCATTATTAAACAGTAAAGATAAAATTTACCTTTTTTCTAAAAGTGGTGTTTATAAACTTTGTTGTGCAGATTGTGATGCTATCTACATCAGCCAGACAGGGAGAAACTTTATTACTAGTGCCAACGAACACAAGCATGCTTTCTCCATCAATTCCGACTCTTCTCATTTTGCTAAACATCTGTTTGAAAATAACCACTCCTCTGACTTCACTCCAGAAATTATCCATGTCGAACGGAAAGGTTTTAGGCTTAATCATCTTGATCAGTTGAAAATTCTATTACATTTGAAAAACAACCAACATACTCTCACTAATGACCACTTGTTTTTAAGCCACTCTCCATTACTAGCCTCTATCTTACCAGCAGTCACCTCAAATTCTTAACCTCGAATTCCTAACATCCCCTCCCCCTCTTCCTTGTTACCACATTCATCTCTTACCCCCTACCTTCTCCCCCCTACTCCGTTCCCCCCCCCCCTTCTGCTTGTCTATATATTTCGCTGCTTCACCCACTTCCCTCACCTGATGATGACTATGACTATTCGAAACATGTCGTAATTTTTACTTTTATACTTTGTGGAACTTTTACCAATTTTTTTATAGTTTCTACCGTTTTATGGTTTTATTGTTTTACGGTTTTTACTGGTTTTATTAAATATTGCTGGGAAGATTTTCCTGAAACCATGCTGACCTTCTGTCAAGATGCAATTTTTTGTTAAGAAATTTGATAAGTGTGAGTGTACAGCCATTTAAAAAATTGAGAAATTAGAAAGAAGTGGGATTGGACAGTGGTTGCTGACATCATCTTTCTCTCCTTTTTTAAATATACCACTCCTCGGTTATAATGTGTGGTTTCGGGAGAGGAGCTGTGACCCATGTTATAAGACAACCGTGGCGTGGCATAACTGAAGACACGATCACATTGTCCAACACAGCATTTGCTTACAACTTTTTCTTTTAAAAAATTTCTTTAATTGCTACAAACAACAACATTATTAAAACACAATATAAAATCAGAACAGGAAACTTATTTAATTCTTTAAAAAGTCAGTAATTTTTTGTTGTTGTTAGTTTTGTACTCGATAAAAATGAGTGGAATTGCTTTCCATGGGTAAGAAGGAAGACCCGCAGTACATGTGAATCTGCGGTATAAACGATGGAATTATAACTAGGGAGTGGTGCACTGGTTTTACTAGAGCATATTTCGTTCTTTCAGGGAAAATACCTTGGCTAAAGGACATATTTATGATATTTGCCAATGGTTTACCAATGGATGCTTTTACCTCTTTGATAATAGATGTTGGCACTTCATAGTATGTATAAAAGCACTATGGATGAATGCAAGTTAATCAAAGAAGTTCACAGTTTGAAACACCACATGTCTTCAATAAAAAGTGTAAAAATTACACAGAAAGAAATATTGGAATTCCTTCAAGAATATGATCTTTTAAGTTCATTTCCCAATGTGGAAGTTTTGCTGAGAATTTTCTTGATATTCGCTACATCAATTTCAACTGGAGAGTGTTCTTTTAGTAAACTGAAATTACCTATGGTCATCAATGAACCAAGAGAGATTTTCTGGTTTAGCCATCTTATCTATTGAATATGACAGTGCTAAAAATATAGATTTCTATGACAAAATCAATATATTTGCTGCAAGTAAAGCCCGAAAAATAAATCTTTAAAGAAAGGATCTTTTATTTTAGTTAAATACCCCTTTTAAAATATGTACTTATCATTTTATTAGATCATGTTGGGCCACCAAAAAATCCTCTTCCCAGGGCACAAGAAGTGGTCACTATGGCCCTGTACATGTGGCAGTCAAATTTATATAAAAGTTATTAATAACAAAATGGACTTCAGGTGATTGTTGCAGATAATCCACATATGAATAATCCCTCTCCCCTGTATTTTGATTTAATTATAACTAACCTTATATTCAGCAGTCCGTAATTTTTTTGTCGTACAGTCATTGAACTGGGTTTCTACATAATGATATGATTATAATCACTTTCATCCACTTAAGTATTTGAAATTTTTGCATATTAATATATTTGTGATCATTATGACTGGATTCCATTTAGCTAAACGGAATAATCTTTCTTTTTGTTGAATTAAGAGTGACATCCATCAGAGATTTTGAAGAACCTGGATTAGTGACGTTCCACCATGGCAAGTCCTCATCGTATCATCAAAAAAAGTCATCCTCACCTCACACCTCTGGACATTGTGGAGGAATTGATGGAGGACAAGAGAAGAAGAGCGGTGGAGGAGGCGGTAGAGAGATAACAGAAATTCCTGTTGACTATTTAGATCAATCTCAGGCAAGTTTGGTAAAAGTGTTATTTTTGCATGCCAATTATTTTTAATTATCTATCTACAGATATCTATAAAGCAAGGTGTTTGTATGTATGTATGTTATTCTATAACTCAGCAACTACTGCATGTAGAAGCAAGAGGAAGGTGTTATTTTAACCGGAATAAAGAGTTAAGTGGTGTAGTCAGGTTTTTTAGCTGATTTAATTGACTTCCCATTGTCGCCGAAGTTGAGAGTCCAATGCATATATATATATATATATATATATATATATATATATATATATATATATATATATATGGGAAAAATTTTAACGTAATATCGTTTTTCAATTACTGTATGCAATTTTGCTTTGTTTACATGGCAACCAAACATTTGTTGATTCTAATTGAAATATATTACTAATAAATGGCTTTTAATGATATTTTTGTGTAGCGTAGAGTTCTCCAAAGCAAACTGTTTTTAAAGATAATGGAATATGGACAAGCAGAAGAGGATTAGGCTGCTAGAGTAGTACATGGGATGTCCATTAAGAGTCTTACTAACTTATTCTCATTCGCTAAAGAGATTGTAGATTTTACAGTTTTAGATGGGTATAACATATCTTAGCAGGCTACAAGGAGAAGCAGCATAAAGTAAGTCAGTCCACCATAAACTAATATTTGCAGGATGCCTTCCGAACAATTAACATCTCAAGTTTGTGAAATATATGAGCACTTGAGAGGAGTTGGTAATGCATTACTTTCTTTCCATATGTCATCATGGTGACATATGACAGTGCACCCTGCATGCAATTTTCTTCTTGCAAAGCAGGTTAATGTTTTAGCCTATTTTACTTTAGATTTTGTTTCATCGCTGCTACCCATTGATGTAGTCACACAATTTTAGATGTAAGTTTTCTTAATTTTTCATTAACGCAAATATCAATTCTGTGATGCAGGTATTGAAGCATTTGGCAAAAGAGGTAACAAAGATAAAATCTGGAAGGAAGTCATTGGATCTCTCACTATCCTCACCATCATCTTCTTCAAATGCCTCCTCTTCACTATCTTCGGCGGCCTCTTCCCCCATCTCTCTCTATCCCCCTTCCCAGAAGGTTGGAGGAGGGGATATCCAAGGAGAAAGTTGCAGTGCTCAGCAATGCAGGATTGCAAGTCCATCTATGTGTGGTGGAGGGGGAGGATGGGCCAAAGGCGGAAGGAGAGGCAGCTCTAGTGAAGCAGCTATTCCATTTCGAGGGAGGCTTCACCTCTCACGCTCACAGCCAGACCTCTCTCAGCTTGGCAGCACAGCTTCCAGAGTGAGAGATGCTGTGGCTCTGAAGGGAAGTGCCACCAATCCAAGGCATGTCTCTCTCTGTTGCGAGTTTTTTAAATTAACTTGATTCACAAGAAAGGAACAATTAAATAACTACCACACAAAATGTTTTTACTAAAGAACTATCATTGGATTGTCCAGCACTTGGTTAATGATTGCCCATCTCATTCTCCTCTCCCTCCTTCCCCTCTCTTTGCTTACCTCTACATTTTCTTTGATTATATGGAATAATTTTGAACGCTTGCCTCACCTTGATGATGCTAGTTCTGTAGCAAATCTATTTGTGCATTGTAAATAGTTGGTGTGGAAGTTAGTTGTTCTTTTCTTGTGAATCACGCATATCACTTACCACAAAGTTGAGCTGAATTCCTTAAGTTTATAAAATTAGCTCATTCTAGTGTAGTAAAATGAGTTTTATTGCAGCTCAGTTGCTGTCATGTTTATTTGGGGAGAAAAAAATCAACATTTCTGATGGATCTGCAATGCTGGTAAAGCGAAACCTCGATTTACGAACATTCAATTTACAAAAATTTGCTACAATGAAGGCAATCATTTGGGTAAATAATTCGCTTACCAAAGGTTTTTGTTCGCTATAATGAAGGTAGAGAGCCACTCCCACAAGACAAGTTTCATATTTCCTGTGCTCGGAACATACCTATGTAGTTCCTGCACCAGTATTGGTCAATATATCGATGTTGCACATGCGTCGCCTTCTGAATATAACCAGCATTTTGCAACCCTACTTCAATAATTATGGCATCCAAATGCCCAGCACCAACATCGTCATGCCATAATGCTGGAACTAAAGTTAAATACTGTGAAAAGAAAGGAAAGAGGAGAGAAGACATCAGTAGTTGCCTGGGTTTTTGGCATGGCAGAGTCAACAATTGCTACAATTGTTAAAATCAAAAATGAGGTGAAGAGGATGGTACAAACTTCAGTGAGTTCTTTCTCTTGCCTTAACATCACGAAAAGTAAGGATTGGATCATGAAGTTTTTCATATTATTCTAATGCCATGTACATATTTTACTTTGTTCTTTATAGATTCTTTTTTATTTTGAATTTGGGTACTAACATATTAGCACTAGGAACCAAACTGAATTTTTCCCAAAAGAATAATAGAAAACTACCTCCCGATTTACAAATTTTCGATATAAGAATAATTTTGTGGAATGTAACCCCTTCATAAAATGGGGGACACCTGTATTTGGCAGCACACCCCTGTTTAGGTTAGTTTATTTGCATTTACATTGTTATTGTGTTCAAACGTATATTTTAGATGGTGTCATGTTAAAAACACTAAATCTTCATAAAGTATTGTAATACATTATTTTTATATCATTAATGCTAATATTTCAACATTTAAAGTCTTTCTACCATTTAAGATAATATTAGAAGGCATGAGATTTAATTTTGAAAAATATAATTCTTTACTCTAGGACAACACTTTTTTATTCATCTTACGATACTGTCAAATCATTTAGAAAATAAAAATATCAAAGATAATTTATTTGACTAACTGATGCTTAAAATAATATATATTAACAAAAAATTTTCTAGGTCCGATTAATGCAATCTAAATGTGAAACTTTAAATATTTTTATTAAAAGAATAGTGAAATATTTTTTCTTTTTTTGCCTGGCATATGCATTAATGGAGCTATGATTAATGGACTTATGATTCTTCATCTTCAAATAATGTATTTCTAGTAAGGAAGACCTAGCTAAGTTGTAAATATTATCACACTAAACATCTTCATTAATCATAGACTGAGGTGTAGGATTGATTAAGTTATAATGTATAGCTGATTTTCTTCCTCTTCAGGCCCAGGGCCAAAGCCCGTGATATGCTCGAGTGGAGACTTGGTCTTGCTACATCTAACCCTGGTGGCTCTCGCCAAACTGGCTCAGGAATGGTTGAACAAGTAGTTTGGCCTCAACTGGAGATGGTTGAAATTCTTGTTCAAGAAAACTCTGCATTGAAACTGGAACTAGAAGCATGTTTCCAGAAGGTTGCAAAATCTCAGAAAGTAAGAAAAATTTATTTTTCTGTCAATGTGATTGGTTAAACAAATAAATCAGCCCTCTTTCTCACACAGTACAGTAAAGTATAATCACCCATTCCCAGGGAAATGCTTTTGTAAAGTGGACCTAATTTTCATTACATTTTCTTGCTCCATATTATGAAACTAGTATAGTATATATTTGCCTATCAGAAATCACAGGTATTAGCAATTAAAACTGCCAAATCATCAGAATTGTATGTATTTTATTGTATACTTCAAACAAGGATTCCCTTCCTATTATAAACTTATATCTGATATGCTCTTCTAATGTAAATTAATTTTTATTTTGATTGTAAATATCATTAATTTAACATTGCCATAAAACATTCATTTCCATATACAGTAAAACCTCACACAACGTGGTAGTTGCGTTTCTTGAAATCACCACGTCTTGTGAAATTGCGTTATATGAAGCATTAAATTAATAGGAAATAAGGGGTTAGGTTCTTATAGGGTGACTGCATGTTCCGTTTTTCGGCCAATTTTTCCTCAAATGTCCCATATCCCATGTGAAATCAATACGGGACATACTTTGTACGTATTTTTTTATTATAAGAAATATATTGACTTCGGATATGTTTAGTGGAAAATTCCATCGATAATCAATATCTATTTAAGAAAACAAATATGTGGCATGAAAAAAAAGTTGATTTATTTCTCACATTACGATTTTTTCTAAATTTCGTTCCTCTATAAGTAGTAACAATTAATCTTTTTGTATGCCTGCATACCTTGATGACAATGAGATCACCTCGGACTCCACATTAGATTTCACAAGCCATCGAGAACATAGTACCGTATCTGCCCGAATAGAAGCCGACCCCGGATTTAAGCCGACCCCCCAAAAATTTCCACAATTTTTTGGCAAAAACGTAAATTTCGTAGATTTTGTGCTGAAGTGTGCCGGAGATTCATGCACGTCTTAGAATATATTATTCAAGATCGAAGAAATGTGGGGGAAATGGTTTAGTTGTTGACATTTTGAAATATTACTCCAATTAATAATTTTTCGTTGCTGAATAATGTTCCACATTCAGTGACAATAATTTCATTCATCTTCATTTTCACAAAAGGTCAAATACAGTAACAGCGATCTTGCCAAGATATTTTTTCATCCAAGTCAATTTCCAATGAAATTAGCATATACCTTGCCTTAAGAAACTGCATTTTTATAATTATACACGTTTCATGTAAAGTTTTACCAAAATTCAAAGTTGAGCATTCAAAGCCGTCAACGCATTTTGCGTAATCATCAATTTATGCAAGCGATCTCGCCAAGATATTTTTATATATATTCATCGTAGGTCAAATATTTACTTTACGAAAAAGATAGTACTATCATTTGAATGCGAAGGCAATGAGCGACTTCGAGATTTAAGCGTAACCCAAATTTTCCTTAGACTCGCATTTAAGCCGAGGGGTGATTTTCTCATGATAGATTTTGACAAAAAACATCGGCTTGTATTCGGGCAGATACGGTATACGCGATACATTGTTGTAACATCATTGAAGATTCATACATTGTCGCATGAGCATTATAACATCCCAAGAGAGAGGGAGAGCAACAAGTGAAAGTTTTCCTGAAAAACCTATATCCTTTGGCGATCCAATCAATTCCCTTCATGCTTTCTCTTATTTTGAGGAAAATATTATATGACATTTGAAGCAAATGTAGATTATCATATCCTGAGAAATCGAGTTACATTCATTAGTCTGACAGTTCTGAGGAACTAGAACCATAAGGTTAAAAAAGTCCCGTAAAATTTATAACAGTCCTGTTTTTTTGAAGGATTTGACCCATAAAATCGTCAAACATATGTACGTAATTCACGCAACCTTATTTCTCGATGTAGAATTAAGAAAAAATAAACCATAAAGTCAAACCTTATGGCCATAATCCAATCAGCTGTTGTCAGCTCAAAAAAACATTTGAACACAACAATAGCCTAAGACAAGCCTAATTTTTGTGATATTTCTCCGATAATACATCATTATTGTATACATTGACCATTACAAACAAAATGTAGAAAATATAATTTCCTACATCTGTTATTTCAAACAATTTTCCATAGCAGTTATTGTTTAGGAATTATTTATAAATAATCGGTTTTTTCGGTTTCCGTCAAATATTTCCTTAAAAGCATCGTTATTCGTAATCTTCGTGAGGACCAAAGTTGTAGAGAGTAATATTTTTTCCAACTTTTGTTTGAAACAAATTTTCGTAGAACCATCTATTTCGGAGATATTTTGCTTATTCGTAAATTTCCAGCATACAGTGCCGTCACCATGTAGCGGTGATTTCTGTAAACATATTCAAAATATAATTTATGGCAATAAGGACGACTGTATTCTTATACGATACGAAATAATATTTTTGCCTTATTTCAATTTCAATTTATTTGCAGTCATTGTACAAAATTTAAGTACATACAATTCCATTAAGTACAGTGAAAATGTAACCTTTCCATGGTATTTGTAAAATATACATTACATTATGTTATTCATATGCAAAAAGTGGTTCAGTTTACAGAAAATATATACATCATTGAGCATCTTCGAAAACAAATAATAATCATATGACAAACATAAAATGATGTGATATAATGTAAAATGAAATTTGTTATTACAGTCATTGTACAAAAAAAATTCAGTACATACAGTTCCATTAAGTACAGAAATGTGATACAATATGAAGTAAGATCGAAATACTGTAAAATACTATTGCAAAGATTTGCAAAAAGATAGACATTCGGGTCTTGCAGAGTCTCATATGGACTCGTTTGCAAATGCCTACTTTTAAAAAGCAGATATGGGTTCATTTATAATAATTAAATATTTGTACAGGCAAAATTTATTGCGATGCTACTCTACTTGCAGTTATTTTAATCTTTCACCTAGGAGCCATGATCGTAGTTGTTTTTTTATAATGTTTAATTTGGATGCATTGAATATGTTGTCTGGTAGTTGGTTAAAAAGATTTGGTACAATATAACTGTATGTTCTTTTTCCATGGTTGTTGTAATATTTTGGGATATCATATCGTCTAATTTGTCTTAATTTTACGTCAGTGTGTTTGTGCACTTTAATTTTCCACCTATTATTGAAGAAGTTATCAAGTAAGATTTGGTATTTAAACATGTCACTGATGAGGAGTATGTTATTGTTCCTACAGAGTGTTAAATAGTTTTCAATTGTGCTATTAGACATTAGTGTTAATATTATTTTTATTTGTAGTTTTTCAAGTGAGGACATGTATGTATTGGAGGTAGAACCCCATACTGTCACACCATATCGGAGAACTGAGTCAACCAGTGATTTATATAACATTGTTCTCTCTCTCTGTGGTAACATATGTTCTAATGCATGAAACTTTACAGCAAAGTGTCTTAATGTTTTATTTAATATAATAATGTGATATTCAAAATTAAATTTATCATCTATTATTAATCCCAGATATTTAGTATAATCTACTTGAGCTATGGATTCACAATTACACCATGAGTTAAAAGCATTAATTCGATTTAAGCAATCATGTTTGTGAAGTTTAATAGGAAGTGTTTTGTTAACTTTAGGATTTCTCATATGCATGCAGTTTGTCTTCTTTATGTTAATTATTAGATCATGATCATGAGACCAGTTCTGAATACTATTGAAATCTTGTTGGCAATAATCTATATGCTATTCATAATAATTTCAATATCTCTACCCCAAATATGGAGAAAGTCGTGTTGGTCACATCAGATTTTTTTGTTTACATTCCATTTTCAATAAGAAAGATAAATATTAAGGATAAGAATAATATTTTAAATCACAGGAGGTAAGGTTAAGACAACCACTTACGATAAGAGAGACAGAGAGCCTGCTGATTGAACGAACAATATGAACACGAGGTTACTACCGGGTTACTCCCCAAAATTCTTTCAGCTTGGAAATTATCGAGTGCCATGCGATAGATCGAGATTGTAACACGACATTGGTAGACAAAAGGACAGGGAAAGAAGTAACATTGCTGGAACTTCAAGTGAAACAGTGTAACAAATTCGGCCATAAGGTATTGAGAAGCATGCATACGAACCTCTCGACGTAACATTTCTGTAAAATGATTACATGAATCACTTTTTCGGTGCTTTTTCTTTAAAATGTTGTAATTTGAAGTTTTTATCATTTGTAGGTTATGGGAAATTTGAAGAACGACTTTAGCTTTGACTTTTCAAACTGCGTCTTAGGTTTGGTAGTGAAATGTAAACCATGTCTTAACGAAATCGCGTCTTGTGAATTCGTGCTATGTGAGGTTTTACTGTAAAAGGATGAGTAAATAAATAAGTTAAAGATAATAATAAAAAATAAAATATCCATCAATTTTGTCTGACTTCTTAGAATGCAGGTACAGTAGTCCTTCAAAAGTCATGGGGGATACGTTCCTGGAAATTGCTGTGTTTATCAAAACTGGAAATCTTAAGATTACAGGCTTATGGGAATAAGGGGCTTAAGTGGGTGATTCGTGCAGAAACCAAGGCAAACATTTATGATCAATGAGAATAAACAAATAATAAGTGCAATAAACAAAAATAAATAAAAGCATTATGAACACCTTATTAATTAAGCAAATAAAATGCTAAAAAGTCATTTAACTTATCATTGATGATGATTTTGAGCTAATGATGAGGAGTCTCTTATTTGTAAAGTTAATAAAGAAGCAAGAGTACCTAGTGTTAGACTAATAAAAGGTGAAATTCCAGAGGAGGGTTAAATATCCTGATCTGAGTTAATTGAGTGCCATTGTAGATAATTATATTTTATGCAGAGAATTTAATTTAACATCCACATCCAAACATGGGAACACTCAGGACTGTATCAAGGGATGTTAGAAAATCTCTCCTCACTAAAGTCGGTAATACATAAAAGAAATCCAGCTCCTGCCATAGTTGCAAAGAAGAAATTCCACAAAATGGTGAAAATTAAAGGTACTTGTAGCAATAAAAAAGGCAAACTCTTTCTAGAAAAGAAATGCAAACACTGTGGAAGTGTAAAAACTGAAATTTACCTCTTTGCAGAACTGGATTCTTTTTGGATTTCATCAAGAAAGGGGAATTGAAGTGGAAAACTAAATAAATTGTAAGGTAAACAAGCAAGATGCCCTTCTTAAAGTAAGAGGTAGAAGCATGTTTTACTAAACATTTTCAGAGATCTGGTTTGTCTTCCCCTCCTTTGGGAAGGGTGCAACCAACACCCGTTGGAATGTGTACCCTTACTAGACCTTCCCATCTGTTAAAACTTCTCTCCTCTAGCATCAGTAGTTTGTCTACAAAGTTTAAAATTTTCTGAATTTGATGCCACAGTGTACTCTCGATTATCCAGGCTAATTATAGGGAGAAGAAGCATGAATAATCGGAAACACGGATGATCCAAAATTTTGCCTTATTTGTCACATTCTGTCATATTGCATGCTATTCAACTCGTTGTCGCACTTAACACAGTTTTCTTTTCTTTTAGTAAATATTCTATAATCTTAGTTTGTTTTGTTGACTCATTAAGGTTTCTCTTCACTATCGCTCGGATTTTCGTTTAAGCTATAATATCACTGTATTGATAATTCCACTGCCCCATGTAATCAAGTAAATTGTCAACGTACTGGAGTGCCAGGCTGTGGCTCATGCACTGGGTGTTACTTTCCTCTTCACTCTCACTGCTTCCGTCCTCATTCCCTTGACCCGCTGCGGCATTCACGATGTCTCTATCACTCGTGTGCTGAAAGCCAGGTTCACAATCGTCACTTTTAAGCCACTCATCAAGGTTCTCCTCATCAACATTTTCAAACCCATTCATAACATTTATTAAACCAATCAACTCAGAGTTGTTCATTTCTACATTGGAGAAACCCTCAAAAACTTGTGATTTCTGAAAGAAGTTTCCTCCATGACCAAATAAGTGTAATAGGATTCACGGAAGACCATGCCTGAGAGACACTGTAAATTGCGTCCAAAATTGTCATTTTTTTCCAAAATGCCATTAAGCTGTCATCATCATTGGCGAGAGTTCTGAGAAGGCCTTTTCATTGATGCAATGATGCCTTGATCCATCGGTTGTATTATGGCGGTGACATTAGGAGGCAAAAACTTAGTAACAATTAGACCATCGTCCGAAGTCAGTGTTCTCTCATTCAGGTGGGAAGGAGCATTGTCTATCATTAACACTGCTTTCTGAAGCAGTCCCTTTTCTTTCAAAAACTTCAGGAACAGACTTTTTCTGGAACCAATTTTTAAAAATCTCTTGGTCCATCCACACTCCATTATGACTATAATAATTAGCTTTGGTGCCATTAACATGTTCACTGCGGATCCCGGTACCGGAAATATTTTTCTGTGAGCGGCACCCGTTTTTTTGCATTGATAGTTTAATATGTCTCGAGGAATATTAGGAGTAATGTTTAGAATGTTATGGTACAATTATAGACTTAAAAAAGAAGGAACACCGGTGTGTCCTCCGCACTACATAGCAATTTCGTTTGCAACCACCCAGGACACCTTATTTTGCTTGTGAAGTTCTCCGGGTCCGAAATTTTTGCTAAAATGAATTTAACTACGAAATTTTTTCATAATAAATGTGATTAAAATTTTAAAAATGTAAAGCACAATTTTACTTTAGAAACTAATATTTATTTATGATACTATTTTCAAATTATTAATGATTGTACCATTTTAAAATACAGGAATATAACCAAAATATATTTAAAGAATAAAAAATTACTATTGATGATACCATATAATATACATATGTATATAAACTAATTATATTTACTGTGCATAATATTACTAATGAGAAAAAGTTCACTGTAAAATGGCTGCTAGAAAGGTCAGGACGTAACTGGGGGTGGGGAGAGGTTTGCATTACCTTAGTTGTAGGTGGGTGGTTTCACCAAGCGTTTGAATAGAAAGACTAACGGGATGCACCGGTATATCCCCCGCCCATATTTGTAGTGCTAGCAATAGAGGATGCCTTCACACTGAATGTGTTAAATGACCGTGGTCTTGCTTTAACAATCACCACAAGTTTCATTTTGTGATTTCCGGATGCATTTCCAGAACACATTACCGTAAGACATTTCTTAGATGACTTATGGCCGGGAGGATGATTTTCTCATGCAAACGCAAGGGTTCTTATAGGTAAGCCTTTCCAATATAATCTGGTCTTGTCAACAATATAAATTTGATTAGATGTCAAGTTTTCCTTAAGCACAAATTTCTCAAATTCTCTATGAAACACGTCAGCAGCAGAAGCATTGCCACTAAGATGTTTCCCCTTAATAGCAATTTCACAAATACCATGTCTTTGCTTGAATCTGGTCAGTGACCCATATGAGGCATTGAACTCACCTTCTAATCCAAATTATTTGTGAAAAAACTTTGCTTGCTGCACACACATTGAGTCAGATATAGGCGTGCCATCATTTTGTTTCTGATCGAACCAATGAAGCATGGTGACATCCAACTCCTTGTATGAAGATTTCTTCATGTTTTTACGCTTTGAAGTATATACCTGCTCCACTATCACAATTGCTCACATATTCAACCAACTTAGTTTTATTGTTCTTTATGTCACATACAGTTTGTATTCCTATGCCATAATCTTTAGTAGTTTAATCGTTGATTCCCCCTTCTTGAGTTTATCAATTAATTCTAGTTTCTGTTTTTATTGTTAACCCAATTTTCTTGCGTTTTTCTGTTACCTCTCCTGGGATGTACACAAAATCACTTCCAAGTGAATATGACAGTGTAAGTGTATGACCTACTGAGCGAACTACAACTTCAAAGGGGCAAATTTTCATATGTGTGGGGAAAATGTAATCACAGTGAAACAATTTGTGTCTGCTACGCTTCGTAAAAAGATGCGATGTCATATAATCGGCAGTAAAAAAGCATGATGTAATTTTATGGTCGCTTTGCCTTAAAAATACATGTACGATTTTCTTTACGCAATATGTCTTCTTTGCATAAGTAAATGAAGGAAAAGTATTATGCGACTCCTGCATGCATTAATACATGAATAGCACAAAGCGCAGTTTTCATAAATAAAAATTTGGAAGAAGTACGGAAAAGTCATGCACTGATAATCTGCTCACGGATAATCGAGAGCACACTGTATGTGGAAAGTAGAATTATTGGAAAATTCGTAGATTGGTAAGAGCTATCTAATTCAAAAGGAATTTCCCGAATATTTCCAGTAGTTTGGTTACAATACCATTTGGAAATTTTGATTTTTCTGATTCTTGAATTGTAGTTTCTGCAGTGAACAAACAGCATTGTTAGAAGATGTTTTTGAGGAGAGGATGCTTGATGAGCATTTTGAGCTCCAGAGAGAGAGTTAAAAAACCTCACAACATAGTCTCTTCTTAAAAAACCTTCTAACAATCTATGAACTATGTACAGTAAGTCCTAGACTTACACAGGTCTGAGTTACATGGATCCATAGATACATGGATACATGACATTACTTATCAGTGCACCCAATCATTAGTTAAACTGCTGCTCAATAGATGGCGTTACTAGTACATTAATCCCTTGGTGTACGTGCAGTCGGTTTACGGGTTTTTGAATAGACAAGATGCACAAATTAATACCTGATTTTCAATTTACGAGCCAATTTTCGCTTATACGATTTCCTTCCCCTCACAAACTGATTGTTTTTCCCAGCACCTATTCTTGGCTTTCGTCGGTTCCCGAATCTTCTCGAATGTGCAGAACGTCACGGCATCCCAACTTTAATGATGTGACTATTGTTTATAAAATTTATAACATGGGATGGGATTGGGAAATTAATTTTTGTTTTACGAGTTTTCGCCTTATGAGCAGTTTTTGAGGAACAAATTAAGCTCGTAAACTGAGGGATTACTGTACGTTGACGCACAGCTGACAGCGTCACTTTTGCCATTCAGATTTGTTATCCCGTGGGTGTAAGTTTTCTTACTATTACATTTTTATATATGTACTGCACAGAATATATTTTCATTTTCTTAACATTTTGTTTTTATAAGCACTACTTTTTTACCTTTAACTATCCATTGAAACGAACGTGTATGACAAAAATATATCGTATTTAAGAATTGTTGGACTTACATGGTTTTCAACTTACACAGAGACCTTCGGAACGAATTAACAGTGTAAGTTGGGGACTTCCTGTACTTGGAGAACCCAATCGATGCTAAATTCTTAGTTTGATAACAGCTATCTAATTCAAAAAGAATTTTTGAAATATCTTTTTTAAAAAGTTGTCTGCAGAGACAGAGTGATCATATAAGCACATTTTTATCTTTTAAGAAAGCATGCTAAAGATTACCAATTTTTGCACTTATTTAAATGTACATAAAAAATTAGAATGAACATGTAAAATACTTTTCAAGTAATTAATCCCTCCAATGTATGCGACATACTTTTTCCATCTGCTGAAATCCATGCCTCAAGTATTATTATCGTCTATACTTTTCTTTAAGTAGTGTTGTTTTTCTACCTCACATTTATGACCTCTCCATCAGACATCTTACAAACTCATATCTTCTGCTTATGTTATTTGTCTGTGTTTACATCTTAGATTTTTTTCTTCCTTGCATCTCTCACTTAACATAGCCCTCAGTCAGTTCAAGATGACCTCTAGAAGTTCTTGATATTTTGGAGGAAATCTGTGAAAGTTACTTTTGCAATGTCCCTGAAGAATCAAAAGGATATTCTGTTGATTCAAGCAGTGATGATGAATTAGTATCTGAGCATAAATTGAATAATCAGCAGAAAAAGTGTGTGCTCGACGTTTGGGATGATATTGACAGTGCTAAACTTACTCAGGTCTTTCCCTGTAATTTGGTTGGGAAACAATTAGTAACAGTGTCTGATATAAATGATCTTTGATGATACTTGTTTTGGAATTCCGAAATCATTGCAATTTCAATTTCGAGGTGCTATTTTTGCCCCATTCTTTCCCATAAGAAAAGCACGTAAATCATTGTAGTGGTTTTTATATTAGCTTTTTACAATTATTTTCCATCAAGATACGATCTCTAGACATATACTATTGGAAAGATTAGAAATTGTGCTTTCTTATTTTTGAAGACTGAAATCAAATCCGTGTAGATTTTCTGTAAACTTTCTGTAAATTTTTAGTTTCTATCAGAAAAAAGTGGGAACAATCGACTGCTGTGGCAATGAGCTCAGTGCTTTTATATAGGTTAGCTTTTAAAGGTAATCAGGTCTTCTATAATGTTATTAATATTAAATTACAACAAATGGAAGAAATCCAATATTGTAAAAATTCCTACTTTTAGGGGCTTTTTTGCCCCATTATTGCCCCATACGAGGACAAAAATTATGAGGCAGTTCCATATGAGCCACAGACTTGAAATTTGGCATGATTAGAGGTTTTCGGTTACAACCAGTGGATAAAATCCAAAATTATAAGAATTCAAATTTATCGGGGCTGTTTTGCCCCATTTTGGTGTCCCGCACAAGGGTAAAAATTAATGGCAGTTCCATATGAGCTACAGACTTGAAATTTGTCATGTTTAGAAGTTTACATTTTCAACCGATGGATAAAATCCAATATTATAAGAATTCTAATTTTTTGGGGCTGTTTTACCCCTTTATTCCCCAAGCAAGGACAAAAATTATGAGGCAGTTCCATATGAACTATAGACTTAAATTTGGCATGATTGGAGGTTTTTGGTTGCAACCGATGGGTAAAATATATTATTATTATAAAACTTCTAATTTAACAATAGAAATTACAATGAAGTTTATTATATTGGCCGTTAAAAATTCATAATGTTTAAACAATTAAATCAGTATAAATGCACTTCTAGAGTTGCTGCATCATTAAAATTTGGCAGAAATGCATGGCATTTGTAACAAATATTGGAAACTTATAAAAATTTTAAAATTGCAGTTTTTAGTGACTGTTTTGTCCTATTATTACCCCCATATGAGGATAATAATAATGTTTTATTGTTCATTTGGTCATATACATGACATAGAACTCATCAAGAAGAAATAAATACTATTGCATACAAGATTACATAAACAGTGCCAGACAGTCTATGATAAGATAATACATAAAATTACTCAAATTAAGAATTTGTTTAGAAAATCAAAATAGACAATTTAGTTTTTAATATTGGTTGAACAAATTTCAGTAAATTCATTTGCACTATATATAGATTTACTTAACATGAAAACTTTTAATTTATTTTTAAACGGCTCAATTTCCTGAGATTTCTTTATAAAGCTAGGTAACAAGTTATAAAATCGGACCCCTTGATGATGTGGCCCATTAAAACACAAAGTTAATTGTCTTGTAGACACATGTAGATTACCTTTGTGTCGAGTATTGTGATTGTGAATATCACATTTTAAATTGAAGGAGTGTATATTTCTTTTTATAAACATAATTAATTCAAATAAGTACAACACCAGTAGTGGTAAGATTTACGGACTCAAAAAGTTACTTCTACAAGATTCTCTTTGTTTTAAATTTAACATAGCTCTTATTGCAGACTTCTGTATTTTAAACAAAAATAAGCATTCGCTTGATCTGCCCCAAAATATAATACCATATGATAGTATGGATTGAAAATTTGCATAATAAACTTGTTTAAGTACATGTAGACTGGTACTTGATCTTAAAATTTTGAGTTGGAAAATTAATTTGTTTAGTTTACTTGAAATGAGATCTGTATGGGCATGCCATTTCAAAGACCGTTCAAACGCGATACCAAGAAAAGATACCTTCTCAATGTAAGACAATTCAGTTTTATTTATAGATACAATAGGAGAGAAATTTTGCTTGAAGTTTAAACACCCAGTTTTCTTAAGATTTAGAACTAGGAGATTTTGTTGTAACCAAACCTCCAGATGGGACATTATATTATTTATTTTCTTTTGGAGTTCAGAAATATTATTTGCCTGAAGCAGCAAAAAGAACGGTTAAAGTATCCAAGAGATAGTCAGGTAAGTCATTAATGTATGTAAGGAACAAGATAGGACCTAAAATAGATCCCTGGGAGGCTTTACTTTTGACTTCCTTTGTTTCAGAGGAACAGTTTCTTAAACATTTTAATGAATCGTCAAAATAAGATACCTCCACCATCTGTTTCCTACTAGTAAGATAAGATCGGAGCCATTTGTATGCCGCTCCAGTAATACCATAACAACAAAGTTTTTGTAATAAAATTTCATGATTAATAATATCAAATGCCTTGGTTAAATCACGATAGATACCCAAAGAGAGATTTTTTGAATCAGTGGCATTTAAAGTATTAGTTAGACATTCATAGATTGCTAATGATGTAGATTTTAGTTCTCTAAAACCATATTGATGAGGACTTAGAATATTTATCAAAGTGGTTGGTTAGTCTCCGATACATGACTTTTTCAAATATTTTGGATAAAACCAGACAATAAGCTTATTTGTCTATAGTTACCAACTTCAGTAGCTTCTCTCTTTTTATAAATAGGTTATATTTTACTAACTTTTAATCTGTTAGGAAATATCCCTTCTGATAAGGAAATATTACATAAGCTAATATATGTGCAATAATAGGTATAACTCTTTTAAATATTTTGTCAGGAATATTATCAACACCTGATGATAGTTTGTTGCTAAATGTTAAACCAATTTCAGTGATCACTTGATGTGAAACATGATCTAAATTAATAGGGCAAAACCCAGAATTAAAAATTTGGGGGTGGCTATTAATGTTTGGGGAACAAGAAGAGTTAGTCTTAATGTCATTAACTAATTTTTCAGGGATATCAATAAAATAGTTATTAAACATATTTGCTATTTGTTGGGGGTTTTCAACCAACTTTCCTTCCTTTAATAGTTTTAAATTTTTAATAGGAACACTTTTATTTTTATTTAACTCCTTTCTGATAATGTCCCAAGTTGTTTTAGTTACATCATTAGAATTACCAATGGTTTTATTATTTCTTTCAGCTTTTGCATCATTTACTACTTTCTTAAATAGTTTGCCATACAATTTGTATTCACATTTGGCCTTATTGTCATTACTTGATCTCATGGAGTTGTACAAGGTTCTTTTATATTTGCTCATTATTTGCAATTTCAGGAGTCATCCATTCAGATGAGTTTATATTAGGAGATTTAATTGTATATTTTTTAATAGGAAAAGTTATTTCAAAATAATATAGAAATTTATCAACAAACACATTAAATTTCTCATTAAGATGTTCTAAAAGCAAGACATCATCCCATGACTCATTTTTTTAGTTTAAAACATAGCAAGTTAATAAGATCTTCATAAAAAATTCTTTTATAGACATAAGAGTGATTAAAATTGTTGGTTATTGAGGTATATAATAAATCCATCATAATACCAAAGTGGTCAGAAAAGCCAGGATCAAAAACATAAATTGAAAACTCTTCATTAGGAATGTTGGTTAATATATTATCAAGGACTGTTTCCTTTGTTTTAGTCACATGAGTAGCTTTCCAATTGGCAACAGAGATATTAAACATACTAATTAAAATATTAATATACTTGATTTTGGAGCTAGTAGAATCAGAATAGTCAACATTGAAGTCACCACATATAACAATTTGAACGTCTTTTACCAAAAGGGATTCCAGTAATAAGGCTAAGTTATCAATAAATAAATTGAAGTCACCATCAGGTGACCTATACAGACAAACAATTATAAGTTTAGCCTTGATTAACTTAGTGACAGAATATTCAAAGTGCTTATCACAGAATAAATTATTTTCAACATTCAATAATTCAAATTCTAAATTTTTGCATATGAATATACATGTACCACCATTTTTTAATTTAGTACGACATGATTCACTAGCAAGCTTAAAACCTGGAATATGAACACTATTAACCCTCTTAGTGCCATGGGCCGATATATCGGCTTTTGCTACTTGGGCAAAGAGTGCCACGGCCAATATATCGGCCCGCGCGTAGACCGAAACTAAACTCGTAATAGTTCATCATAGATGCGATAGATGGCATTTGAGAATGTCATCATCTGAAAGAGGATGCTTCCTACTTAATAAATCTTTTTTTCCTTTGGTTATCCTTTGATCGTGAATTTATCACTTAAGCTTTATAAATGGTCATATTTGTGGCGTATAGTCGTCTGCGTGGTATGGAACGCAGATAATCTCGACCTTCAAAATTTTTTTTCTCTCATTGGGGTAAGGTCCTGTAGCCACGATTCCTTTTGTATCCTATCCCGAATGTTACTGCCCTCCGCTGTGACATTTTTTTAACTGGATAGTATCAGTAAGAAAGCGAATAGATGCTTTCATGCGTAGGCCGTTCAAGAAATGTTGGCGCTACAATTGAATTAGTTGTAACTATACATTTGTATTCTTCAAAGTATAAATAAACTTATTTTAAACTTAATAAATAGTGCATTTATTTATAATGTAAACAAAATTTCATGTAAGGTAAAAGAAACGAAATATTCTCTTTCGAAGTAAAGGGCGCTGACAGTGCGAATACGCGACCAGATGTGCACACATCAGGTCACGAGAAATGCCCATATGGATGATTCCTGAACCCTCATAAAAGAGAAACTCGAGCATTATTGAGGGTCTTGAGATAGAGTGGTAAGGAAAGAAGGACTCAAGTGTACCTTCCACTTCAAGCGGTGTGGGTGCACAAAGAGAGACAGATTCGGAATTTGGACTAAGGAAACTTCCAGGCAGGAAAGAAAAAAACTGCGTTATATGTAGCAGAAAACGTGATGGGAAGAGAATGAGGTATCACGCAGTGTGCGTAGAATGAGAAAAGGGAGTGCATAGTGTTTGTCAAGACAAACGTAAAGTATACTTTTTTAGAAGTTATTTGTTACTAACTAACGTATGCAGGCATTCACTGAAATAATTCTGTAGTATTTTTTTCTATTCCTTGCTGATTTTTGCTAATTCCATTCTTTAGTTTTTATGTTGTATAATGGAATTCAAATGTAAATTTTTTGTGATATTTTTGTTGCAATGTGATGTGCAATAACTTTAGTTTTTAATTAATAATTTCATGTTCAATTGATTGAAAAATTATGTAGTTTTGAATAATGTATCATTATTTAATAATCATGCAGAAATTAACTTATTACATTAAGTATAATTTTATTAACATAAATTTTAAGTCCAATCGGTTATTTGCTCCAGATGCAAATGTCCAGGAAAATATTTGTATTTAATATAATTTTTTGTATTCATTGCTGATTTTTGCTAATTATATTCTTTACTAATGTAGGTTTCATAATTTATATGTTTTAATGCTGTATAATAAAATTCAAATGGAAATTTTTGGTGGCAACATTTTTTTCTTTTTTTGTTGCAACATGATATGCAGTAACATTAGTTTTTATTTGATAAATTTATCATTAAAAGAAATAAAAGTTATATTTTTTTGAAGATTAGAGTGTTTTTTACAATTACTGAAAATATTAATAATTTATCTTAAGAAATAATTTCACAATGATAATTTTCCTAAGATGATACAAACTTCAAGAATTGCCCTTGGCACTTCTGGCTCTACCCCCCAAAATTTGCGTGGCACTAAGAGGGTTAATTTCAGTAGTATTTAGCCATTGTTCTACAAAGCACAAAATATCAACCTTTTGAAACTCTAAATTTAGGAGTACTTCAATATCATGTAGTTTATTTCGCAAACTTTGGACATTCTGGAAATATAATTTTGGATAAAGTTGAGTTTTGTTATTACTAATTTTAAGATTTTTTCTATTGTCTCAACGAGAGTAGTATTGAAAAACTTTGAATCTACCTGAAAATTACCACATTCACATTTTGAAATATGATCAAATTTATCTACTCTAATGGAATCAAATTCATTAATAAAAGAAGAAAATTTAGAGGAGCTCAGTTTGTTCTTTTGATACTTAAGTCATAACGAATTGACACCTTTGAGGTTTTTTTGGCTATCAATAGAGATGACAGTATTGCTAACATAGGAAATATTTGATAGGATATTTATGATTTTTTTGCACAGAAGATCTTTACCATTAAAATGAAGACCATGATTAGTATGATACGATCGAAGCTGCTCAAATCAATTTGAATTGCATGGCTGTGAATTTTACATAATTGGGTGATTCTATTGTTCACTCTCTTGATTTCATTGTTTACACAAGGTAGATGGAAGATCATATCGTTTAGGCAGGTTGGCAATAATGACATTAGTATGATCTAATTTCACTAATACACTTTCTAAGGTTTGCAATACAACATCACCATCATTTCTATACACGTCATTTGTGCCAGCCAGTATTACGGTGAAATCACTTTTGGAGAGATCTTTCACATTATTTACACATCCACTAACAACATCTCTAATGCTGGCATTAGGCTTTATCACACCACAAACATCAAAATTTTCACTAATGCTGCTTACATTTAATTTGCTGGATAAACCTCTACCATGGCTGTCAGAAAACAGACAAAATATCCTTTTTTACTTTCTCCATACGAAGTAATGGGAAAGTATTGTGATCATGAAAAAAATTGACTGAGATTTCAACGGAAATACACGTTTTGAGGTCCCTAGAACATGTTTAGACAGTGTGTGTGTGCATGTGTGTGAATGTGATTGTGGGCACTCTAACTCAAAAAGTACTTGCCATATCATTACCAAACTTCATATATAACACTTTAGCATGAGCACAAAGAACTGGTTAGTTTTTGGACAATAACGGGTAACCGGAAGTTGAGGTTTATTCGAAACGCGATTCAGTTTTTGCGATATTTCTCCCTTAATACATTATTATTGCATATACAATTCTATACAAATGTTATAGAGAATGTAACTTCCTACAACTTTCATTTGAAACAATTTTCTATTGTAGTTATTGTTTAGGAATTATTTATAAATAATCGGTTTTTTCAGTTTCTGTCAAATATCTCCTTAAAAACATCATTATTGGTAATCTTTGTGAGGACCAAAGTTGTAGAGAATAATATTTCTTTTAAGTTTTGTTTGAAACAAATTTTCGTAGAACCATCCATTTAGGAGATATTTAACTTATTCTTAAAATTTCAGTACACAGGGCCACCACCATGTAGAGGTGAATTCTGTAAACATATTCAAAATATATGTAATTTACGGCAATAAGGATGAATGTATTCTTTTACGATACGAAATAATAATTTTGCCTCATAATGCTATTCATAATAATTTATACATCTATACCCCAAATATGGAGAAAGTCATGTGTTGGCCACATCAGATTTTTCTTTGATCTTTAGCTTCAGATCGGTCGCAGACCTAGTGCATGAAGGCCGATTCCGGTAATTTTGTGCCTTATCTTTTTTATTCCCAGGGGTAGTTGAGCTTGGCACAGAGTCATCGTTAAATCTATCGCCCAATGTGGAAAATTTGTTTTGAAGCATAAGGAAGGAAATATCCTGACAATTACGATATTTGCTTCATACATTACGATTTTGCACAGACGGATAATTAAAAGTGGTTGAAGAGTTGTTTACAGACCGCGAGTGACTAAACGGCGTGGTTAAATGGTGGAAGTTTACAGCTGACTCGAGATTTACGTTTTTTTGAGAAAATAGTTTGTTCTCACGTTCAAGAGCTTCATTGTATGATTTTAGCTTAGTAATATCAGCTTTAAGAGCAGAAATCTGATCTTTGAGACACTTAAAATCCACTATTTCACTTTCACTAAATTGCTTTGTTTGCATGTTCTTAGAGCATTCGTCACTGCATATCCATACTTCATCAGGTATCCTGTTTCTGTCCATGTCACAGCATTTGAAATGGCTCCAACGGTCACAGGAGTTACATAATATGCCATTTACTACATTTCTGCTACACTGGAGGCACTTTGTATTTGTCAATACATGGTTTTTTGAGGAGCTACTACAGAGTTTGTATATATTAGGCACCATCTTGTCACCTAGAACTTTTAAGTGTAATCGTCCAGTTGACTGTATGCAATAAATATTATAAGGCACTTCCAGATGATCTAGAATCTTCAAATTTGGCATGTTTATAGGTTTTTGGTCACTAACAATGGAAAAAATCCCAAATTGTTGAAATTCCAATTTTTAGGGGCTGTTATTTCCCCATAAGAAAAGCATGTAAATTGGTACAGAGGTTTAATATTCAGGCTTCCACAGTAGGATAGAATGACATTTGCTTTCGCTTTCAACAAGAACTGTTCTAATTACCTTTCGCCACACTATGCTACATTGTAGTGCATGATGTGTATCAAGTTTCTAAACCCCAGCATTCCATTGTGATAGGACAGAATTACATCTGCAGACATAAAAACGAATGTCATCCACTTTTACTACATACGATTAAGTTATGCTAAATTATTCCATACTAGCAGAATTTCCCATTGAATTTCAATGGATTTAGTGAAGCTACTACAGCACAACATACAAACTCTTTAAAATACCTATATAGTAGATACTTTTTAAATTACAATTAGCTTTTCTTAACAATTAATCATATATGTTTGTAACAGTCCCTTTCCGAATGTATTGCATTCAGATATAATGATAATTTTATTTCCTATCATATCACTTTCACCAAATCCAGCTTCATTTCTTGTGTAATTATGCCTCGCTAAAATATTTACTTTTATGTCTTGTAAGCAAGAAACCCGTGAAGAAGCAACGTACAGTTGTCTATGATTTAACACTGACTGGTAAATGTACAGCAGATACGTGAGCTTATTTACGTTAATAAACTTTATAATGTAGAATATAATGATTTTAATTACAAAAAATTAAGATTTCAGTATTCAATAGATGAAAGAAGGTTCAATTACTTTCATCAATAAATGCTTCCTGAATAATATTCAGTACCTATTTACGTTGTTATCCATAAACATCAATCGTTTCGTTGCTTAAACAAAGATGTGAAGAGAATAACACTAAACTTTTGTCTATTTGTAAGCTTCATTGAAGCTAACTGAATCGGAGGTAACAATGACGGTCACCTTGGCAACGCCCGGGAGGGGTACGAAAAATCCACAAAATTCAAAATTTCTAAACAAATAGCATTTTTCTGAAAACTTGGACCATGTAACATGTAAACTTTGCAGGAATAAGATAGTATAGAGTTTTATTCGTCGAATAAAGCAAAAACGAAAAAAAATTGGTCGATATTTACGTATTTTAATGTTTGAAGGAAGAATATCTTGCAAGTCAAGAAATGTATTCATATGTGTTATCTTATGGAAAAATGTTAATCCCCTATATTGGCAGCACTGATTAATCCCAGTTGACCAAAGCTTGACCATTCACTAAGTTAGCATGTAAGGAAGAATCGTACCAAATTTGGTTATTCTAGCTTTTATCGTTTAGGAGGAGTTCCATGAACAAATACACAAACACTCTTCAAAATATATTATAGTAGACTATGCGAATATAAGATGACTCAAGATTTTTCAAGCACTAATATTAAGAAAAAAACCTCGTCTTCTATTCGAGTTAATATGGTAAATCATATGCTAGAATAGTAGATAGATAAAATATGAGTTAAAACTTGTGCAATGTAATTTTCCTCAGCTGAAACAAAATTTAAAAACAAAATAAATTAATAAACCTTATTTGTGATGTTCAATAATATTGTTTATAATAGCAATGCATATTTAAATATTTGAATGAAATTTATTTTGAATTGTCTCTCATTCATTATCTTAATTTTCTCTTCTGAATATTACATAGTTGGAGCATGAAGTGAGTAAAGTTCACAGATCCCACCAAGAGTTAATTGAGTCATGTGAAAGGAGAGAGCGCCTGGAGCGGGCTGCACGTCTACGACTTCAAGGAGACATTAGGAGGCTGCAGGTATTTTGTGTGAAATTTGTTCTTTTATTTTTTGCTTTAATGGGAGAGGTTTTAGCAGATGGCCAGGAGAAAGCTAAAAAGCAACAGTCTTAGTTAGTTTACAAATTTCTATTATCCAATTGATAATGATATAACTGGTAGGCACAAAATGGTTGGAAAAACATATGCAACAACTATTTGAAGTGGTGAGTCACTGGTATTTCTAGAAACATTATTTTGTATATCTCATTTGTGTACTTCTGCTTTGTAGCTGGTATCTGGATCTGGTTTTTCCAAACATTTTATGCCTATAATCAATTATTTGCATATCTGGTCTCATAGAAGAGGCGTCTCAAGCTCAAATCATGCTGCATGATGGTACTACACTAATTCCCTAAAAATGTTCTTCTTTACCATAACTGTGTAGTGTTTTAAATGAGAATAAACAATAAACTGCATATATTGTGGAAGTATTAATTTAATACTTTTCTTTAATTTCTTAGATAATTTAAAAAATACTTTTTGAGAACTACATTTGAGTTTGAACTGCATAATAGTGTGTAGTGTCTTACTTAGCGGGATGCATAAATGCTCTAACAAGGGGAAGGCACTACTGACCCCCAACCGATTTGGCTGAAACTTCGTAGAGATAATGTCCATGACGTCCGATTAACGAAAATATATACATATCAGGGCCAATACCAGCCGTTTTTATTTTATTAATAAAAATAAGTTAATATTTCCCAAGTCAATGCTTAAGTACCATACACAGCAACGAACATTGTAAGAAGCGGCGCTGGCATAGCGGTTAGCACGCTTGGCTGTAAATCTCAAGATCTGTTGTTCGAGTCCTCGTTTCAAAACTTTTTTTCATTTTTTCCCACATTTTCACTTTCCTCATTTTAAATGCTTATTTCTTATTACCGCTATATATTTTTAATTTTTAATAGTTAATATTTTTAATATAGTGATGTGCAGTTTTGAAGAATTATTTGTAGCGTACATAGCGCTTGGTTTTCCTCGTCAATAAATTTTTCATTGTAAAGCGATTTATTAGTTTCTCCTCCCCATGAATAAACAATGAAAAGAAACTTATTGTCTTGCACGTATTGCTTCACAGTCATGGCATTGTCGATAAATACATTGTAAGCATTTGGAAAAGGATCGGAGAGGAGCGATTTCAAGTGCTACAAGATCAGATTTGCTTCTTTCATCAGAGCATTGTGAGCATTTTAACTAGTGTGTTACGAAGTGTATTTTTAACATACTGCAGTTTTTGCTGTTTCAAAAATGGAATATACTGCTTCAACATCTTCAGCGGGGAATCCTGTAACAAGCAAAAATGTTACATCTTTTATGTCTCCTCCTTTGGACAACGAAACAGCGAAAGATGTGTGGAACACCGCCATGCATTACTGCATGAAGCTCCTCCGAAAAAATTGATTGATGTCTGATAAAGAAGTTCCCGAAAGTGAATGTGGCCGTAGTGTTGTAATGGCACAAGAAATTTATACTCATGTTGTGGATATGCTTGGCGAGATGAACTTCCATGAAGATTACGATCTGGTGGGGCCCGATGAGGTCGACGAAATGCACGGATATGAGGAAATCGAGTTAGCTTATAGTTATATATACTACCATTGTGATTAGGAATTTTATTTAGAAATAAATGGATATTTAAACTTAAAGCACTATTAGGAAATTAGGTAATAAATACTTTAAATGATGCAAGTGAAAATGTGGGAAAAAATGGAAAAAAGTTTTGGAACGAGGACTCGAACAACAGATCTTGAGATTTACAGCCAAGCGTGCTAACCACTATGCCATCGCCGCTTCTTACAATGTTTGCTGCCGTGTTTGGTACTTAAGCATTGACTCGGAAAATATTAACTTATTTTTATTAATAAAATAAAAACGGCTGGGTATTGGCCCTGATATGTATATATTTTCATTAATCGGACGTCATGGACATTATCTCTACGAAGTTTCAACCAAATCGGTTGGGGGTCAGTAGTGCCTTCCCATTGTAAGCAGGACATGTGTCTTAGAATATAGTGACCAGATTTCAGATCGGCAAATGCAGGACGAAATCAGGATTTCAGGTTAGTCAATGCAGGACAAAGCCCTTTCAGTTTATTAATTTGTGCTTCTCGTCTATTCGAAAACCCGTAAACCGATTGCACGTACACCAAGGGATTAATGTACTAGTAATGCCATCTATTGAGTGGCAGTATGTATATATATGTGTGTGCGTGCGCGCGCGTGTGTATATACACACACACACACACACAAGTATATCAATGCAAGAGAGGATCAGAATTGACTGTTAAAATCAATGTTTTATATGGAGTTACATTTCTCAGTCATTTGTTAGTGTACACAAAAAGCCTGTATCAAAAATTGTTTTAGAAACTGTGGCTTTGTTTTTGATGATGATAATGAATGTGACGACGTAAATAGCGATAGTGATTATTGTGACATTCAAAATTTGATTGAAGAGATGTATTAAGTTGAGGATGCCAACGTAAGTGCAAAAAATTTCGTAAATATTGATGAAAGTGTTTTCACAGAAATTGATGAAATTGACGTGAAAACTGTGGTATAATCACAAAGCAATGAAATTGTTCCCAATTCAGAATATGAACAAAATGAGTAAGATTGTGAAGAAGTGGAAATGCAGCAACATAGGAAGTTTTACACTATTTTAAAGCTTTAAAACATTTTGCCAGAAGGAAGGGTGAAAATTATTTCTTTAACAAAGTTATAAAAATAGGGTTTTCTTTTGCCATTTTAATCAAATCACAGAAAAAACAGCACAACTAAAATAGGATATTTTTTTCAAATACTTTTCTCGAACTTTTTAGCTTTGTTTAATATTTTTATTGGATTTTAATGTGCATTTGAAATGTTTTGCAACTATTAAATTTAACTGTTCTGATTCTGAAAATTTGTAGCATTTTTAACAGAAGTTTTTAAATTTCTAATAAAATCAGAATTGTGCAAGCATTTCAAGTTCATGTTCTCACTTATTATATATATATGTGTGTGTGTGCATGCGTGTATCGATTTTTGTTGTAATTTTAAAGCTTTTGTTTCCATTAAGGCTTAGAAAAACTTCTATTTTCTAGTTAAAATCTACCAAAAGGAAAGAGTTGCCTAAATTATTTTAACCTGTATAAGGCAGAAAACCTGCGAAAGACGGAATAATATGCCGGTCCCATGAGGTTCCGCCTCTCACAGGTTTTACTGTAGTTTTAAAATGTATATTTTTGTCCACTCAAAATGCCCAAACACGAAATCCTTGGAGGAAAATGTTTTGTGACACAGCAGTAACAAGAGTGAGAGAAAGCGAGAGAGAAGGGAAGGGAGGGAGAAAGAAAGAACCCTTTTCCCCTTCCTCAAGCAGCGCTGTCAGTTCATGTGACTGGCCGATCTGAGCTTGTAGTTCACTAAAATGCCTGTAGAGCGGTCGTAAGGTGGTGCAGTTTTTTTTCCAGAACTGTACTCGTAATAGATGCTTGCATTCTGCAAGCATTTCATCTCACCTTAATATACACAGTAAGTGCCGAGTTCTTATAATATATTACAAATCATTTTTAAACGCAAAAGTTTGCACCTTTGCAGTGATTTATGCTCTTTCCTCATATGACAATATTGGGGTAAAAACAACCCCTAAAATTTATAATTTTAAGAATTTTATATTTTTTCCATTGCTTGTTATGAATGTCACAAATTTCTGCCAAATTTTAATGTTGTAGAACATGTAGAAGTGCATTTATATTGATTTGTTTAAATTTTAAGAATTTTGAACGGCCAAGATAATAAACTTCATTGTAATTTTGATTGCTAATTTCCACTGGTGCATGTATCTCTAACTTCCTGAAAAATTTCAGCTCCCTAGCTCGATCAAAAGTACATAAACATTTATCTATTTGTTTAATTTTTATGAATTTTTAATGGCCAAATAGATAAATATATTTTAATTTCTATAGTGTACATAAAGCTGTACATTACCTCCACATCCATTTCATAGAAGTTGTTGGACCTGACCACTCATCTCTCAATTCCATATCCACTTTTTTTTACAGTGAAACTTACAAGGTTTTGCGACTTTTGAAACACCCTGTATACATTTTCATGCTGACCTTATTAGTAATTTTTGAGTTGGAGTGTCCACAAAATTCCCATTACACAGACATCATACTTAAAATGTCTATTTCCATTAATATCTCATATTTGATTTTTTCATAAAAACAATATTTTATACTGCATATGGAGGAAGTAATAATACCTTCACTGGTGGGTATTAACACCAACCAACCGGTATTTGAAAAAACCTAGTGATTATTTATATTTGATTGATGTCTCATCACAAAATGTTGCAAGAATTTATATTCTCAATGTGAAGCAATGTAAGTAGATCTATGGAAGTATTACTTCCACTTCAGTAGCCATTTGGCTAAAAGTGATGTTGATTGAATCAGAAATAACACCATCTTGTTCCAAGAATCTTCTTTTGTAACAATTTTATCAGTTTTTTGTTAATTTTATTAGCCTATTTTAGTGATTTTTTTATGTGCAGGAACTAAACCACAACCTGTCAGCACAGCTCTCAATAATGGTTGCAGGGGGGGGAAGTAGTCAAGTTGTTGGAAATGAAGCATCTTCATCCTCCAACTCCTCCCTGGAAGTGTCTGCTCTCCGTAAGGAGCTGGCTGAGAGAGAGTTACTTCTAGCTCAGCTGATGACCTCAAGTGAGAATATCCAGTGTAACTTCTATCCTTAGATAATGATCTTGATTGATTTCACTCGCTTGCCTAAAAACCTATACTTAGCATAATAGTTTTTATGTTAGAGTTAATAGCTTGCAGGATCTTGAAGAGAAGATTAACCAGATATATTGTAAGTTTTCTTTAATCACTCATATATACTCTTGTATAATGCGCTCTCGTGTATAATGTGCACCTGTGCTCTTTGCCAAAAATCCCATTTTCTTATACCCCGTGTATAACGTTGCACCTTTGATTTTTGTGGGGTATAAGAAAAAAATATATCATTGTGTTAAGTATTAACTAGAGCAGGAGTGCCCATTACCTCATCTGCGGGCGACTGGTCGCCCTTTAGGAAGATTGGAGTCACCTGTGGAGTCAACGAGGTGATAAAAAAATTTAAAAAAACTGAATTCAAAGGTTGTTTTCTTGATTTTAAAGATCTCTAACACGTTGTAAAAATTTTTTCCCGAAATTGGCTTTGAAGAAATGTCTAGCAAAATAGGAGATGTTCAACATGGATGCAGCAGATCTGGAAAATGAAATATTAATTACCGTATTTACCTGAAAGGAAGACGATCTCGGATTTAAGACGACTCCTAAAAAAAACGTCTATTTATGAAAAACTTTTAAATATCATTCAACACACACAGCATAAATAGAAAAGGCATTGGCTTTGACATTTATTCCTTTAGGCAGCAGTTCCCTAGGCATTGTTTTGCATTTTAAAATAACATACGGTGGCTACTTTGTGCCACCCGCTAACACAGCCAGCATTACTGTAATGCATATTTTTTCATTTCCGGAAGTTTTTATAATGACCTAGAGACTTGAAATTTGGCATGATCATAGAAATTTCGTTGCAACCAATGAAAAAATAAGATGTTGCAAAAATTTCAATTTTCATTGGCGGTTTTGCCCCATTTCCGCGCCATACGAGTGTGACAATTATAATACAATTATTAATGACCAACAAACTTGTAATTTGGCAGAGTTATGAGTTTTTAGTTACAACAGAAGGAAGAAATCCGATATTATAAAATTTCGAAATCCTAGGGGCTGTTTGGCCCCATATGAGAATTAAAATTATAAGGCACTTCTACATGAGCTACAAACTTGAAATTTGACATGCTTACGTGATTTTTTTTGAAAATCGATAGGGAATAATTCGAAATTGTAAAAATCATAAAATTTAAAATGCTTATTCATTATATAATGACGGGCCTTACTTAGGACAAAGGAGGACACAATTGTCCATCGCAAACTACAGTAGTTGGAGAGCTGAAATGTAATACATAGGTGAAGCGAAAAAGATAATCGGAGGAATAATTGCAAAATTGCAACAATGTGTATTTTCTTGGTCGGTAAAAATTATAAACTACTTGGCTAACATTTCATGGTTTAGGTACTTCTAAATGTTCTATAAAGCTGAAATTTTTTCTAGAGGTAGAATTTGCCAAATAATGAAAACGGGAATATAGAAATTTGAAAATTTTTATTCGTTCGGCTGTAATAAATTCTCAAATATTAAACAAATTGACTAATGTTTATGTACTTTCTTAAGCTCCAGGAAGCTGCAAATTTTAACAGAGTTAGGAAATAATGGTCCAGTGGTAAATAACATTGAAAATTTTAGAAATATTTATTGTTGTGGCTGTTAAAAATTAATAAAATTTAAACAATGAAATTCATATAAATGCACTTCTAGAAGTGCTACATCGATGAAATTTTGCATAAGTGTGACATACTCCTAACAAGTGCTAAAAACCTATAAATGTTTTATAATTATAAATTTTAGGGGTTGTTTTACCCCAAAATTTTTTAATAAGGAAAACGTAAATCGGTGAAGAGGTTCTAACTTTTGCATTTAAAAATTATTTTTCGGCTCTTAATGCTTGCATAATGCAAGCACAAAATCACTAGTATATATATATATATATCTGTGTGTGTGTGTGCATGCGTGCGGGTGCGTGCGTGTGTGTGTGTGTACTAGTTAATGTGTGCTTGCATTCCGCAAGCATTATTAAATCTTTAGCATTTTTACAATTTCAAATTATTCCTAATCGATTTTGTACAAAATCATATAACCGTTTCAAATTTCATGTTTGTAGCTCATTTAGAAGCATTTTCTCTCACCTTAATGTAAAGAATAAAAGCCGACAATTAATTTTCAAATGCATAATTTTGCACCTGTGCACCTAATTACGTGTATTTTTTCGATAATTTTGGGGTAAAAACAACCCCTAAAATGTATAATTATAAACATTTTATAGGTTCTCATCATCTATTTTGAATACCTCATATTTGTGCAAAATATCATCGATGTAGCACCTCTAGAAATGCATTTATATGAATTTCATTGTATAAATTTTATGAATTTTTAACAGCCACAATAATAAACCTTTCTAAAAATTTTATTGTTAGTTACCAGTGGAGCACCATTCCCTCCCTAGGTTAAAATTTTCATCTTCCTGCACCTTCAGAAAGTACATAAACATTAGTCAAATTGTTCAATATTTAAGAATTTTTTACGGCCAAACGAATAAAAATTTTCAAATTTCTATATTCCCGTTTTTGTTATATGGTAAATTCTAACGTTAGAGAAAATTTCAGCATTGTAGCCCATATAGAAATACCTAAACCGCAAAATGATCGCCCCTAAAAATTGGAATTTTTGCAATTTTTTATTTTATCTTCGGTTACGATGAAATTTATATATTTGTGCAAAATTTCAAGTCTCTAGGTTATATGGAGCTGCCTCATCATTTTTTTCTCGTATGGAGCAATACTGGGGCAAAAAAGCTACAAAAATGGGAATTATATAAATATAGGATTTCCTTCATTAGGCACAGTTTAACATTAATGGCATTAAAATATAAGCCTCTGATTCCCATTAAAAGCTTACCCATATGAAAGCATTAAGCCTGTTGCTAGGAAGCCTATTGTTAGAGCGGCAAAAACTATAAATCTATGCCAATAAGAAAACATAAATTGGTGTAGAGGTTTTTGTATTTGCATTTTAAAATTATTTACCATCAAGATTCGAACTTGAGACTTAAACTATCGGATAGGATATAAATTGCAGTTTCTTGTTTTTGAAGACAGAATTCATATCCGAGTAGAATTAACGTAAATTTATAGTTTTTATCGGAAAAAAGATTAATTTTTCTGGGTGGCAACAATCTGCTGCCTAGAAAACCAGTTTAATGCTTTCATATAGGTAGGCTTTTATTGGGAATCAGAGTCTTATATTTCTCCTTTAAAACCTTACTAGGGTAATGCCCATTTAAATATCAATGGGAGTAAAGATTTGATCGTTCAAGCTATTTATGGAGATCAAATTGGCATCAGAAACATTAATTGTATTGAAAGTCATTTCCTTCTCTCACCCTCCCTGCCTTTGTCCCCTCCCTCCCTCCCTCTCTCTCGTATTAAAAGCAATCAAAGCACATTTACACCCATAATGATTGTGTAATAGTACCGATTACTTACCTTTGATATTACTCGTGTTGCCCTTCGTTGATTTGTATACGACAAGAAATGTCTTCAGCCTTTATATCCAGATTAATTGAATATAACACCACCTCCACCAGTAAAAGGTAACTTATGCAGGTAATTTCACCAAATTTGAAGTAACGAGTATAATAAATGTTAAAATATAAAAGTTATTTATAAAAAATTTATTTTTATACCCGTTACTTGTTCTTTGTTCACACACAAATACATTTGTAGTATTTTTTGGAAAAAGTTTTAATTTTTTATTGTGAAAATTACTGAATATTTTATTTTATTAATTTATAACTAATGACTAGATTCATTTGTGTAATTAGATAAAGAACTGGCAGCTTGTAAGGACCGCCAAGAAATAGAACTTGCAGCACAGAGGGCAACACTGCAAGAGCAACGAACCCATATCGACATCCTAGATACGGCTCTTACTAATGCTCAAGGAAATGTTGTGAGATTAGAAGAAGAGGTATGAGTTTATTGTTTTCTATAAGCTGTGGCACCAAAGTTAGTCGTTTTCTTTTTCCGTTTGCTTATCATGTAACCTTGAAAATGTATTCTCAACTAAATATACAAGATACTATTTTCTTGAGTAATTGATCATCAAACAAAATTTCAAAAAATTGTTGTTTGTTGTACCAGAAGGCCCTCGAGTATATATGAAATTATATAAAGAAAATCAATTTCAATCATTCATGTTGGAACCTTACTATAAAAGAAATTGAGACCATAATTTTAATTAAAGATTTATAAATTGCATTTGTTGAATTTCAGTAGTTGATTTATTATTGTGTAGATTTGTGGACTGCAAAATGTTTCCTCACATTTTGCCCAGGTTTTGTTGCCAACCTCTGAATGTTAATTTTAGTAAATAATGAGGAATGTCAATTGTTTGCAACTTAAAATTTATTAGTAATTTTTTAATCACTTAGCTAATGTCCTGTATTTTTTGGAAATGTTATTAAGGGAGATATATACAGTGAAACCTCAATTTTAGACCATTGAAGGGACCGCCTAAAATAAACGTAAAAATCAAGGAAAGTGTAAAATCGGGGAAATGATGATTACGTAACATAAAGTAAAATGTGGGTTGCTTTATATCATAACTTTGGTAAAATATACATATTTGAACACAATAACAATAAATTTAAAAATGAATGATTCCGTGATGCTAAAAGAAGTAAAGATCTGTCTGTATTTTTATGTACTAATAGTAATGGCACAAAAACTGAAACCGCTTGCAATAGGAAAATCTAGAAAGCCGAGATGTTTCATAGGTATGAAATCACTTCCTACGTATGATATATGAATGTAACAAAAAGAAGTGGATGACCAACTCAATTTTTGAAGATTGGTTGCAACGTATTGACCGGAAATTCCATTATGAAAAAAATCTGATGTGGCCAACACATGACTTTCTCCATATTTGGGGTATAGATATTTAAATTATTATGAATAGTATTACTAGGCAAAATTATTATTTCGTATCATAAAAGAAGACACGTCCTTGTTGCCGTAAATTACGTATATTTTGAATGTTTACAGAATTCACCGCTACATGGTGTTGGCGCTGTATACTGGTATTAAGATAAAGCGAAATATATCCGAAATGGATGGTTCTACGAAAATTAGTTTCAAACAAAACTTGGAAGAAATATTATTCTCTACAACTTTGGTCCTTATGAGGATTACCAATAACGATGTTTTTAAGGAGATATTTAACAGAAACCGAAAAACCGGTTATTTATAAATAACTCCTAAACAATAAATCCTATAGAAAATTGTTTCAAATGAAAGTTGTAGGAAATTACATTCTCTATAACTTTTGTATAGAATTGTATATACAATAATGATGTTTTAACGAAGAAATATCGCAAAAACCGAATCGGGTTTCGAATAAACCTCGACTTCCGGTTATCCGTTATTGTCCAAAAACTAATCAGTTCTTTGTGCTCATGTTAAAGTGTTATATATGAAGTTTGGTAATGATATGGCATGTACTTTTTGAGTTAGAGCGCCCACAATAACATACATACACACACACACAGACATCATTCCGAAAATAGTCTAAACGTGTTCTAGGAACCTCAAAACATGTATTTCCGTTGAAATCTCGAAGTCGATTTTTTTCATGAATACAATACTTTCCCATTACTACGTATGGAGAAAGTAAAATGGCAAATCCTTTTGTTCGTGGACAGTTGTCTGGCACATCCTACTGTAGTAATCAAAAATTGTGTGCAGTTAAAGTTGTATTTTTGCCACCTAATATGACAACTAAATTACAGCCTTTGAATCAAGGCATTATAAGAAATTTAAAATTTATCGCAAATAGCTCAGAAAATGTTAGGCAGAAGATAATTGACATAACAATTCTTGGCTGTGTTATGGAGTTAAACAAAGCATGGCATGATGTAACCTCAGGAACAATTATAAATTGTTTTAAAAAAGCTGGAATGTGCAAAGTTGAAAGGGAAAAAGAAGAATGGGAAGAATTTAAATGGTGAAAGTTTTAAAAAGTTGAAAATTTGAAGCCACTTTTGATGAATACATGGATGTGGATAGTGATGTGGTAGTGGCTGAACATCCAACAGATGCTGATACAATCGAAGGGATAAAAAATAGTGCAGACATTGATTGTGAACAGAAGAAGATGAAGTTATTAGTACCAATAAGTCACCCTCAGTCGGCGTACAAGAGTCCATCAGTGCATTAGAAACAGTTAAATCATATGTATTATCACAAGATGATGTTGATGATGTTTTTTATTTTATATGGGGCTTTGAAAATTTTTGTTATTCACGTAGAAGAGATAATATGACTCAATTAAAAATAACTGAATTTTTTAAATAAAAAATAAATTCCTTATAAATTTATGTATGAGAGCAATTTTAAATTAATATATGATGCCAAGACTGCAAGGAATTCCATCATAAAAGGATGAGATGAATTATTAATACAAATAATTCGTTTAACAAATCAACTTTAGCCTTTATCGGACCCATTTTTAAATATAAAATAGGGTTCCCACGGACCAAATTAAAATGCCCAATATATCCTCAAAATGTTGACATTCAATAAATAATTTGTATCTTAGACAGATATAGAGATATTTTCTTAAAACAAAAAATATATTTTACAGAAGTGTTGCTTTTATTAGGCTGTTTAACTTTATTGTGTTAAACAAAAAAACAAAATAAGAAAAAATCATAAATAATCTTTTGTAGAAGAAAATGTAAATTTTTTTAAGAATTGTACATTAACTTAGTAAATCATTTCTTTAAAATGTTTTTTTTTTAACTTGAATCCTAAACTTAATCAAAATGCTTGCAAAAATCACAACCTGCTTTAACTATCAGTTTTTCTTCATGTGATATTTGATGAAACGGGTATATGCACAATCCTATATTGCACTGGCCGCAGTAATGGACATTATAAGATACTTTTTTATTTATGTACAAAGAGACCCAGAGGGTCGTCGGGTGCAGACAAGCTTTTTTGCTCTCTCACATTATAGCTGTCATTTGGTTATGGCGTTAGATGTAACACATGACCCTGAAAGCGATAACTCTTCCGTTCAGCATACTGATTTGTCTCTTCCACAATATTTAAAAAAAGAAAATTCAAAGGAGAAATTTTGAGTTCATCTTATGGCTGATTTCCAATTAATCACAGTTAGATATCTCCAAAAATCATAAAAAGGTTGTGAAACAAAATTTGCACAGGATAAGCACTTAAGGGATGTGAGAACATTTCTTTCTTATGCGACCCAATTTCGTGAATACTCGAGTGACCACTCTCGGAAAGATCATAAATCTTTCAAGGACTATTGTAAACTAACCTGACACCCTTGTCTCCCTCTCTCTCTCTCTCTCTCAGGAGATGCCAAACAAGCACATGGCCCAAAGAACCTTTCCACTCCCTCACTCATTTTCACTCAAACGTTTACTCATAAGGAAACACAAATACATCCCAATGAAAGAGAGAGATGTTTGTGAAAGATAATCAGAGGTATATCTCCTTTCAATTTGCAGTAGCATTCATACCCAGATAAGGTATAGGGATTTTTAGAAGCCGCAATTCCTATGGATGGTGGAAAAATTGTACAAATGTTTGGTAATCAAACAGAAGCTAAAAAAATGAGGACAAAATAAAATAAATCTGTTGACTAAGGATGAGAAAGGAATCTTTCCAGAGTGTAAAGAAAGTATTTGTTTGAAAATTGGGCGATTTGGAAATGCCCTATGCAGAATAACACTGTGACGTGCATAACGTTGCCTATAGGCAACATAAGGCCAACGAGAGACACACACAAGCATTGCCTATAGGCAACATTGGTCCTTTAAAGGTTAATGAAACTTTTACAGATTCCACACAATTTTTAAAAAATGGAAATTTTATATGCGAAACACAACCCAGATTTTCTTTTAGCCAACGAACACCAGTTCCTCTCCCATTCAGCTTTACCATTTCTGTATAATTTTATTAGGCAATAAACAGTATTATTCATTAAAATGTGATTATTAATTGAATTTTTGTTAATAAAAGAAGGATAAATGATTTTTTATACCTAAGGATATAAATCAAATGTAAAATCAACAAATACAGAATTGAGAAAAATGTATTTCCATGACTCGAATTTTCTATGACTTGAATATTTTTTAGTTTCCCTTGAAGTTTGAAGTTTCCACTGTATTAGTTATTTCTATCTTTTCTTATCTATTTACTGAGTGAGTCCCCCTATGGTCAATATTACAATTCAGATGTTCTCTTTATATTATTCCATCCAGCATAGTCTCCTCATTCTATCATCATGGTTGAAGTATGCAAAATGAGAAATGCTGCTTGGATTTGTAAACATTTTTCAGAAAAAATTTTCAGGGCATATATTTATGCCTACATTATTTCTACAACAAAAACAGCAGTTACAGTTTTTGCTCTCTTTAACAACATGCATTAATTCATGCATTGAAATATTTATCTTGGATATATTTTTGAAAGTCTTTATATTACTTAGGGACTGGCATATATGATAAATACCTCCTTGTGTTTATAAGTTATTTGACTAAAATGTATGAGTTATTATGAAACCATAAAAATTTATTAGTTTAAATATGAATAAATAGTTTAAACACCTACTTATATGTGAAAGTTATTAGTTTGTATTTGAATAACTATTTCAGTGTCGCAAAAAGCAGATGTACGTAGAGAGAGTTGGGCAGTTACAGAGGGCATTGTCCTCACTGCAGCTTGCTAGCGATAGACGTGAACAAACTGAAAGGAAGCTGAGAACACAACTGGAGCGGGAAATTCGAGAGTTGAGAGACAGAGAGAATGGAAATGAATTGAACAAAGGAGATGGAATAGGTGCAGTAGGAAGTATGGATCTCCGAAGCGATTTGGAGAAGAATGGAGAGGGAGCAAATATGGAGGAAGAAGTTCGAGAGCTGAGGAGACAGCTGCGAGAGAGAGAGGAGCGAATTTTGGCCGTGGAGACAGAACTGGCACAGTGGGAGAGGAGGTGTATCCAGGAGGGTGCTTTGCGACAAGCTGCCATAGATGCAGCCAGCATCCCCAAGTGAGTTGAAACATATTTATATTTTTAATGTCGTGTTACTTTATGAATTAACTAGTACACAATTCCGCAAGGTTTGCAAAATTTTATTTTTCTGCAAAGATATTTTCATTCTCTCTTATTTGTATTCTTCTTTATTAATAAACTGTTTATGTGTTTCTACTAGAGATGTACCGAATACTCATTTTGGCCAAATGCCGAATGGCCGAATATTAAAATCAGTATTCGGCCGAGGCCGAAGCCGAATATCTCCATCAGCATAAATTAGTGATGCACCAAATATCGGCTTCGGCCTTGGTATTCGGCCAAAAATGATTAAAATAATTTTTTAAATTCTTTGAGATGGAACTCTTTTGGATCTCAGAAAATAAATTTTCGTTCATTTCCATAACAGCATAAGAACACAACTTAAAACGGCGATAAAACTACAAAGAAAACACTGAAGTACAAAGTATTTGCCACAACGGCGGTTCTAGTCTCTCGCTTCGAAAACAAAGTGTGTTGATCGCTTCGAAGACGTTCGCTCACCGCTCGCACAAGTACGCGCATTGACGCCAGAACTTGGGACACCGCCATAACATTACATTGTATTGTTTTTCCGCTTAGTCGCTCGCACCGCCCGCGTCGCTTGTACGTGGGACAGAGCCTTAGCCTCGCCTATTAAATTTAAAAATGATACTACTAATAAGTTCTGGGTTTACGAAAAATCTGCACACATCCCCAATGTTGACTGTGAAAGTTGGTTACAATCGCAAGAATATTCCTCCCGGGGAATTTTCAAAATCGTTTTTAAAACACTACCAACCTGAAATACCAACTATTGAACACTAATGTTTTCTATAGAAATCTATTTAAATTCTTGTTTAATATGAAGATATATACAAAGAATCGCAGCCTTGTTAAGTTTATTATATATTCTGTTATATAAAAATGTCTGCACTTATGAAATTCAAAAATGAAACGAAAACTCAGTCGATATTGTGTTATTTTGGTTTTGGCACAATGGCGCTACTGTTTATACATCATATTACGTCATGCAAAAACGTGATCCAGATGTCAGAGGTTGTCTGCTACTTACACAGTACAATAAAACATCAAAAATTCCAACTAATGAGGAGAAGTATTCTAAATAAATGAATTGTCCACATATTGGAACATACTAATATATTATACGTCGTAGGCCATAAAGACGAGTAGCACATAATTGTCAGGCTGAATCCGAGATATGTGAATTGTATTGGCAACAACTCAATGTATTATACTTTTATTTAGTGTTTTCAGCTTTCTTCTATTATGTCATTATCATTTTTCGTTTTATCAAAAAAAAATGTAGTATTCGGCTTTTTGGCCATCCAAAGGCCGAGGCCGAAGCTGAATAGCAGATTTTGGCTGAATACCAAGGAGCTTCGGTGCATCACTAGTTTTTACCCTATTTTAGTTGTGCAATGCAGCTGGAACCCTTCTCCTGTATTAATAAACTGTGTTTATGTGTTTTTACCCTATTTTAGTGGTGCAATACAGCTGGAACCCATGAGATTTTTTCATACTAAAAAGTAATAAAAATTGAACAAATAAATGCATTAAAATACTAGTTCTGAGCGGAGGAAGCTTCTGTGAGTGATTTGTTTAGGTATTAATGTTGTCTGTAATGTAAACAGATCCTGTCATCTCGCTTCAAAGCAAGACTCAGCTAGGCACTTACTGGACTATATCTTGGACAAAACTTTTTTTATCCAAATGTAAAAAATAACACCTAGGTGCACAGGGGCCCCTTAGTATGGATGCAGTTTCACATGTCTAGGTTTTGTGGTCATGGAGGTATGGTGCTGACACAAACATTCTGGCTCTTTTGTTATTCTAGATACAGTATGTATAAAGGGAGTCCTTCATTAACGTCATTGAATATTACATTTTCTAGTGTATAAGATTCACTTTTTGTGGCAAAAATTGTTCTAAAATCATGCTGTGACTCACAGGTGTATCCCAATTTATGTCGAGGATGTATTCTTGAAAAGTACAATGTAAACCACTTAATTTTTCCTGAAGAGGTTATAAAATATAATTGCATCTGAGGGGATCAATGTTTTGCTAGATGTTCACGGTGTTGCGAATATTTTTGTTTCCATCACTTCTATGATATGTACCATCTGAGCGTGTGAGGATGAAGGATAAAATAAAAAAAAGAAGTAGGAATGTAAAATGGAAGTTTTAAACAATTAAAGATATATGAATAAAACAAAAAACAAAAACAAGATTGAAAAAATTTATTAAATAATAAAAATGAATTAAAAATTAAGAATGAGTGTCTGTTTTAACCTTGAAATAAAGGAAAAATGACAAAGAGGGTTCGAACTACTGACCCACAGCATAGAAACCAGATGCTTTATGTGCTTAACCACCTTTCCATCTTGGTCAGAATGTATACTGTAGTGTACTTGAAATAAATTAAGATAAACCCATTTATTGTTTAAACTATGAGTCAGTTATCCTGATGAAGAGTGTTATGTGCCTACCAAGTTTCAAAGATATCCGTCTCCCGGTCACGAGACCCTTCCCTTGTTAGCTTTGAACTATCCAGGATTGAAATAACTGGGTTTTACTGTACTGAGTTATGAGCTTCTGTGGCTCATGTTTTAGAAGAGCCCTAGCAAAGTTCTTTCTTTGATTTTTCACCTTATATTCTAGTAGGCTCAGTTTGTAAGCTCTGTTCTTTATCATGCTTTTTTCCAAGTGACTTTTTTTTCCCCTTTCAGAGATGCTAAAATAGCTGCCTTGGAGAGGACTAGCCAAGAGAGTGAAAGATTGGTTGCAGAAGCACGCTCGGAGAAAATGCGACACATGGATGAGGTCCATGCTGCACAGAGGAAAGTGGCTGATCTTGAAGCCAGGTAGAACTTACTGTATTTAAGAATATTAAACTTGAATAACTGATTGTCGGAATAAGTTTTGTCATTATCATTAGCTTTTTTTACCTCTCGGGATTTTAGACAATTTATTCCATTCCATACAAAGCCTTTCTCTCATAATCAACCCCTTTTAATAAACCTGATAATTTTTTGTCTCTCTACCTCATTTCTTGAAGCTGTATAATTCTACGCTCAATTTTTAATAACTTTTCTTAGAAAGACTAATTTCTCTTAAAGCTATAAAAAGCCTGGGCAAACCAAATGGACACTAGGGCTGCAAGTCAGTGGTCATCTGTGGTGGACCACAAATAGAGGACTCTGAAAAATAACTTCTTTTTAGTAGAGATGTGCAAAGTGTTCAAAATTTCAAGCTGAGTTGAATTGTAATTTAAAACTAAACTCGGCTTGATTTGAAATGAAAGCTCGAACAAATTTGAACTTTCAAGAAAGTGTGGTTTTTCAGGAAATTATATCAATATGACTGATAAAAAACTTCTTTTATAAAATTAATTAATGTTGCAACTATCAAAGTTGCTTCCAAATTTAATTTTCGATGATTGATGCTTTAGAGCAGGAGTTCCCAACCTGGTACTTAACCCTTTTTGCTGCTACGCTGGTATGCTACCTGCAGTGCCCCTAGTGCTGGGCTAGTTCTGGCTCACCAGTTCTCACTTTCTTTCATAGTGTTTACTTATACTTACATACAGATTCAAACTTTATATCCCCATGTTATTGAAGCAGTAATTTTGACAGGATGTGCAAAAAGACTTTTCATACCACGTATCCCGATGATTCCTAGCAACTACCCTTTTCAATTTAATGATTTTATTTCCGGTAAAAGTTTGCTTTTGCAATGACTATTAATAAGGCCCAAGGTCAATCATTGAAATTTTCCATGATCGACTTACATGAGCAATGGTTTTCTCACGGCCAGTTTTACGCAGCATGCTTAAGAGTAAGTAGTTTCGCAAAGTGAAAGAATTATTGTAAAAGGTTTCAAGTACGTTATTCATGATAATTGAGTTCAAGGAATAGAAATTGTTAATTCAAAACTATGAAAGATTATAGGTACCTGCCGACAGGACTTTACAACTCCGTAAAAACCCGTGTATAGAACCCAGAGAGGTTTTCGACATCAAGTTCTGAGAATTTTCTATGTAGCCATGTATAAGACGTAGAAAGGTTTTGTGCTTGAAATTCTAGAATTATTAAACCACCATAAAAGATTTGTATTCATTCTATTGGATGATTTCCATCGAATATACCTTTTACTCGGTATGAGCTGACAAATGCATTTACCAAATGATTTGTAGTACGAGATTTTAAAAATGTACCTCATTCGTATTTTAATGTGCATGGTAACACTGATGTTGAAACTACATACTAAAGGCAAGCAACTTAGAAGAAGATAAAATGTAGTAAATTATAGTGACTCCTATCTAATTGAAATTTAAAACTCAGTAAAAATTTCTACAATTGCCTGTGAAACTTGCAGTGAAAATAAAATGTCTGTATGGATGATGGGACGAAACTGCTTCTGTATGTTGTTTTAAAAAAAACAATACCGAAAGGCAAATTTCTGCATGGCATCATTGTCCAAATGCAACAGCAAGGTTGGTTTGATGAAAACATCACCAGTGACTGGATCAAGTTTGTTTGGAAAAGAATGTCTGGTGGAATGCGCCAAAGATCTCTCTTGGTCTTAGAGGCATTCTGATGCCACACACGTTCCGAAATAAAAAAGAAACTTCTTGAAATGAAGACAAATTTGGTGATTATTCTAGGGGGAATGATATCGATCTTGCAGCCTATAGATGTTGCTAACAAGCCATTTAAATCAGCATTGAATAAGAAGTGGGCTGATTGGATGGTGAATAGCACACGCACGTCCACCAAAGGGGGACTTATTCATAAAATAGATTTTTCATTGAAGACTCCCTACAGAAAGAACAAAAAATATTTAGTACCTATGTAGTAGTACCGATTCCAACCAAATTTGGCATGATTGTAGGGGGCATCTGTCCACTTGATTCAAATGTCAGTCAATTGTTGGCTGTTCCTTTATGCACGCCCACATTTCTCAACTGATTCCGACCAAATTTGGCATGATTGTAGTGGACTAAAAGGGGAATGTCAATGCAGAGTTTACGTGTCTGACCATCCACTTCGTACAAAATGGTGGCCAATTGTCTATCTCTTCCTTTATGCACACTCACATTTCTCAATCGATTCTGACCAAATTTGACATTATTATAGGGGACAGCAAGAGGAAAGTCAGCGTGGGATTTCATTTTTGTCTGCCTGTTTGTCTCAAAATGGTGGCCGACTTAACATTAAACTACACATATTTTCCTGAGTCCTACTATTGATTTGAATCAAACTTGTGGAGGGTTCCCAGGAATTATTCATAAGCAGTTATTGTTTTTCTCTGCCTGTTTTATTCAAAATGGCAACCGATTGAATTCTTAAATGCCATGTATCATCTAGAATTCCGATCGGATTTTAACAAAATTTCCCCAGGCAATGCTAGTTAATTATAATTACTCCAGGCAAAGAATAAGCTATTCTACTAGTTAAGAATAAGTTGGACGTTGGTTTGATTTTATTCACTTTCTTTACTATTCTTACAGAAGTGTAGTGGTGTCTCTTGATATTCTATGATACATCTTGGTGCTCGCCACATAGAAAAGGTTGGCAATCCCTGCTTTAGAGTCTAAAGTTTGGACAAAAACATTTGTTTTATTACATAATAGTAATGAAAGTTCAGGTTTGCTTACTTATTTATAATGCCATCCACATTTGACAAAGCAACTATTGAAGGGCCTATCGATATTTTAACCTTTACTGTTATAAACATAAACACCTCACTCGAAAATTTGTCCCATTTATTTATCCCATTGTTGGATGGCATTATTATTTAAAAATTACTAGTGAGGTTTTCCATAACTTGATAATTTAGTGTTAATATTTTCTCATGATCATCGTCAATTTTCTGAATCTGCACTCGTAAGAAATTTGAATTAAGATTAACAAAGTCAGAAGAAGTATATCCTGTCAGCAGTTGATCCAATCTCTATCACTGTGTCATCGTTGCAAGTTATTTTTTCTGGAATTTCTCCAGTATTCTCAGCAAGAAATCCTGCCTTCCCGAAGCAATTAGATATTGTAGTCCCCTTGACCTGCTTCTATGCTTGTGAAATATAATGTAAGGAGTCCATTTCATTTCCTTTGGAGGGTCTGGTACGATTCAGCGCCACCGATTCATGACCACCGGTTCAAGGCCGCCGATTCATTGCCGAGCCCAGTTCATCGCGGTCGTTTCATAGCCAGTATATTGTGCTAATTTTTTTAAAAGCTGGTATAGGGTAATATTATTTTAACAATAGTGCAGACTAATTGTAAAACGGCATATATTGACCATTACACTGAATTTTATAATTGTTATAAATTTATTGTTTATACTACCCTATAAAAATACAAAGGCATAAATCTAATATTTCAAAGAATGCCTAAAAAGGGCGGCCAATCAGTGACTTGCACAGGGGCGGCCATGAGGCACAGCGTGCTCCTCGTCATATCTTAAAGTCAATCTTTAGCCTCTCTAGCCGGCGATGAAACGGCTGGTGATGAACTGGGCCCGGCAATGAATCGGCAGCTATGAAACGGCGGTCATGAACCGGCGGTGCTGAAACGTCCCATTCCGTCCTTTGGACCCTTGCCACAATCGCAAAAAGAGATTAATTTTTGAATAATTAGACTTGAATATGGCAATTATTTCCAAGTCTAATGATTGCGGCTAGGGATGGGCGATCTTACCGTGAAAGATTGATTCTGTGAATCGATCTAGATCGTATTAATAAAGATCAATTTACCAATAGGATCAAACCAAAAAGATCAATTCAAGAAAGATGGATCTTCGATTCTAGCCACAAGGAAGGTTATAAACTAAAAGAGTAATTTTCATGTTACAATTTTTTTATTATAATAAAGATCGATCTTCGATTCAAGCCATAAGAACCAAAAGTTTACATTAACATTTTATTATCATAATAAAAAGAAACAAAGAAAATTAAAAACAAAAGTTTGCGATCAATTACTGTGTAGCATTAATTTCCTCTCTAATATGATTTTTAATTTTACAGATTTCTGACTGACTATTATTCACATAATAAATTGCCAATATGATACACACAGCCATGCCCTCAGCGAGATTCGAACCCACGAACATTACATTGGAAACAAAATACATTAAAATCGTATACCGGGGAAATGCATTATTAGAGTTAATGTGAATTATTGAGATCAATTTATGTCACACACTTCTTAAATTATTATAAATTGATTGAAAAAAACCGCACAAACATTGAGCGGGTACAGCTTGTAAGGTTAAGTTGCCGACTAGGTTTGATGACCACAACTAGAGTTCACCACTTCCACCAATCACCACTGCCCCTCTCCTTCATAGGCACCCCACCAGGTGTGGTCGAAAGATTCTCGATTCTGGGCTAAAAGAATCGATCCATATAAAAATCGTAGAACGAAAGATCGATCCAAAAAATCAAATCGGCCTTGTAAAAAGATCGATCCTGTAAAAGATCGATCTTGGATCGCCCATCCCTTATTGCGGCCCACTTGAATGATTTGTGGGAAAAAATTTTAACTGTGTTTCACAAATTTGAAATGTCATGTTTAAATTTCATAAGTTGTGTGGAGATAATTTTGAACAATCCAAAAATAGCAAATAACCCAATTGGATAATTGATTTTGATATTAACCAAATTTACATCTTTTCTCCCAATCTGCAGTTGTAATTGGCAGACAACAGCAGCATGACACTGTGGGCAATAATCATAGTCATGTATTAGCACTTGGTGACTTGGTGCAGAATTCGTAAAAGTGAAAAAAAAATTGTAAAGTGAAGATTTGTGAAGTGAACGTTTTTAAGCTGAGGAGTGGGTGTATTTTTTTTATTAGTGCTAAGATTGGGAAGTAAATAATACATAAATCATATTTTTGCTTGAACCGAATTGAACTAACTACTGCAAACTGAACTTAACCGTTGTCAACAATCAATTCTGAACCAAACTGCTAACCAAACAATTATTAAAAATGCAAACCAATCCAGGGACCAACCCACTTCAGAATTTGGAATGGTTTGCTGCTCTATCTATAACCTATGATTATAATTCAATTGAAAACTTATGTATTGTCTCTTTCAAACTTTTTAATGTAGACTTAAGGACCTGGAATCGCGATTGGCTGAGAGAGATGCCATGATCCGTGTACTTCAGAAGCACACTTACGAAAAGGACTCAGCTGTAGCCTTCCTCTCCTCTACTCACCACACTCCCCACACCAGTGGACTACACTCTAGTAGTTTCCATGGTGGTGGTAGACTTCACAGCAGTACCCTCCATGGAAATTCCTTGCATGGCAATACTTCTCTTCATAGTAACAGTCTTCATGGAAATAGTTATCATGGCAGTTCATTACATGCAAGCAGTCTTCATGGAAATAGCTACCATGAGAGTAGTGTGTACAGAGCTGCTGAGATCTTGGCAACAACAAGAGAAGAGCTTGGTAGATGCATTGCTAAGATTAAAAATTAATTTCAATACATTAGCTATTAATTTATTAATATGTGCTGTTATGTTTATATTATAACTAGTGGTTAAATAATATACAAATTGTATCTAAATTTTACTTCTTTATATACATTGAGAGTTATTAGTAGTATAAAGCAAAGATTCCAAATACATTGGATTCCCCATTTAACATTTGCCTGGGAGACAAGTTTTTTGTACCCTGAATCGAGTAATACCTTAAATGGGAGTAGTCTAAAATTTAAAGACTAAACAGCAGTTAATTTATATCAAATTTTTATTAATTGAAACACAAATATTAAGAGTAAAGATAGATAACGTTGCTCAAAGAAGATGGAGCTAGTCTAAGGTAGTTTGCCATCTCTATTCTTGTCATGTTTAGATGGGCCTCAACTTGATGAATAATGGAAACATTTTTGCTTAAAGTAAGATTACTCATTTTCGTACCCATATTAATAAAATATCACCGAATTAAATAAATATATTTTCTACCAAACAAAATAGACATGCACACAAATGGCACAACTAGCGAGTTTTTTTAATGCCATGCAGAAAACACTTGTGTCTATATACCAACATGAAAACACAACACTCAGCATCGGAAAGCCGGTAAGTTAGGTGTTACTTTGCCATCACACTGAAAAGCTACACTGTAAATGAATTGCCCTGCATATTGACCAGTTCATACCCATAAGCCCATATAATGTGATTCACTTCTACACGGCCGAGAGAAATGATGTGAAGAGGTTGAAATATAATATGTACAAGTATATGCAGTGATGAGCTGAAGCCGGCTCTCGTAAGCCGTTTGTTAATTTTTCTCTGAATTTGCGAGCCGGTTGTTAAATTTTTAGAAAATATGAAAATTTATTGATTTTTGTCCTTTCAAGTACATTTTTCCCTATCTGACATTCAATTACCGATGGTGTATGGAATGGAATATATTACGGACCGAGCACTTGTTAAGCTAGTGGAACGGTAATACTAAATTTCTGAAGAAAGATAACTATACGTGTGTTACCGAAGTGTGTGATGAAATGGAGCGATCTGGTGCCCCTGGCAGGTAGACCTCCTCCTGCCACATTGTCCACATTTCCTCGAACTTTTTTGTTAGAGTCGGTTCTTAATTTTTTCAGCTAATCACCGAGTATAGGTACATATTAATTTCCACCGCTGACATTGTTACCAGATACAAATGTCGTCTATCCCTGAAAACGGTGAATGGGGTGTAGGATATGGCAAATACGTACAAAGGCAGGAGAGGAGTGATACTGGAGTCGGCAGGGATGGTTAACGTACGCTCATTCCAGTGGATGAGTAACCACGAGAGAAAAAATGCACAGTTAGCGAAAAAATACAGTCACCTAATTTGTATTACGACCATGAGTGCTCCATCTAGGCTGCTTAGAAACATTGTAGCTTTTAGTGCTGATTGATTTCTGAAGTGATTACGATCAATTTTTTCATTTCTCGGAATGATGATGGCTGAGAATCATACTGCAAGTGCTCCGGCGAAGATGATATGTTAAGCTTTTGATTTGGAGATGAAATTAGTTATAACTTCAAGGCTGTGACCCTCATTGCATCACCTAGCTGCTCATTTGCAATCTATAATTTTTCCGCAACAAACTTTCCTAACACTTTTTTATGTAAATACACTCGAGACATACTTACTATTGCGGGACTCAACCGAGCGTGCAGATCGTTTCAATTTTTTAAGTTCGTATACAATGATGAATACATGATATAGGTAATTGAGCTCACATGGGTCATATGAGATAATTTATACGAGCTTTGAATAATTTATCCCGCAACGAACTAGTGCGGTGAGCTTTGGCAGACGTTTCAGCGCATGTAATCAGCTGAGCGTGCTCAACACTGCACACAAAATGACAACACTAGCAGATATTGGAGTTTCCCACGTCCTTTTAATCATTAGATTTTAGGCACATTTGTTACATTTCGGCTCTTTATATGTGTTGCATTGTCGATGAATTGTGTGAATTATTACATTACAACTTCACTAAATGATATATTGTCGTGCCGTATTGTGTAAATGCACTTTAAATCGAGGCAGTGTCCATCTGGGGACCAGAATTATGTCCCTTAAATGTGAGCATTTCACAAAATCGAGAAACACTAAATCGGGTAATATAATACATTATTTACGTGGGCTTTGGTCAGGGCCGCAAAAAAACATCCTTAACTGCGGGAAAACCTTAAATGGGAGACCCTTAAATCGGGATTCCACTGTATTAACAATTGCAGTTTTTAGGATTCTATTGCTTTTAAACTTTGACATATATAATATTTATACTCACTATAACAATGGTATTTATTTTCTCTGAAGTTAATTTTAGAATTTAAATGAATTTTTATTTTATAAAATTCTTTTGTTTTCAGTTGTATTTTGAGATTTTTATAAGTAAATTCATGATGACTCATTAAATATAATTTTGTATTTTTAAAGGTTCCGTATCAACTGCAAGTGTTTTCTCAACTGTAAATAGCAGCAGTGGCATTGGGGGAAGTTGTGACTCTTCCAGTGGTGGAAATGTTGGCAATCTCGGAGGAATATGTAGTCCTGGTGCAGGAGGTGGGGTTGGGATTGTAGGACCTGCCTCCACCCTTCGAACTGTACAGTATAGTTCTCCACCTCTCAGCAGTGGTGGGACAGCATCTGTAGTTGGAGGTAATGTGTTTTTATTAAATAGGGTACCATTAAATATATGTGGCATTCTGTTTCTCTGTTATTTATCATTTTATTCCTAACAATATTGGTTAAACTTTAAATTTATAGTTATACAAAAAACCACCATAAAACAAAATTGGCAGGACAAAAAAGGGAGCATTTGTTTTAGAGAGGTTACAAGAGTTGAATAAATACAGTGGCAAACCAGCTATGTGTGAGTATGTCAGGTTTAATCACGGCCTTACCTGATCGAGCAACACACTGCCAAACCGTTGCATATAGGAGTAACAATACATAAAGATTCTATGTTGACATTAATATGTTCATTATCATAGTAGTGCATTCTATGAAAACAATAATAGTCAATATTAATGTCTTGGTGCAAGATGAGATGAATGACTTAAAGTTAAAATGCATTCGATTAGTTTATGTACCCTGTCAGATAACGGGGCAGAGTTTATGTGAATAATGGCACAAAATATCTCACACATTAATTTGCTATAAAATGTATCATATATATTACAATTTGTCATGAAATATAGACCAAAAATATATAGTACATATCATATTCTCAGGAATACACAGTCATTCCATTTAGCTTTAAATGATCGCTGATTTCAGAAGCATTCTGGTTGACAGGGGATGTTGTTAGTGTACGATACGAATACAACTATGTTTTATTAACTATGACAAGGTCATAGAAAAATTCATTTGAAAATTGCTAACAGAATTACCTTATAGTGCAAGATGAAAAAACTAGTGTACACCAAAGTAGGCATAATAAATTTGACGGAAAAATAAAAAACTTCACAAATAAAATCCATAAGTTTTCAGATTCATGAGCTACTGCTACTGCCGATGACAATTCTTGAACTGATAATTTGCGAATGAATACAAAAGAGAAAATGAGAAAGGAAACAAGAAGGGAAGGTGATGAAAAGATCCTCGAATGGTTACCTACTGTAGCAAAAAGCAACACTTTGTCAGGCTCCACCCTCCCCTTTGTATCACGAAATTTGGTAGCAGTCCCTAGGTCAGTGGTTTCCAAACTTATTGCACCCCCATTCGTTCAAGTATCCCTGCTGCTACGTTTTCGGTGGGTTTTGAAGCATTTCCGTATCTTAATTGCAACCGCAATATATTGTAACTTTACAAATAATGATTGCAACACAGAGCCAGGACAAAGTCTGTTGGCAAAACGTGTCAGCAAAATGTCCTGTTGGCAAAATGTCTGTCGGCAAAACGTCTGGGTACCAACCGCCGTTGCCATTCTCATTTTATCACGTCATTTCAATAAATTTTATGGTTGCAAATATATATGTTTATATAAAATACATATACAGGTGACTCCCGAGTCTCGTTGGGGATGCGTTCTTGAAAACGTGTTCAAATCTCGAGTGGTCGAGTGTCGAATGCCGTTTTTCCATATACTTGCATGCTATAATCGGGGGAAACATTCCCGCATCTCGGGAAAAAGTCTCCCCTCACATTCTATAAAGATAAATAACATTACTGATATGTTAATAAAACTATTAAATTATGAATAAATCATATAATAAATATTTTAAATGTATAACTTATTTTTTGCACTAAAAAGGAAAAAATAAATTTGTTTCTCGAACTTCAAAGATAGATGTATGCAATATGCTTTACAGACAGCCCGGTCTGGATCGCGCGAGTCGTTTGTGGCAAACGACTCGCGTGAACTTGATAACATACCTGCGTATATCTATCTATACATACAACTATTTATCGCAGCGAAATTAATATAAAAGTTATTAAAAAAGCACAAAATAACTTAAGAATAAAGAAACAATAAAATTCAAAATATTTTCATACCTTAAATCTTTTTCAACTGCGCTTACTGGACTTGGTTTATTAATTGAGAAGTTGGAAGATATTAGTTGGAAGAAGAGGAGCTATTGGGTGGGGAACTGTTTATTGTTGTTATCAAATTACCTGAGTTTATCACGTTCTAGAATTTTTTCCTTCTGTTTCACATAAGTGCTAATAGTTGACACATTCCCAACGATCGTACGATTTCAGCTTGGCTTTCACCTTTCTCAACATGCTTTAAAATTTCTAATTTCAATTCATAACTATGAGTCTTATGCACTCTTTTATTTGATTCCCTTACATTATCACTATTACATTTCCTTTTAGATGCCATGTCAAGTGATAAATTTATAAATAAATCAATAAAATAAATAAATTTAAATGAAAGATTAACAGAAAAAAGAGTGAAATCATCACAAAGTCAAACAATTAGAGCAGATATAACTACGTCTACACCAAAACTAAACCTCGCGTTTGGTCGGAACCAATAACTACGCGAAGTTAATTCCGCGTATATTATCGATCGGCGGGATCGAAATCTCGAATTAATCGAGACTCGAAAAATCGAGACTCGGGAGTCGCCTGTACAGTGAAATCTCAATTTGCACTCTCGGATTTTACTTTTTTTCTGTTTTATGCACTTTTTGTCTGGTCCCAGCCAAATGCTCATAAGAAGAATGTAAAATTTTAATCGATTTTACATTTCCTCTAATTTACATTTCCTCCAAATTTGCACATTATTTTTCGAGTCCTGACAAAGGAAATTCACCTGATTTTATGTTTACAATTTTCTACCGTATTTACTCGGATATAAGCCACCACTGAATATAAGCCACATCCAGGGTTTTTTAACATTGAAAATAAAGAAAAAACTTCCCTCGATATAAGCTGTGTTGTGAACTCAAAATATGCCTACAATTGGAGGCTCTGGAAATTTTCTTATTTGCTTTCCAATTGAAAAGTTATGGTGTAGAATACTTGAAGTTACAAGTGCATTAAAATGTCAATTTTTGATTTTCTCAGCTGACTTTGCCTGGATGCATATGCAAGAGTTTCGTGAGTTACCTCTTCTTTTCCCTCTCTGCTGTAAATGAGTAAGATTACATGGCAACTGCAAACAAAGGAATACTATGCATTAATTGAAAATTTCCCTACTGCATATTTCAGTGCATGCAGGTCAAAAAATTTCACGCAACTGTTCGCATGGCACACTGAGTGCGCCATTGCATTGTGTGGAAGATGCGAATGTAAACAGGAATAATAACAATAGATTCATTCTAATTTTTGTTTATTCAGTCTTCTAATGCATGTAATGATTTATAATTCTCATTATTTCCTGTATCAGATGAGCCCCATGATTAAGTCTGATGTACTAGCGCAGGGGTCCCTAAACTTTTTATTGAAAGGGCCACATTAGGCTTTATGTACGACAGCACGGGCCACTTGAGACTTTTCAAATGATTGATCGTGCCATGTGAAAACTTCAAAGAGCAAGTTTCGAGGAGGGGGTGGTTATCGATAAACTTCACCATTAAAAATTATGTCAAGGGGGGGGGGGGGGGGCAGTTGGGTTGGGTAAGACAGGCGGGCCGGATTAAATTACTGTGCGGGCCGTAGTTTGGGGATCCCTGTACTAGCATATAGCTTGTTTGCCCCTTTGTTTATGCAATCCTGTAACCTCCCTATAACGAACTTCTGTACAATGAATGCCCCTTCTTTTGGTCCCGCCAATTTCGTTATATGGAGGTTTTACTGTACAGGCAGTTCTCGATATGTGTACATTCGACATCCGTACAATTTGCTCTTTTGTATATTATAAATTCTCGCCCCTAAACTGCCTTTCGTACTCCGAATTTGGACTTTCGTACATCAGCTGATGAACAAACATTTGGAGCTATCGCATAATGGCGCTGTCTGTCAGCCAAACCAACACTTTTAATAAATTACCTAATTAAAGTATGCTATTTAATAATACGTGTATTATATGTAATGTAAGATTTGTGTGTAATGTTTTTTAATATTGTACTGAAATTTGACAAGATTAATACCACTGTAAAGTCGGTTAATAATCAATAAATTATTATTATTATTATTATTCAGTCTCGGCAACGTTACCATCTTTGTTTGTACGTTTAGCAGTGTTTCTTTGTTTGTGCATTTTACACCTGTTATTTTATAAACATGAGTGAGAAATGGAAAACTGAAAGTGCTAATACAAGTGAAAAGAAATGTAGTACACATAAACTGAACACAATTGAAACAAAGATGGAAATAATTAGGCATGCCGAAAGCGGCGAATCTTTAACTTCAATCGGACATTCATTGGACTTAAGCCGGTCAAGTGTGTGTTCAGTTGTGAAGGAGAAGAACAAATATAATAATACAATACATACTGCGGCATTCTGAATAAATGCCACATTTTTTTAAAGAACAAGGAACCGATCTACACACACTTCGATGATGTTGGCAATATTCCGTTAGCAGACCGCGAAACAATTTGAGACAATAATTGTGCAGTTGCTTGGCTTTCTTGCGAATGACAAGTGAACTCAGCGAGATTTTCTTGTGAGTTTGGGTATCGATTCACAGGTTTAAAGCCTTCTCTGTCTTCTCTACATACGGATTCCTAGGTACAAAAGAAAATTTTGTACTCGTTGAAGTACCACTTGCAACACTAGCTCTAATCGCTTCTTCACTTTCCTTATCAATTTTATTGTGGACTCGGTCATACCAAGTAATTTATCAACTGATGAAGCAGTTCATTATGCACAAGCCTATCTAAAACTTCAATTTTCTTCTCCTAACTCATCACTTTTTTCGCCCTTTTTACCGACTTTTCTTTCATTTCAATCATCACTCTCTTTGGGGCCATGATTAGGCAATATTACAAAAATACTATGAAAGTAGCAAAATGCTTTAATGAAAAAAAACTCGCACTTTCATACATTATACATTGACAACCCTAAACCACCTTCCATATGCCGAATTTGGACTTTCGTGCATGACGAACAAATATTTTGAGTGCTGCTGGTTGCCAGCCACCAGGCCACCAGTTTCTGGTGCATTGCCATCTTTGTCTGTACAGCAGTATTTATTTGTGCAATTATTTAAATATTTTATTGCACTTTGCCCTATCTCTCTATATTATAAAATAAACGATTGTGCCTAAAAGACCCCTGCACGAAAAAACTAAACATTTATACCATAATTAGAGATTTTATAATATTTTTTGGCTCTCTGGGAATGGAACCCCCCCCTATAACATATTAATCTATGTTCGACATCCGTACATTCAACTTCCATACACGTTTTCAGGAACGCATTATGTACAGATGTCGAGGACTGCTTATATAGCAGTAGGCCAAAGTTTGGACACCCCTGCTCTAATTAATAACCACCTCTTTTCCTGTTATTCCTTGCTGCTTTCAACCATTATCTAAATACCCTTCCCATCTCCTCTTTACTTCCTTCAATAGTCACCTCAGGCTGCTAATTAGTAACCATCTAAGAAGCTGCCAAGATGTAGAACACTTGAATAGAATCTGTAATATGAGTTGAATTACTATCGTATTAACTTTTTTGTGTCAGTTGTGTCAATTCACCATCAATAATTACAGGTGATGCTTTTGGTGGGGCCAGCATTGGCAAAAGTGGAGCAAACGGAGGAAGGGAAGGAGCATCTTCAACAACAACATCTAACTGCAGCTTTGATGATGCAAAAAAGTCTCTTGATGACCAACTCAAGGAACTTGACTCACAACTTCTAAGCAAGGTATGGGATGTTGATGTTTTGAAAAAACTACCTCATCCTTCAAGACAAAATGTTAATGAGATACAGTGTAGATCTGGAATTATTTAAATTTAAATCTTTAATTTAATTTAATCTAGATATATAATTTGATTTAATTAAGATGGATAATTTATGTGGTTTTATGGTGTGATTCTTGGAGTCCATGCAACAAAGAAACCAAGAAGATGAAACGTGAAACAAAAGTGAAATATAAACTAGAAGGAGCAAATGCCATATTTTGTTACTTCTGGTGATTTGGAATGGTGAAATTTTCCTGTAATAGTATATGCAAATTGGAGGGAGATGAAGATTTTCTGACTCTCCTTCTGTTGATAGGAAGAGATAGAGTAAGTGCTGTAGACTTCTACAAATATAGGATGTCTTTTTCTTTCAATCAATTTAGCAATATGACTTTTAATTAAAAAGGGTTGGAGACTACGGTGAGCTGGATATTTCAAAGCATGACTTGTATATAGTGGAAGACACATTTGATGAGAATCTATTTAAGTCAAAGTCATTTCGCTGAGCAAGTTGAGAAATATTTTAGTAGCTATAGCTGAGCCACACATATTATTATTGATTTGTTATTTGCTCTATTATTTATTTATTCTATTTTTATAGCTATTGCTATCTAAATTGCAGTTGCATAACCCTGCATATTTTTATGTCATATAAAATACAACAGAAAATGTGTCACTCCTGCTTGAGTTAGACTCTAAAAAAACCAAATAATCTCACTGATAATACAAAAATCGAGCTGTTTCTTTACTGAAAATGTTCCATTTTAGTTTATTAATTAATGGTGATATTCACTAGAGAATTATTGAGCTTGTCTTATGGCTGAAAAAATTCAAGAATAAGCACTTAAATAAAAATAACTTTAAAAAATACTTAGATATATCCAATAGACACAATATGGTTATTGTTATGGCTATTGGAAATTCTATGAGAGAAGTACATTTTTAATTTTTACTTTCTCCATACATAGTATAGGAGAAAGTATTGTATTCGTGAAAAAATCTAATTCCAGATTTCAAAGGAAATGCAGCAAAACCCTGTTATTTCGATTCCGGAATATTCAAAGTATGGTGTAATTCAAAGCTAAGATCAGTCCCTGGCCAACATCATAGGATTTTGCATACTTTTTGGTACGGATTAATCAAAATACGCCTACAATGAAATTCAAAGTTATGATATGGTCCAGTGACTCACAAAAAGTTCGTTTAATTCGAAATGTCAATCCTGTGTAAGTGGAAGGTTCACGTGCGTGCCATCATATCACGTTTTTATTCCCCATTTCTTGCACATGAAATACATATAGCACCCCAAACTTATTTGATAGTAGGAATACCAAACGTCTCAATTTCACTGGGACAGTGCCGTTTTTTAAATAACTTACACACACACACATATACAAAGGTGGTTTAAGGTTCACCTGTACTTTTATGTGTTGACCAGAATAAAACAGCATAAAGCCATCAACAAACTTGTTTATTTTTCAAAATAATCTTCTGCTACATTAATACATTTGTCCCATCTATGAGGAAGTGCATATATACCGTATTCACCTGAATCTAAGATGACCTTTTTTTCCAAATTGTCGGTTGTAAATATCAAGAGTCGTCTTAAATTCAAATACAAAGTATATTTACGCTTTTAATCGATATTTTTTTACAACAAATGGTATGTAAGAGTAAACAATTCACAACAGCAAATTCAAGTATGCACATAAACAAGTGATATAAACAAATAGTAATAACAATAAGTAAAACAACGGGAATAATAATTATTTAGACTAATAATCATCGTCGACGATCATAACACAGACAACGTACTTTTATCTTGCACGTAATGATAACTGCAAGGTAAAAACAAATGAGAGTGGAAATCATTGAGATTCCCCTTTCAAATGACTCACTAAATGTGACAGTAATTTTGAGTTGTGCATTCTTGTTTTAAATGCACAACCCGTAAGTTAAAATGACATCATGTTGAAGTACGTGGCACGAGTGCAAAGGGATAGTTAACAAAAGGAATTAGACGGAGCTATGATGCAAATTTTAAGCTGATCGTGATAAGTTATGCTGAAAAAACTAATAACTGTGATGCGAGTAGAAAGTTCGGTGTATCTGAGGCAAATGTGCATCGATGGAAACTCTCAAAACAGGAACTAGAAAAAGCCAAAGCCACAAGGAAGTCGTTCAGTGGTCCAAAATTAGGCCGATTTCATGGCAAAGAAGAAGAAGTAGTAAAGTTTGTGCGCACCATGAGGCAGAACGTTATGCCTGTTTCAACTGAAAGTATTATACTTAAAGCTCATGAAATTGCTAGAGGACTTAATATATCATTGCAAGAATTCAAGGCCAGCAGAAGTTGGTGCGTGAGAATGATGCGACGAAATAATTTTTCTTTACGGCGACGAACTTAGCTGTGTCAGAAATTGTCAGAAGACTACGTTGAAAAACTTCTCGCTTACCAGAAATACGTAATTGGACTTAGAAAAACCAATAATTACCTTTTGAGCCAAATAGAAATGCCGATGAAACTCTGGTTTTCTTCGACATGCCATCTAATTATACTGTGAACAAAAAAGGTGCGAAGTCCGTCCTAATTAAAACTACAGGCAACGAAAAAATGCGAGTCATGGTAATGTTGGCGGTTTTAGCAGATGGGTCTAAATTACCACCATATGTGATTCTAAAGCAGAAAACAATGCCTAAGGAACATTTGCCAAGTGGAATAATAGGTGTCAAGATCACTGATACTTGCTGATGACGACGAAGATGCAGCCATTTTACAATAAATTTTAATACTTTAACACTTTTATAAACACAACACAAATAAACTTGAACGAAAGCACTGTCAAACATTTCAACTACCACAACTGCCACATATACATAAGTGAACTCGTCATGTGGTCAATGTCAATGTAACTGGAGCTGCCAGAAAGAGCAAATCGTGGGGGGGAAAAAGCCGACAAAGCAAATGAAATCAGGGGTTAATTTCACTGCTCTCTGTTGTAAAGCGTTTGTTCATTCACCCTGCCACAAAAACGGCAACTTCCGAATCACTACTAGAGTATTCTTTTTTTGCTTTCTCTACATTCAAATGGGATTACCTCAAAAACGGTTGGGCCCATGAAAAAAGTTTAAATACCAAAATTGTAGGAAATTTAATGCTCTATCGACATCATCCCATCAAAATTTTGATAAGGACTTACCATTTTTGAGATATTACCTGAAATATGTTAAAAAATTGATACATCCAGAAAAATCTACAATTTCGTAACATTGGGGTCTTTGTGGCACCTGTTAATATTCCTCGATCAGGCTAAAAATTTTTGTAGTTCATTATTTTAGGAATTGGAACCATTCTAGGGGGTGAGACCAATAAAATTCGAAAAAAAATGTCATCGTGTATAACTAAGGGCCACCGTAAAATATATATATATACACACACACACATATATACACACACACACACACACATATATATATATATATATCCCTCTCTCCGCCCTTCCCTCTAATTCCCTCTCTCCATCTCTCCCCTCCGTTACCATCCATCACTCTCCCTCCCTATCTCGTATTAAAAGCATTCAAAGCGAACAAACTTACAAACATTCTCCTTTATATGTTAGACTAGCAGAAATTCCTGGCGTTGCCCGGGAAAATTTGTTTCAAATCCGATCGGAATTCTAGATCATACATTGCATTTAAGAAATCACTCGGCCGCCGTGTTGAATACAACGGGCAGAGAGAAACAAAAACTACGTATGAATTATTTCGGGGAGCTCTCCACAATCGTACCAAATTTGATTCAAATCTACTTGGGAAAATACGCGTAGTTTAATCACTACCCGCCGTCCAATTACAGATAAGGAAGTAGTCCTTTCCCACCTTTCCCATTGTGTATAAGATGTAGATAATTAAGAAAATCAGGAAATTCATGTAAATCAGGAAAATCAGGAAATTCAGGGAAATCAGGAAATTCCGAAAAATCAGGAAATTCGTGAAAATCAGGAAATTCAGGAAAATCAGTAAATTCAGGAAAATCAGAAAAATCATGAAATTCAGGAAAATCAGGAAATTCAGGTAAATCAGGAAATTCAGGAAAATCAGGTAAATCAGGAAATTCAGGAAAATCAGGAAATTCAGGAAAATCAGGAAATTCAGGAAAATCAGGTAAGTCAGGAAAGTCAGGAAAATCAGGAAATTCAGGAAAATCAGGAAATTCAGGAAATTCAGGAAAATCAGGAAATTCCGGAAAATCAGGAAATTCAGGAAAATCAGGAAATTCAGGTAAATCAGGAAATTCAGGAAAATCAGGAAATTCAGGAAAATCAGGAAATTCAGGAAATTCCGGAAAATCAGGAAATTCAGGAAAATCAGGAAATTCAGGAAAATCAGTAAATTCAGGAAAATCAGAAAAATCAGGAAATTCAGGAAAATCAGGTAAATCAGGAAATTCAGGAAAATCAGGTAAATCAGGAAAATCAGGAAAATCAGGAAATTCAGGAAAATCAGGAAATACAGGAAATTCAGGAAAATCAGGAAATTCCGGAAAATCAGGAAAATCAGGAAATTCAGGAAAATCAGGAAATTCAGGAAATTCAGGAAAATCAGAAAATTCCGGAAAATCAGGAAATTCAGGAAAATCAGGAAATTCCGGAAAATCAGGAAATTCAGGAAAATCAGGAAATTCAGGAAAATCAGGAAATTCAGGAAAATCAGGAAATTCAGGAAATTCCGGAAAATCAGGAAATTCAGGAAATTCAGGAAAATCAGGAAAATAATTTTCCTGAATTTCCTGATTTACCTGAATTTCCTGATTTTCCTGAATTTCCTGATTTTCCTGATTTACCTGAATTTCCTGAATTTCCTGATTTTCCTGATTTTCCGGAATTTCCTGATTTTCCTGGATTTCCTGATTTTCCTGAATTTCCTGATTTTCCTGAATTTCCTGATTTTCCTGAATTTCCTGATTTTCCTGAATTTCCTGAATTTCCTGATTTTCCTGAATTTCCTGACTTTCCTGATTTTCCGGAATTTCCGGAATTTCCTGATTTTCCTGAATTTCCTGATTTTCCTGACTTTCCTGATTTTCCTGATTTTCCGGAATTTCCTGATTTTCCTGGATTTCCTGATTTTCCTGAATTTCCTGATTTTCCTGAATTTCCTGATTTTCCTGAATTTTCTGATTTACCTGATTTTCCGGAATTTCCTGATTTTCTTGAATTTCCTGAATTTCCTGATTTTCCTGAATTTCCTGATTTTCCTGAATTTCCTGATTTTCCTGATTTTCCTGAATTTCCTGATATTCCTGAATTTCCTGATTTTCCTGAATTTCCTGATTTTCCTGAATTTCCTGATTTTCCTGAATTTCCTGATTTTCTTGAATTTCCTGATTTACCTGATTTTCCTGATTTACCTGAATTTCCTGAATTTCCTGATTTTCCTGAATTTACTGATTTTCCTGAATTCCCTGAATTTCCTGATTTTCCTGAATTTCCTGATTTTCCTGACTTTCCTGATTTACCTGATTTTCCTGAATTTCCTGATTTTCCTGAATTTCCTGATTTACATGATTTTCCTGATTTACCTGAATTTCCTGAATTTACTGATTTACCTGAATTTCCTGATTTTCCTGAATTTCATGATTTTTCTGATTTTCCTGAATTTACTGATTTTCCTGAATTTCCTGATTTTCACGAATTTCCTGATTTTTCTGAATTTCCTGATTTCCCTGAATTTCCTGATTTTCCTGATTTACATGAATTTCCTGATTTTCTTAATTATCTACATCTTATACACAATGGGAAAGGTGGGAAAGGACTACTTCCTTATCTGTAATTGGACGGCGGGTAGTGATTAAACTACGCGTATTTTCCCAAGTAGATTTGAATCAAATTTGGTACGATTGTGGAGAGCTCCCCGAAATAATTCATACGTAGTTTTTGTTTCTCTCTGCCCGTTGTATTCAACACGGCGGCCGAGTGATTTCTTAAATGCAATGTATGATCTAGAATTCCGATCGGATTTGAAACAAATTTTCCCGGGCAATGCCAGGAATTTCTGCTAGTCTAACATATAAAGGAGAATGTTTGTAAGTTTGTTCGCTTTGAATGCTTTTAATACGAGATAGGGAGGGAGAGTGATGGATGGTAACGGAGGGGAGAGATGGAGAGAGGGAATTAGAGGGAAGGGCGGAGAGAGGGATGCAGAGGGTGGGAGAGAGGGGAGGGAGGGGAAGAAGGGAAGGAGAGGGTGGAAGGGAGGGGGAGGGTGTTTAGACGTTATTTTCGTAAGATTTTCTTCATCATCTAAATAGGAAAATGCGGAGCGGTTTTCTTCATTTTTGCTTTATTCGACGGGTATACTGTGTACTATCTTATTCTTGCGATGCTTACGTTACACGGTCGAAGTTTTAGATTCACTCAATCCGTTGACATTCAACGGGCACTCCTGCTAGTTGTTAATATAAATCTCAATACGTTTCAATTAAAACGAAAGTTTTAAACTCCCAGGTTAACTTGTCAAACAATCAATACAATTTCCGTGGCGAAAATCTAGAGGAAGGGGACTTTTTCAGTTCCTCTCAGAAAATGTGGGCGTAGTGGTATATCTGCATGCTATTTTTGCTCTGTTACTCTGACCGGTAATGAGTTCTGGACCTGCATTCCATTCCGTTACAGCCGAAATTACCCCGATTAGCAGGTGTTTTCGTAGTTTGAGCATTTTTCCACGAGATATAGTTTTAATAAACAAGAACGCCGTAAGGGATTTGGATAGAGGACAAAAGGAAGAATGTCGGAGGGTAAAGATAACGGCAACAATTTAGAAGTTCATGAAAGTATTTACGTGAGATTTCGTCATCTGCCGCAGTGGAATATGAGGAAAACGAGAGCAACATTGAAGTCCATTCCGATACGCCTCGTTAGGTTAACATCTGACACAAGCGAAAGCATTTAACACAGGTAATACCGACCGGAAAAATCGATAAATGTCTTTCACTTTCACATATTCAACTCGTGCCACAACTCGGAGAAGTTCAGATATTCCCAAATTTTATAAATTATAACTTAATTCTGTTCAATAGCTATTCACCGTTTGTCACGATTTCTCCTAAGATATGCACATATGCCATGCGTTCGATGCATGTGTCAAGAATTATCTTTCATCGGAAGTGTTGCTAATTAATACCGAAATGATAGAAGAAACCATTTTACATTTGTAAATAGCTAAAACCAAGATAAAGGGTACAATGGATTCATGCCTAAATATAGTCTATGAATACTTTTAAAGTGAGTCAAATGATTTTTAAGGAATATTTTAACATTGTTATTTTTTACCATTAACATTGAAAGATTTATCGCAACATAAATCGATGCATCTACTTACATTTGTTCGGTAACCAAGATGTTGTTTATTGTTTACATTTTGGCTAATAGTATTGACATAATCCACATACATAATTTTATTGCTGCCTTAAATGCTTCGGTGCATCTTTCCATGTGAATATTAAGTAAGACGTTAATGCATAATTATATTAATGGTAATACTTTACAATACAATACATAAAATAGTAAATGTTAATGTAAGCATTGCTTGCTTAATTAAGAAATGGGGAATGTTTTCCCCGAGCAATAAACATTTTTTGCCACTTAAAAGAAGACTTTCCCGAGTGAAGCCGGGCGTTTTAGCTAGTAAGCTATAATTATGTGTTCTTGTTGACTTATTTGTGGCAAATGTTGTACTGTCTCCAAGTAATTTTCTAATTGGTGCTTCACAGACTATGAAAGAGCTAAGGAGAGGAGAAAATATGGTTTCTAAATTTTCCCAATTCTGACATGATGTTAACATTTCCTTTATACTCAGCTAGAAATCCACAGTCAGCCTTATAGCATAGTGATTGGTGTTGTGGTTATCATTGTGGTCGTTTTGAGGGAGTTTTCTGCATAACAGGTTAAAAAGAAACAAATGGAATTTGAAAATTGGCCTATTGTGGGCATAGGGATTAGTTCTCCCATCTCCCTTAATACTTTCCAAAATGCTAAAATTGATTCTCCAACTACCTGTGTAATTAATAGAAGAGCCTGTTATGTTGATGATAACAGAAATCCTCTCCCCCAACAGTCACTTATCTCACACGAGTGGCTCAGGAAACCATTTACAAGAAGACACTACGAGATTGATGTCACGGATCTGGTGGGGGATTTTTGTGGTGAAACTAGAGCCAAAATAAGGAGACATGTCTCAGCTTTCGCGAGAAAAAAATAAAGAAGAATCTGTCATTTTGCATGCAATATTTATTCCGATCGCATTTATATGTCACGGTCAGATTCAATTATTCGTCGCTGTCTGATGTCACACGGCTGCAGACCCTGGGATGGTATTCATTGCAGGTATTTTTGTGCATGGAGGAACCTGCAGGTAAAGTTGATCCCAGAATAGGTGAAACCGTCCAGAAAATTGAACGCGAGTTTACAGATATTTTCATCACCTGAATTTCTTAGTGTGTGTTATGGTAAGGAATGTCGCTTTTCAAGAAAAATTTACTAGTTATCTAACCATAAAGTGAACTGACTATTTCTTCGTGTATTCACTATATTGCTGCCATCTATCAAAATCTAAGTAGAATTTCTCCGTACAAGCACTAACTCTGCACTTTTCACGGTAAAGGTCGATATTTTCAATGCTCCAAATACACTGTGAGTGCGAGAATAAATAACAATAACTAATCCTGCATAAACACACTTTATGATGCATTACAATGTTAATACATAAAATTTAAGGATATCTGACATTGTTGGTAGGATAAACATAGCCTATGCCTATGCAAATTCTCCTATGCTTTTCGTTATAAAATTGACGGAGCACTCAGAATTGCTAGTAGTGAGCTTTCTCTGTATTTATAAATTTTATTTAAAAAATAAACATGTTTACCTTCCTAATTCTTTCCAATAAAGATAGCGGTAGAAAGAAGACCTATGCTCTTAGCACTATATTAAGGACAACTCATTTTGGTTACAAAATAAATAAAACAGGAATACAAAGCAGTAGAATGATTTTTGTCTTCAACTTAAACAAGTAGAGCAGATTCTAGAGCTGTGTAAGTTCCTTAAATATCTTTTTCGGGCAAAATTCATGAAATATAGTAATAAGGGTAAGTAAAATTTTGAATGGATTCACTATTCAATCAGTGCTGCATGTTATACTAAAAAATTCAGAGACCCTGTGGAAAACGGGTGGAGATCGACCTGTGTGTTATGCATGAGTGCGCGTTGTACATGGGAAATTAGGATAAGTAAATTTTATGACAGCTATGTGACAATGATGGAAACTGAAACTTTGTATGAAAATATCTCAGCTCAAAAGCTAGATAAGATTTCATTGCTCATAATTTTTTATCATACTTGATAACATGGAAATTTTGAACAAAATTGAAGAGAACCACTTTGTGATTGCTCCTCAGAGTTATCTACAGCCTGTTTCACATGAGCATTTTTCATATACATGTTTTCCAGGTCATTTTAGCGTTCATTTTGGAAATCTTTTGGCTAAATATGGACTATATTGACACAGCAAATGCCTGATGTAATATCACAACTGAACATTTGTTCTTCCGAAATGTTCTGTAGAAGTAAACACCAGGCATCTTGGAATTCCCATCAAGAAGATTGAAATATTCATTCAAGTCTTTTTTGTGTGTGGTGCTGTTTGTGATCTGTTAGCTATGTTCTTGAATTCAACATGTTTACTAACTTGCTGTGAGGTCAATACAGTTGTAGCAGGTTAAATAGACAAAATTGTGCATTTACTGTCTTAGTTGTGGCTTCTAAGAAAGGTTGATTTGTTTGATTGCTCATTGTTTTATTGATTTTTTCAGGTGTTATGCTGCATCTAGTTGAAATGACCGACAAAGTTTTGCCAACAATTCCATTGGCTTCTTCACAAGCAGTATATATACTGGGACTCAATGAGGAAGTGACACTTCGACCTGAAGAAGCCAGTGGTAATGTTGGCAAAACATTGTCAGCCATTTCAACAAGATGCAGCATAATACAGTAAAACCTCTACCTTACGAACTTACTTAGAATGAAGAACTCCATATATTGAAAATTATCGCCGGTTCCGAAAAATTCACTAATAAAACTATATAGAAAACCTCTATACAGTCTTGCCTCGTTTAGCACAAAGGATACGTTCCAAATGGTCTTTGCGCTAAACAAACCGATTATAACATGTACTTAGTAGTGATCAGTTCGCGAAATTGCAAGGTTCGCTAATGTTACTTTTTTATTTATTTAATATTAATTATCATTACAAATCAATATTAATACAATTTTAAATCTTTCGCATAGATCGCTAGGTTCTGCGAGTTATCATTTTCGTCACTGCAGCACTCAAACCTATCCGTAAATTACTTATTGTATGTATGTGTGGGGGTATTCACCATTTTCAATAATTGATTGAAATTCGTCAGGAAACTTTATAGCTGCATCTTTATCAGCGCTTGCTGATTCACCTGTAAAACGAACGCTATGTATTATATTATTAAAAAAATGATTATGTATCTTCTTGCTTTACACATTCAAACAGGGAAAGTGCTTTACTGCAAATTATTGCTTGACAAAGGGGAATGTGTTCATTAGAATGCTTAGAATCAATCCACAACATTAGCAGTTTCTTCATTTTTTCAATCATATTACTAACAATAAGTGATCGTGTGAGTTTCTTCGCAGTTACTGCACTGGCTGCTTCAATGGAAATTTTTATTTTGTCTTTATTTAACAAAATTGTATGAACTGTAGAAGTTGTGAAGTTAAACTTATGTGCAATATTGCTCTGACGCTCATCTTGTTCAAAACTCTGATTCACTTTAAGTTTTTCCTCAAGATTTATGTTTTCCTTGATAATTTAGGATTATTTTCTACACCTTGAATACCTTTACTCAATTTTCTCCTATATACTGTTAAAATGTTGTTTTGCCATAGATATTAAACAAAACACCACAATTACATCATTGGAACTGATTATCTGAAAACAGCTTTACTTTATTGTTTTAAGCAAACAAAAGCTTGCAAAAATGTGCACCGTGAACAGTATTTTAATTTTGCAGCACATACCATGCATACATTATGTATTTTATTAATAAATAAATAAAAATTTATACCACGGGATTCCAATTGCACTATATCTAAATTGCGCTAAACAACCATGCGCTAAACAAGGCATGACTGTATTATGAACCTCCGATAACTGCAAAACTTTCCTATTACAAAATAAATCATACCTGTTCCACTAAAAACAAACCTCCACATAGCGAAATAAAAAAAAAGAATATTGTACGTGCCGTTGTAAAGCAAAAATCAGTGCCATCTATGCGGTGTTAACACCGTTATTACAACATCACCTGAATGATTCGAAGTGTAGTATTTTTTTAATTTCAAGCATTTCGAGTAATAAGGTAGACCTAGTCATTTGCGGCTTTACCTTTCACGTATTTCAATCTTTCACCATTACAGAGGGAAAATGATCCATTCTTGCTGGGATGGGAACCAAACTCTGTATTTCCCATTGCCTTAATTAATTCTCTTTTGCGATTTCTTTTTTTGCTGTTTTCAGGAACCTAAATTCTACAAAAGACGAGGTCTGCCTATATGTATAATTAAGTATGAAAATTTATTAAAAAAACAATAAAATATAAATTATTTTTTATAAATAAATTTTCTATAGATAATTTCTTGTTAGTAGCTCTTTGTGGTAAATGTTGAAGACCAACTGATTACGTAACTTTCATTTAAATAAAGGACAAAAATATTTTTTCGGTAATATTTTTTGTGCTATATTTTCATTTACTTTTATTTGACTACTAGCAGGAGTGCCCGTTGAATTTCAACGGATTTAGTGAATCTAAAACTTCGACCGTGTAACATGTAAGCATCGCAAGAATAGGTAGTACACAGTTATACCCATTGAATAAAGTAAAAATGAAGAAAATAGCTCTGCATTTTCCTATTTAGATGAATGAAGGAAGAAAATCTTACGAAAATAACGTATAAACTCCCTCCCCCTCCCTTCCACCCTCTCCTTCCCTTCTCCCCCTCCCTTCTCCCCCTCCCCCTCTCTCCCTCCCCCTCTCTCCCTCCCTATCTCTTATTAAAAGCATTCAAAGTGAACAAACTTGCAAACATTTTCCTTTATATGTTAGATTAGAACAGTGCTTCTCAACCTTTTTTGCTCCGTGGCACACCTTCATGCATGCTTAAGAATATCGTGGCACCCCAAACTATCCCTAATTAATTTCACTGAGTAAATACACATTTTTAAAGATAAAAACTAGCGTAACAAGTAACAGTCAAAGTTATAGTATATTGTTACGATTGGTAAAGCAATAATTGTATAATTTTATTGAACATTAAATACATACATAATTTAAAAATTAAATATCTTCGGAGTGTGCGGCACGCTAGTCCTTTCCTCGCGGCACACCGGTAGAGAACCACTGGATTAGAAGGTTATTCAATTAAAAACAACAAATATTTGCTTTCCATGTAAACAAATTAAAATCGTACACAGAAATTTACAAACGATATTACGTTAAAATTTTTCCCCTATAAATGCGTTGAAGTCTCAATTTTGGCGACAGTGAGAGTTGTCATGGTAGCTTATAATGGGTATTGTAATAAAACTGATAAAATCACGTATTTTATTGATTCTAAATGCGTTTTTATGCTAATTCAATCAGGATTCGGATTCTGTCTTCAATAAAAATAAACTTTATTCTTTTCTTCGTAGAACCATTCAAGTCTCAAGTTCGTACCATGTTTCTAAGTAATTTTAAAATTCAAATGAAAAATAAGCTGCACTCGCCCCTATGTTATTCAAATGGAGAAAATAAAAAAAGAAAATGTTTTTTAAAATTAGACAGGTCAATCAAATCGATATAAAAACTTTACTATACCACTGTACTCATTATTCCGGTTAAAATGATACCTTTCTCTTGCTTCTACGATCTGTAGTTTTTGAGTTTTAAAATTATGATACACACACATTCATTTTTATATATTAGATTTATTGATATACTATTGTCTCTAATGTACATAGTGTTAAAAATAGCAAAATTTGCCTTTTTAATATTTTGAATACTGAAAAAGTAAATTTAGTATAAAGTAATCCAAGTTTTGATCAATAATAATGATATAGCTCAGTAGCCCAGAGATGCCCACATCGGATAGATTGCTTTTACTATGAAAATTGATCAATGTTACAGGAATGAAAAAATATTACATATATTGTTTTTTATAATAAAGTGAATTTTTTGGAAACATTCTTTAACTAAAATGTGTTAGTGTTGAAATAAAATAGAACCAGCAATAATATGCTAATATGCATATATGATGAATCTGAAAAAAAACCTCCATACATAGATCCTTAGAACAAAGTGCCAAAAATTGGGTTTCTTCAATTTCATTATAAAGAGGTTTTACTGTACCTGAAAAAATCAATAAAACATGGAGCCACGATGCAGTAAAAGCCTTTGTGCAATATTGCTCATATTATTAGAACCCCAATAATTTGAAGTCATCTTTTTGGTCCTTCCACTTCAACCTAATGGGTTTTCTCTGTATTTGGAGGCTAAAATGCTCTTGGTGGTTTTAACCCCTTTGTTGGGCATGAAATATTCACTATCCCATCCCCAGGTGGGGCATTTTTATTTGATTGAAATATATAATAAAAAATTGAAAGAATCTTCAGAAACAAAATTAGGCGATATCATCTAATTGGTTAAATTTAACAAAAAAAATTATAATCAATTTGTATGTGCATCTTTAATTTATTCATAATGATATTTCTCTGACCATTCCAGCTTGATGTTCCGGCATGATTTTTTTCATGGTATACTGGATATTTTCCTTGCACATTCCAAATGTTAAATTGGGTTTCCGTCCTGTTTATGAAGAGATATCAGCAACTTTATAAATCAAAGTTGCTATTGTGAGGAATTGCATACCCTTATCCAGCCCTTGAAATGGAGAATGTATTGAATGGAATATTTGTATTGGTAGTGGAACGGAAATTTTTACAAAATGGAACGCTTGTGATAAAGGACGGTATTTCTAAATGTCTGACGAAACAGAATGGTATCATCGGCGTGTGTGACAAGCCGAAGCGGCATTCCGGCTCATTCCGAGCACTGCCCTTACCCTGCGGCCCGTAAACTCTGAATATTTTCGCACTCCTCTTACAAATTGATTCGAAGCTTTCTTCACAAAAAAGAGTAATAAAATGTTCCATATCAAAATTGTGCTATCTTTGAATAAATTAATGATAGCAGGAAAAAGTCTGCTTTTGTGCCAGAAAACAAAATTCATAGGGAAAAATATTTTGTGTAAACTTTGCTGAAGGAAAGTGCAAAAAAATGTATTGGAGCAGAAAGGCTTAAGAAAAGAAAAACTCAAGCACACTATAAATTCACCAAATATAACTGAAACATCTTGGGAAAAAGTACCATTAGAGGTTTTATTGCATGTAGCAGGCCCCAAACTCACTTCTAAGCATGCATTCACAGGGACTCCTAGAGATTATACCTGATGGCAGAACACTCCCAAGGAGGTAGCTATAGAATGTGCACATATATACTCATAGCCCACTGAGAAAAGAATTTTTTTATGAAGCACACTCCTCACCTTGCGCCAACGACCATCCACACATATATGCACAGCCCATCTAAGGGGTTAATATCCCTTCTTTGAATTGGTAACCTCTTTCTTACAATTTCAACTTTAATAGCTGCTCACTTTTTATACTCAGATGAGTAAAAAATATTCATAAAATTTGGTGTGATTCATGCAAAATATTTTATTTTTATTATACATAAATTCTAACAAGTTATTCCTATCCTTATGAGTAAAATTTAAGTTGAATTTAAGTTTCCATCATAATAATGTCTTATTTGGTATGTTTTAAATTTAAGGATTTCAATAATCTAGAGGGTTAAAAATAAGATTTGCATGATATTAACTTAATTGGGAAGTGTTTTTGTAATTTTTTATGTTGATGAAATTAGTAAAACTATTTTACTATTGTAATCTTAAATTCACTTGCATTGTTTATATTATGTGCTGTTTGTAGTTAACCATAGGGGAACATCTAAACTTTAAAATGTTTTGTTCTTATTTTTTGTTGCAAAGATGACCTTGACAGTGAAGTTTTAGATTAAATTTATCCTTTGCTAATAAATTTATAAAATGTAATGCTTTAAAATGTGATTAATAATTTCACTAGGTTCATTGCTTAATTGCTTAAAAAATAGTTATGCATGTTTTTGAAATAAATTTCCATTCAATGTGTAACTAACTCTTTTAATGACTTATAATATGGTTGTCAAATTTTAGTATGATGCATTTGTGTGAGTAATAGGAATGTACTCCTTGTGACCTTGAGCAACTTCCCTAAATGCCTCTATTTTTCATTCCGCTACCATCCTTTACCATTCCTTTCCTTCCATTTTTTTCTTTTTTATTGCCATCATGGCTTGTGCTATCTTTTCCAATCTTCACCTTTGCACATATGTCAACAGCAAGATGCATATATTATATATGCCACATGATTCTCCATGCTTATTGATGTACATGTATTATTTGCTTGTTTTATGTTGAAAGTCTTAACCCTGTTTTCGTACATTTTTTATGTTCATATAATCATTTATTGCCATAATCTTCTAATGATTTTTAATTCTGCTAGAAGATAGAGTAAAATGGGATGAGAAGGAAATAGTAATTCCAACTTTATTGAAACCTACAGCAGGCATTTTCATATAAATATACTACAATATTTTTCAACAAGTTGATCATTTAGGTACAGTAAAAGTCCATTAAATTGAGTGTGGGTATAACAAGGGTTTTAAGGCATTGACAACTTCACAATGTAAAATTTAATTTTAGTACATATATATGAAATTCACCAGATCAAGAACTGTTTAATTTTATTTATTCTCCCTATAACAGATGTTTGTATGTCATAATATTAAATATAAATTTCACTTCATGATGTACCGTACTTTAAAGCATATAAGATGTACCAAGATTTTACAATAGAATTTTCAGGAAAATATTCAATCCATGTAGTTACCAATAACAGGAATGCTATACACAAAAATAATTTAGCAAAACAAAGACTATCTAGCACATAACCGTAGAAAATCCTCATTACTGCTGTCACAATCATCACTGGTTTTTTCTCACAAATCTTCACTTTCTTCTTGTAGTCGATCATAATCTTCACTGTCATCTGGAGCAAGGGAACCCAATATATGCACAACATAAAGCCTCGTGACCGTTTTAGTAAAATGTTCAGTGACCATTGGTCTGGTTCGTTGCTAATTCTACAGTTTTGTATGACTTCCTTACTGTCTCATGTTTTTCCAACCAGGAATTTTTCACCCACTCACAAACATTTGAAATTGAGGACCATTTCATACATCCTGTTCGAGTCATACCATTATTTGGAGCCTCAGTACATTTGGTCTTCTCTTCATGCATGAATACCTTATGGCTTGTTAGCTCACACATCCAGGAGATGTAATTGGCAAGTAACACTGTCAGGAATAGTGTCTTCACTTTTGCAACACATATTTTTGTTGGCTATTATGCCTTGTACTGATCCATTATTTAAAATGTTTTTTAAGGCTCGCTGGAGGCTTCTACTACACTTTATCCAACCAAATCTTTATCCATCCATCCCTTAGGGCATTTTTGATGTAGCGAGCACCAAGTTATATTCTAGAATATCAAAAGAGCACTACACTTCCATTAGAATGGTAATGATAATGAATCAAATCAAACCAACATCAAACTTATTCTTAATATACAGTAAGTTCCCGACTTACATGGATCAGAATTACACGGATCCATAGATGCACGGATACATGACGTAACTTATCAGCGCGCTTGATCGTTAGTTAAACTGACGCTCAATAGATGGCATTACTAGTACATTACTCCCTCAGTATACGAGCAATCGGTTTATGGGTTTTCGATTATACGAGATGCACAAATTAATACCTGTTTTTTAATATTTGCTTATACGATCTCCTTCCTCTTGCAAACCGATTGTTTTTCCCAGCACCTATTCTCGACTTTCGTCGGTTGCCGAATCTTCTCGAATGCGCAGAACGTCATGGCATCCCAACTTTAATGATTTAACTATTGTTTATAAAATTTATAACATGGGGTGTATTGGGAAATTAATTTTTGTTTTACAAGTTTTCGCCTTATGAGCAGTTTTCGAGGAACAAATTAAGCTCGTAAACTGAGGGATTACTGTACGTTGACGCACAGCTGACAGCGTCACTTTTGCCATTTACATTTGTTATCCCGTGAGTGTAAGTTTTCTTACTATTACATTTTTATATATGTACTGCACAGAATATATTTTCATTTTCTTAACATTTTGTTTTTATAAGCACTACTTTTTTACCTTTAACTATCCATTGAAACGAACGTGTATGTCAAAAATATATCGTATTTAAGAATTGTTGGACTTACATGGTTTTCAACTTACACAGCGACCTTCAGAACAAATTTACAGTGTAAGTTGGGGACTTACTCTATATGAATACATTTAGAAAGAAAGCATCTGAAGAAATTAAGAAATTAGTTTTAACAAAAGCAGGATATTAAGCATTGCAGAAGAGCAAAGTCAGCCTGTCAAAGGCACAATCAGACTTCTAAAGATCAAAGTGGTGCTCGCAAGCACCATGTTGGGAACCACTGCCTTAGGTCGTTTGTAAACAAAAATCACAAATGGAATTTCTTATTTTGGCATCATTTTTCTTACATGTACTAATAATTGTGTTAGTTTTGTGCCATCTGTATAACATGCTGAAATGATGGTATAGTAGTTCTTCTTGAGATTATCAGATTTTATTGTTACTTCTATAACTCATTTAACACCATCTTGTCTTTTTCAGTGAACTATAAAATGTTAGAGGTGTTTTCTACATGTCCTAGTCCAATATGTTTTCTTTCTCATGCTCATAAAACACTTATGAAATTCTAGAATGTTATTTATGTGCTAAACCAGTATCTTTTGTGCAGTTATAGCTTTAGTATGCATATATTAATGAAAAACACTTGGTTAAATTCCACAATTTTTTTATTTTACGACCAGTTTTGCTAAATGACCAGTATTGCTAGTCATTTAGCGAAACCAGTCGTAAAATAAAAAAAATGTGGAATTTAACCAACTGTTTTTCATTAATATGAGTATCAGTTACTACAAAGTTGAGTCAAATTCCTTGGAATTTATTAGTATGCATACTTAGATGTATTTTCATAATCTTGCATCAAGACAGAGTCCCAGCGTAATCAGCAGTACACCCTCTCATTGGTATTCTTCTTTCTTCAAGTAAAATCATTTTGGTTGACACAGCAATTCCATTACTCCTGTGATATATTACCCAAGCATTACAGCCAATTCAGATATTGACTTAGGAGCTCTTTGCTTTCCCTCATGGTCAACTAATTCTACAAAGTATTGTTTGTTTTCTTTAGTATTTCTGTACAACTGGGATACCTGAGTATCTTTGGCCTATAAGCCCATTTTAGGTGACATAATTATGAGAAAACAATGGGATTTTCTAGGGTGAGAAGTGTTTCTTCTAATAACATTAAATATATAAAAGAAGCATCAATCTTTAGTGACTCAGTAATTGAACAAATCATTTGAGTTTGTTAGTTTAAAACAAAAAATTGTTGAATTCCCATTTTTTTCTGGATATTGAATTTTCTCTGATTATCTGAGTATCCCATTGTAACATAGAAATAAATCTTAATGTTGTTCCTTCTATGATTTCAAGGCTTGCCATCCACTTTAGGTGTGATAGACCAATCTGGTTGCAACCAACACCAGTGCCAAAGCAGGGACTCATTCTCCCGTTTTAATTGCATTCACTAATTTGGCAGGCATGTCTGCTTGTGTGTCATTTGATACTCACATCTTTTCACTAAGATTTTCTACATCTAATCATCTTCTCATGACTACATTTTCTACAATTGCACTTTTTTCTTTCTCTCTCTCTCCCCTTTCCATTCAATCCTTATCCCCTCTTCCAATCCAATCCTTATCTCCCCTCCCAATCCAATCCTTATCCCCCCTCCCAATCCAATCCTTATCTCCCCTCCCAATCCAATCCTTATCCCCCCTTCCAATCCAATCCTTATCTCCCCTCCCAATCCAATCCTTATCCCCCCTTCCAATCCAATCCTTATCTCCCCTCCCAATCCAATCCTTATCCCCCCTTCCAATCCAATCCTTATCCCCCCTCCCAATCCAATCCTTATCCCCCCTCCCAATCCAATCCTTATCCCCCCTCCCAATCCAATCCTTATCCCCCCTCCCAATCCTTATCCTCCTTCCCAATCCAATCCTCTTCCTGCTTCCCACTCTCTTTTCTCTGTGTTTTTCCAAATGTTGCTCTTGTTTGCTTCTATCTTTCTTCATCATTGAACAACTTCTATTCCATCCTTTTCTGTGCCATTTCAAATAACTGTTGTCAACATTTGCTTTCAAATTTCATCTTGCTTTTGGTAACGTTTTACTCGTTCCATCTCTCACATGGTTCTGAACAACCTGACATTTAATGCTTCAATACTATAATGTTCTCACATTTGAAACCTGTACATTGCATTTGTTTTTGTTCCAAAAATTTACAAAATAATTATATTTTTCTTATTTCTCTCTGAAATATTTTTTTGTGACTTTCTTTCAATTTTGCTGTCATCATTGCTTGCATGATGACTTATACCGGCATAATATCCCATTATGAAATTATTACACTTTTAATGAATATTGTCACTGTTGCTGTCTACTGTCATCCGTTTTAATAAATTGTGGGTATGTGTTTCTTCATGGGGCCCAACTGTCACATATATATATATATATATATATACACACACCACATAATGGCACTCTTGTCAAACTGCACACACTTTCTCTCTCTCTGTCTCTCACTTCAATCCTCTCCACGTCTTCCTTCTGATCCCGCTCCTTTCCCATATTCCCTCCCATTCTCCTCTTCTCATTCCAGAGGGCTCTCTGCTGTTTTCCAGGACTCTCTAATCCAGGCTCTCAGGCGAGAAAAGGAGCGGTACCCAAGCCACTATTGGCGGGTGTAGCTGCTCCCTCTCGATCCCTTCCCCCGCATCTTCTCTTCACGACTGCCTCTGCAGGTGATGGCTCGGGGATGGATGAGGAGCGCTCTCGTGGGATGGTCGGGGACAAAGGCACCAATGATGCTAGTGCCCGTAATTCCGAAGGTGGGAGGCTCGGGGCCCGTCGCTCGGGTCGATCCCATGCCTATGGCAGTGTTCTTGAGGGTATGACTCGCTATGGGGCGATGAGTAGCACGGGAGGGGCAGCGGGGGTTACAGGGAATGGATGTGGTGGTAGCACCCGCTCCGGATCTCCATCTCTGGCTGGATTTGTCCCAGACATCTTAAAAAGTGGTGGCAATAGGTACGAATTAGGGGGTGGCGAGGGAGGAGTAGGTGGAAGGAGAGAGTCGATGGAGAGAATGGGAGAAGGTAACGGAGGATCTCCCGGAAGCACTTCGGAAGAGATTCGACTTTTGGAGAAGCAAGGGAAGAGTTCTCAGAGGATGAGGAAGGGAGATGGACGAGGGGAGGAGGAGGAGGGAGCAGGAAGCGACATGGGAAAGAGAGGAGGGAGGAGAGCAGGAGAGGCCGTTGCGCAGAAGGGTGGTGATGGAGGAGGAGAGGGCTCACAGTCCATCTTGCTGGTCCCTCACTTGCCTCCGCGCACGGGGATTCCTGTCCCTTCTCCAAGGAGGACGAAGAAGCCAGAGGGCATCATACACCAAGGGCACAGGAGGAGAATGGTTGGTGGAGGAGGCAGTACCGTGGTGGGAGTTGGGCTGCCCAGGGGTTATGGTCGGCTGAATGAGGAGGATGTGAAGTCAGGTGAGGGTTTGATGGAAGGAGAGCATGGCAGGTCTTCTTCGACCTCTTCCGTGAATCCAGCCAAACTGCATCACCTTCAGCCGGGGTTGGTATCGCAGCCTGTATCGGTGCTAACCCCAATGCGTGTTCCTCAGTCACGTCCCTCACAGGTAGTCTCTAAGATGCGGCTCTTTCAGGGCAGCAGTAGATCAGGAGGGGATGTAGCCAAGACAAGTCACCCTATTACTGGGAAGCCATCTGGAAACACATCTCCCCTTCTTCGAGAGAGGCTTGGAGGAGGTGGCAAATATAGGATACAACTCTGAGTTTTTTGTTGCATCCTAATTTTTCTGTTTTTAAATCAGCTAATTTTGTTCAAGGCTTACAGAAAAAGTTTCACTGTTGATATAATGGTATCTTTTGATGATGATGTTAGGTTTTGTTAGTTGTAGCTTGTTGGCTTTCACATTAACATTTTAAATGTTTTTTCACTATTGAATTTCACTAAATCATTCATTTTAATTAAAAATAATTTTTCCTTCATGTCTTTGAATATTTTTCATAGTGATTGCCATAAGTTAAAGATGTCAGGCAAAGTAATATATGAAAAAATGTTTCAGAATCTAACAAAATTTTAACTTTTTAATAAATATTTTTTGGCCACTTATGGTCTTACGTAGAAATTCAGGAGTTATTTTAGAATCCATCACAAATTGTTAAGGAATTCTCAGTTGCAGGTTAAATTCATTAGAGATTGTCATTTTCTGCTGATGAGTGAGCATAATCTACATGAAAATGATAGTTCTTCAAAATAGGCTTTGGGTGAATTTACTCCAGTTGGCTGCATTCTCTGTCTTTGAAATTTCCATTTGAATAGTTTATTATGTATGAAATTAAAAAGTGGGCATGTTTTAAAAATTTAGTTTCTCCTTTATAAAAATTCTACCTTTGGAATGAACAAAAAACGTTGATGTAATGTGGTTGAAGAATATACATGAAAAAATTTCACATTTCATTTTGTAATTATTCTTTTCATAAGTAGCACAAATTGTCTGCACGTATGAGTTGTTTGATGGTTGGCACCATGTTATAAAACAATTTAAGTTGTATTCTTGAACACTAAAAGTAGGTGATCTTTTTGAAAATTTGATTGTTTCGATAAAGAGCACTTGTGAGAATATCAATCATTGTTAGTTGTATTTTTACTGTCTCATTCTTTCTTTCCCTATACAAAAATACTCAAGTGGCAATGGCACGTGTAAGAAATTGCCTCCTCTCTGTTCTCTAAACCCGTCTCATTGGATTTTAGGAAATTAATTTTTTAAAGTTTAGGTTGTAGAGAAAAATCGCCTTTTATATTAGCTGCACAAACACCAGTTGTGAGCATTTGAGTTTCTTTTTGCTGATTAGGATCCTTTTGATAGGGTACTTTGTTATACAGTTGTCTCGATTATTCGAGGTAAAGTGGACCAAGCTAACCTCGGATAATGATAAACTCAGATAAAACGGAAGGTTCAATTTTAGGTATTAAAAATAGGCCTATGTACATGTATGTTCAGAAAATTTATTTTATACATACGTAACTAAACTAAAAGAACAATTTATTGATATTACTTAAACAAAATAGTCTTTTAATGATTTCTGCCCAACTTTGGTCGATCGCCGCTGGCTCGGTTAACCCAGAACCTCGGATAAGTGGGCTCAGATAATCAAGACTCGACTGTATTTGGTGTTGCTAGTTCATTTTTATTCATCAGAAATAGTTTCTTAGTCTTTGTTTTATCATAATTTCATCTGTTAAATAGTAATTTGCAAGAATTTAACATTCATATTCTTAATAATTTGGTAGTAAACCCAAGAGATTACTCTTAATGAAATACTCTCTTACAACTGATTTCTCCATATTTCTTTTTAATAGAATGCTCTCTGTGCCCAAATTGTGAAAAAATAAGTGGTGCACTTTAGATTTTTAGTTTTAGAATAATTTTGCTATTTAGTTTTAAGAATTGACTTCTTTCATGTGAAAATTACAAATTTTAACTTAAAACACATTTAACTTGTCAGTTAAAAACTTTGTAAATCTAGTCAAATGACTTTTTCCATAACTCATTCATATGAATTTTTAATGCCAATTTAAAAATTTCGTTGCTTTTCTGGTTTGAGATATTTTTATTAATATCAGTACCTTTAACTGAATAGTATTATTTTAAATCTGTTGAAAATACTACTTTTACCATGTGAAATTCTGAATTCTAAATGTTTATTTAAGAACTTAAATGAGCCTCCAAGTTGTTAAGATTAAGTCAGATGAATGGAAAAATTTAATATCTTCATCATGCTAGGTATTAATTTTTACTATGTTAAATTCTACGTAATTATTTTCGTACCTCTTTTAATTCATCTTCAAAAAGTCTGCTCTGTCTAGTGCTATGCATCCCAGTCATCTCTTCACTTTTCTCTCTCTCCCCTCATGATTATGACAGAAATAATTCAAGTGGCCCGAAAAAATAAAAGTTTCTCTAATCCTCAGCAGATTACCTGCCAAGATTATGTATAAATGGTTAATAACAACAGGAAAACAAATAGCGAATCACATTAAGTGGACTTCTATAAGGACTGCTAATCACAAATGCATGGATTTTGACAAAAAATATTCTCTTATTTAGGTACCAAGTGATTCATGACTTTATTAATGATTTCTTTTCTACATCTTGAATTAGATATTTGTTGTAACTTTGGAGAACATTGCCAAAACCATCAATATGAGTTTTCTCTTCCCGTAAGTCATGATACTTCATCAATTTCATCAAATTCCACTTCTCTCATTTCCTTTCTACTTAGAATGAAATTACAGGTAATACAGTATTTATTTTTATACTGTCAAATTATTTTGGATTTACAAAAGTACCTAGTATTATTGGTTAGGGACACCATTTTAATCTCTCCTTGGCATGTACCACACCGGATAACTTACACTATTTTGCTATCTATTTCACTATTACTAAATTTATCTTCTTCCTCATTACACAAAATCAAATCATAGTTACTGTAAACCTTCACAACTATTTTATTGTTTATTTTCATCATGTAATGAGCATAAATAGTGGCTATGATGCTTGTTTGACAAACTGATTGACAACAGCGGAATAAAGATTTTTCTTGTGATTTTTAGGTAGATAACTATCTATAAGCCCTGTTATCAGTTATAGCCCTCTTTCAGGATATACTAAATTTTAATTACCCAGGTTGACCTTTGGAATGATCTCTGAATTTATTGCTGAGCTGAATATTTTGACAGTTTTACATGTCTCATATAATGGCTGGAATTGATATGTAATGAATACATAGTGATACAATTTGGAATGCAATCCTTCCTAATCAATGGGCTCAATGAATCATTGAATTTTCTACTTGCTGTTTTACTTTTATGAATTACAGTATTTGTGAAAGTCTGGGATTTAGCCTTATTGCAGAAAATGTCCTTTTCTCACAAATACCTATTAATTCCTTGACTGTATGCCATTTATTTTGTGTGAGTTTTAGGAACTATTCATTCCAATTGATAATCAGTTTTTAATTCAGCTGGTTTTTGTGGCTTAATATATTTCGTGAAGTCATATTTATGGTGATATTGACCAGTTTTGTTATTGGCATTTATTTAAATGTTTAATAAAGCATAAACATCATCTACTTGTAAGTTGCTTTAAAAAGTAGTAGATGGTGAAGAGGGATGTAACTGCAAACAAGGTGGTATTATCATCATATGAATTAAATTGTGTTTGGACTTTTTTTTAAATATATTCACACAAGTTACAACAAAAGTTGGTGGGTGGTGCTGGATGTTGATAATGATGAACATAAATTGTTATTTTTGTCAAAGTTATTGTATTGCATAATATATATTTTAACATGTACAATTTTGTAAAAGATACTATTTGTCTCTTAGACTTTTAAAGATAACAGTAACACTGTTTACTACCAGTTAGTATTTATACGGAAAAACTACAGAAATTTGTGCTTCAGTGATAGGTATATCAAAGTATATAGCAAAAGTGTGACTTTTTGGTTATCACAATAAAGATTAGTTCAGGAAACAATGTGATTTTCTGTTGAAATAGAGGCATATACTATGTCCCTTCATAATTCAGTGAAAAATAGTTTTTTACTTAACTATAAAAAACTTGTGGATATTTTTAAACACTGAATTATTTTCGTCAAGTTGCCTCTTTCCTAGGTCGTAATAAATGTGTTCCTTAGTCATATTGGAAGTATCTTTGATAATTTTCCTACAGAATTTGAGGTGTACTCCCCTATGACACCGCTATAGTTCAGATAGCTTTCTTACATTAAATAGGAAATTAAGTAACTTTATCAAATAAAAACTTTATTACATAAGGATTTTTTCATGTTTCAGTTGCAGTTTTGCTATATAAGAAATATCCTACTGCAATTTGCAATATTTGAAAGAAAAATTTTCTATTGGCATTTGATTGTAGCTTTTTACATTATGTATTATATAATTTTATTTACTCCACTGCTGTGACTTTATCTTGCTCTATGTTACTTGTTGGTTCCATCATAGTAATTAATTTTCCTAATCCCTTACAGACACATTAGCTGTCTTTTCCTCCTTTATCAAGGAGTGATGGGAAAAGTTATAATGACAGCGAAAGATGCTATAAGTTAAAGAAGTATTGCATATTCAGGTTATGAATTCAGACAAACCATATTATGTTGTAGATTGCACTTTATTTATTCGACGTGATGTTTGCAACCAAATAAAGAACTATCTCTTGAGAAATGTGTCACATAAATACTTCCATGTAGTGATTGTTTTATAAACCACCTGATTGCACAAAATGGCCTTATTCAATGAAATATCTGGACTCATTGTGATAGTCTAGTTATTTTGTTACTGCATATATGTATCCTTCTGTCAGGTTGGCAGGTGTTCTGCATTTATGCCAGGACAAAAGACTGAATGATAACCAAATTTTTTTAGCGCAAACATTTTAAATATTTTATAAATGGTCTATTTATGTAATCTATAATTGATCAGAAATTTTTATTTGTTGTAATAAATTCAAAAATATAGACATGGTATAATTATTTTTATTCATTTCACCTTCCCGACTTAAAATAAACCCGGACTTATGACATTAATATATAGATACTTCAAAATTGACATCCGATATCATACCCCAGACATAGATATTCAACTTCCGATGCGCTCCGAGTCTACTTTCTTGTGTGTATTTTTGCCCCATATTCAATTAGACAATACGACTTGTGCACATTGTAGGTATTAATTTATTGACTTTTTTAAGTTTTAAAAATGTTTATTATACAATATATAACACTCATTCTTAAACTATTAATTTATAACCTAAATAAGGCTTGGTAAATATTTTTTTCATAGTCCTGGAACGTATCTGTATTTATAACGTAAGTCTATGGGAAATTTATATTAGACTTAAGAAAGTTTTGACTTACGGTGCGATTCTCAGGAATGCATTTGAGTCGTAAATCGGGAACAGCCTGTACTTCTATTATCTTATATATTCATCATCATTATAAGTAGTCTGTCTGTAGACAGGTCCGTGATTATTCATGGTTAAACCCGGTGCTCTATATTATCCTATTTTCCGCAGTCTTCTACATGTCTCGATAGCTCTTTCCCTTTCATGTCGTCTATCAGCTGAAACCTTTTCCTACCTCTTTCTCTTTTTCCATCCAGTTTTCCTTCTAGCATTTCTTTAATCATGCTCTCTCTCCTCAGGTAATGTCCAATCCAGTTTGCCTTCCTCTTTTTGATAGTCTGTATAATCGTTTGCTTCTCTCCTATTATTCGTAGTACTTCCTCGTTTTTCACCCTATCTGTCCATTTTATAATCAGCATTCTTCTCCATGTTCATCACATTTCGAAGCTTTCCAATTATTTAATATAATTTTTCCTTAGCATCCATGTTTCTGCCCCATACAAAGCTATACTCCATACATAGCATTTTTCAATGTCTTGCAGATACCTCCTTTATATTTCCCGTTAATAGGAGTTTTTTTCTTCTGAAAGCGGCTTTTGCTTTCGTTATTCTAGTCCAGATTTCATCGGTACATTTTGCTTCTGTCGTTATGATGCTTCCAAGGTATTTATAGTGTGAAACTTGTTCTGTTGGCTTTCCTCCAATACTTATGTTCAAATTTTCTTCTTCTTTACTTGATATTCGCATGACCTTGGATTTTTCTGTATTTATTTCCATACCATATTTTCTATTCGTTATCACTAGTCTATTTATAATTTTCCTTTTCCTTTCTTGCTAGAAGTACTTGATCATCCTCATGTTTCACTGTTCTTATAATCCTTCCTCCAATTTTGAAATCTCCCATGCCTTCTAACGCTTCCTGCATTAGTCTCTCTCCATATATATTGAATAGGATCGGCGACAGACAACAGCCCTGTCTTACTCCTCTACCGATATTTACTCTGCTGGTGTCCACATTCTCCTACCTGACCTTTACAACTTGATACATAGATTTATATACAGTAAAAGCTGCGAGAGGTGGAATCTGCATAAGGCTGAAACCTGCCAAAACCGGTAATATAGAAATCGTACTGCATAATGATACCGCTTTTCATAGGAATGACCCTCTGTAAGGCCTGTGAGATGTGGATGGAAATCATTTCTTCTTGTAATTTTTATGTTATTCAGTACAATTTGAACCTGTGAAAGGCGGAAAGAATAATCTCTTCCTTAAAAACAAGTGTTCAGGTCTTCTGGTCTTCAGGTCACGGTTTGTTAACCATTCTCCACACTGCGTGTGGTGGTACACTTCTTTTGTTTTAAAGGCCCTTTGTCCCTATGATAAGTTTGGGAAAACCAGGGATAATGGGTTTCAGCAGGAGGGAGCAGAGTGTAACTGACCGACCCTCTAGATCCTGTCCTTTATTATCTACTGCCATCCGAAAACTCAGAAAATATTCGATGCTTTTGTATCTCCATGAAACTGCCCATAGAAAAATGTAAATATGAGACTGGAGGGAGAAGACTCATACACATTTTATTTCTTCTGAGAAGTTAAGGTCCCTACACACAGGGTGTCACTGTGGCATGGGAATCAGCCATTATGCCTTCCAATCAGCAGGGATTTCCACTTCTTTTATTATTGGCACCAAAGGATTAGTTCTCACAGTTTATTGTCCCTGATTTCCATGGTGAAGTGGAATCCCAGGCATGGGGACACCTGGAAAAAACCGAAATGCTAGTGCCAGTGCATCTTTGGTGAGAAAAACTGGAGTCAGAGAAATTTATGTAGAGTGAACTCAGTCTCTGGTTGAAGCCTGAAGTGTTTGCATTGGCGTCTTTGAGAAATCCCCGTGTTTGTGATTTCCATGAATTTTTTTGAAACCCGAAGTGTGTGTTTTGGTTTCCAAGAGCTCCCTCGTGTACTGTGATCATTCAACTCTCTCCTTGCACCATTTCAAAATTTTTGATTTCAAACTTGACAGTCAAAATTGATGTGTTAGATGGAATCACATTTCTCAGTCGTTCAGTGAAATGTGTATGCATAAGAAAGTGTTTTAGAAACTGGCTTTATTTTTGATGATGCCATTGAATGTGATGAAGTTGTTCGTAATAATGATTACTCTGAAATTCAAAATTTGATTGATGAGATGTATATAGATGAGGGTAGTGATGTGAATGCAAAAACTTTGTAAATATTGACGAAAGTGTTGTCACAGAAATTGATGAAATTGACTTACAGACTGTGGTAGAATATCAGAGCAATGACACTGTTCGCAATTCAGACTGTGAACAGAGTGAGGAAGATTCTGAAGAAGTTTAAGTGCCAACAACATCACAAGTTTTAGATTATATTAATGCTTTAAAACACTATGCTAAAATGAAGGTAAAAATGAGTTTTATGACGAGGTTGTAAGGTTAGGGTTTTCTTTTAATTGTTTGAGGAAATCCCAGAGTAAAACAAAACAACCGAAATTGGACAGTTTCTTTGAATAAGTTTTTACGATACTTTGTATTTTTATTGTATATTTTTGGCTTTTAAGTAACCTCTGTGTATTTTTTTAACTGTATAGCTTTATTTTTTCTATTCTAAATGATTACGACATTTTAAAGGGAAAATTATTAATTCTAATAAATTTAGTTTTGTCTATGCATGCACTTTCGTTTAATTTCTCATTTATTATTAGTATGAAATGCTATTTCGGTGTAAAGGCTTTTCCTTTTCTTGAGACCCACGAAAACATCCATATTCTACTAAAAATTTATTAATAATGCAATTCCATGTTAATTTCTTTTAAACTGTCTAACCTTGTAAGAAGGAAAACCTGCTAAAGCCAGAAAAATATGCCGGTCCTGTGAGGTTCCGCCTCTCCCATGTTTTACTCTATTATACTATTATAGATTTATATACAATATTTTAGAATCAATTTACAATATATTAACTACATCTATAATCTAGGTATTGCTGCTTCCAACAGGATATAGGAGGAGGAGCAAGGGTGGATCTAGAAACTTCCCAAGGAGAGGGGGAGGGTGGGCAATTACTATTTTTTCATGGAGGTGGGGGATATTTTCAATTTGTACACTAAATCCTTGTCAAAATTATTTATTATTTTTTTATTGATAAACCATGGAGCAAAATAGAACAGTATGATAATTATCACAAAATTATATTTTTACGTAGTTGATATATAATGCCCCCAAATTACTTTTATTCCTTCATCATAACGTATAAATGATTATATAAAAGTATAAGGGCATGCCTTATTGCTTTGATTTTTCCCATATCATAAAATGAAGCAAAGGTCTGCAATGTGAAAAATAAATAAAATTCATTAATATGAATGACAATTATAAATCTAGAAATGAAGATGTTAAGGAACTTAATGATTGCAACTGGATATTAGACTTGGCATTTCTGACCAACTTAACTGAAAAACTAAATGACTTGAACCTGAAACTCCAAGGAAGAGGAAAAGAGGTAGTCGAAATGGTAAGTTCAATTAACACATTCAAATCCAAGTTGGACCTGAGGAAATCTCATCTAGAAAAGAAAAACCTTCAACACTTTCCATTTTTGAAGCAACAAAATGATATGAATGCCGCTCACTTCACTCAACTTGAAATTCTTAAAAACCAATTCAATGAAAGATTTCTCCAATTTGCTGGCATTGAACCTGTGATTTCCTTTATTTAAATCCATTTTGCTCTGTTGACATGACCAACACTGTCGAGTCTATTTAAAAAATATCTCAAGATAAAGTGGAAGTTCTCAAACTAGAGATAATAACCTTACAGAGTGATTTAATTTTAAAGTTCCAGGTAAAAGAAGACAAATTTTTGAACTTGGTGGCCTCCACTAAATTCCCCACTTTGCGCAGTACTGCTTTAAGAATAATATCCTATTTTGGATTGGCCTATCTGTGTAAATCTCTTTTCTCATCAACAAAGATAGGTATTTCAAACTAAGAGCCATTTGAGATTGACTGATACCCATCTAGATGACTGCCCGTCAGCAGGGACATCATCTTGCACTCCCAACTTCGAGCAGCTAGCTGTGAACATGGATCGTCATGTATCCCATTAATATGGTATGTACCTGATGATGATGCTAAGTAGGAAAAAGTATTAAAATCAGTTTGTTTTCTTTTAACAGAATTTAATTTTTTCAAGCATTGGTGAAAAATATTAGTGGTTAAATATTTAAAATCATATTTATAACAATTTTTTATTTTATCATGTATGTAGTATACTGAGAAAGTATTGTAATCACGAAAAAATTCAATCTCGACATTTTGATGGAAATATACTTATATAGTTAACTGTTTCAGATGTAACTTGATGGAATTTGTTCATATTGTCGAAATAAAAAACACACCGTATATTCCAGTGTATAAGTCGACCTTTGAAGCATAAAAAATTTTCCTAAAACTTAAGAGTTGACTTATATGCCAAACATAAGTTGTGAACCTTGAATTACAGATAAATAACATCGATATTTACGAAGACAACTGATTTTTCTGTGGAGGTGATTGCCATTTTGAATCAGCTGTTCCAGTGTTTACATTTTATGGCATTTATTTAGGAAGAATTATAATAATTAATTTTAATACTGTACAGGCGACTTACGAGATTCGACAGGGATGCATTCCTGAAAATGTGGTCGAATGTCGAATGCCATTTATCCGTAGACTCCCGAGATTCGACAGGGATGCATTCCTGAAAACGTGGTTGAATTGTCGAATGTCGAATTCTGTTTTTCCATAGACTTACATGTTATAATCGGGGGATACGTTCTCGCATCTCAACTCGCTCGTACCAGGCTGTCTGCAGCACAACCCTGCATGCATCTATCTATACATACAACTATATATCGCAGTGAAATTAATATAAAAGTTTATGTCTTCAATAATACTGTATAGTTTATATTTCTCAAAAAATGAATATAAGGCTAGTTTATTCTAGGCAACGTTAACAATAATTCGATTTTCTCAAAAACGGCTATAAAGATTTTGATCAAATTTCATACAGTTACTTGAGTATACATCTACAATAATACTACATATTTCATTTTTCTCATTGAATGAATATAAGGCTAGTTTATTCTAGGCAACTTTAACAACAATTCGATTTTCTCAAAAACGGCTCTAACAATTTTGATCAAATTTCGTACAGTCACTTGAGTATACATCTATATAAATAAAATTGTAACCTCTGTCTGTACACATGCTTTTTTGTCGGGGTTTTACTTTTTTTGTGTATTTTGCATCACAAAAAGACATTTGAACCGGTTTGCAGAATTGTTGTCTGTCTGTCTGTTTGTTTGTTACCACATCACAGAAACAGCTGGTCGAATTTTTATGAAACTTGCAGCGCATCTTTATACTGGTCCAGCTTAAAATATAGGCTATGTGGTGTATCTCAAAAAACATTTTAAGTGGGGGTTTGGGGGGCATCGATTTGGTTTTTCGATGATAAGTCTTGACTAAATTAACTTAGGAAGTTCAAATTTGATATTTGTCACTTTCAATATAAGTGTGAGATCAAGTTTGTAGATGAGCAAAATCAGACCAAGGGGAGGGGGAGTTGTGGGGGAGGGGGGGTGGCACCCGTAAGAGAAATCATAAATAAACGTAAGTTACAAAATATGAACTACAAGAAATGATAAACAAATTTCCAAAATCATAATTGAAGTTTTTTTCTTTTCTGTACGCAACCTCACTACAAATAGATAAGTTTGTTGGTTACCATGTTTTTGCCTCACACACTAGAGATTGTGTTCGAGAATTCTCGTCTCGAGAATTCTCGAGAAATTCCTATTTTTCAACTTCTCATTTCTCGAGAAATTTTTTTTCTAATATTCGAGAATCTCGAGTCTCGAAAAAATTTCTTGAGATTTCGAGATTCTCTGCAAGACATAGGAATGAACCGGCCATTAGGCGAGAACACCTCTGAAATAAGTGCGAATCTTCGACTTGCATTGAAAATACAAATTGCCAACAGAAGAGATGTGCCTTTAATTTCTTTGATAAAGTATCTTCAAGACCCAAAATACCTACAGCTATGTAAAAAAGACGATTTCTTTGCGCTAAGTCCAGAAAATGAAATCGTCAAAACAGCAAAATTAATCATGAACAGACTATACCATTATTCAAATGAAAAGAATACTACACTGAATCATGCTGAAGAACCAGTTGAAGAAAACTTAAAAACGGATCAAGGTGATAGTCTGAGCCTGAATCAACAATTGGAAGAATCGATCCGTAAATGCTTGATGCCAAGCCAAGTAATTGATGACTTCCATTCGTTATCAAAAGAAATGAACGTGTACGAGGCAACGGGAAAAATTACAACCATCTTGGAAAAGCTGAAAAATGCCTGAAGTACAATTAAACCAACGTCGACCCAAAACGAAAGGAATTTCTCTATTTCTGGAAATCTGGTCTCTAAGAGAAGGGCAAGATTATCCGACAAATCAATAGACGGTCTGTGTTTTTTAAAACATTACTTCTTAAGATGTGATAAAAAGTAATGCACTGATAACTGTATTTTAATCTTGACCTTTCTAAGTCATATTACCTTTGTTTGTTATTGAGTTTCAATTAAACTTCATCTAAAGACTAAAAATATGGTATTCATTTCGAAATTATTTCTGTTGTAATGCTAAAGAAAATTATTATCGAAAATAGTAAGTAGCTCACTTTTGTACGAGAAATATTAATTAAAATTATTTTTTTTAAATTCAGAATTATTATCTTCCATTGCCACTTTTTAAGAAAAAAATATTTTATGAAAAATTTCACGAGCAATTGCTTTTGCACTCGAGATTTCTCGAGTCTGAAAATAAATTCTCGAATTCTCGAGAAAAAAAAATTGGGATAAAAGAGAAATCTCGAGAATGAAAAAAAGTCGAGAAATCACAATCTCTACCACACCCCTCAATTATCGTAATTGCTGAGCTATCCAGAAAATTATGCAATATTGCTTCATGGCATCATTTACATTTAGCATTTCGGGATTTACTACCTATCTCCTATATATTTATAAAAGTTTGTTTGTTTGTGTATTTGTGCATCTATACATTTCCACACCGTTAAAATTAGAGTTATCAAACTTTCAACAAATACTTTCTTCACAAATAGAAAGGCCGTAGGCTACTTTTTAATCCCAAATGTTTTATATTAATTGTACAAAAAGCAAATTAACTTAGTATGCTAATGGCAGCCCATTTTCTGTCGGCTCCTTTATGCACGCCCGCAATCAACCGATTCCAACCAAATTTGGCAGATAGTACGGGGCTCTAAGGGAAAGGTCGATGCGGGGTTTTAATGTTTTTATGTCTGCTTCATTCAAAATGGGGATCGATTTAAACATTAATTTATGCTTATTTTCCCAAGTCCTACTATTAATTTGAATCAAATTTGGTACGATTGTGGAGGGCTCCCAGATATAATTCATACGTGGTTTTTGTTTCTCTCTGCGCATTTCATTCAAAACGGCGGCGGAGTGACTTCTTAAATACCGTGTATCATCTAGACTTCCGATTGGATTTGAACCAAATTTCCCCGGGCAACGCCGGGAATTTCTGCTAGTCTACATAGTACTACGTATTTCATTTTTCTCAATGAATGAATATAAGGCTAGTTTATTCTTGAGTAACTTGAACAAAAATTGGATTTTTGAAAAAGCAGCCAATACGATTTTCATTTTCCAAAGATAACTAAACGACGCATTACTATATGAGAAAGTTTGTACAATCTATGTTGTACCGATTTTGTAATTATGCCTCGCTGAAATATTTATTTTTATGTCTTGTAAGTAAGAAACCCGTGAAAAAGCAACGTACAATTGTCCATGATTGAACACTGACTGGTAAATGTACACCAGATACGTGAGCTTATTTACATTAATAAACTTTATAGTGTAGAATATAATGATTTTAATTACAAAAAATGTAAGATTTCAGTATTCAATAGACGAAAGTAGGTTCAATTACTTTCATCAATCGTTATAAACGCTTCCTGAATAATAATCAGTATCTATTTACGTTGCTATCCATAAACATCGTTCGTTTCGTTGCTTAAACAAAAGTGCGAATCGAATAATGCTAAACTTTCGTCTATTTGTAAGCTTCATTGAAGCTAACTGAATCGGAGGTAACAATGACTGTCACCTTGGCAACGCCCGGGAGGGGTATGAAAAATCCACAAAATTTCGAAACAAATATCGTATTTCTGAAAACTTCGACCATGTAACATGTAAATAAAATGAAGAACTCATGAGACACGGTGAAGACAGGATGAATAAAATTGGAAAAATACCTCCAAATCACCGTAAAGGCGGTACTTACGTGCCAAGGCACAGAAGACTCACAGGATCACTCAGGACGCGCGTTTCGACAGCAACGCTGTCATCTTCAGCTATGTCAAAGTGTGTAAGGTTGGGCGGAGTATTTATACTATTGTTGACCATTAGAGAAGTAGGGGAGGGGAAAGGGAAAGGTGTATCGATCGTTAACTGAGAGCTCAGTGTAAGATGTACTCTGGGTTATTGTATACTATTTATGTCAATGGTATAGAATTATCTGTCTCAACTAATATGAAGAAATTTTGGAAATATACGAATTCATTAAGGAAAGATAATACATCACCCTCAATAATGTATTTATTAGATGAACTATCTACTCAGGATATGGGTATTGCAAATTTATTCGCATCATATTTTTCATCTGTTTATAGAAATGATCGCTTAGATATTCCAGATTATACTTTTGAATCTTTAGTAAATCTTTCTTCAATATCAATAACAGCTGATGAAGTATATAAAAAATTGTTAATATTAGATATTAACAAAAGTCATGGACTTGATGGAATCCCACCTAGTATGGTAAAACAGTGTGCTTCATTAGTATATCCCATTACATCACTTTTTAATATGTCTCTTCTTCACAGTCAATTTCTCTCTCAATGGAAATTGAGCTACATAATCCCCATTCACAAATCAGGTGATAAATCTGATGTTAGGAATTATTGCCCAATAACAACATTGTCAATTATACCAAAAGTATTTAAAAGTCTGATAATTGATATTATTACTCCAATATTAAGACATATAATTATTCCTGAGCAACATGGATTTTTAAAGGGTAAATCAACGGTTACCAATCTAATGGTATTTCACAATTATGTAATATATGCTTTTGAAAGTGGTGCTCAAGTTGGTGTGGTATATATGATCTAAAAAAGGCATTTGATACTGTTAATACTTCATTATTGTTATCAAAACTGAAATCTTATGGGATTCAAGGATCCTTTTTGCATTGGCTTTCTTCTTATTTAACTAATCACCAGCAGATAGTAAAAATTAGAAATAGTTACTCAAATTCATTTAAAGCTTATTCAGGAGTACCTCAAGATTCTCATTTGGGGCCACTTCTTTTTATAATTTTTATTAATGACATATCAAATGCCTTAGGAGATATACCCTTCTTATTATTTGCTGATGATATGAAAATATTCCGAGTAATAAAATCACGTAATGATATTAAGTTTTTTCAGGATGCCCTTAATAAAATGAATAAGTGATTTAAATTAAATGGACTTTATTTAAATGTAGAGAAATGCACAAGTATTACTTTTAGCAAAATAAAATGTCTGTTAAATTCTGTTTATACTTTAGATGGTGAGAGGTTACCTAAAGTTGAATCGATAAAAGATTTGGGAGTAGTTTTTGATTCAACTTTATCATTTTCTTATCACTTGGAATTTGTGACATTGAAATCGCTGAAATTATTAGGATTCATAATAAGATCTACAAAGTTATTTACTTCTATTCATGCCTTGAAAATTTTGTATTTGTATCTTTAGTACGTTTGCATCTTGATTATGCAAGTATTATTTTGTAACCTCATAAAAAAACCTATATAAAATTTATTGAAAGGGTACAGCACAAAATTTTAAGGCATGTATATTATAAAATGGGTAATCGTGATAATAATGTATGCTATGAATCACTTTTATATCAATTAGGATTATCTCCCTTATCTTCTAAAAGAACTAAAATTGATTTAACCTTTATTTATAAGTTAATGAATAATTTGATAGGTGCCCCTGAACTACTACAGTTAATAAATATAGGAGTACCAAGTCATTCTGTACGTATTTTTTTCCATTTTTTTTGTCAATATCACAAACAGAATTATGCATTTCATAGCCCAATAAATAGAGTACAACGAATTGCAAACCGTTTTAGAAGTGAGTTAGACATATTTAATACTACCATTCCTGCAATAAAACACTTAAATGTTGACTCCTCTATCGATGAGTTTTTTAAACTATTATTTTTTCCAAGGTTTTTCTTTTTGTTTTTATGTTTGTCTTTTAATGTTTGTTTTAATGTTTATTTCAAAGTTTGTATGGTAATGTTTGCAATTTATAGATTATGTATATGTATTGCCATCAAACAATGATTTAGAAGACATATTTTGATAGGTTAAACTTTTGTAATTATATTATGATGTTCAAAAGGTATTAGCTTTATACTTTTATAGAGTTTATGAATATCTTTGCAACTTTTGTTAAATTGTAATTGGGTTTTTACCCGTGTCTAAATAAAGAAATGAATAAGTCAAGAAATGGATTCATACTTGTTATCTTATAGAAAAATGTTAATCCCCTATATTGGCAGCACTGATTAACCCGGTTGACCAAACCTTGACCATTCACTAAGTTAGGTTGTAAGGAAGAATCGTACCAAATTTGGTTATCTAGCTTTTATCGTTTAGGAGGAGTTCCATGAACAAACTAACAAATACACAAACCAACAAACACACCCTTCAAAATATATAATAGTAGATTACTCAAGTAACTGTACGAAATTTGATCAAAATTTTTACAGCCGTTTCTGAGAAAATCGAATTATTATTAAAGTTGCCTAGAATAAACTAGCCTTATATTCATTTTTTAAGAAATGTGAACTATTTGGTATTATTGACACGTAAACCTAAGCGACTGTACGAAATTTGATCAAAATCGTTACAGCCGTTTTTGAGAAAATCAAATTGCTAAAAATGCGTAGAATTAATTTCTCTTAATTATTGAGCAATGTCAACCATTTCTCCATGGCTTCTGCTCAGTATGATAAAATGCCTAAGTACGAGATTTCATTCATTTTCGTTCTACCGTTTAGGCTCTAGAGCAGGGGTGGGCAAACCGTGGCCCGCGGGCCATATGTGGCCCTCGAGAGCATTTAACGTGGCCCGCTAAGCTTTGGTGAAAAAGCAGTTGTAAAATATAGCAATTTTATATTACTTTTGGTAAAATTATGACAATAAAACCTTTAGTTTTGAAATTTTAGCCCTACAATCCTTGTTTGTGCTTGTTTTTCACTTATGTATGATGCCTAAGAATCTGAGCAATTTCCGATTTAAACTCGAATCGGGCTCGCCTAAGAATTGGCATCTTTCAATGTGGCCCGCTGAAGAATTCGCAAACACCGATGCGGCCCTCCATGCAGAAAAGTTTGCCCAATATCATAAAGTAAGAATACGGCGATCTCCTATCGCTACGAAACTCCTAGTTGGTGTGGTGAAATATCTTTCAAAGAAATATTTTCAAAATCGCCGGAAATCAACCTAAGACGGAAAAAGCTGTTTCCTGTTTATATATTTTCATACGGTTTTCCCCCTCTACGCATTACATGGCTGGACTCGCCTAAAACAGGACTCATCGTACAGTATGACGTCACCCCAGAGAGTTCTTCCCCCTCTTCCTCCGGCCGCCAGGAAACTACCGCTTCATAAGAGGGGAGATCCCGCCTAACTCGCTCATTCATTGGCTCTCTCTCTAGAGACACACAACGTCTCGGGGAAGTTCCTTTTAACCCTTTTTTCGCCGGAGAAATGAAGGCTGGACCATCCTCCGTCATCGCCACTTGCCTCCTCGCCGGAATATTGTCCGCGGCGGCGTACGTGGTGCCATCTTCCGAAAATGGAGGTAAGTTGTAACCGAGCCGCGATTCACGCCGTCGCGACGGCAGCTACGGTTTACGCGGGATTGTATCTCGTGCGAGAGAAATTCTACGGAAAACGAAATGTCTCATTATTATTCGTAGAATTTGTCGATGGTTATTGAATCAGTCGTGATAGCAGAATAGCGTGGAAGTGATGGGCAATGTATCATAAATGTCATATTCGAGCGCATTCAGTGTTGGAGGGACCCTTAGGCACTGTTGCAAACCAGGTTAGAAGCGTTATCTTTTTTTCCCAAAACTGCTTGGTTTGAAAGGACCAGAAAGATACGATAATTCTGCTACTTCCGAAGGGCGTCGGCAGAAAATTTTGCAAGGGGGGGCAAAACACAAAAATTCCTGTTACCCAGGGGCGGACGCAATTTTTTCCAACCCGGGAAAATTCTACTTAACCGGCCCCTATCTGACCACAAATGCACACCAATGAATCACTATGAATGATATTATCACTTTACTGAATATCCTCTTGAAATTAACTTAAACTATATTTTAAATGAGTTATTTATTCCGCGCGTGATGATTGGCTTTTGCATTGAAGCAGGTTAAAATCTGCACTTGAAATGGAAGATGTTACGAAACGGAACGCTTGTATTGATAGTGGAATGGAAATTTTTACGAAACGGAACGCTGATTATAAGGGACGGTATTTCTACGTCTGACGAAACGGAACGGTATCATCGGCGCGTGTGACGAGCCGGAGCGGCGTTCCGGTGCGTTCCAGTTCATTCTGAGCACTGATTAAAATCCACTCCGATCGGCTAAATACTTCGACACAAATAACAATTATGTATTAATCTTTTATTGGCCTTAATTTTCAGGAAACGATTAACGTCCAATATACATATTGCATTATTATAATATATTAAAATATCCACCTTTAACAAACGACAACTAATGTTCTGGCACATGAAAACTTTTTTCTAACAGTTTTTGGATGATTTTGGACGTACAATCCATTGACCTAAAACTTAAATTATGGTTAATTACATGGAACGAAAATAGTCCTGCTGTTGCTAATTGTCTTTCCTTTTCAGCGAAATCAGTTTTTCGGAAGAAATCCTCTAAGTTAGAGCAGGAAGAGGCATTACTTAAGGTTCTCTTATGCTTTTCTGTTGCTAAATGTTTTGTGATATCATATCTGCCACCATGGGAGAGAGAAAACTCACCGTTACATTCATCGCAACCTAACAGCTTCTTCTATTTTATTTTTTTTTCAAAAAAGGAAAATCTTTCGCCAAAAGTTCATTGAACTTACAAGTTCTCTTCCTGTTAGATTTTTTCCATTCCTATAGGTATAAGGAAAGAACTTACTTTTAAAAGGATTTTAAATTTTTAAATTATTACCACACCTTACATGTTCACAAAATAATAAATCACTGAAAAGTTACGTGAGAGCACTTGTCAATATCCCATCAAACTACATATTGTATTAAAAACCAAGCATATGTCAGGATTCTGCTACTGACAGCTGGTAACGAACGAGCCATAGGGAATCACAGAAATGAGCCCTATTACGACAAAATGCAGTACTGCTGAAGAAGAAAGTGGTACCAAACTCTAATGGCATTTCCAAAGAAAAAGTGAAAACCTAATGCGCAACAGTGGCTAAGTATCAGAGCTACAAATTAAAGTCGTGTTTAAATCAAACAATATGCCCCTCCTTTTCGCCCAGGGAATAGGAAAATATATAAAGAGATTACATGCTTATTAACTGCTACTGCATCTTCCTGACACCGCCAAAAGAGACCTTATTTGCCTTCACTCACAATTCTTTACTGAATACCTGGCTACCGATTCCCTGACTACTAGTAGTTCTGCAGTAGTCATGAGGGTTTTCCCGTTAAATCCGGAAGCGTAAGGACAGCCAACCTGCTCTACTGGGCTGGTATTACCGATGACTGTATATACCAGTGATGCTCAAACTTTTCGGCCTGAAGGCCACATGATCCGTTTCTACAAATATCGCGGGCTACATAGCTCAATTCTGCCCTCTTCGCAGGCCACATCGTCGAAAATAGAGGTTAAGAACGACTTCAGGAAATTAAGGATTTAGTTGTGAGTCACAATTACCTAATTTGTTATTTATCCATTATGGAATTAGAGAGGTAAACACAAAATATATTGTTTTTTAGTTTTCTATTTTCTTTTTATGTTATATTGTGTCCTTTAATTGTTAAACTCATCCTATAGACACTTTATATACACTGATAATTATTCAGGAAACAGCCTGTGGGAAGCGTTTATAACGATTGACCAAAGTAATTGAACCTTATTTCGTCTACTGAATACTGGAATCTTACCTTTTTCATAAGTAAAATCATTATATTCTACATTTTAAATGTTTATTAACGTAAATGGACTCACGCATCTGGTGTGCATTTTTCAGGGTCAGTGTTCAATCATAGACAAATAAACGTCCACAGGTGTTCTTGCTTACAAGACATAAAAGTGAACATTTCAGAAAGGCATAATTATACAAGAAATGAAGCTGGATTTGGCAAAAGTGATATGATCTATGTATATAAAAGTGAAATTCTGTTGTTTTTTGTCCGCAATAGAAATCCACACCATTGAAGGTTTGGTCCAACACTTCGCATAGGTATATAATTTTACCCTGCGAGTAACGTAAGATATATGGTGAGAAAAAATTTGGGGGAAGGGGTGCTTAATTCAGTAATTATTTCCTATAAGTTTACACGTAATTTTCGATTTTTCAGAGTGCAAGTTTTTGCCTTCATTCATCGAAATACCTAATTATGGATCGATTTTCTTCGTTTTTGCTATATTCGACGGTTACAACCGTTCATATGTGCGACTGTGCGATGCACATGGGCGGTCAAACAATGGGGCGGCCGATTAGTATAGTATTTTTAACAGTAATGCGGATTATATTATAATATGCCGCATATTCTTTCATATTTATTGGCTACGGAAATTTATCAAACCATAAGGCGTTTTTTTATTTTTGTAAAGAACACATAAAAATGGCGGTAAATGAGAGACTTGCACAGGGGCGGCCGATGAGAGACTTGAACACGGGCGGCCATGAGGTTACAACTGCATATGTATTATTTTATTCTTTCGATGTTTAGATGTTATACGGTCTAAATTTTAGATTCACTAAATCCGTTGAAATTCAACGGGCACTTCCGCTAGCGTCTAATATAATATTTAGGTTTTTACACATTTCCAGCGGGGGTGGACAACTGCCCCCACGCCGACGCCGATGCTACTTCCTATAGGATTACTCACGCTCGATATTTTAAATAGAATCCTACTCTGAACCAATTTAAAAAATTGGTACAATATACACTACAAACTTTCTCATATAGTAATGTGTCGTTTAGTTATCTTTGGAAAAATATGATCTATGTAGAATCATTACAAACGTCATCTTAAATAATTACACAAAATTTTATGAAAATCGTATGAGCCGTTTTTTTAGAAAATCCAATTGTTATTAAAGCTGCCCGAGAATAAACTGGCCTTATATTAATTTTTTGAGAAATATGAAGTAGGTATGTAGTATTATTGAAGACGTAATCTCATGTAAATACGAAATTTGATCAAAATCGTTAGAGCCGTTTTTGATAAAATCAAATTGTTGCAAGAAATGCATATAATAAACTTCCCATAATTATTTTGCAATGCCAACCATTTCTTCATAGCTTCTGTTCTGTATGATAAAATGCCTAAGTACGAGATTTCATTCATTTTCACGCTACCGTTTAGGCTCTAAAGCCACGAACAGACAGACGGCATTGCGAAAATCGCTTTTTCGGACTCATGTACACCTAAAACGTATATTTCCATCCAAATCTCGAGGTCGAAGTTTTTCGCGATTACAATACTTTCTCAATATACTTCGTATATGAGAAATGAACACTGGAAAGGAAAGAATCAAATTTTCTGATTAATCAAGATCCGAACTACATAGTCATGGAACTACAAACAATCATAGGTCTTCTGTGTTATGCAATAAGAAAAATGACCAAATCGAACTGGAGAAAGAACTGAGAAGAGTAAAACCCACATAATCGACCTTACGGCGAATCCTTGGTTCAAACCGTAGCTTCACTTCCCATAGCTGGTTTATTTGACAGAGCTTGTCAACAAACTGAAGTTTAATCATGGCCGGCGCTAGGAGTTTTCTCACCCTGTGCAAATGCTGATTTTGCCGCCCTCCACCCATTCCCCCATTGCTTTCATAGTAATAGTAAATTATATTAATAATGAAGTACTCTCGGGAGACTTGCAATATAAAGCAACATTTCAAATTTCACCTTTTATGAATGAAGAAACAGGCATCATTGCTGACGTTGCATCTTAAATGTGAGCAAAGTGTGAAGTAGTAAGGTTATCCCTTAAATGGAACGATGGCCAACCTTTCTTCTCGGCAGGTTTATAGAAAGCATAAACAATACATGCGTCTGCCATATATCTAAAGCTGTTTCTTTTGATTAAAAACTAATGAAAGAAGTCATTCATGAAACACCCAAGAGCAGAGGCCCCTTGTGAGTTCTACAGAGTAGTTGATGAAGGACATGTACCTAAGCAGGCAATAACAATCTCAAAATTATAGCATCATAGAGCGTCAATATATAGCCAAGGGAAAGTCGGTACTATTCAGTTATCCCAGACCCTTTTTAAAAAATAATTTTTTGCGATAACCCTTTCCCGAGGAAAACATTAAAACAAACTAAGAAAATGGGAACTCGTCACGAACAGTTTTTATATACATGTAACCGAGGATATTGGCGAGCCTTCGGCTCGCTTTCTTTTTAGATTAGAATGCCTTTTATATCGGGTGTAGCCGTCTGTGGGCGCTTTTGCGCCCTTCGCCTCTCGGAACGAAGCTATCCCTCACCATTGGCTCTGGTCTACTGCCAGCCCCACCACTCTCAAACTTCTCAACCGCCCGGTAAATTTCTTCTTAGCCATTGCCCGATATCGCGTTCCTTCCTTTAAGTATCACTCACGAGAAGTCGCCTTGTCATCCCTAGGGCTTTCTCACCTCTTGCACCGCCGCTTAACAGCTGACCTAAAATTATTACATGGTGTACTGAACGGACATTTTCGCTCTGGTGACCTCTCTTGCTTTTCCTTTCGCATTCCTCCTCGCCCCACCCGTAATATGAGCTTATTGCACAACCCTCACTTCCGTTTATCTATTTCCCAGCGATCCCTATTCCACCGAATCCCCTCCCTCTTCAACACCCTTACTGCAAAATATCCGTCTTTGGACCTCTTCACCTCCCCTAATATTTTCATCTCTTTCATCAAACATCACATAAACAACTAACATCATGCTTATTATATCCTTGTTATTGTTAATACTATTATATATTTTTTCTGTTATCTTGTCATTTTGTTATTGTTATTGTTTTTTTTAAATAATTTATTTGTTACTACACTCAATGTAAAAGGCCTCTGTTGCTGTTATTGGTGTCCTAATAAATAAATAAATAAATGCCACCACAGGAAGATCAATCATGGGTTTGCAAGCTTTCATTTTGTGTGAACGGGTTATCTCAAAAATTTATTTTTCAAAAGGGGTCAGGGATAACCAAAGAGAACTCATTTTTTTACATTCCCTGTGTCTTCCCTATACCCTTTATCAGTGGCGGATTACCCAGTAGAAACAGGTTCTCTTTGGTTTTCCCGGACCCCTTTTGAAAAATAAATTTTTGAGATAACCATTTAATGCAAACCAAAAGCTTGCAAACCCATGACATGCTTGTGGCGACATTTCCCCACTAGATCACCGGCCAATGGTGAGGGATAGCTTCGTTCCCGACAGGCGAAGGGCGCAAAAGCGCCCGGAGACGGCTACACCCGATATAAAAGGCATAATCTAAAAGGAAAGCGAGCCCAAGGCTCGCCAATATCCTCGGTTACTTGTAAATAAAAATCTTTTTTGTCAAGTTCCCATTTTCTTAGTTTGTTTTAATGTTTTCCTCGGGAAAGGGTTATCACAAAAAATTATTTTTTCAAAAGGGGTCCGGGATAACTGAAGACTACCTAGAAACAGTATGCACGTGCCTAGGGGCCCCAAGATTAGGGCCCCCACCCCGTAGGTTGATTGTTATATATACAGTATTATTAAAAGCAAAAATAAAATTTAATTAAAAAATTAATTAACAAGTTAAATGTAAAAATACCAGTATTTTATTATTCTAACAAAGTAAAGAATGGAAATACAGCAATTGATACAATAATCTCTGCATGTAATTTCAACGTTTGATCTAACTGGTGCAGTTCATTTGGTTTGTACACTACTCGTCTATTACGCCTATGTGTTTGACTTCCGTATGTTGTTACGCAGAAACACCGCCAAGGTATGCGGTTCAATGTTCAGTCCAGTTCAGTCAGACACGATCATCAAGGCCGGCACCAGGGGTGAGCCGGAAAGGCGATGGCTTCAGGCGGCATTTTTCTAGGACGGCAGTTTTCGCATTTTTCCTATTCTTATTATTTTTGGGGGTGGCGATTCTTTCGCCCGCCTCAGGTGCCATTTTTCAGTGCGCCGGTCCTGACGATCGTGTTCACAAATTTTAACCAATGGCAGCAATATTCTAATGTCTATTTTCCTTGGAAGCTATTTCAGAACCTGAATACAAAGGGAAGGGTTTTGGTGCCTATATAGAATTAATCCATTTCCACGAAGATGTGAGGAGTGAAGTCAGGGAACTAAAGGAGAATGATGAAAGAAGTTTCTCGAAGGTCATGGATATCATGAAAGGAATTTTATCAGATAAATGTTTTTCCAATGTCGCCATTGTTTTCAGGATTTATCTGACAATGCCTTGCTCAGTCTGTGAAGGAAAGAGATACTTTTCAAAACTTTCTCATAAGAAAAATGAGAAAAGGACAACAATGCGTAAAGAACGTCTAAATGCATCGAGTCTAATATGCATAGAACATGATTTTGTTACAGAAATAGATTTTTCTTTATTGATACAGAAATTTGCTGCCTCAAAAGTTCGGAAGATGAATTTGTGAGGATTATTTTCGTGTTTTTTGAAAAAGTGAAGACTTATGTAGAATTCGCCTCCCATACGCACTACAGTTACAGTAATAGCAACGTGGACTAATATTAAACGCAACAATCACTGATGATAGACCGCATACGACATCTTAATTTTCAATGTCTTAAGCGGCCTATGAAACGGTATCGCCTTCGGCTCGCTTTGTCTTTAACGCGCTCTTCGCTACCCTGGAACGAAAGTAGCCCTCACCATGTAGGCGGTGATTGGGTGGGTAGATGTCGAAAAAGAAAACGGTAGACAGCATACGACAGTTCCATTTTCTCTCTGATGTTGCAAATTACCCAGCCAACTTCTCTAATGCGATTTCCGATCTTCTTTTGCTTTTTTGCTGAGCATACGAATTACCAAGCCAACATAAATTTCGCCATGAGCGGGCAATCACCCGGATGCGTATCTGAAGTATCTGCGAGAGACAGGCATATGAACTCGGAAATGGATCTGGACCTCGAGGTTCGAGCACAGGTGCCGTGTGCCGAGCGTACGTGGACTGAACGGAGAAAGGAAGGAAGGATGGACTGAGCGTACAGCATGATTGGTGGGCAACCTTTTCTGCATTGTTGGCGTTGAATCATTTGGTGGACCGCATTCGAAATTGCCAATGGATTATAGTTAAATCGTAAGTTACCTATAGATTCTTAGGCACCATATGCGTGGAAATCAAGTTAGAATTAGCTTTTTTGGGTTCACATTTCTGTATTAAAAATCATGACGGAATTCAGTTTTAGAAATATCATCGAGAAAAATCAAAAACAGCATTAAAAAGATTTTACTCGAATTGAGAAATATTTAATAATTGTAAGAGGTCGAAATTTAACGTTAGATATTTTAAAAGATTATGCTACACGGAAAATAATATTCAGTAGCTAATTAAATGAAAAAAAAATTTTAAACTGGGAAAGATGCGGTGGGCCGCGTAAAATTGCTTAGTGGGCCGCATTCAGCTCGCGAGCTACAAATTGGTCACCTCTGCTATAGAAACAGAAGAAATGAGAATTTGACGAGTTGGCTTTGTGTTAAGCAAAAGAAGAGTAAATTCCCTGGTAGGATAAAGACCAATAGAAACCGAATTATAGGTGAGGTTGTAGGAGAAAGGAAACTTGGGGAACTACTCAACTTCAGTTAGGTGTGTACGCTCAGGACACGATTTTAAGCTTGTACGCTTGGTCCACGTACGCTCAGTCAATAGAACCCGAGCACCTAGTCCGAGATTATGAAGGTCGTGAGGTCTCTGGAACGGTCGGTTTTGGGACCATCTCCAAAACAGACCACGCAACAAGGGGGCACTAGGTGATCACATTTTTGCAATGAAATTTAAACTATTTTATGTTGTTATCTTAGTGAGATAGTGACTCACGCATCAAATTCGGGTAAAATCACCGATGAAGAACGTTTTTTAAACGTAATTATACGATAAATAATAAGATTTATGTTCACATCGGATCTTGATGCCCAGGAATACCAATCTCTTAAGAGTTTTTGGGATGGGATAGTGTTTTTATTTACTTGATAAAATATGAATTCTCCTAATGACTAGCTACAGCGTCATTGGTATCACTGCTAGTATAATATATTGCGAAATACAAAATAAATATTCTTTGTAATTTATTATGAAGTTTTACTATTTAATATTTTAAATATTTAAGCTGTTTAAACAACTGGGATTTCGAGCATTTATTTTTGGGCATTCGTGATTAGGGCAAGTGGGTAGTGATGTACTGGGTATCCTGCAATTACCTGGTACCTGGCATACCCGGCCATGTTTTCAGTACCCGGAAATTACCCAGACACGGCACCGGGCGCTGGGACCCAGTGCCGGGTACTGGGTCCCTCATGAGCAAAAAAGGATAACAATAAATACAAATTAAATGGAACTTAATATTTTACTTTTACTTCTTAGCCTGCAAGAAACATTCAGGGAAACGATATTTTAATTATAATAAACTTTTAAAAAACCGATTACTCTAACAAAAGTTAAACTGAACCATGAAATAACATTTTTACATAATATGCGTAATTATACTTAACGACCGGTTAACAGTTCCAGATTGTAAAATCTTATAAACTTTATAAAATCTTCTTAAGTAAAGAATGAAATAAAAATGCAGTCAAAATTTCAATAATTAAATTTCAACAATGGGAGATTATGATGAAGAAACAATAGTTTTTCCGCATTTCGCGAAAGGAGTTTATTCCTCCTCTCTTCGTACATGATTCCTGCCTCGCTAAACATCCTTTCACTGGGTATGCTGCTTGGAGGTGATGACAAGTAACGTCTGGCCAATGTTAACAGTTCAGGAAAGATAGCAGCATTTTTTGCTCAACAAGTTAAAGGATTTTTTTATGAAGGATGTTAGGACATTTAAGAAAATTTTCAAATTGCCTCTCTTCTTTAGAATAAGACATATTATCCTCAGCACGAAATTTTTCTTGTTTGCTTTCATTTTCAAATAAAATTTCATTTAAGCAAGCCCACACATCTTGAACCAAATTGGTTCAACCTACCCGGCCGGGTACCCGGATACCCGGTACATCACTACAAGTGGGTATTATGGCAATTGGGATTCGGGCAAGTGAGTATTAGGGCATGTGAGTATTAGAGCAAGTGGGCAGTAGTAGGACAAGTGGGTAATAGGGCATATAAATTAGGACAACTCGGGCTATGCACCTGCCTTAAGCCTGGCCTGATCCTTCCGCAACCCTTTTCCATTCGGGGCGGGGCTTCTTTCGGTCACCACTGCCTTGTGACCGTATCATATACCCATTTTAACTCTTAAATTCCGCCTGAAAAAGCCAAAAATAACATCTTCCTCGCCGGTTTTCCCGCCGGTTTTCCCGCCAGCTGCCAAATGAAAATTTTTCCTGCTATAGACGAGCGTACAACCCGCCAGACATAGCGGAAAAAAGCCAGATTGGCAGCACTGGGTTGCACCCTCCCTCTCCCAGGATTTGGTTATGGCACGCATGGGTACGGTTGATGAAGACTTCGCGGGCCACATTTCTATGATAGAGCAGAAAGCCACGGCGGGCCACTTTTACAAGCCTCGCAGGCCACACGGTCCCCCAACCCATGTTCTAAACTAGAGCTGGAACTATCCGGATTTAAAAACTCCGAGTATTCGGATTTTTCATGAAAAGGATATTCATAATCCGTATATTCGGATAGTGTCGTGCGCGAGAATTAAAATCCGCTAAATCCGGACTATCCTCAAATCCGCTAAATCCGGATTATCCGAAAATCCGCAAAATCTGGATTATCAACTGCTATCTACTGATTGTTGATAGTAACCCTACAATGTGGTATTTCTTCGTTTATATTGAATACCGTATGCGAAGAATTTATTTAATCCTTAATTTAATAATTCATTAGAAAGTATTATTTGACGTAAAAAACGGATGAAGAGGCATATCATTTCAATCGATACATTCGGTGGGTAAAACTTTTATTCGTAATAGTTATATTATTACGTATGATTATAAGATCGGAAACTTTATGTGATATTATTAATATTAATCAAAATATTAAGTTAATGCGCTTCTATACGTGTTTTCGAAAGTAAGGCATCCAAATGCATTCAAAATTGTGGTAAGACATTTACTCAGCTATATTAACCGTAACAAACGAAGACTCTCTTGATCTCAATAATCAAGTACTTAGCCATATTGATGGACCTGATGTGGTCTTTAAAAGTGTGGATAGTATTGTGAGTGATGATGCTTCTGATCAACTTGCATTCCCGGAAGAATTCTTAAATAGCCTTACTCCAACCGGAATGCCTCCTCATGAACTAAAACTAAAAGTAGGAGCCGTCGTCAGGCTCCTTAGAAACCTAATGCCATTGAGAGGACTGTGTAATGGTACAAGACTTATTGTAACTCGATTACAAACAAACGTAATCGAAGCAAAGGTGATCGGTACAGAAAACTCGGATACAGTATTTATTCCGAGAATCCAAATTATTCCATTTGATACAAATCTGCCCTTCTGTTTCAAACGAAGACATTCCCCCTACGATTGTCTTTTTCAATAACAATCAATAAATTACAAGGCCAAACGTTCGATAAAATGTACCTGTATTTAACTAAGCCTATTTTTAGCCATGGACAATTATATGTTGCTCTATCAAGAGTCAAATCGTTCGATTCAATTACTGTAGTTGCGAAGAAATGTGAAATTGACAATTGTGTGTATAAAGAAATTTTTGATTAAAATATATGTTTATATAAAAAACTGCAAGAATTTGTTTAATTTTAAATCAAGGTACGAGTGCATGACAAAACATTTAACATCTAATATTGTGGTATAAGGAAATTATTTTAAATTTAAAAATTGCTGGATTTAAATAATGTATTGTTTATATAATTTCTATATCACATAATAAACAAAATTAATCTTATTTTCTTTAAAACTTTTCCGTCATTTGTGACGGGTGCTATCTATGTAGTAGATTAAATCTTTTCATTGAGATTTTGGGGTAATATAAAAGACTTTAATATACAAATATTCCTGTATTTTCCCCGTTGAATTTCAACGGACATTTCTACTAGTAGTTTGTTATTATTCCACATAGTTTATTATTTGTTATAAAGTTTTAGAGTTTATTATCCGCAGAGTTTATTTTTTGTTAAGTTGTGAGGCTCAGTTTGTGTCGCGCGTGGTAGACAAGATAAAGAACGGATGACAGGAAGCTGAATTTGCTTCTTCTGAGCGTTATCTTTTTGATGCTGATTAATCAAGCGCATTTCCAAATCTAAGTTTGCACTTTTAAGAAAATTGTATTTTTTGACAAAATAAAAGAAATTTATGAATTTATGATTTTCACGTTTCATTTTGAAGCATTTCTCTGTGTGCCAATAGCCCACTACGAACTTTCAGGTTCGCAATTAGTTTTATTTTGAGAACTACTGCTTTGTACCAGCGTTTATAAACCACCGGTTGGTGGGCCGCTATCGACCTTTCCGTTCGCTGAATTATATTTTCTGAAGTAAAAAAAGAGGAAGACGATTTTTATACGATACGAAGTAACACTTAACGAAATGCACACTACGCGACCAACGCAGTGTAGTGGAGTATTTGAATTTAATAATAGAGCAATAACAGCACGGCCCGGACTGCCCCGAGTTGTCCCTCAGCAGTGCAGATCGCGCTCACGTCATGGTGACTACGGGCACTGCGATATGAGCCTTTCCTTTCGACCACTTCACCGTCTATACTTGATGCTCCATGCTCCACCAATGTCTCTACCAATCGGAGCAGCGAGTAGAGCCGTGCAATGCGGCTCTCAGACTCGCTCTGACTCCACTTCGAATCCGGTCGACACCGACTATCCGCAAATCCCCGAAACCCGGACTATCCGAAAATCCGAAAAATACAGACTATCCGAAAATCCACAAAATCCGGACTATCCAAATAAGCACTGGTTTAAAACCGAATATCCGAAAATCCAAATAGTTCAAAAATCTAAAATCCGGATTATTCATAATCCGGATATTTTTTCCAGCCCTATTCTAAACCAAACAAAAATGGGACTTGTCTGGGATATCCAATTTTTCTTGTTCATCTATCACTATAATCTATGTTATAGTCAGATCCAGAAACTAACTCCAAAAATGTTTGCAAAAGCGTCGAACGTTTCCACAAAAAATGCAAGCGACCGCAGTCTGTAGGAGCGTTGACACCGAGTTTTCTGCAATAATGCTCGGGTTTCCTTTTTTCAGACTTCGACTTTGGTTGACCATTTCCCTCCACTGTAATAATTTCTCCCCTTAGAACCCTCTGCCTTCTCCCTCCTCTTCGCCGTTCTTCCCTTGCAGTGCCCTAACTAGGGCGTAAGTGTGAGGGGGGCACTCATACGCACTACCAAACACCTGATTTCTTTGTATCTCCAAGAACCTTTGCAGGGGCGCCAATTGGAAATAATGTAGTTGTGCCACACAACCACGTTATTTGTTTACTCCTTGTTCGTTCAAGTTGTGCTATTCCAGTAGACATATTATCTTTGTTGAAGCAAAACGCCGCGAAGCTCTCTCACCACGTGTTAACCTTCTACTACTATCGTTATTTTTCGATCACATAACTACTATCGTCGGGTCAAATATTTCAAAATTGAAAAAGAAAAATAAAATTTTAATTTTTGGGTTTCAATTTCTGGTCATTCATTAGAACAGACACTCGAAAACGTGAAAAAGTTTTAATTATAGAAAAATGAATACAAATGTATATTGAAAAAAAAACTTAAAAAACTCAAATTTGACTTAGGTTTTAGAATATTTTTTTTTTAATTTCTTGTTTTTTTCTTCGTTCTTCCAGGTTCCAACTGCAATCAAATTAGGAAGCAACTGAATAATTTTTAAAATATTGGTTGTAAACTGTAAAAAATGACGATGTTTTCCAACCATATTTCCACACCCACATTTCAGTTTATTTCACTCTCATGATCAAAACTCGGTTATGTCACTTTTCATTTTCTCAATAACGAGAAGAGAAAAAGTATGACACAACTATTGTAGTGGGGTCAGAAGTGACCCAAAACAGCAATAACTTGAATTCAACTACCGTGTACGTTAAAGCTTCAACGTCAACTGAAAGAGAACATTGAAGTAGGAGACTAGATGGACTAACAAAGCCACTGCACATGCCATAATCGAGTAAACAAAGAAAATGTTTTCTCTCAGGTCACTTTTGACCCCACGATAGTAGTAGAAGGTTAAATCTTATGAAGTGCCTTATTGCGTGATCAACTGTTCCATATTTAGACATGGTAGGTCGCGCTGCCATTAGGGTCGCTAATGTAGGATTTTATAATATTTACTCCGTCGCCAGCTATGTCAAACTTGGCACGCCAAAGATTTTTTCTGACGCGCTAGCGATTCTCTACTACGACAAGATAATTATAACAATAATCTCGCCGCCATTGGGAAGTAATAATATACCATTCCAAAATGTACTCTTAGTCGCATTCGGTACAGAATTTCTCGACTTTGCACCTCAGGTTAGTTCTTTCTAAGCAAATAAATATCCTTGAATAGTGAGAGTTACATTGATAGAAGATTAGTTGGTCTACAGAAGTTGCGTGTCTGAGAGGATGATAGGTGTAATCGCTCCCATTGTACACCACCTCTCTCACCAGGGTCGCCTTGGTAAAATTTTTCCATGACACATGACACGCTCTTACTATGACTGTGTTCAATGTTAAATTCACTGCTTTTCATCACGTAAATATATCCAGCAGCAGGGCAAGGTTGATCAGTGCAGACCTACTTTGCGGGGACTTTTTATAATTAAAAAATATTAATCATATTAATAATTGCCCATGTACATCATCCTGAAACAATAAGGAGTTAAATTGGGAACAAAATAACTCTTAATAGGTACTCGGAAACTTTAATTTTCTTCGATCAATAATTTTTTCGATTGCCATATTGGCCCAAATAACACGCGATGTTTTTTTCTGAAAAGACATCATAAAAGTAGTACTCGCGTAATATTCGAGAACTAATGATTTTTTAAATACTAAAGGAACTTTAATCTTTGCCCATTTGTATAAGAGGTACACAGGGGCGTAACTACGATTTTCGGGCTCCAATCAATATAAAAAATTATTTAAAATTAATCTGATATAAAGAAAAAAATATTAGTAATGAGCATAATAAAATGCATTTCATCAACTTCTTACGGATACCTCCTTTATATTTCCTGTTAGTAGGAATTTCATTCTTCTGAAAACGACTTTTGCTTTTGTTATTCTAGTGTAGATTTCATCGATACATTTTGCTTCTGTCGTTATGATGCTTCCAAGGTATTTATAGTGTGAAACTTGTTCTGTTGGCTTTCCTCCAATACTTATGTTCAAATTTTCTTCTTCTTTACTTGATATTCGCATGACCTTGGATTTTTCTGTATTTATTTCCATACCATATTTTCTATCCGTTATCACTAGTCTATTTATAATTTTCCTTTTCCTTTCTTGCTAGAAATGCTTGATCATCCTCATATTTCACTGTTCTTATAATCCTTCCTCCAATTTTAAATCTCCCATGCCTTCTAACGCTTTCTGCATTAGCCTCTTTCCATGTATATTGAATAGGATTGGCGACAGACAAAGCCCTGTCTTTCTCCTCTACCGATATTTACTCTGCTGGTGTCCGCTTTCTCTAACCTGACCTTTACAACTTGATTCAGAATTAGATTCCTGATCAGTCTCCTGTCTTTCCAGTCTACACCTATATCCTTTAATATCCTCTACAGCAGTACCCAATTTTCTCTATCAAAGGCCTTCAACCAGTCGATGAAACATATGTAGCAATTTTGGGTGTACTCGATTGCCCTTTCTGAAATGATTCTCACTACACCAATAGCATCTCTGGTTCCTCGTCCTTTTCTGAAGCCGAATTGATCTTCCCCAAGCATTTCTTTGGCCTTTTTCTCTAGACTTTTATTAAGAATTCTCGTGATGATGTTCGAAGTGTGTGACAGTAGGCTTATCGTTCTGTAGTCTTTACACTGCATTGCCTTTGGCTTCTTCTTTAGAGGGATCATTGTTACTTCTAAATAATCCTGAGGCCACTCTCCCGAGTCATAAATCTTGTTAATTAATTAATTTCGTAATCACATTTAGTCCTGATCCCATACTTCTGCCGGCATTCCATCACTTCCTGTAGCTTTTCCTTTCTCCAGCTCCAGTATCACCTTTTCTACTTCCCTTTCCATAATAATAATGTTTTAATAAAAAAATTAATTTTTAAAAAGGGTGCATTTTTTAAAACCTAAACAGCACTGCTGTGATATAAAAAATCTGATGTGGTCAACACATGACTTTCTCCTTATTTGGGGTATAGATATTTAAATTATTATGAATAGCATTATGAGACAAAATTATCATTTCGTATCGTAAAAGAATACAGTCGTCCTTACTGCCGTAAATTAGGTATATTTTGAATATGTTTACAGAATTCACCGCTACATGGTATTGGCACTGTATACTCGAAATTAAGAAAAAGTTGAATATCTCCGAAATGGATGGTTCTACGAAAATTTGTTTCAAACAAAACTTGGAAGAAATATTATTCTCTACAACTTAGGTTCTCACGAAGATTATGAATAACGACGTTTTTAGGGAGATATTTGACGGAAACCGAAAAAATCGATTATTTATAAATAATTCCTAAACAATAACTGTTATGGAAAATTGTTTCAAATGAAAGTTGTAGGAAATTACATTTTCTATAACCTTTGTATAGAATTGTATATACATTAATGATGTTTTAATGGAGAAATATCGCAAAAACCGAATCGGGTTTCGAATAAACCTCGATTTCCGGTTAACCATTATTGTCCAAAAACTAATCAGTTCTTTGTGCTCAAGCTGAAGTGTTATATATGAAGTTTGGTAATGATATGGCAAGTACTTTCTGAGTTAGAGCATCCACAATTGAGTGCCCACAATCACATACACACACACACAGACATCATTCCGAAAATAGTCTAAATGTGTTCTAGGGACCTCAAAACGTGTATTTCCGTTGAAATCTCGAAGTCGATTTTTTTCATGATCACAATACTTTCCCATTACTATGTATGGAGAAAGTAAATATAAATTAAATGAAAAAAGATAATATATCGATAATAAATATTTATTATGACATTTTGTATACTTGGGGTCAAACAGACCCCAGTGTGCCGTTCTTGTAACTTTAAATGGAGTGTGTCATTGGAGGGTTAAATATCATTATAAAATTTCCAAAAATTACATTTCAAGGTGATTTTTGTGTTTATGTATTTAATTAATTTAATACATATAAAGAATTTTATTAGTCATAAATTTTTGAGAGAAAGAACAAAGCTAAATCAGATACAAGGATTTACAAATTTTACATTTGCAGCTCATTTGCTTAGGTAAGCAGATACTTCTGTAATGAAGAAGCCGGCAAACTTTTCTGAAACAGATATTGCCTCTCAATTAGTTAAATACACCGTAATTTTGAATTCCTGGAACCGATAGCATGCCAAATGCACATTAAATCTATATACTAGTTCGAGATAACCGATATTTGAGCATTTTCTTCTTATTGTCGACTGATTACCACTGAAATGCCACAATGCGTAGGTGCAGGGCGCCCATCGGCGCAGGGACCCAGACGATTGCCCTCCCAGACCAGACAGTCCTGCATACAATGACATACATACATTATCTGATGGCTTTCCAATCGCTTAGTGCAAAAGCATCCTAAGCAAAACACAACCGAAAGGACTATCGCTAAAAAATTACAATAAAAACTGCCGGAGTGCACGATGTTTTCCGCTGCAAAAGAAGGGCGTCTCATGACATTTTTGTTCTCTCCAAGCAGTTGGCAGCCCTTGCCGTCTGCCCAGCGGCGGAAGGGGCGCGTGTCGATTGATCACCGACTGTCCACCTGCACTGGCTGCAGTGAGGCATGGCACGAGGAGGGGAACTCACGGAACCCTAGCGAGATGTGGATTCCAAGGGAACTTAGAGATAGTGTGCTGTGACTCCAGAGGAGGTGTCCGGCGACACGATGGTGGCAGACGAACAGGGCCGCCCAGGGGCAGACCTTCGGACACGGAATGGCTTAACTCCTCTTCCGACCAAAGAAATAACATACAGACTTTGACCGAGAGGAAGTCGGTCCTTGGTAGGCAGCCATATTCTTTCTCTCTTTCCCCATTTTATGCTCTCTCTGTATATCATGTCATCTGTCTACTGATGCTCTTGTTATCGCTTTCTTCAGCTTGCCGTTATTACAGGACCCGTTGTCCGAAAACCGTGAGCCCTTACATAATCATGGGAACTGAGGCAGAGAAAGGAGAGTTCCCGCATATGGTGAGTAAATAGAGACATACTGCATAAAAATCCAAGTGTAATGTATTTTATGGCTGCGAGGCAACAACATGTGAGAATGGGCATCAAATTTAAATGGGACTCAAATACTAGAAGTGTGGTTGGTTCGATTTCAAGAATTGTTTGCCAGATACTCGGATTGATAACTGCCATGTTTTAGATATGTTGTTGCCACCGAATGATGTCTGCAACATATATGTACATACAAGGTGTGTGGGTACATATCTATGATACGAGTAGATGGCACTTGCATTCTGCAAGCATTTCAGCCTATTCTGAATAATGGGGTAAAAGCAACCTCTAAAAATTAGAACTTCAACAATTTTCGATTTTTCCCATTGGTTGTGCAAATTTCAACCCTCTAGATCAAAGGTTCTCAATGTGGTGCCCGCCAAGCCATTTCTAGGTGCCCGCTTTCTTCTGCACACATGGAAATGTTCATAATCCCTTATCCAATGATGCAAGTCTGGAAAATTTTATTACTAATATTTTTGTTTGCAATACTGCCAAAAATATTATTAATGTCGTAATGAACTATAGCTATAGGTAACTCAATTGTTTCATGAAAATAATCATTACCACCAGAACATTGTCCAGACATTCTGTCACCTGTGGCAAGATATGACCTGTTTCTTTCCATCGAACTTCCTCAACTCGAGCTTATCTCCCTCCTCTGGTAGAAAAAAGTATTAAACTCAGTTTGTTTTCCTTTCACAGAATTTAATTGTTTCAAGCATTAATCAAAAATATTAGTTGTTAAATATATTAAATTATATAACTCATTGCGTCATTTCTCGTAATTTCTAACAATTTTTTATGCTTGTGCCCGCCTCCATATTCCAGAATATGTTAAGTTCCCAATGGAGGTAAAAGTTTGAGAACCACTGCTCTAGATCATCTGAAAGTGCCTTATAATTTTTATCCTCTTTACATATCCTACGTAAGAAGCAGCTATACGCCACTCTCCTGTTATCCGCGAGGAATGTGTTTCTAAGAAAACCTTGCAGATACTGAATTCACTGGGTCCTATATTTACATTATAATTGTAGGGATAGGTTAACCCATTAAAGCCCATTGGCAACTAAAGTTGCCACGCTACACTTTGTGTTACAAAATAATAACAATTAAACTGATAACTCTGAATCTGCATAGGGAAAGAAAATAGACCTTACTTTGTATTATGGCTCAGGTTAAAATCTTTTATTTCGAACTGATCATGCCTGGTGGTCGGAAGAAATCAACCCTGCATAGCCTGTGAAGTACTGATTGTTACATCCTTCTACAAAATGTAAGTTATAAACCATACTGTATGATTTATCTTGGATATAGAAATGAATTATGAAAATTAAAATACGCCTTAGTACGTTTGGTTAAAAAGAAAATTCTAATATGCAATACATTTCTTTTTATTACTTTTTCAATATCTTTGGCAACTAAAGTTGCCAACGGGCATTTAGATAAACAGTTTTGGTGGAAAACACTATTATTCTTGGTATAGCAATATTTCCTCCGATGTGAAGCTGTCCAAAATTGATACGATGGTAGTGTTAGAATTTATAACACATCCTAACTAAATTTTGAACTTAATTATGCAAGAGTTATTACTTTTTTTACATAATTACTCAGTCATTACAATGTTAGTTATTGCACTCAGCTGTTTCTTTTCGTCATTATGTCATGCCTGTAACGCATTTTGTCAATACGATGTGCGCGTAACTAATTTTATAGATTACTTTCGGCATTCATTTTCACATTACTGCAAAGAGATTTATTATCTCATATTAGAAAGAAACTTGACTGAATAATTTTTTATTCTTACCAAATAATTTCTTGGTCATGGCATGTGAAATTTTTATTTCTTTATCAATGAGCATAACTGGAATTGCAATGCTCTTTATCCAATGCTTTTGCCTTCTTTCTCACTCTCCCACCTCCCCTCTATCTCCCTCCCATTCTCCCTTGCTCTTTATCTCTCTTTTTCTCTCTCACGCACACACACAAACCTAAGCCCCTGCTACACCTTGACTAATACGCTTTTGGAACCTAGGCAGGTTCTCACGGGGAAAAGATGGAAAAGGTTTATTGCTACATGAAGTACCCTGTTGGGGCGGCCCTGCATGTCTGCATACTTTTGCTGTAACCTACATGTTCGAGAGCTTGCTCGCATACACTGGTTAATAGGATATAATATATCCTATTATTATTAAGTACATACAACTTGCATATACATCCGTGGATACCAGGGGAGTAATGTATACAGTCGAACCTTGATTTAGCACCACCATTTGTTCAACACTGACACGGGCACTAAAGTAAGGGTGGGGCAAAATCGAACCACCCTCACGAACTAGTATTGAATATAAAATTTTCAAATAAAAAATATTTTATAGGAAAAATATCAATGAATTATGTGATTTGGTTGTCTAGAAAAAAGAAGAGAGTAAAAAGCACATATTGGTACACAGCAGTTGCTTATTGTTCCTGCTGAAACTTCATCCCATGGCAGTTTTATCATGTACAAAGCATCTTTCAAGGATGACTCGATTGAACAATTATTGTTAATGCTCTCTACTATCTTTTTCACTTGATGTCTCCTATAGTGTGTCTTAAAGCTCTTAATAATGCCTGCATCAAGAGGCTGTAGAAAGCCAGTGCAATTTGGTAGTAGGAACTCGAGTCTCACATTACTAACAAGGGGAGGCCCTAACATTAATATTGAAGTTCGTAAAACCCTTTTAGGAGGTGAAACTAGAACTAAAATATCAAATATATCTCTCGACATTTTTGCCAATGGGCCTTTGTTTGAAAGATATTGACAATTTAAAATCAGGTTTAAACATGGATGCTTCATATACCATTAACCTTAAGGCTCCAAACAGAAGTGGTGATAGCTGAATGGGTAGAATGAATGTGTAGTAAATTGGATGGCCTGGGGTTTGATCCCAGCTGCCAGCATTTTTTTTCATAAATTTTCAGAAATGGTCTGTATATGTATTTTAACTAGTAAAATTGTATTATTATTATTTTGTTTTTATTGTATTTTTGTTTTTTTGCATATTTTTGTGATTATTTTTTTTCTTTTTTCACGTACTTTTTTGTGCTTGATTTATTTGCACTTACCACATATAGCTATAACATTATAATTATAAATAAATAATATAATTTAGAATGTTATAATCATTATATTGAATAAATCAAGTACAAAAAAGTATGTGAAAAAAGACAGAAAAATAATCAAAAAAAACAAAAATACAATAAAAACATAATATTTTGATGAATGAAGGAAGAAAATCTTGCACTATGAAAAATCGAAAATTATGTGTAAACTTATGGAAAAATAATTATTGAATTAATCACTCCCTGCCCACAAAATTTTTTATCGCCATCCATATTGCCTATGTTACCCACAGGGTAAAATTATATAACTATGGGAAGTTTTGTGATGACATCTTCGTAAGTAAAACAAGCAAGAACACAATAATTAACAGAAAATGGATGAACAAAGGAACAAATGAAATGAATTAATTTAACAAAGGACAAAAAAGTAAATAGAGTAGTAGTAGTAATTAGGTTTTTGAGGTGCGTCAACAGCTAAGGTTATTTTGCACCGTCGAATTCTCTTAGAGAAAATCAACATACATCACAACATCCATGCCGAAGCGGGATTCGAACCCGCGACCTTTGGGTTAGAAGGCCGGCGCACTGCCTACCAGTCTAACTCGGCCGGCGTAAATAGAGAAAGTTTAAAAATCACAGAGTGAATATTATCCTTCGACTGTTAGCTAGATTCTCTCAACAGAAAATGGATGAACAAGGAACAAATGAAATGAATTAATTTAATGAAAGACAAAAAGTAAATAGAGAAAGTTTAAAAATCACAGAGTGAATATTATCCTTCGACTATTAGCTAGATTCTCTCAACAGTAAGTTCTGTTAGGAGAAAATTGTTTATATCAACAATACTTTGGAAACAATGAAACGATTTATCCAATCACAATTTGTGAAAAATCTATGTCTAATTATTTAAGTTACTTATGTAGTTTTAAAAACAGTTTGCTTTGTAGTAATCCACACCACACAAAAATATCCTCAAAAACCATTTATTAGTAATATTTCAATTAAAATCAACAAATATTTTGTTACCATGTAAGCAAAGCAAAATCGCACACAGAAATTAAAAATGATATTACGTTAAAAATTTTCCGACATAAATGCATTGGACTCTCAACTTCGGTGACAATGGGTGTTGTCATGATAGCTAATATTTGGTGTTGACATAAAACATAAAAATCACATCTTTTTCTGATTCTAAATGCATTTTTATGCTAATTTGACTAGGATTCATTCCAATTCTATCTTCAATAACAATGAACTTTGTTCTTCCCTGCATAGAATCATTCAAGTTTCAAGTTAGAAACAAACTTAGAAACAAAGTAATTTTAAAATTCAAATGAAAAATAAGCTGCACTTATCCTATGTTATTCAAATGGAGAAAATGAAAAAAGAAAATAATTTTTTTAACTAGAAAGGTCAATCAAATTGGTATAAAAACCTGACTATATCACTTAACTCTTTATTCTATTTAAAATGACATCTTCCTCTTGTTTTTACCTGCTGTATTTGCTGAGTTTTAGAAAAACATACATACATGCATACATACTTATATACAGTAAAATTCCTTTTAACCGGCATGCCCAGGACCAAAGCGATGCTGGATTAGATGATGTGCCAGTTGCATGCCCACCCCTAGATTTCTACTACCGGTGTAACATCTGTTCCAAGCAGCCAAGTTATGACAGTTTATAATACTTAAACTATTAATGATTCTAATTTCAGTTATTTTTTTAAGCAACAATAACTGCCATTGGATAACAATAAAATGAAAACATTTCAATAATTATTTCTGCTATGTATGTACATACTTAGAAAACACTAAAAGATTTTGTGCATAATAAAGTCCCAAAAAAAATCAAGTTAACAAAATCTTTAATAAATCATTATATTTATATTATTAATAAAAACAAGAAAGATTCACGACTCCTTTTAAAAAACAATACTGTTATGTTCATTAGTCAATTATTATTGATTGGCATTGCTGCTGTTGAAGTTATCGCTGATACCACTTGAAGTTGGAGCTGGAGTTGCAAGTGAACTCATATGACGAGTGTCAGATGCCTTTTTGAATAGATCATGAATATTGCCTTGCCTGGATCTTTCAGCTCTCTTAACCCGAAATGTATTTCTCTAAATGCCAAGCTGCATAACCTCTTGCGCCGAAAAACAGTCACGTCTTTCACTGAACTTATGGACAACGACGATTGGTTTAGAGCGCCATATACGGGAGAAAAGAGAAAGAGGAAGAAAGCAGTTTCAGCTAGTAGATGAATTACGAGGAAAAAAATTATCAGGTTATGGAAAGGGATATAGATTTTAGAGAGAAATGGAGGACATGGTTTTAACCATGTAATCATGGATCTGTCCGAGGACAGATTATTCATGATGATGATATGGGAGATGAATAACACTAGTTGTGGTCACATGATCTCCTGCTTTTCCTGAAAGTCATAATATGCTATCTCTTTTGGAGACCAGGCGAATGTCTGGGCAGGAGTTTATCATCTTTTCAGAATTTAATTAATTTCTATTATAAAAGTTTATTTTTACTCTACTTTTAAATTATTCTACAACAGAATTAACATATAGCATCCTAGGTTAATAGCATCCACCATTAGACAAGGAATAATGTGTTATCAGTATTATCGTTAGAAGTACTTGGAAGCGCCGGATCATTGGAAGTGCCGGTTTACAAGGTGCCGGATAAAAGGAATTTACTGTACATACGTACGTGCGTATGCATGCATGCATGTATGTATGTATGTATTTATTTATTTATTCTACATGGATCTGAAATTCATCTTCAAAAATAAAAAGGAAAATTTCTCTACTTTCCGATAGTTCAAGAACCGAGTTCAAATCTTGATGGGAAATAATTTAAAAAATTAAATATAAAAACCTCTGCACCGATTTCCATGCTTTTCTTATGGGGTAAATATAGACCTTTATAATTGGAATTTTAACTATTTTGGATTTTTTCCTTTTTCTGACCAATAACCTGTAATTGTGCCAAATTTCAAGTTTCTAGCTCATGTGGAAGTGCCTCATAATTTGTACCCTTCTATATCTTATGTCTGCAGCAGCTATATGTTATACATATTTCTTTGTCTATTATTCTTTTGAATATTTTTCATGATATTTTACTATTCATAATTACATAGAATAAAATGTTTCTTTAGTGTTATAATTTTCATGTTGTTTTTTGTAAAAATAGTAGCAGCCTTAGGCCCCCTAAATTGTAAAGATGGCACTGGCAACAACATAAAGGCGAATGCACTATGAGCTTCAAACTTACTGGTACTATCTTGTGCAAAGAATTAACTATGGAGATCTCTTAAGTAAAATATGAATTTTTTGCAATCTAGGCTGTGCTTGGATTTGCCGCAGAGGAGAGGGGGCAGAACATCTCCTGGAACTGCGGCGGAACTCTGATTAGTGACCGATATGTGATGACAGCTGCTCACTGTACCTCACTTGATAACAGGTCAGCAATCTGAGTCAGGTCATTCAGTGAAATTCCTGGATAATCTTCTGGTAATCAATGCTGTTCCTCTTTGATCCCATCATCTCACAGTATCATAGATTGCTTTCATGTGCAAGATATTCTTCTGTCCCTCACCACAACTGAACTCCTCACTTTCAATAGAATAAACACATATGATGAATACTTACATAAACCAACATATTAGCCCTCTTTTCAAACTTACAAATCAAAATTTGCTGTCTCATATGATTGTCACCTTTGAAGATCAGAGAAGAAACATAATTTGATGAGTGAAAATAGTATAACAAATACTCTCTATAAGTATTGATCTTGTAGATCGTCAGCTCATATTGTTTCATGCTACATTGGTATCTAAATAATCAACATTAGTCTACCAAAGATATTTTATAGAGTTTGTCCAAATATAACATATTTTGCTTTTATATTCCATCAATCATACTGTTGCCTTGGTTACTATTACCCAAATAAGAATGTGACTCAGCTACATAAATTTGCTTATATATATAGTTAAGCCAAAACTTACTAAGTTCTGGACAAAAAAACTGCACCACCTTACGACTGCTCTACTGGAATTTTAGTAAACTACAAGCTCGGATCGGCCAGTCACACGAATTGACAACACTGCTGCTTGAGGAAGGGGAAAAGGGATCTTTCTTTCTCCCTCCCTTCCCTTCTCTCTCGCTCTCTTTCACTCTTGTTACGGTTGTCACACGAAACATTTTCTTCCACGGATTTCGTGTACGGGTATTTTGAGTGAACAAAAATATACATTTTAAAATTAATTAAAATTGAGACATGAACTTGGGCATTACCCATTCAGACGTCAAAAACAAGGAAGTTTATTTTTCCACTCAAAATTGAATCGAATAAATTTCGATTTAGAATAAAAATCTACTAAGCCGCATTTACATGGGTCGAGAAAGTGGTCGTAATTTCACACGCATTATCTACTATAATATATTTTGAAGCGTGTGTTTGTGTGTTTGTTCATGGAACTCCTCCTAAACGATAAAAGCTAGAATAATCAAATTTCGTACGATTCTTCCTTACATCCTAATTTAGTGAATGGTCAAGGTTTGGTCAACCAGGATTAATCAGTGCTGCCAATATAGGGGATTAACATTTTTCCATAAGATAACACGTATCAATCCATTTCTCGACTTGCAAGGTATTCTTCCTTCAAGCATAAAAATACGTAAATATGGATTGATTTTTTTCGTTTTTGCTTTATTCGATGAATAAAATTCTATACTATCTTATTTCTGCGAAGTTTACATGTTACACCGTCCAAGTTTTCAGGAATACTGTATTTGTTTCGAAATTTTGTAGATTTTTCGTACTCTTTCCGGGCGTTGCCAAGGCGGCCATCATTGTTACCTCCGATTCAGTTAGCTTCAATGAAGCTTACAAATAGACAAAAGTTTAGTGTTATTCACTTCGCACTTTTGTTTAAGCAATGAAACGATCGATGTTTATGAATAACAACGTAAATAGGTACTGAATATTATTCAGGAAGCATTTATTGATGAAAGTAATTGAACCTTCTTTCGTCTATTGAATACTGGAATCTTACATTTTTTGTAAGTAAAATCATTATATTTTACATTATAAAGTTTATTAATGTAAATAAGCTCACGTATCTAGTGTACATTTACCATTCAGTGTTCAATCATGGACAACTGTATGTTGCTTTTTCACGGGTTTCTTGCTTACAAGACATAAAAGTAAATATTTTAGGGAGGCATAATTACACAAGAAATGAAGCTGGATTTGGTGAAAGTAATATGATAGGAACATGGGCATCGGCAGGGAGGGGGGGCAAGGGGGTGGGCAGTTGCCTTCTCCTGGAAATTTGTAAAAACGTAAATATTGTATTACATATTATTTTAAAAACTGGACATGCGAAGAAACTTAACACGTTGCTTATGGAAGGCAAGAATTCTCACCATTGAAACATGTCACTTTATTGTAACAAATATCTTATTTACTGATACTACCAGAGCCATCTATAGGCAGTGAGACACTGCCTTAGGGTGGCACCTCACTGGGAGGCAAATGAATTGGTCTCATATTCATCCAAATTAGTCATAAAGGTTCATGTCTCAGATCCATGTTTTGGAAGACTACCTGCTCTTCTCTTTCGACCCTCATTAGAGAGGATTAGCTTGGTGAAATTACTGATCTATCATTGCAAAATTGCAATACTTTTTGCAAATAAGATGATTGAAAGTTACATCATTGCATTGCGGTGAAAATGCTGATTATTGGCGTTTTTTAAACGAAATTCTACGATACATAACAACGGAGTTAGAAAACGAGCGAGGTAGAGTGTGGGGGAGGAAGGAAACTGAAGGGAGAGTGAGAAGTACCAACATAAGTGCTTCGACTTGCCTTAAGCATTTTAGGAGGGAAATTTGAAATCGACATTGTCTTTCCGAATTACAACACGTACAACGACTCTGTCCTTTCAGCTATCCCTTTCAAATAGTCTACAGAGCCCATAAAATATTAAACAAAGTAACGACGATGAAAATATGATTGTTTTCATGGTCATTGGTCTATGTTAAATCACTTAATTTGGTCCTGGTTGGCATTCAAGATTTTAACAAATTCTATATAACTACTTTTTTATTAAAATGCAAAATAATCCATTAGTTAAACAATATTTATATCAAACTTTTATTTGAAGCACATAAAGAATGTATCTGGAGCTAACCTATTTTATCAGCTTTTCTGGAATAAAAATCATAGCTCCATTTTCACTATATAGAGGAGCGTTTAGTAACAATGGAAGCTGTATACGCCATATTCTTTGTAAGCAATAAGTTGATAGAAGACCATTTTCTTCTTTAAACAATGCACAAATCGATATCATGGCAGATAATATAAATGTAATGCACTCTTAACAAAAGGGACAAGGATGAATGTTGAGACATAATATTGTACGCAAATCGTAAAAAAAGTAAATTTTGTACTTCTGGGCTTTGTTGTAATTCTCAAATTTTCATGATAATTCTTCGTAATTTTTATATGCAAATAAAAATTATGCTGCTCCCCTTACTACTAATATGACCACAAGGTTACAAACATGCAAGTAAGCAACGGAAAATTATATATAAAAGGTGAAAATAATGTTATAATAAATATTATATACTTAAATTAATAAATATAAAAAACTCTACAATATATATTCTTTAATAATTTATAGTCAGGTAAGAAAGATAATCCTTAAAAATTTGTATTTTTAGGAGGGGGGTTTGCGAGATTTGGATCATTATAAAAAGGGGTTCGCGCGGTCAAAAAGTTTGGGAAACAGTGAATTAAAGGAATAGTTGTCAGAGAGAAATTTTTGAAAATGGGAGGGAGAGAATAAGAGAGAGAGAATAAGAGCGTGGGAATAGGAGGAGGGAATGATAGAGAGGGAGGAGAATGGGAATTAATTAATTAAATAATTTATTCATGCATGCCCATCATATTTGAGTGGCAATTAATTTTGCATTAATTATGGAAATTGTTTAGGTTTATTATTATGTTTTTTATCTTATGTACATGTTTAAAATTTTGCAGAAAACCTATTGTTGTTCGCCTCGGAGAACTAAATCTCAGCACAGATGAAGATGAAGTAATTCCAGTTGATTTTGCTATTGAGCAGGTAAATTGCATCGATTTATTACATGTTTAATTTATTTTCTTAGATTGATTACAGTTAATGTCATGAAATCAAAGTGTTCCATCTTATTATTGTAACGCTCTTTAAAAGTTTTTTATTTGAAGTATTAGTTTTTATTTCATTTGCACATCTCAGTTTTCACTTAATAAGGAGTGGACAAATGCGCTGAGACGGATAGATTTTTGCAACATTTGTTTTATTAAAATGAAGCAAATTAACAATAAAATTTCACAAATGAATTCATTCATGCAAGCTTAATTCCTGCTCTTAAAATATAATGATATGAAAGACAAATTAAGAATTGGTCTGATGTTTACAAATCTTCCTAATCTATTGTACTATGATACATATCTCTAATAATGGACATTCTTTTTGAAATTCACAGGTTTACATCCATCCTTTGTACAAATCAAATACACGCTATCATGATATAGCACTAATTCGCCTGAATAAGGTAGTTGAATTTACAGTAAATATTTGCCCGGCTTGCTTATACACTGGTAAAAGCAGTATACTTGCAACCTCTGGTGGTGACCGCAATGATCTCACTGAACGTGTATTGGCTGATGGGGAGGAAATTGGCCAAAGGATAGATGATGTGGCAGACTTGAGCGAAAGGACTTTGATTGTGTCAGGATGGGGTACCACTACATATTGTAAGAATCTTTTGATTTTCATGGACATGCTTCATTGAAGTTTTTAGTAAATTAATCATATGTGTTTTTCAAGATAATTTCACTTTTTGGTTAATAAATGTAAAACCCAAAATTCAAGCTCCAAGTTTCTAATATTTGAGAAAAGCTATAGTTTAGATATTGTTTCATGAGATCTATTTTCTGCTTTAGTGGGTGATAAGAGTGCTGAGCTCCTCAAAGCTTTTCTCAAACCTTATTCTATTGGTGACTGTAATAGAACCTTGACTCTTGCTACTGGGAGGTCATCAAACCACCTTATTCCACAAGGTCTCATTCCATCGGCTATGCTTTGTGCTGGAGATCCTCAAGGGAAACAAGATACTTGCCAGGTATTTAGATTCACGAGTTGTATTGAAGGAGTTAACATATTGTCATTGTTAAATATTTGTGAAATCTATAAATTAAGTTCAGTAATCCATCAATAATTTTCATAATTAATTAATCATTTAGAGTGAAATTTTTCAATAATTGCTGTTTTCTTTTTCAGGGTGACTCTGGTGGTCCCCTGCAATTTCGCATCAAAGATTCTTCCATATATACAGTTGTTGGCATAACTTCCCTGGGAGAAAAATGTGGCTATTCACTCCCAGCAATGTACACAAGAGTTTCATCGTACCTTGACTGGATTGAGGGCAAAGTTTGGCCAGGAACCCCAACCTTTCTAAGAAGTCAACGTGTGCAGCTTCAATGAAGATTCATCATTCTCCTAAATAGCATATATGTCACATGCCAAAACAAACTCCCCTATTATCCTGCATCTATCATTCACCTGGAAATTCATTTTTATGATCCTATTGTTGGCACCATAACCCAAAGAGTCTATTATCAGGAAATTTTAAGGGGTGAATATGATTTTGGACCTAACTTACAAAAGTAGAGTTTGTTATAAAGATTACTTCAATGTTAAAATTAAAGGCTGGCATGATGGCAGTGCCAATGATATGACTGCAAAATTTGTTTTGTAATTATAAAGTAGATGCTTTTAAAAAAAATCAGAAAGAAAATCAATACCATTACCGTGAGTGCAGTTGCTTTATTTATTAAAATTTACTACTATAAAGTAGTACATGCACAATTTGCACCAGGCCCTGTGATTTTCCCATCTGGCTCTTCTAACAGTAATATAATTATAGGTCATTTAAATTTTGCTGTGAATTCAATCCACTTATCCAAGTACAGGTAACCTCCGATTTACATCGGGGATGTGTTCCTAGAACCGGCGATGTATATTGAAACAACGTAAATCAGACATGTTTTTTCCATATATTTATCTCATATATTTATGAAAGTTTGTTTGTTTGTTTATTTGTGCATCTATACATTTCCACACCATTAAAGCTAGAGTAATCAAACTTTCAACAGATACTTTCTTCACAAATAGGAAGGCTATAGGCTACTTTTTAATACCAAACGTTTTATATTAATTGTACAAAAAGCAAAATAACTTTGTATGTCAGAAAGAATGGAAGTTCTTTTCAAGCTGTTCTGATGCCTAAACTGTTCAATAAAATAACTGTTCTCAAAGAACAGGTAACTCTACATCTTATACATAGTGAGAAAGATGGGAAACGACTACTTCCTTATCCGTAATTGGACAGCAAGGACTGATTAAACTATGCGTATTTTCCCAAGTCCTATTATTGATTTGAATCAAATTTGGTACGATTGT